>OX596209.1:5945771-6676128 GCA_951394215.1 Glyphodes perspectalis | reverse complement strand
ACGAGCATTATTCTCCTGTAGGATGTCCACTTAGCGATTTTACGGTGTTTCGACGTGAATTTACGAATGAAATCACTTTTGGACTTGAATTTAAAGAGATGCTTTCTACTATCAGGCACACTATGACGTCATAGTCTGCATTGCCAAATAAAATCTATGGAAGTATCAGGGTTTCAACAATTAGTAAAGACTGGTCAAATGCTACATAATAATATAAAACTAATAAATAATTCAAAAAGTTATTATTCTACTTTAAATTTGTATAATATTTTTCCGTAGTGAAAAGGATCCGCCAATCAGACATTTCGCGATTACAGAAACAATTTTCACATCTAATATGTAAATATACATATATACTTACTATGTAAACAACAATTTCTTATCTCGCTCAAAAAATCAAGTAGATATGTCTATTTTGCTTATCATAAAAACATAATTGTGCGTAGGCACTCAATCATAGACGTTAAACAAATAACATTCACTGGTCTTACAAATAAGTATAACCGAGTGTTCCGTATGGTACAACAATGCTAATAATATATTGATTTATTTATGTTTTTAGAAGTATAAATAAAAACATTGTTTATACTTAGAGGAATTACAGCATTTCCAATATTTCTGATAACGAAACCAGGTAAGTATTTTAAGTCGATTTAAGAATTCTCGAACAAACTTGAAGAGTTTGACCTACATTACAGCTGAGTAAGATATAAGCAGTAAATCCGCACGAACAAAGTTCCGAGTTAAATCTTTCTAAAAGAACTCGACGAAACATATTAATCATACGGTTGACCTCGAAACTTTCGATATTAAATTTAATCTAAAGAATATTACCTACAAACAAGATACTATCCCTAGAGTAACTGTTCTACCTTCCAGTTAGGGATACGATAAAACATCGATAACGGATTACTCACAGTGTCGATACTTCAGTATCGGACCCTTTTGATCTGATACTTTCAGGAAATTTCCAATAACTACTTTTTCGCAATTTTCCATTTAACCCAGCAGTTTTATTTTTGGCTGAATGTGGTTAAAAGGGCGTGCTGTCCCTGTACCTACCCCTTCGGGAATACGGGCGTGAAATTATGTATATATGTGTGAGTAATATTATTTATATAGGTATTTGAATAACTAACCAATTTATCAAATAACAATATCGCATTAGATATTTAATACCTACACTAATATATAGTTGAAATTTATATCGCACAATATACGAGTGTGTCGAAGAATAGGAATGTTGACTAATTTTTGGAATTGATTTTGTTTCATACATAGACCATATTTAAACACAAAAAAAATAATTTCATTAAAAAATACGTAAAATTTAATAAAAAAAACACGTAATTAAAATTAGTTTTTATTCCCGCCAAAACGGTCCAAACTGTCACGTGTCTATAATTAGGTCACAGAGCGATAAAATTCTCGCGTTCTGTCAAAGTTATCCTGATCTTGAGTGATATGTCAGCTTGTTTTCCGGTTAGTGACGACATCGCGCTTTGATGGCATTAGATAATGGGTATTAAATAACGCAATTTAAATAAATTTTCTTTAATTTATGACGAATATTCTTAAAATGTTATTATAGGTTTTTAAATACTGTCTTTAATGTATATACATAACTTTACCTGAATTGGTAACATGTGTCAACATCCCTATTGTATCGATAGGACATTTGAAAAAAACGCAATACCCTACTGCGCAATATTACCTACCATCTCGTTATGTGTAGGTAAATGTTCATGAGTTCGTATTCGTATAGAGATCAACTCATTTCCCTCGGGTACGTAAGCTGAGGTAATGAGATCACCATTTGTAGTCGGCTCCTAGAAATAATTTTGTGTTATATTCCATTCGCCTTTCATTCATCTTCACAAATGTAAATTCTAATGTTCATAAATTTTTACAATAAATGTATACTTTTTGGTCGCCATGGGTCTATAGAGAAATGGGTCAATACGTTTTCTAAAAATATACCAAACAATCGAATTTTTGTTTACACATATAAAGTACTTTTCCGACCCCATTTTTTCCCTTAATAATGAGACGGGGTCAGATTAATAAATTGCTTCTATATTTCTATATTGAATAAGATACCACTAAGAATTACTACGTTCTTCTATTGTTTAACAAAATATACAAGTTATAATTAGTTAACAATATTAATATGTTTTCGCTTCAAAATGAAATTTAAAATATTACCGTTTTTGTTACCGTTAAATTAATTCGTGGGAATTATTATTAACACTTGTACACACACACTAGTAACTGAAGCCAACATGTAAATTGGAAATCATTTCCAATTTACATGTTGGCTTTAGTTACTAGCAAGAACGCATCGAAATTTAATCATAATACGCACATATTTAATTAATACAACATTGTAAGCTACCCATAAAAGTGTTTACCCAAATGAAAGGATTACTTCAATTAATGGACTCCATTCAACAGTTTCATAAAATATGCAAGACACCACTTAACAGAGTTGTATAAAAGGAAACAGTATCCCGACCAAATTGACGCACAGAAGAAATACCTCTACAACCGAAATTGAAAAAGAAGTTAAAACAAAAAACTTGGAAGCATGCCGTGAAATATTCATGACGTCACTCTTGTTACTTATTCAAACAAACAGGTCTCATGAAAATTGCTTTCAAATAAAGGTAAAGCTTTGAAACAAAAACATTTCTTAATATTCTAATGGAATTTTCCATTATGAGGTACCGGGGCCATTAATTATTACGATGTACAGTCCATAGCGTATTCGCTATAGGCTCAAAATTACTTTGCACTTCGCATTCAGATATAATGGAATCACTTAAAAAACAACAAACATAGGTAGGTTGATTGTATATAATAAATAAATAAATTAATATCCGACGACATCACATACATTGATCTGACTCCGAGGTAAGTAGCTTAAGCACTTGTGTTACGGATATCAGAATCAACAGTGGTATAACAAATATATACTTAAATATTGGATATTAACACCCAGACACAGAACAAACACAAGTATTCATCATACGAATATTTGTCCTGGGTGGGGATCGAACCCACAACTCTTGGCACATGGGTAGGGTCACTACCGAATGCGCCATCGAGCTTGTCAAATATATACATATATGTATCATCGGGTATTATGTACTTAGTTATTTTTAGGACTGGAATGATAAGGTATTGGAATCACTACAAATCTCTTTTACTGGATGACACAAAGAGGTAAATGATATTTAAATCCAAAGTCAAGTTAGGGACCGTCCATTAATCACGTGATGTTTTTAGCAGCTTTTTAGACCCCCCCTCCTCTCTGGTGATACTGGTGAGGTTTTGTACTAGCTCCCCTCCCCCAGCTAAGATCATGTGTATTTTTTTGTACATACTAAGTAGGAACGTTTTTATTGTAGGTAGGTTTTTTCGCGCATCACTCAGTGAATTTCTTAAGGATGCCTAAGTTATATTTCTTGGATAAAGGACAGAAATTAACATGATTGTTGACATTTTTCTTAGTACTTCATAAAAAAGAAGGTTATAAGTTTACGCAATTTTGCAAGATTGTAAAAATAAATGTATTTCGGTTTCGAAAATAAATACATGTGATATCTCCTTCAACCCCCCCTCCCCCATTGTTATATTTGGTGTTTTCTTTTCGGACCCCCCCCCCCTTCCCCCTTTATGCCTCACGTGATTAATGAACGGCCCTTTACAAGTAAAGGGCCGTTCATTAATCACGTTAGTGCAAGCACTAACATCTTGATACAAATAATGAGAACAGATATCAATATGTTTGTATGATTTTCAGTATCATTAGGATTAGATACGATTTCTTATATACTTATATCGCACATATAGATTCACCATAAAATATTCCATTTACCACCCAGTAAACAACCAAGGTTGAATGTTGTCGTTAACAAATGACGCAATAAACTTAATAGCTATTCTTAAACTGGGAAAGTTTGGCAATTGATGGAAATAAACGGAGGATTTTGTCCAACTGTAGACACAAATATAGTCATAACCATTAGTAAAATTTTTTTCTTTTTGCATGAGAAAATATAATAAACAAGACCTTAAATACGGTAAGTTTTAATGTCTGCAAATGTCAAATCGACACCTTTCACAAAAGTACACGATATTTACTTAGTCGTTTTAATAACAAAATAAAAAAATCGCACCGCTAAATTTATTATTCAACCAAATAATATAAAAAAATCATTAATTGCGCTGAACTCCCCACATGAAAAAACTTTTGAATAAAGTAAGTGATTTACTTAGGTATGTAATTAAATACTGAATATTGACCCTAATACCGTTACTTCGAAAATCCCTCAAGCGAGCAAGGGTTAGTTAGCCCCATTACATTAACGGATTACCAGTAATAGGGTAAAAACCAGCCGACGCTAAACGAATATTTTACCTAACCGGACGAGCGTGAAGCGTAAGTCCGATATAACATCCAATAACGTAAGTTGAACCATAAACCTAGAATAACGATTCACAAAAAAATAACGGGAAACAGTCAAAACAGTCAAATGGGGATTTAAGCGCATCGTTACGTTTACATATCTACGTGTGAATAAAATTCGGAGCAAAGGATTATATGCTCTAGTTTTGGCGAACCAACAAATCTGATGTATTTTACATCGTAATAAAAAGTCACCAAATATTAAACAATATACACATTCCAATTACTATTCCCAACTATTTTTCGGTAACATACTTCTTATCTTATTATAATTAGGAAACTTTCATTGCGTTCAAAATCCAGGTCTTTCATATTATCATAGTTCTGTGCGTTGAAAGACATGTATTACTTACTTGATAATCCCTAACTCAGATCAAGGAGATTAAGTAAGTAGTTTTATTGGGATGGTCCAAATGTTCTCTATAATATTGAGTCAGTAAGAATTTTAATATGAACAAAAATTAGGTACACTTCGTTTATTAACCAATGCAAATATCGATAAATAAAGCCTATATAATAGAACTTCTGGGTAATGTGGTTTTTTGATGGTTAAATAATAAACTAAATCAGTCCCGTGGTTTCACAATATATCAATTACAAAGAAACCATTAAATATTTAGATAGGGTAGACAGATAGGTAGTGTGTTTAATATAAGTATATACTCTATAAACAGGAAATTCGCTAAAGCTCGTCTAAAATGGCCTTTCTAGGGCACCAGGCTTCATACATATTTGCCGTTTCACCTTTGTGAACTGAAAATGCTAACTAGTAAGTAGGTTCCTGTGGCAGCCATTAAAACGCCATGCATGATAGCAGCTCGCACCATGCTCGCATTTCCCATCGGCCCCTGATTTATGAATATTCCGTTTCATGCAAAGTGTTTCTTTGTTGTCGATAGTTGCCACTTTGTGCTGCAAATTGCATAATGCTAGAGACGGAAATATTACATTGTGGCATTTTTACATCGCGTAGAATGAACTTGTTCATGTATTATTAGATCTCAATAGTTGAAAATGACAAGAGCTTTTAAAAGTTCCTAAGTAAATATAGGTACCTTTCAACGATTTCTTTTCCGTTAAACGCAATTTTCTATAAAAACGCAATCTTCTGAATAGTTATTACTTAGTGTTTGATATTATTATTACGTTACGTTACTTAATCATTTAGTTTTATCTTTTTATCTATTTGATTTAATTTTCTCCTAACACATGTTTATTAGTTTCATGTACTTCACGTACAAATCATATCACAATATTACATAATGATGTAACCAAATAAAGGTTTAATGGGCTCTTGACATTTTCAAGTGAATAGACCACCTCTGATTCCGGGATTTATTTTCGGAAACATTACTCAATTAGCTAATGTGATTAACCAAAGTCAATTTACACCCACACTGATTACGCTCAGGAATATTTGATTGCCGATCCTCTCAGTTGACCTTCAGAATGGGTATTAACAATGTAGTTTGGACTTTTGGCTGTAACTAGTCCTAGTAAATATAATATCACACTACATCACGTACATTGATCTGACACCGAGTTAAGTAGCTTAAGCACTTGTGTTACGGATATCAGAATCAATAGTGGTATTACAAATATATACTTAAATATTGGATATTAACACCCAGGCACAGAACAAATACAAGTATTCATCATATGAATGTGGGAATCGAACTCTTGGCGCATGGGGCAGGGTCACTACCGAATGTGCCATCGAGCCAGTCAAAATTATTTATTTATAACAGTATAGCTAATTTCTCCATTCTTAGACACTAAGCCTTCTGCCAAAGCCAAAGCTACATAGGGTAAAAGGATGAAAATGTTACTGCCTAATAAATTAAATTTCTTATAATCTTCAGAGATTCTTAGAGATATTCGTATCTCTATCATGAAATGCTTATAAACTAGCGAATTTAGAATAATATAATGTAAGTATACATATATTTAACAATTACATATCAGCACTGAAGTTACTAAAGCTTGACAATAATATATTTGCTCGTTTATAAATTATTTATAAGACAAATAAATTCCCCAAAAAAAAAATACAAGCAATGAAATATTCCGAGCGATTACGCATCCAACAAAACACATCATCAGAACTAGACCATTAACATCTATGAGAGTCCAGCTTACCAGAAATTCTTGGATAATGAGAGGCCAAAAGGCGTTAACCCCTAATCCTGGCAGTGTTCCAACCATAAAATATACAACTGAAGCCAGTATAAGAGAAAACTTTGCAATACATACGCATAATCCTTAATGGTCTCATGACCTTGCCAGCTCAACCAAAAGGCCTATGATAAGACAATGTAAGCTATTAACTTTGAACGTTTTGTACTTTTAAGATATATTTTTTATTTTTTTAAGATATATTGATCGAATTTGCGAATAGTTCGTTTTAATAATAATAATTTAATCACCAGCTAAGATGCTGAGACAAAATATATAAAGATAAATAATAATTAATTCTTCAGACTGACATAACAATTCCCTAGTCCCAAATCAGAATCAGAATTTACTCATATTATACATACATACATAACATCACGCCCATAATCCCTGAAGGGGTAGGCAGAGTCAAAGGGGTAGAATGCCCCTTCAACCACATTCAGCCAAAAATAAAATCGGGCTGGGTTAAATGAAAAATTGTGAAAAAGCAGTGACAAGCGGCTAACCTATTGCCTACACAATCACACACCCAAAAACCGATATACCATTAGTCGCCTTTTACGACATGCTAGGCAAAAACCACAGTTGGCATATTCTTTTTAAGTCCCAGAGCAACATGGGACACATTATTAGTATTATAGGGGCTATTGAAACTCGTCTATCTGTTAGGTTAGGTTAGCCTCAATAACTTATCAATTATGATGAAATTCGGTATTCCAATAGTTTCAACCTCAATACGGATATTGAATACTTACTTTTTATTATTAAATCGATAGACCCCGCGGGTCGCACATTAAATCCACGTTAGAAAGCTAGTAAAGTTATATATAATTACTATCAAAACCTGTATATGAGCTCAGTTAGTAATAAATAACATACATCGGAAATCAAACAACGTCCGAATGTAATTTCAGACATATGTAAATATTCATTTGTCGTATAAGAAGAACTGGGAATTTCACAATCTGCTCACACGAATCTTAATAACCCTCGATGATTAACATACATATTGAAAACGTTATGAGATTTCAGTTGAGATACTCATGTCAGTAGAACCCGCGTTGCTTACGTCACCCCAATAATTCTGGATCAGATACGCTCGCCCACCCTCATCCCAGGAATAAGCAAATATGGCAAACAACAACATTTTTAGTACCGAATGTTCCCTAAAATGTGGTAAAGTTTTGGTTATTGGGAAGAGATAAAACAGACAACAGGAAAATCTGTACGATGAAAATTGCGTAAAACGCTTTGCTTGACGAACTTTATCGACTGTTAATTCTATTATGATAAAGATCTGCGAGTTTTTCTGTGGTTATTAGATTAACCTTTTCTATCTCTGAAGAAGTACTAGTAGAGTCAAAGCCCCTAAGCCCCTTAAACCGCATTTAGCTAAAAAGTTGAGTTTGAGTTAGGTTAGATGGAAAATTGTGAAAAATTAGTGGCAAATAGCTGACAAGCTAGCTATTTGCTCTGCACAAACCCAGTACTCTATGCGGCATTAGTCGCCACCTATCGCGATGTGCTAAACAAGAATCACAGTTGGTATATTATGTTGAACCCCACACCAATACACAAAAAAACGCACTAGTCTTTTTTTGAACAAATTTAGGATCTTTATGTAATATGTATCAAAAAAAAATCTTATTCAGGCATCTTTTTATGCGAAATTATTTTCATTATTCCTTAATATACCTATCCTTAAATTACAAGTTACGCATGGATTTACACTTCTACGACGGAATGATCGCGTGAAGGCGTGAGGAGGAAGGTAGTCGTTATAATGTTATGTAAATAACCTACTTTGATGGCCACCTAAACTGTTTGTTCATCAATAAGGAATTATTTGTGAAAGGTCCCATGTCCCATTTTGATGTATAAAACTATGTGACGACACAGTTTATTTTCTGTACTCGTGTATCACATATTCTCAATAGAAGTCTCCTAACATTGTGCCTAGACAAAAGAATCATCCTTATTCATATTAAGTAAGTCTAGCGTATTTATTTCAATAACCCAAGTCCTTAAGGAAAATAATAAAAAAGGACTATACTATGAACCCAGGAGTATCAAATTTGAATAGGGGCAAATTACAATGCAACCTAAAATATTATACTGCACCTACATTTTAAAGGATTTTCAAAAAGTGTAAAAATCTAATATTTTTCTGAATGGCATATAGCGCTAGCTTATGCATAACACATGTAGTCGTACATTATATGTGTATTGAAATTCATTTTTTGGAGCAAATATCCAGACAGTCCAAAGATAGAACTGCACGGTTGAACTACGCCAACTGCAATTTAACTAACGTTCGCATTGAACCTTCCCACTCTCATAAGGACGCATTCATCTTAATAAACCACTGCAGCAGAGCAAGAAAATCAAATTAATGCCATAACATTACTAGGCTCGTAAGTAACAAGTAAGTTCAAGCGTTCCAGCTACTTTTGATCAATGTTCTGGCATTTTTCCAAGCTCAAAATAGTGAGATGAGGATAAGAAAACTTCAGAACAGATGTCAATTTTGCGGAAGAAAAATTTTACTATCATTAGTTCATTGTGTTTCCTATAATAATCAATGACACCATATTTACCGTTCTGTAAGTAATAATTATTGTTTTAACTCAACATTTTTTGTACATTTACCATCGTTTGAGTTAGGTTACTTTAATTCTAAGGATGCGATAATATGTACCTACAGTACTAAAATAATACATTGGTCATCAATCATCAATAGATTTGGGGTCTCTTTCAATAACTGGGTTCAATCGATTTGATTAACTAATTATACGATTTGATTAACTACCTAAATGACAAAAGCTGTGGTCAAAATTAAATCATTAACAATTAGTGATATGTTTTCAACAAGGCTATCAATTAGAATGTAGACAACAATTCCTAGATAGTATGTATTTTACGTAACACTTTTTTTAAATGGTCATGCATTGGTCGTTCCTAATAACTTTGAGTAAATGTAAGTTCTCTATTACATTAAGTAGTTAGTCAGTTATGTGTCTTCTGACATCATATCACGCTAATACCATACATATCCGTGGAACCACTATGTTGACAACGATAGGAAGAGTTGTGGTTATTACCACAACTCGTATATACCCTAAATATAGTGGAACCATTATTCGTGACCAACATGCAAAACCAACTTAGTTTCGTTTGTGTATTCCCATTTGGCAACCGTCTAGATAGCGTCATGTCCAATGACTTGATTTCAATGATGACGTTGCCACAGTTGGAGACGAGTACGCCGTTAGTTTTGTTAAAGTATTGGCAACACTCCAGAAACAAAGGCTTGGCCTAAAATAATATGAGAAGTGGTGAACAGACGCCAGTCTCACAAGTTATTTACCCTGAAGCGTAATTTGAAATACAAAAAGGAGCCGACATAATATTAGCCTACATTATACTAGCGGCCCGGGCTTATTATAAGGCCCAAGCCGCTACTAAGACCGTTGGTAGCTTAATGGTAAAGTTACCCACCTCACATGTGAGAGGTTTAGGTTCAAACTCGGACTCCAAGCTGCGAATTTTTTAAATTGTATTATGTAATGACACCACTGACTTGGCGGTTTGATAAAACATCATTAGAAAACTTGCACATATAATACCGAATTGTAACCATTTCGGTATTTAAATCTTTAATCTTTAATCAAGAATGAATGAGATAAATAAGATCATGGTTACATGATCTTATTTGTCTCATTCCAGATCTGCGGATTAACAAAGTCTAAACGCAATGTTTTCGATGTAATAAACAGACTTGGTAAATGTTGGACTATGACCGAAGCGTATGCCATGTAGGAAAACGTCATTTCGCTAGGATGTTATAGATGATGAAATTTAACTAGCGTCCCGTGACTTGTTCCACCTACTTAGTAGTTTAAATTATGTGCTATGCAAACAATTTTATTAACCCATCTGAAAAATTCCGTGTTTGCAATATCTGGCTATAAACTAGAATCACAATTGATCGCCATTACAACGCATGACATCAATAAAACTTGTCTAGTAAAAATATTTTCACAATGAAAATCGTACTCGGACATTCTGCATAACCGGTGAATTTCAAAGCTAAAAATATTGCCGGGTCATTTTTTCCAATAATATCGGGACATATTGACGTTATCGTGTTATGTTTCCTTTTAAAATAGCACTAAACAGAAGAATCATGAGAACCAGTTGTCGACTTCAATACCTATAATGCACACAGAAAACATGTTATAAAAAAAATCTATTGCTTTTCTTAATTTCTTCAAAATCATATGTAACTAGTACTTCTTTCCAAAAAAATGCAATTCGCTTTGTGTTGAGACTGCAAAGTATTTAACGACTCCGTTAATTAGATATCTCCATATTTTCTGTTTGATATCTAGGTATAAGATATTGTTGTTTACTGTCATAAATTATAAAAACGTAGCTTTAAATAATTTCATACTATTTTGAACAATAGTCCCGTTCTTCCAAGACTTATATCGGAGTTTCTTGCAACTACAAAATTGATTATAGGATAATCTGTTCCCATATGTGTTTGTTTCGGTAGTTACTCCAGATTCTGATAAGACAAGCTGTAGGACACGGCAAGATAAAAATATTTAGGTATATTTAGTTTTCCCTTTCGGAGTCCTATAAATTAAACCCATTCTCTAATAAATCTCTTAGAAATTAAAATTATTAATCAATCCAGTATCAAATAGAACAAGAGAAGGTGATATCTTCCATATTTCATCTAAATAACGTCTTTTCCAGGAGGCGATTGGAAAAGCAGAAAGAATTGGCACAAGAGTGAAAATTTGAAGAGTCCCTTAGGAATATCGGAGCGCCGCCTTGTCAAAGTTATTTGTCCTTCAAAAGAAAGATATAATAATAAAATATCGGGAGTATAAGTATATTGTGTAGGTGTCAACGTGATCTATAATCATTTGATACCGCGCTATTGTTGACAATTGGGTTAATAATACTGTAATTGAATAGAAGGTTAGACACTAGAATAGATTCGGGCTGTACAAATGTATAGTGTATAACTTATACTTGCATATAAAGACACAATATTAACCAAATCTACATTATATCGATTTCAAATATAATTAATATTTAATAACGAAAATTTCGTTATTAAATATTAATTTATATAGGAATAAGCTTATTAAAACTTTGTTAAAGGACAAACTTAATGAGTTTTTAATAAACTTAATGAGAAGTTTGTCCTTTAACAAAGTTTTAATATGCTTATTCCTACTCAGCTCTGAGTAAATTATGATATTATTATTTAAACATTTATATCCTCTCTTCCATAACCACTATCATTATACAAAAAGCGCTTCTAACAACGATCATAAACTCGGATCATTTTAGCAAAATTCAAAAAGCATTTCTAATTCATGATGCTTGTAACGCAAGGTGGCACCTTATCTTATAAATTATTCCCTACCCCACTTCAAAAACCATCCCTTTGTCGCACATTACTTTCTATGAGCCCTACGGAGCTTATTTCTTACCTTATTGCCTTTTCCCCTCGCGGAAAAACCTGGTATTTAATTAGCCATCGTATGCCGCTATAGAGAATGCAAGAAGTCGTACGAGTGACAAATAAACAATAAAGTAAACACGTAGTTTGATGCTTGATCAATAACCGTGTCCTTGACATTAGAGCATACTGGAATCCGTCAATTGTTATCTCAATATTTTCTACCCACCTTTCCGCGGCGGCCGTCACTTATTCTGGCACGAGTACAATATCACGGTTCACGGTTAGTATTTTTGCACTACACGTCACAGTCACAGGTGAGTTTCGTAGCGGAGTCGTAGCGGTCGTAGCGACTACGACCGTAGTGGGCGAGAGGACGAACGCGGTCGTAGCGGCGCGCGCGGACAAGCGACTGCTCGCCCCGCGGCCGTCGCGTACACGGATTGCACTGCATAGAGCAACGAGGGACAGATCGCGCGCCAGTGCATATTCTTATACACGAAACTAAGATGCCGCGATATATTCTTCTAAGCAATCACTCACACAAAACAGTTTTCACATTATTTAGAACATATATATTTCTTACAGTTGTATAAAAAAGAGTTCCACCATTAATTGTAGTCTAGCTTCCCCTAAAGAAGTAATTGTAAAAAAAAAGATCATTAAAATATATTACATTGTTTGTTGCGGCATTTTAATAATAGTAGTCTATTTAAAGTGAGTAGACTAGGGAAGTGGCGTGAAATTTTAGTTAGTTAGTCTATTCAATCTAATTATTAATACATAATTGAGCTAAAGTTTTAATATACTAAAGCAAATTTAAAATGGAACCTATTCATATAAATATTGTCCTTTTAATCATATAGAATCAAAATTAAAATCTCAGAAATGAGGAATAGACACTCATAATATATAACAGATCAAAAAAGGTTACGACAACCAGGTTATTATTACATCTACATAGAGTATTTAAACCTAACGCCAATGGAGATACAAAAATAGATTCCCGTCCACCTCTGCACATCCCGTGCTCTGTGCAGCAAGGAGTCCCGGCGGGCGCATGCGCGGCGTGACGTCAGCGCCCCTCCCGGCCCGCTCTCCGCTCTCCGCCCGCCCACTCACGCCTCCGCCCGCGTCTCCGCTCGCGCTCCGCTCCGCCACTCCGTGCAACTGTCCTTATTGACGCTCATTCACTACGCACCGGCAATACGAGATTGTATAGTATTTTAGTTACAGTAAAATAATATTGATGAAAACGGACATCAGATTTCAAAGAAATGGCGGCTTTACTAATATTGAAATTCCTTTTCCTTCCTCAATAACAAATATATTTTTTACTGACCAAAAAACAAATGCTACAAATAACTGGAACAGTCGCTCATAACCTAATTTTATCGATACCATCTTTTATTGCTAAAATGCATAAACGATTGATTTATACAATATTTTGGTAACTAGAAAATAATGATATATTCGTAATGAGGTAGGTATATTAATACCGCAACCACTACGGTTAACTTTAATGTTGTGAATTTAATAATCAATTTACAATTAAACGGCATACGATCCATGACATTGTTTGGCAAGTATTAGTATTATTTTTGGAGAAGACATCTTTCTTGATTTAAATAATGCATGTGCGGCTTTGTTCAAATATTACACAGAGAAGTACACGTAGAAAATTAATTTCCGAAACACAATAGGACACCATTATACTACCCAAACTAATGATACCTAAGTCTTTTTAAGCTCAATACTAAAGATGCATACCACACCTTAGTATGTGCACAGAACCCTGATGTACTTCCATTCGAAATTGCAATCAGAACCATTGGAGCTTAAGAATGAATATTTAAATGAAATGGAAATCAATCTTTCATAGAGTGATGGTAGGTCATTGCGACAGGTCAGTCGTCTCCAACGCAATGTGTGTTAGTCCAAATAGCATACGTACAATAACATAGGTTTTAAAACTCCAGAGTTAAGTGATACGAACACTTAACTCAGGAGGTCAGACGACAGTCATATTAAATCAATAACCAGGCTTGCCAAATCCAGAAACCTGAATAAGAAAGATTTTTTTTATTGTGTAGGTATATATTCTTAGACGATAACTATAATTTTGTTTTCAAATTATCAATACATGCTGTTGACTAATCAAGGCATTCAATAATAGATTCCATAAAAAAATGAAAATTGATAACAAGGAAAGCATAAAATGCCTCCGTATTTATTCCCTTTTTCAGCTAACTCACATCAAAGCTCGAATCATACAATAATTTTCCTGTTACCAGACAATGCCTCGAAAACTATCGTCACCAAAACAAAATAACATGTTGCGACTAAATCGCAATAATATATTGGACGGGGTTGGCCAAGAGAGGAATTCTATGGAGCTGGTACAATCCGCTACAAATGAATGTATCATTTTTGTGTGTAAGCTGACGCCGTAAGGTTGAAAGTGGCGTGGCGGACTTCTGAGAAGCGAGGGGACCAAGTTTTCTCGGAGAGCCCTTTTATTTGGGGTTGTCATCGGCCCCCGCTGTTACACTGACCCTCTGAGTCTGAGGGACACCGGCGATTGGTGTAAGGTACGATATTTTAGCGTTTTATCAAAACGCTAACAAGTGCAACAATTTATTGCTGGTCCAACTATGCATATAGGAAATGTAGATGTTTTTAAACGTATTCAAGATATTAAATTATGAAATAACAAAATATGAAGTACAAATACAAGTGTGTACTGTACATTTGCTTAACCGGAATAGAACACATCCCCTAAAAATAATTAACAAATGTAAGACAAATATTTATTGAACTTACAATCAGTCAAAAATAAACTTATTTAAAATATACCTTTGTTATTAGACCTTATGTAGAAGTAAGTCGGTGAACCTATCTGAAAAATTACACAACTGACTTTATAAAAGCTTACAGAGCTTTATTAATGTTATTTGAAAAAACGACTCCCATTTCGAATAGCTCTTTCCTAAAAACGTTGCAAGAAATGATTATTGATTACTTATATTATTAACGGTAACCTCGTGCACCGTAGAGCGGTAGGTACGTATATGTCAAATTAAGTGAATGTATTAAAAAAAAAACACGCTACCGCCATCGCCTGTACGTAGACCATTGCAACAGGGAGCTATTAACAAAAATGCGACAGCGATCGAGCGACAGCGCCCTCTGTCGCGTGACGGCCTCGTCACCGATCACAGATAGTGCGCACTCACCGATGCGATACAAACGTGTACGATACGACGCAAAGCCTAAAATCGGCTTAACAATCAATAAAGCGTTGACCTGACAGATAAAATTGTCCGTAAGTGTATGAGGATGTGTGAGGCTCTAGTTTTTTATAGTGTTACTCTAATAAAATGTATTAAGTAAATATAAATAAATAAATATCTGACGACCTCACATACATTGATCTGACTCCGAGTTAAGTAGCTTAAGCACTTGTGTTACGGATATCAGAATCAGCAGTGGTATTACAAATATATACTTAAATATTGGATATTAACACCCAGACACAGAACAAACACAAGTATTCATCACACGAATGTTTGTCCTGGGTGGGGATCGAACCCACAGCTCTTGGCGCATGGGGCAGGGTCACTACCGAATGCGCCATCGAGCCAGGCATATTATATTATTTTTACTACATTATAATATTAATCCAGATGAACTGGGAGAAGGGCAAGAGGATGATGATGATGAATATTAATCCAGACTTGTTTTTTTAACGAATATAATGATTCTAGGATGACACTTGTCCTATTCTCAATATAGTGCATATTTTCATACGAAATCGTGCAAATATTAATACGTATATGTCTTACAGCCTTCACGTCAACATTCTTAGATTGCTAGAATATTATATTTATAATCAACAGATATTTTCGATCCATCAGCGCACTGCCCGACGAAACCGCGTTAACACGTACAAATTACGGAGTCAGCACGGTATCCCTCATTGTTACTTAATCCGACATGACTCCGGCGCGGCTGATTAGCAACAACATTGCCAGCGCCAATATTTCCGGCATCGACCCGGGTGTAATGAAGATTTATCGGCCACCTCGCACCGCGAATTATCGACTAACACCCGTAAACATCGTTCCCGGAACAAGAACAACACTATTTTTCCAGATAAATAAAGGATTGTTCGCTCCCTCCACTGCTTTTTTTTTATACCAACTTCAACAAGTTATAAAAATAAACAGATATTATGGTGCCCGTAAAAACAATTGTTATTTATCGCCTATATGGTTTTCATAGTGTTATAGGAGCTCTCAGTCGAAGTCCGCTTTAAACATATTTCTTGATAAATCGTATTTGGTTATTACTTTAAAGGGACTGCTACTTAGGAACTCTTTGTAGTATTATCGACCGAGAAGTAGTTTTTCCATACCGTAGACCTTTTAAAATCTAAAAATACGTATTCGCATTAGCACCGACACTCCCCGCATTCGAGACACGTGTCCTTATCTACTCGGTACTATACATAAAAGAATATTGAAGCAGAGCCTATTCGAATCGGGTTAAAAATAACGGCGGCATGAATACGCGTCGCGCCCTTCCGTTTCAATAGCACGCTTAAAGAGCAGTACGTCACCTCGGAAGCTACATCGAGCCAATATCGTGACGTCGGTAAGTAACCGCAGTATTAGCTCCATAAATCACGAGCCGAAGCAAATTGTTATCGGACGAGACAAGCCGACTCACGGCCCCGGCGAGCTGACAAATAGCAATCTGATGGAGTCTCATGGTGTGTGGAGAAAGGGCCTTTTAACTCCCGCGAGCGAAAGGGAATGCGTGAAAGCTATTTTTTAAAAGATTACCTGCGAAATCTATGGACTTTAGAGGGGTGACGAGATTGGATCTTACAGCGCTATAGGCGAAGTTAGATTGAATTTTAGACTGGCTTAGTGAAGTTTATGGACCTTTCTAGTTAGCGCATTGCATTACGTCTACTCGTTGTCATCTATTATACAAGGTAAATTTTAGTAAATAAGTTACAAAGTTTTTGTGTTGCATCGTTGTCCGGTGAGTAAGTATGTTTTTACGCTTATTCAGGCGTTAGCGCTTTTTAGAAATAAAACTAAGAGAATTTAACGTCCTTGCGACCTTGTGACTAGCGATGCGCATGCGCCATTAGGTTTTAATTAGGATGTACCCATATTTAAACTTTTGCAAAAAAAATTTTTGTCAAATTATAACATGGTATAAAACTTATTACAATCGATTCTATTAACGCTTCTGTACGACCATTTTTCAGGCTTCGTATATACTAAAAAGAAAGGTGTATAGGTATAGTTCACTAACATACTAAGTATACAAATACAATTTGCATATTATGCAGTACACTCTCATAATGACCTTCCGGGAAGACTCTTCCCTATTCCATAGATAGTTCGTCTAGCCAATTACGTAAGACGTAGAACCAATAATTCACTTTCTCAGAAGCTTTTATCTTAGTTAAGACTATCAAATGGCATCTCCAGTAGGTACGCGACTGCAACCTCTTTGAATGGTTTTTTTTATTAAATCAAAACATGAGTCAATTATTTACTCCGAGTTTGATTATGCAAAAATCAGTCTATCCATATTAAAACATTGTACGTCCATTATGTGGCTTCTCATTATAAAATGTATCTACATTAACCTACAGCCAGAACGACATATACGCCGATTTGTATTTGAATTCATTCAATTGTATTTGCTTGAACAAAAATATAACCTCAAAAACTTTCGCGTTCCAATAACACATAAAGGGTAGTTTTATATTCATCCGACGATTCACACTTCAAAACAAATACTTAATGCAAATTATCTCGCCAAAACTACTGCAACAGTTAGCTATAGCGGGAACTTACATTTGCATAAACACAATCACGTAAACCGCTGACCGAATACTGTTCTTGTTACCCCATTATAAGGGCTGTATCTCACCGAGACTCATTTAATCAAGTCTAGTAGTTCCCATGTTGGTCTGGGACTAGGCCTATGTTGATCTGGGACAAAAAAAAAAAGAATGTGCCAACTGTGGTACTTGCCTAGCATGTCGTAAAAGGCGACTAATGGTTTACGGGCTTTTGGGTATGTGACTGAGTTGGCGACGAGCTAGCCACTTGTCACTCCTTTTTCACAGCTTTCCATCCAACCCAGCCCACTGTCCCATGTTGGTCTGGGACTTAAAAAGAATGTGCCAACTATGGTTCTTGCCTGGCATGTCGTAAAAGGCGACTAGTGGTATATCGGGTTTTGGGTGTGTGATTGTGTGGGCGATAGGTTAGCCGCTTGTCACAGCTTTTTCACAATTTTCCATCTAACCCAGCCCGGCTTCATTTTTGGCTGAATGTGGTTACCAAAAGGCCGTGTCTACGAATCACTAATGCTAATAGGTTGTGTGATGAACACAACCATTTAGACTTGTGTAACTGATGTTTATTTTCATATATAAGTGTAATTAACTCTTATCTAATGAAGGTCAAATAAGAACCTCCTATTCAAAGTTACGGAGTTTGGGAACCGCTGGTAGTTCAGCCATCCGATTAATTAATTATTGTTTAGTATATTTTTTTATTTTTGTGATTCCAATTAACCTTTATTCAGAAACCTTAATTTTAATCGCCGTCAATTATCAGCAACTGTACTGTATTTGACAAATTGAATTAACCTTTAGCAACATTCTGTTAATTTGGTAGGTAATCAACCTTCAAAATCAATCTAATTAACATTTATGTTTCCTTCGCGAAGTAATTGCATTCCGTTAAGATAGCATTTGTTTTAACGATAAACGATGCTAATTTAGACAAGGGTAGATCGGGCCTTGCATCTCGGTCGGACAAGCCCTTACACCAAGGAGCGAGCCGCGATTACGCGAATTAAAACTGCCGTCTATTTTCAAAACGCCGTCCCAATCCGACGTTTAATTTAACCGCCACGCTATTTAACGCTCTTAATTAGAAAACAAGCTTCGATGCGGCATTCGTAATTCTTGTAAATACGCTTTATTACAAAGCGTGTTTCTTGCTTACGCATTTTATGAGTTATAAGACGATGAAATTTGATGTAGTGGTATGGGATTTGGTTTACAGATATATGCAAACTATTTTGTGTCAAATATTCACTATTATTTTAACTTATTTTTCAAAAAATATTGTAATAAAAGGCTGAATTTCCAATAAACGGTCCAATAAATTCCAATATTTGGCCGAAAATTATTGACGTATTGCGTTTGTAATACCTACGAGATATTATCGTTTGTATGCATGCCGTTGAGGTAAATTCCATTTAGAAAGCCATTTTCGTATTTGAGAAAATATCAATGGATCATTCGTACTGATAACATAGTATTACTGACGTAACATATAAGGGAAGCTATAGGCTATATAAAATTAACCATAAACGCAGGTGAAACCGTGGCCATAGCTAGTAGATATAAAAATAAAACGAAAACAAAAAACACACAAACACATTTAAAAAAATGCGTAGGCATTAACAACTCAATCTTGATGTTAACCAAACACCAATACACAAAATACGTACTTAACATTCAAGTGATAAATAGCGGCACGAAAAATATGTAAATTTGTTTTGAAAAAGTTATGAAGCCAATCTAGGAGATCCGCCCGTCGCCGGATTAGGCGGAGGCGGGGGGAACACATGAGGCGATGTTTGTCCCGCGCCGCGGCGGTCGCGCTCATAAAATACCTACGTTAAAAAAAAAAAATTAAATACACGCATTATTGGTACATGCAGTGCTTTTCTCTAAGTGATGAGCACTTTCCATTTTGTGAATTTTAATTGTTTTATGTAATGGTGTACTAATTGTTGATAAGCCAAATTAAATAAACAAATATTATTTTTAATTATTCAATCATTTTTTATAGTCCATTATTGAGATTTCAAAAAAAATATTTCTTACGTAGTTTTTCTTTTGTTCAGCTACAGTGCGTTAAAGTAGCGCGTGACGTCACTAGGTCTCCATTAAAGGAAAGCGCCCCATTACCGATTTTTGAAGCGCTGTATCTTTGTAATTTTTCGAGTATTAGATAAAGCAAAAAATATGAATATTTTTTGATAATCTATCTTACGGCCTATAAATATTTTTTGAGTAAACAAAATAGCCTGTTGTTATAATAATTTAAGTAAGCTATAAAATTCAGTTAAGACGTATACAATACCTAATTGAAATTCCATAGGCACGTCTTCGTATACTTAGTAAAACCGCGTTTCCATTACAACGCGTCTACAGACGAAAAATATGAGCGTGTTTTGTTATCCTAAGTCGGAGGAGAGGCGAGGGGAGGAGAGGGATTTTAAAAAGGCTTTTGTAATAAAATCGCTGGGTCGCGCTCGTGGCTACACAATCACCGCGCTCCTCATTTATCTTCATCTCATCAAATAGAGCGCTCGTAATGTTATTACAGGATGAATCTAATTGTTTACTTCAATTCCCGGCCGAATGCCTTCAGTAAACTTTTGTTATCCCTTGTTATTTTGTTAGCGCTAATAGGGCGCTATTGGGCGGTTAATAAGCCTGGAAAGTACATTTTTACTGGTATGCGGCAAAGCTTAATTAGGGTTAGGATTTTCTCAATCCTCGTACCTACGTATGTTTGTAAGTACAAATTAATATAAAAAAAAAACAAAATAGTTCATTCGCTCATGATGCATGGTATATAAGGGTATACAATAATATCTTAGGTTATTTTATTTGTGAGTACAAGCGTGATTTGCCGAAACGCCGGCATACAACATTTATTTTTTCTACATTAAGAAACATAACTTATGCCCTACTTATGTTTCTTAATCAATCATCAATATTAACATAATTTATGTCAGTAAAAATAAAACAATGTTAATATAATAATTAAATTTAAATTCAGTTCAGTATAAACAATATATTCAGTTTAATATATATGTAGGCCATACAGAACAAAATTATATTTTTTTTATAAATGAAATGTGTTTCGTGTTATTACGACTAATTGATGATTCATCGTAATACTTAATAGGTCTATATTTCAAGTCGACGATTTTTTATAGTAAGGTTTTAATTTACGTATGAAATAGCAATTAAATAACTAACTATCTGAATAGACATCCCATCTTAAATAAATAGAAGTATGTAGTAGTACGTTTCATCAAACGTATACTCGAACAAATTATAATGTAAACCTCTTGCAGGCTTTATGGTCGAATCGGCCCGCCCTAAACAATTAGGGACCATTCGCAATTTACAGCGAAATAGCCGCTTTAATATATTTTCCCGGGACAGTTAAACTGCGTAAAACTAAAATCATTAGCAAGTCTAAGCGGGATAATCTGATTGTTGAAACTTTAAAGCGCATGCAGCTACATTGTAAGCGCTTTCGGGGTGCATTCGGGTTGGTACTATATCAACTTTTTGGTTCGGGTGGATACGGGATGCTTGTAGGAGGACTCAATTTGCAGACTCTTTTAGGTACATGCCGTGGCTTTTAAGTGCTTTCATGGCGTAACTATTAAAATTTGTTACATCTAGGTGAACTAATGCTATTTGAGAGTTGGATGTGGATGCGGCTCTATTTTATTTCTTATAATACTTGTACTACCAAATAGTATTTTTATATTACATAGCAATATATATACATAGCAATATTATATGCTAGCTATACGAATACATAGCAACATTATACAGTCGGCCATGGTTTTTTAACCTTAACCATTTAAGTCAAAATAAACGAGCTCTATTAAACACATAGGAGTAAATTTTAAATGAAAGTGGCTAGAGATAGTTACCTACCTACTACAGCGTAGAGGCCATACATCAGTACTAACGAGGTATGGCCTCTACACTAAAAAGGTTAACTGTAGGATTGGGCCCTTGGAAATTCTCTGAAAGATATTGTATCAATAATTTCCCACTAAAGCTTTCACTTCTCTGACTATTACAAAGTTATTCCCTAGCAGCGACTAAAGCACCTAATAGTCAAAACTAATCATTCGATAGGCGAACTTGAGGTCCGAGTTGCTTGGAGCACTCCGGGCCTCACAATAGCAGTTAATAGTCAGCAGCAGGGATGCCACACAAAAAAATATACAAAATACGACCTGGTGAGAGAATATACAAGCAGAATATACAAGGAGTACATATACAAAATACGTCTTGGTGGGAGGACATACAAGGAGTATGTCCTTCTAAAGGCCATAACGCATGTGCGATGCTTCTGGTATTAATTATGTCATGTACCTACTGCAACTACTTGCCATTAGGTGAGCCACCTGGCTGGCTTGGTTGTACTCACCAGCCAGGTCTGCAGTTCCGTGTTGGGGTTTAATAGGAGAGGTATGAGACAAATTTTTAGTTTGCCTCAAATACCTACCTAAAAATTGGCGCTAGCTCTTTTACTATAGTAAGTTCCATATACCATACCATTTCTTCGAAGGGCGTAACGGTGCGTAAAGCATTTCCAACGATAAAAAAGGCTTTTGAAATTGCCCATCTTCGTTTGATTTAGTTCATCGTTTCTTAACCTGGAGGCCATAGATCATATTCGGAAATATGAGATTCTCAGCGTATTTAGGAAAAACACGAATACAACATTTTTAACACAAATCTACTGAAGGGTTCTTGATGCAACGAGGCACAAACATAAATTGTAGACTGGAATAAAACATAGGCTACGTCTTATCGATGTAGCACACGAGCGAAACCGCTGGCAGAAACTAATATATCATAAACTAAATATTAATATTACATACAATTTAATTGATGCTAACGCGAATCTTGATTTGATTAAGAAGACCCATTTTAGCAACTTTTAATATCCCTAAAAATGTCTGCGGTCTGCTAAAATTGGAGGATAGTCAAAACTTCCTTTGAAAAACTACGTAGTCTAACTTCCAAGGCCGTTATTTTTCATTATATTGGTATAAGCTTACATTATCATTAGTGTTGTGCGCATTAGTGTATGTGCGTAAGTACCTTCAGAGATCTGCCGAAACGACCCTATATTCACGCGACGAGGACTTTATGAAAAGTGCTTAGTGATAACAACGCAGAAGTTTAAAACTATTTAAATCCTGCGGTAGCCCTGACCAGGAACTATTTGCGAGGCCTCCCGCGGCCGGTCTTGGCCGGTAATTGAGTTTCGGTCGGACGTGGCGGAAAGTGCCCGGGGCAACCCTCTTCTGGACTCGCATCAACAATCAGATATCGTTTTAAATTAACCAAGTTTTTATATAACTAATTGTACATGGTATTATATGTACCCGACATGCATTTCAATAAAATATAAGGAAGATATTTGGTACAGCAAACAACGAAACGAAAGATCCTTAGTCTGTATCTAAACGTACAAAGTAATAGCTGTATCGTACAAAAATAATCGCATTTACATTTTCAAGTCCCGAATTTATAAAAGATGATTTTATTTTGAAACCTAACATTGTCTATGCTATGTATTCTAGAATTATAGATTCTATTGAAGTCTAGGATATATTTTCTAACAGTGGTCGATACATCGTATATCCATCAACTACTGATGTATGTTCGTGAAGGGGCGATTGCCCGGGGCGACTGGATTTCAATTCAGTTTTAGTTTTTCACTTTTCTGTCGATATTGGAGCCGCCCAGTATGTGTACTCGGCTCTAATATCGATTGCCCAGAGTGCAAAATAAAAAAAAATGCAATTGGGCTACCCTATAGTATATATATATCAATATAAATACGGGCTATCCTATCACACAATCCACGAAGGGATAAAAGTAGTCTAAAGAACAGTTATGCTCTTTTCGCCACTTTTAGCCAAAAAAAATATTATAATTGGGTCAGATGGATAATCACATTTTTAATAGTTCAGAACGTAGTCAAGCTGTAGCTGTAGTAGCTCGTCGCCTACACAATCATATACCAAATACTCAATATACCATAGACTTCCTTTACAACTTGCTAGCTAAGTTAATTGGCACTTTATTTTAAAATTCCAGACCAATATACATAGCTCACCCACCTATGTCATAATACAGTTATACTTAAAACAGTTTTTACCCCATAAGTACACCATAAGACACAAACGTTTCGAATAAGTAGATTACTACACTAGGTAACAAATGTCATGCATTATGTAATATACTAAACAATCAATGTATGATAAAAGGATTTCTAATTTCCGTCACATTTACGCATTGTTAATTAACGTTTTATCTGTCAGCAAAATGGTAATCGATATTTATCCTAATCTAAATAAAGCGTTTTTAAATAGAGCTTCAGGATTCCTAAAAGCCACGATTTCTTTGTTCCAACATTTTATTAGTATACAAGATATATAGGTACATGATTTCTTAGAAAAGGTAAGTTCGCGCTTTTTAATATTCAGTGATCCTTATTTTTCTGCTTTCATGGTACCATTTCCTTGAAAAACCTAACAAGCTTTTATAATAATGTTACATTTATAAAAGAAAACCTTAACTTAAAAAGTTTGCCTAGTAAAGGCATCAGCTTTGAACGTATTTTTTAGGAATCTTACACGCGGTTCAAATAAAAAGGCTTTCAGATAACTATATCAATTTAAATATGCGTAGGATTTGATTTTGATTTGATTAAACACTTTGAACAAATTTATAAACGTAAATATTTAATGTTTTTTCTAAGACTACCGTTTCAGAAGATCAATCGAGGCACAGTCTTATATGTAACGTACATGCAATTTTTAAGGTACAGATCGTGACTGTTAAACGTTATCTTTTGAAATTTATTTTAAAAATACCTAAAAAGCTCTTTTATCGTTGAAAATCAAATCTAATACATATAGAAACATACATTATCTAAAAATATAGGTAGGTACATTCGCTCCGTAAAATTAAACAAACAGATTCCGTGTGAGTAGGCGTCAAAGCAAACTCCATTTGCGAACAGCTCTCCCGAAGCTCTGTACACAACGACATAATAATATTTCGATATTCCGAGCGCCGAGGAAAGATCGAGCGGCACTCAGGCACACTTACACAACTTTTGTTGTTTCAATTTTTTATTCACTCCTGTCACGCATTCATGCCTCATAACTGCGCTTCTAACATGATTAGAAGTTCAAACAGAATAAACAGAAGACAGATATGACTATTTTTAGAATATAAATTAAATAATAAATAAATAAATATCCGACAACATCACATACATTGATCTGACTCTGAGGTAAGTAGCTTAAGCACTAGTGTTACGGAAATCAGAATCAACAGTGGTATTACAAATATATACTTAAATATTGGATATTAACACCCAGACACAGAACAAACACAAGTATTCATCATACGAATATTTGTCCTGGGTGGGGATCGAACCCACAACTCTTGGCGCATGGGGCAGGATCACTACCGAATGCGCCATCGAGCCAGTCAAATTGTTTTCCTTTTTCTTACATTAAAAAGAATTAAATCATTAAACGTATCACATCTAGACATTCCATTCGCAATTGTACTTATTACGTTTTGACAAAAAATACTTTGCGAAAAATATTTGGCAAACGAATTGGTGAAATAAAGTCTAATTTGGACTTAGAGTAGAACATCGGTGTCGTCAAGTTACTTAATATACCTAATCTGAATTAGAATACAGACATTTAAGTACCTACAACTAGTTAAAATTCGAAGCCACAAAATTAATTAAGTCTGAGTCAAGGACGCTCCCATCTTTTCGGCTCTATTCATTTTTCATTGCTCAACATTAATTTCTTCCCGCTTAATTAACTAAGCCGAACATAATTAAAAACAGCACACCAGAATGGGCCGTTTAGTTTATTTCAACGGCAAATCCAATCTAAATTTCGTCCGAACCGGGACGAGGCAAATTCAATTGGTGATCGCGGGAGCGAATCGTTTTTCAAGATCGGAAGCCATTTTAGCCACAATACTGGTAATCGGATGGCAGTAATGCCAGCTGAATTGCCGGCGACCGCTCTGACCTGTGACTGTACGATGTAAAATGGAGAAGTAATTGAAGAGAACGTTTTAACAAATGGCATTTATCGTAAGTAACCTACCTATGTTCGTCTTATTCTTCTTACGATGTGTTCGAATTCTCGCTTGTCTCTTTTTTTTGTTTCATAATATCCCACGTCCTCAGAAAAAAAAACTAAACGGTCGCTTGATGTAAACATCGCGTCTCTCGTATTTGTACCTTCACGAAAATGTCAGGTACTAGGTATGTAATATTTTTAATATTAACCTGCCACGCGAAAATATTGAACTTCTTATACGGATAATTTAAATGATATTTATTTACCAGCACCGTTAGAAGACTGCAAAAATGTTTAAAGTATGTACGTATCTAAATAGAAATCATTTGATAGATTGAAAACGAAGATGAAATAAATTCTCTGCTCATGTTCATTCACGTGATAGGCGGCTACCTTACGTACTGGGAATGTCTATCTGTTGTAAGACTGTGCCCCGGGGGACAGGCGCCTTTCAAATTACAACTTTTGGTCTACGAACATATATAGAGTTACATTTCATAATACAACAAATGCCATAACATGCACTACCTATATGTAGATAATGTATTTCAAAATTCTTTGATCTTTTTTGTGCGTACACCTAAGATTTCTCACGACTGTGTTGAAATTATAGGTATGATATTGATTGCGAAATAAGACTTTTAATCAGCACGTTTATGTCTAGTTCTGGGTGGAACAACGCCGGTGTTGGTTGCATAAAGCACTGTAATTGTACATAAGTATACACACACACATAATATCACGCCCATAATCCCCTAAGGGGTAGGCAGAGTCAAAGGGGCAGCAGATTCCTTTAACCACATTTAGCCAAAAACAAAACTGGGCTGGGTTAGATGGAAAATTGTGAAGAAGTAGTGACGAGTGGCTAGCTCGTCGCCTACGCAATCACATACCCAAAACCCCATATAGTATATGGGTATATATCGTAAAAGGCGAATAATTCTAGACATGCTAGGCAAGAAACACATTTGGCACATTATTTTTAAGTCCCAGACCAACATGGGACTGTAATTGTTTTTTTTTTAATTAATGAAAATAAACAACACTATTGTGTCTTAACCTATGATCCTTTTATAACTATAGTAGAAAAATATCCAAGTTCTAGGTCTAAATAAACTTTAGAAGCTTAATAAATTAATACTATAAAAAACGGAAAGAAAGTTGCATAATATAACTTTAAAAAATCTCAATGGCCAGGAGTAAAAATCAATTATTTTTTGAATTTGCAGTTAAACTTTATCTACTAACTACTATGTTTAAGTATACATAGGATAAAAAGGCTTTAAATATTTTTTTTGTGAAGCCAGAATTTAAAATGAGCTATCGTAGCTAGTTTCGATGTTATGGTTCGCGTTCGACTCATAATGTATATCAATGGCACCACACCACTAGGCTACGCAAAGCAGTCGAGAATTACCGCGGCGAAGCGGAAAAATCGGAGTGGTCCCCGCATGAGGCTCCTCGAAATAAAATCTCCGTTTCACGCCCCAGTTGCGTCGCCCATGTTGTGTTTGCGGCGCAATCCCGCGCAACTCATCTGTAATCGGATTAATTTACATATTCCGCCCGACGATCGCCTTGTTTCACCTCGCGCCTGTTGTTGGCGAAATGATCTATGCTGACAAGAGAATGACGTGGATCATCCTTTAAATAAGTTCTCACTGAGCTAATTTGAAGAATTTGAAGCTGTTTAGTTGACATGTTTCGTTCAAAATTTGCTTAGAAAATATTCAAATATAAGTTTCTTATTCTCTGTCTACTGCTCTTTCACCCTTTAGATAATAATTATACTGACACACTTAAATACAATGTATTCAACAGAAACATTAATCGTTTATTAATTCTAAAGAACATTCTCATTGTGAAATGATCCAAAGTCCTTCCTGTATATCATTAGCATTTCAATTAATAAATAATTAAATAAATATACAATCAACATGATTTTAAAATGCGTGAGCGTCGATTATTTAACCTCTGACCTCTTCCGTGCCTAAATGGGACCGTATAAATGAAAAGTAATTGTTAGTTTTAAATTAGTACGTGTTAAATTTTTGTTCGCTTTACTGTCGGCAAGTAAGTGTGTTTATCGTTTGAATGAGTTACTTGTAATTTTATTAATTTAGGCTCGCTAAGTAAGTCGTTTCGTTATTATCGGGATTTTAAATAATTTATTAATAACAATCAACAACTTAATTTTACTCTTTTAATTATAGACTTTCTTTTGTTCGTAAAATATCTTATTAATACAATGCAGCAAATGTAGTTTTATATTTCAATAACAAATGCAGAAGTTTATTTAATTGCATGCATGAAAAAAAGTAATTATTATAGCTAATACCGAGTTGTATCTAACAAAATAAAAAAGAATAACGTGCAAGTTTATTTTGAACCATCCTAGATACCTATTGTTTGGAATAGATAAAAAAAACATGAAAAAACTAGAATGGCTTTTCGGAAACCTTTACTCAAAGAGCTTCATATGTTTGAGAATTTGTTCCGAGTGACTTTACCCTAATTGCCATTTAAACAAATTCACATTAGGCTAGGGAAAACGGTCAAAAACCTAGTTAGTCAGTAAACCTAATAGGAATGATCTGATCTATTATTTAAAAGTATTTGTTAGTTCATTGGTAGGTATATTCTTTTCGTTTTATAATTTTTGACAAAAAAAATTGGCAATTGTATTAAATAGCTAACAGTACTGGCCTATACCCAATTCCTCGTAAGACCGATATAAGTATTCACAATTTGCACAATGTAATTTAAATTTGGAATAAATATTTATTTAAACAGTAAATAAAGCTCCAAGTAATTAATAAAGAGGCTCATATTCTTTTGTGCCTAAATGCCCGGAATGGCCTACGACGGCCTCACTTTCTCTTATCTCTTAACTCCAGCAATGCCGCCTCTCGTGGACCCAGTAGTAAGCGGGGTGCTATTCGAGAGCGACACGCAGACCCCGGACTTGGGGCTGGACAAGGATGTCTCCGTGCTGAAGAAGGCCAAACCCAGGAAGTACGAGTACGCGTGGTTCAACATCTTCTGGTTCCTATTCCTGCACATCACTTCGCTGTACGGAGTCTACTTGGTGTTCACGTCGGCGAAATGGCAAACTAATGTTTTCGGTTAGTTTCTTTTTTTTTGTTTATATGTTATAGTTAAGGACCTATCTTTTGGTACTCAGACAATTTTCATAATATATAGGTAGTGATCCATTTCTGTGAGTTATAAATAGCAATAATAATCTACTTTGACTCATTCCTTATTAGGCTATAACTTTTATTACATGTTTTCACGTACGGATATAGAAACATCGCATGCTCAACAAATATATTTAATATCTGGATCTCCACTTAATAACTATCAAAGAGTAAGAAATAAATTCACGTTAACTTTTTTTCACGTTACCATTAGATAGACTTCCTTCTCGAATATTTGAGAAGGAAGTCTATCTAATGGTAATATAAATAAATAACAGTTACTCAATCGAATTACTTTTTAAATTCGCACAAGAAGGGTTTAGTAGATACTTAAATAAAAATCTATATTCAACCCAAATGTGTTCAAATTAACATAACGTCGCTTTGTCAACCCAAGAATTAAATCCTTACGATTATTGTGGCGAGGTTTCCCGAACCGCAGGGGATCTCAAAAATTGGACAGCTTTAATCCGAGTCGTTTTGGTCGTCTTTGGTTCAAAAATTCAATTGAAATCTCAGCTCCGAATTTTAGCTAGAAACTCCTAAGTCAGCAATGGCCCTATATTAATAAAATGTTCCGACTTCCTTAAAGTCCGAATTTTCAAAATTGGATTTAAGAAATGTATATATATAAATATATATTCTGGCCCAATAGTTGTAAAATCAAATCTGCGCCAGAGCTTCCCTTTGTATAATTTAGAATTTCATCAAATTTATTTATCACAAATGAATTGATATGCAGCTATAGTGAGCCGAAGTAAATTATGTTAAACATAAAAACTATCTTACACTAAATAGAAGAATGGAATCTTAATATAAAATGATTGTGCTTATCATACAGGGGTTATTTGTTCAGATCCAATCATATAGTTACGTCTGGATTTTTAAAAATCTTAGTCGATGTGGATTAACACCATTAACCTAGTAGTGATGAATATCTTGACAAAACTTACATATGGATATGACTAATGTATCTAGTTCTCCTGTCTACGTAATACAAAAGCCTATTGACAATCGTATTTATCAGACTACCTAAATCTAAGATCTTTGTCAAAGTAGACTGGGGACAAATGCAACTTTATGACAAAAAAAGTTTTTTTCATAAAACATACCTATATCTATCTTTGTTATAATAACAGCATTTGCGGTCCACCTGATGTGCGCGATCGGGATCGGAGCTGGGTCTCACCGGCTCTGGACTCACAGGTGCTTCAAGGCTCGCACGCCATTGCGTATTTTTCTGATGATCGGGCAAACCATGGGTTTTCAGGTAAGCATTCAATAATAACCAGCGATAACTGAATTTTAATTAGAATAAAATCCATTGATAAGACGGTATTACTTGGAAGAAGTCTACTTTTTAATTAACTGCAAGGCACACCAACTGAACCTGTACGTAGGTTTAATAAAACTTATCTACTTGCATCAGTTTTTCACAAACGGTTTCTTCTATGAAACTAACAAGTTGTTAGTTCCTAGTTGGTGAGAAGATATTGATAAATAAACTATATCATAAATCGAAAATTCCGATAAAATTTCCGAAGGAGTGCTTTGATTTAAAGTTTGTAATCTATCTAGGGGTATTTGAAATGTGATAAATACCTAATTCAACTATGCAAATGGTCAAGATGTATTTTGTGCACCTGCATTTTAGGTACGGTACTGATTAAAAGGTAATAGAGGCATACTATTTAAGGGCGAATATGTCGAAAATAAAACCACATCTTCACCCACAGGGCAGCATCTTCGAGTGGGCCCGCGACCACCGCACTCATCACAAGTACGCGGACACCGACGCCGACCCCCACAATGCTGAACGTGGTCTGTTCTACTCGCACATGGGCTGGCTGTGCTGCAAGAAGAGCCCTGAGGTCATTGAGGGCGGCAAACGCATAGACCTCACCGACCTCTATGCGGACCCAGTCGTGATGTTCCAGAAAAGGTGATTTGATAAATCAAACTATTGTGTAAGCTTGGCTTCCCACCATCATCATCCTCCTAGCGTTACATCCCGTTCTTAGTCAGGGTTCGGGGTTAAGCCATGATCCAGGATTTCGGGAATCTGGTAATTACATTGAAGCGACTGCCAATCTGACCTTCATAACCCTTAGCTAGAGAAACCAGATAATTTGGATGTGTAGTTGTTGGAATGAGTAGGTTTCATGACGATGTTTTCCCTGACCGCTGAGCTAGTCGTATAAAAAACACACATAGATTTGAAAAACCCAGAGGTCGGATTCGAAACCGCACCCCTCGTTTAAGAGGCGCGTGTTCTTACCATTGAGCTACCACCGCTCTTCTTAGCCTCCCACCACGGCTATGATTGCTTTGTTCTCCAGCATTTCCAATAGAGGAAAATGTATAAAAGCTAGCTTCTAATTTGTGAATGCATTTCATCTGTTCATCACTCTCATACACACATACGTAGGTACTACTGGCATAATTCATCATCCTTGAATAAAGGGCACTAGAAGAACTTGACTGATCGATTATACCCAATCATCATTACGTTTAACTTAATTCTAACAAAATCACCAAGAATAACCCTTTCCTCATATTTATATAATAAGTTCATATTATAGAAGCCTTCGCTATTAAGTCACTAAGATTTTCGTTGTTCCTAACCCTTTTGTCAGATACTACCTAAAAATGATGCCGATCATGTGCTTCGTGCTGCCAACCATCATCCCCGTGTACTTCTGGGGTGAGACTTGGCTCAACGCGTTCTGCGTGCCTACCATCCTGCGCTACACCCTCGGCATCAACGTGGTCTGGTCCATCAACAGCTTTGCCCACACTTTCGGCTATAGGCCTTATGATAAGTACGTTTTTCATTCATACGCCTATAAGTATACCTACAGTAGCCAATATTACCGTGCCCGCATTCCCACGAAGGCATAGGCAGAGTCCGAGCAGCAGTAAAGTCCTTTCACCACTTTTAGTGAATAAGAAAGTTATATTAAAAATGTGAAAGTAATGACAAGTTCTCCTTTTACGCATTTACAAACACAAAACTTAATGCGCTATTTTAAACGACATGCTGGACAAAGAACACGATTGGTACATTATTTTAAGTGCAGGCAAACATGGAATATACCTAAATAGAGGTAATATGGTACACCATCCCACGACCAGTGGCGTAGCTACCCAGGGGCAAGGCGGGGCAGTGCCCAGGGGCCCTAAGCTTGGGGGGGGGGGGGGCTAAAACCTGATAAGCACACCTCTTCATTTGAGTTTCATTTGACTCTGTCTAACGTAGGAAGAACAATATAAGTGCCGTCTCTGCAGTAGGGGGGGCCTGGACCCAAAGCTGCGTTAGCCCATGGGCCTTAGTTTCTTTTTTGTACTAGGGCCCTTTGTCACATAGCTACGCTACTGCCAATGACATCCAAAAAACTGACTATAGCTTGAAATAAACACAGTACACAGACTTGTCGTTTCACATCTTAGCCTTCCTAAAATTACCTAGTAATTCTTTTGCGGGGCATTAAGTTATTTAATAGGTTACCTGAAACCTATTAAATAATTTAATGCTAAGCCCATACGAATTTCAATTTAATATGAAAACATTTCATTTGTAAATGGGTTACTATAGTATTCAAGATTTTTTAAATGACAGCAATCTATAATTTGCTCTCGAATACTTATGTAGTCTACTATAGTAATGTATTATATTAATTATATTTGAATTGTATAAATAAGTAGATATTATGAAGAATTGTTATTGTATACATGGCGATTTAAAAGAGTAACTGCCGAGTTTCTTGCCGGTTCTTCTCGGTAGAATCAACGTTCCAAACCTGGCGGTAAAATCACTTACTTACCTATTTGTATTATGACTATTCAGATAATTTATATTTCTATTTCATACCCTGCATTCCCAATTTCTATGCTGAAACATAGACCACCCTTCTGTTCTCTTTCTTCTCTTCCCCGGTTCCCCTTCTGTTCATAATTCACCTTCAATATGTGTTAACAGGTCTCTAAACCCTCGTGACAACATCGGTACATGGATGATCTGCGTGGAAGGCTTCCACAACTACCACCACACGTTCCCATGGGACTACCGCGCCACCGAGTATCCGCTATACAACATGCTGACGCCTACAATTGTCTTCATCGACTTGATGGCCAAGGTACATGGAATAATGCTCACTGCGGATATGATATCCGAAGAAGTGAGACTCACTATTATTCTACTCTAACTTGTACATAATACCCAACAAGTATCAGGGGCCAAAATGATTACATACCACCAAAGATATATGTGTAAGGGGTCATACAAAAATGTGCTATTCCAGACTCCAAGAAAAGACTTGACGACGAACCAATCTTCTGATGCAAGTAAAAAAATATATTAAAAAGACATCGGAGCCTGTGATTTCTACTTTATACTAAAACTCTTGACTCTCGACTGCCTCTTTGGTCTAGTGGTAGCATGCGCCGCCTAAAGACCAAGAGGTCCTAGGTTCAAATCCCGGGTCGTGTCTCAACCAAATCCTTAAGATGTACCTACTTACATAGGTTGATACTTTTCGTGTCGTTAAACTTTGAGCTTAAGTAGGTATAACAAAGTTCTGAGTTCCTCCACCCACCAGTGTTCATAAATCATACACTGTCAAAATTGTAATGAAGGGTCGCCGTATAATATAGTACAGCCCAAAATTTTAATTTTTATTCAAGATTTAAAAATAACTCATGAAAAACGTACCTGCCTACAAACGTACCTATATTTGGACAGATGGAGGATTAAATTCATCTGTTCCATTTGAATCACTTCAAACACGACATAAAACGGTCACGTTTCGAATCCATGAACAATCAAACCAATGAACGCAACGGACGGGCACTGAAAGGTTGATTGTCATAGGTATATGAAACGCTTCTGCAGTAAGAAAATATGTGATTTGTCATTCAAAACTTTGTATGTCGATATTTTGCGTCAAGGATTTTAATTTATGTTGTGAAAAGCCTGTATTCGTTACTTATTTATACATTTATATACAGATTGGGCAAGCATACGACTTGAAGAGCGTAACTCCTGACATTATCAGACAACGAGCGCATCGCACAGGCGACGGTACCCACTACCTATGGGGCTGGGACGACCCTGACTTCACAGAGAAACTCAAGTCGCAATATGGGGTCGTCACCAATGAGGAGAAGAAAACAGAATGAGAATTATAATCGCTATGGGGAGCATCATGCGATTTACTTCTGAAAACCAAGCAAAAATCGCTGTGTATACCTAGCTTAAGACTGTTAATTTAATTAACCTAGCCTATGTTTTTATAATGAAAACTTCTTATTTGTAAATATTTATGTAAGGGGAAAATGTGACGATCTTCAATTATGAATTTATGATACAACTAAAAGCAAACGGTTTTATTTCTAAATAAAGGGTCGATTTGTTTATATTTGTTTCTATTATTTAAATATATCTTCATCCAAAAAACGCATAAACGAATTAGTAGTAAACAGCCAGTTCCTTTTACGTATAGGTAGTGTAATACATGTAAAATGAAATAAAAATCCATATTTTTTTAAGAAACATATAAAATACCCCCCCCCCCCCCCCCCATAAGGATTTCATGTAATATTTAGGTACAAAAAGATACATAGTAAAAGATATATGGGCATACTTATATTTATATACATTGGTTTATTTATTTTCTAGGTGGTCACAGTTAATCCAAAAGTTAACTTCGCTGATCGTTAATTCGTTAGTTAAGTCAAATGTTTCCGCTTTATAAATTACTGAGAAGGATAAAAGATTAATTAAAACTGGTTCACCGAGAAAAGCAACATCCGTTAAAGATTATTTTGACTTCGTGTTCTTCGATTTTGAAGTTCTTATCAAATTGTGAGCTATGTTTTTCAGAGATTTGTAGCCTCTAGACCTATTTCCTTCAAACCGAGTAACAGTGCTGTAAAAATCATCCTTCTTCATTATTGCTACTTCCGCTAATACGAATAGTTTCCATTTCGTTTGCTTCCCTTTCTTTAATCAGAGCATCTCAACTTTTGCTTTAAAATGACAGCATGACAACAAACGACTATGTAACAGACTAAAATTAACAAAAGTTTAATTTAACGAAAGTTATCAAGAGCGTTAACATTTTTAGCAGTTAACTTAAAAGTTAATCCGTTAGGCAGATTGTTAACTTCATTAATTATCGATTAACGGATTAACGGAATAATGCACAAATTATAAGAATTGTAAAAGTAATATTGTACCTACAAGTAATAGATCGTGATTGTATTGTAATTATTAGACTTACCTACTACATTTAATTCATCATCATTTATGTTAAACTACTTTAGATTCAGTTGATTTTTTACATTTTATTCATGTTAATCGTCAATGACAGGTGTGCTTGGACAGCACTAAACGCCCTGATCTCAAGGCATCCGCAGAAAACCAGGGTCTTGGCACACTTAGCGCCACCGCGACATTTGCTGAGTGGAGACCTTTTAGGTACAACATAGTTCATTTTTATGTTACAATGTTACGTTTTATGCATGTAAGTACCTAAAAATCATTTTTCTTTCTATTTATTTCTTACGTTCGTACATGTTTCCGTCGATCACTCTGTTAATAGAAACTTAGGAGCACGCCGACATATAAATCCCCACTAACAACCCAAATAAGTACGTTCGAAAGTACTTGGTTATTTAGAATCCCTGAATGCATTCCTAGCCGTTCCACTTTTAAAAATAAATAAGCAAATTGAAACAAGCCCGGAAATCTTTTTCCAATGCCGAACACAGCTGGCGGCGTCGTAAACGATAAGCGAAAATCGATAGCCTCCTCCATTAGCCCCGTATAATTAATGCAGTGCAATCATACGTTCTCTATACCACTGTTATACGACTGTAATACAGCGTTTGGTAACGACACACCGCGAATTACTTATGTATCAAATAGGCTGTTAGCTCGTAGCGAAGATGGTTTAGACACGATTAAATACATACATAGGTACATAACATCACGCCCATAATCCCCGAAGGAGTAGGCAGAATCAAAGGGGCAGCAGGCGAAAAATAAAACTGGGCTGGGTTAGATGGAAAATTGCCCGGGGTCCTCGGTTTGCCGTACGTAGTGCTTAGTAGGCCCTGTTTACCGGGACAGGGCCGAAGCCAAGAGGGACTCCGAGGTGGGCTGCGACTGCTCGACTTAGGACGAACCAGTCGCGGCACCGGCCGCGGCTCTGTCTGTGGTCGGACGAGGATTATTGCCAAGTAAGAGGTAGAGGAGGATCTGAGTGTTTCGTTGCTCGCCTCCCTATCCTCGGCAACCCTTCATGAGCGCACTGAGAATGCGATGCGGTGGGTCGCGGGGAGGTCACTCCTCGCGTCGTCAGGGCTCTGCCCTCATAACCATCTCGCCCCCCCGAGGTAAGATAGTATGCGTAACACGTTTCTACGGGTAAAAAAAAAGTTGCAAAATTGTGAAAAAATACTGACAAGTGGCTAGCTCGTCGCCTACACAATCACATACCTATCTACCCAAAACCCCTTAAACCATTAGTCGACTATTACAACATGCTAGACAAGTATCACAGTTGGCACATTATTCTTAACTCCCAGGCCCTGAAATGCAACTAGCCAAAATTCGTGAATCCAACGGTTTATTATCGGATTACGTATTTCAAAATTCAATAAATGGGTACTGAATAAATAGAAATTATAATCATGCCGCCATCTCCGAAAGGGTAGTTATAAAACAAAAGCTTTTAGCTACCTCGTAAGGTTCAACCACGGAACAAATAGCCACAATCGTGCGTAGTACTGCAATAATACGCGTAAACTGTTTGTGTATAATCGCATACCTTATGTCTGTTAAAATTATAATTGCTTAAAAAAATACGATGCCATCTTTTTACGACAAGAAAAATAAAATAAAATTTTGAACTTGGATTACGAAAGGTCTTAACTACACTTTAGAGGTATAGTAAATTCAACCGTTTAAAAGTTAAATTAAGGTTGTTTTCTGATGTAAAACTAATGAGATGAGCTTTTTTGACAAAAATAAGAGTGGCTAATCCTGCTCATTGCATATTTGTATAATAGTTATAGTGTAGTATGTGATTAGTGGCATATTTGTGTAGGTTTGACTTCATCGGTTCTCGTGATATGCCACTTCTGCTGGTTTTTTATTTTTGGTTAGTGGGTTCAACCTTTATATGACTAGGCCTTGAAACTGCCGTGAGCACAGAGGAATCCTAGTATTAAAAACGGATTCTGGTTAAATTATAGTCGGATATAAATTTAATATAAGGATTTCAAACAATATTAATTACCGTCTAATTTTGGTTTGGGATTTAAAAATAAACCACAAAGTTCACATTCTCAGAGTCTCACTAAACAAACTTCTATCTTTACTTTCTAACATAACATAATTTGTTTAATTTATAGATACAATTTATATCTCAGTTTTGCTTTTATGACATCTTTTCATAAATTTATCGAGAATTAGCAATTTCTGAACGTCACCATACGATGCCACCTATAAAAAAGTATAATGTCAGTGATCATCTGTATTCTGTGCCTTCTGTCAAATTTTATCAACAAAAATAGTTTTATATTACTCGTCTGTGAAAAATAGGTAAATAGTAACGAAAGTGTTTCAATACTTACAAAGTTAAGGTCAGAGGATAGCCTATTAATTAATCTAAGCTAAAATGTTATCGTCTTTAATAAAGGATCATCAAACCAAACAAGCTGCTAAAAGAGTAGTGCAAGGTAATTAAATGTTAATAAGCGTCTGAGAAGTTTCCGGTCAGAGGATCCTATTTTATTAATTTATTAAAAATTATACTTTATTATTATTTATTTGCAGAACAAAAACGCAAAGAATGTATCGCAGCAGCAAACGATTTGACACAGGCACTTGTCGATCATCTAAATGTTGGGTAAATATAATGTTTTGCTAACTAATGTGGGCAACTCTCAAATGTTACTCAAACTAGCTGCTTTTTCTAAATATTAAATTATTACATGTGTATTAACCAAATAATACTTCAATATAATGTGTAAAATAATTAAACAAAAATATGATTGCTCTATAACATGTCATTCACTTTATCTATACTTGGCTCTTACATACAGTTGAAGTAATATGGCAGCTTATTGACAATAATATGGGCTCATTGTGACAGGGAAAATATTATTAATAAGCATTTTTGTTATAGGGTCGCTCAAGCTTATTTAAATCAAAAAAAGCTAGATGCCGAAGCTAAGCTTCTGCACCAAGGTGCAATAAACTTTTCAAAACAAACCCAGCAGTGGCTGGCACTTGTGGAAAATTTCAGCAGTGCCCTCAAAGAAATTGGTGATGTAGAAAATTGGGCAAGGAGCATTGAAAATGATATGAAGATTATAACTGATACTTTAGAGAGAGCCTATGAAATGACACAGGAGCAACCTACCAATAGTAGTCAATAAATTATTGTTAAAATTAACTCTTGTTTATTCACAAATAACCTAAATTTTAACTATTTTAATTTAATTATATTTTATATTTCTTGAATTTCAAATAAAATGCCTTCCATTCTATGTAAATATAGCTTAAATTTAAATGAATCGCGTTTCGTTCTTCAATTTGTACTATGTCGTCCCAAAGGTTGATACTCTCCCGCTTTTAACCTAAACTTTAAGGCATAATAGTTACTCCTTAAATTCGTTAATAAATTAAAATATATGTAACTGTTTTTTTATATTAAGTTTGTTATGATAGCATTATATATTTCTTAGTAAAGGCCCAACATGAAACGAAACGCAAATGCATTACTGTCAAACTGATAAGATGATTGCCACGTAAATATAAACCTTATTGATTTTGGACAGAGTTTATTTTTTAAATACTACATGTGTTCATTTAGATTTGTAATCAATTAAGTAATTTTACTTTGTAGTTTTTTTCTATAATCGGCTCGAAACTGATGAAACTATCATTAAAGTATACCCCGAAGACATCGGGCATTACGTGTTCATCCTCAAAAAAGTATTATCAAATTGTATCAAAGTGTCAAGCGTATTTAACATCTTACAGAATAACCTCGGACGAGAGAATATCGAAGTTTTTACGTCATGCTACAAGATACTAATCATCACATCAGTAACTCTGTATAATTTGAGTCGAGCGGTAGCCTTGTCCCGCCATTCTCTCATTAATTTAACGCAGTTATTTAGACTGTAACTAAAATAACCTTCAAATCAAATCAATAAATTCTGTGACTATTTAAACAGTTATAGTTCAAGGCCAGTTCTGTATCTGGGTAGATAACAGTACCAAATATGATGAAATCTGAAGAATCTACGCCTAGAGTACTCTCTATCCAAAGCCATGTAGTACATGGATATGTGGGAAATAAAAGTGCAGTATTTCCTTTGCAGGTAAGATAAGTTTCATTAAAGACATAGAATATATAGTTTACCTATCTATTCTATGTCTTTAATATATATAGAATAGAGTAATAATATTCCTAATAGATAAACTATTCCATTCTATTCTATTTTATACATAGAGTTTAAAGCATATTTATATATAAAAAGATTTTTATAATATTACACATAAATTATTTATTAGATATATGTAGTAACAAGAGGTATAATTACCCAGCGATAATATTCATCCATTAAAATTCAAATTCTTTATCAGTATCAGGATGTTACATTTCAGAACTGCTCAATCGCAGTTTACGGAGGATTTCTTTTAAGTAAATAAACAATTAAATACATACTTTTTTTATTTTATCCAATTAATATCTGGTTCTATTAGTTTTTTTATTTACTAAAAAAACTTCCCTATAATTGAGTAGTTTCAACTGAAATACTGTTTCTATAAATGTAACATATTTTAGATAATATTTAAATAAAATTTTCCTCACTTCATCTCAGGTTTTAGGCTTTGAGGTTGACTCCATAAATACAGTGCAGTTCTCAACACACACTGCATACAAACACATCAAAGGGAATGTATTGAAAAATGAGGAGTTGGAGGAGCTGGTTCAAGGGCTGGCCCTCAATGAAGTGGACTACTATACACATTTCCTCACTGGATACTCCAGATCTCCAGATTCATTGAAACAGATTGCAGGGATCATTAAAAGTTTGCGCCAGAAAAATCCAGATCTAGTTTATGGTAAAATGTCTCAACTAGAATATGATAACTTTACATACATACATAACATTATGCTCATAATCCCCGAAGAGGTAAGCAGAGTCAAAGAGGCAGCAGGCCCCTTTAACCACATTCAACCAAAAACAAAAGTGGGCTGGGTTAGATGGAAAATTGTGAAAAAGTAATGATAAGTGGCCAGCTTGTTGCCTACACAATCACATACACAAAACCCAATATACCATTAGTCGTCTTTTACGACATGCTAGCTAATAAACACAGTTGGCACATTCTTTTTAGGTCCCAGACCAACTTGGGACTGATGATAACTTTATAAAAACATATTGATGTTTTGACTCTTGACCTCCCTTTAAATGGTGTTTATCTGTTGTAAATAGATCATTATAGAACACAGTAGTACAAATTTTACAATTAAACCCCTTATTTAAAGTCAGCTTGCCTCTCCTTGGTGATAAGGTTTATCACAATGCCTGCATTGTTTACTTGCCATATCAATGGGCTATTCAAAGATAGACGTCATATTTAATTAATTAAATACAGGTTCATGAATATACCAATCTATACATGTATTATGTATACACACATGTGTAATTTTGTTTTAGTGCTATTGATATAATGAACCCCGTTTGATAGAACTGATCAGATTTCTTATCCCACAAATCTTTGTACCATTTTTCATTACCTGCATAAATATCACATTTTCATGCTTAGATATAATTGAATAATCTTTAGTTAATTAATTTTGATTCTAGTGTGTGATCCAGTAATGGGTGATAATGGAAAAATGTATGTGCCAGAAGAAATCTTGCCTGTTTACCGAGATATTGTAGTTCCACTCGCAGACATTCTCACTCCTAACCAGTTTGAAGCTGAACTAATCACTGGTCTCAAAATGAAGGATCTGAATGGAGCTCTGAAGATCATACAAGCTTTACATGAAAAAGGAGTGAAAATGGTTGTATTATCAAGTACAGATATGGGTGATGAAAAGAATATGATTGCATTGGCTAGCACTAAAGGTTTGTATATGTTACTCCTTCTATATATTATGTATTACAATTAAGTTCCATATGATAAAACATCACCAAAGCAATATTTTGGTTCTGGCCCTTTTTTACAACATTTTTCTACTCTGTATGTATGTATGTTTCCATAGATATGGAATGACAACAATTTAATTCAATAAACTTGAAAGTAAAATTCTTATTTTGCTTTTAGGAGGTTCCTGTTACAAAATAGAAATGCAAAAGCAAGATGCCACATTTACAGGGACTGGGGATCTATTTGCAGCCCTTTTCTTGGCTTGGTCTCACAAAACCAACAATAATGTCAAACTAACACTAGAAAAGACCATAGCCACTATGCAGGGCATTGTGAAAGACACTTATCAGAAAGCTAGAGGTAAGTTCCGGATTAACACAAAAAAAAATATTTATATCCACAATCTTTCTATCGTTCCACAGGACACATAATAACGACAAATTGACGAACCTAATTCCGTGCAGGCAAGGCCGCTGCAAAAGACTTATAATGCCGTATATAACAACAACCCACTGAAGCATCTTAAATTTTCGATTATCGGTAATTTTATTACGGTTTTATTAACAGTGACGCGATTATTATTTATTCCGTTAATTAGGTAATTTCATTAGTAATAAAGTATTAAGCCCACAACACAGTTGAGTTTGTAGGCACATTATTTAAAAAGGTATTGATAGCCCCGTTGGCGCAATGGTTCAGGCTTCCGAACGCACGGGATACGGGTTGGATGCCCGCACTAGGACAATAACTTGTCAAAGAAAACCTATTTTCGTCCTAGTACTTTCGTTGATTTTGATTACCTTAATATAAGTGCATTATTATTAGTAGTTGTGGTAGCTCAATGGTAAGGACACGCGCCTCTTAACCGAGGAGTACGGGTTCAAACCTGGACACGTACCTCTGGATTTTTTAAATCTACCTACGTATTTATACCACTAGCTCGACGGTGAGGGTGAAAACATTGTGATGAAACCTGCAAATTCAAACCACTTTAGATTTGTAACCATGATGCAAAAATTGTCTGGTTCCCCTATGTAGGTAAGGGTTACGAAGGGCAGATCAGCAGTCGCTTCATTGTAATTACCAGACTCGCTAAATCCTGGATCGTGGTTTAAGCGGACCCCGTCTAAGCACGGGTCATAACGCTAGGCAGATGATGAATATAAGTGCATTAGTTATTATATATAATGCGTAAAACAAGGTACTTTTGTTGAAATCACATCAATGTATTTGATATTATCTAATATGTAATGTTATGTTTATTATATTTCAGCTATTCAAACGGCCGGCAAAATCCCACCAGCATTAATCGAGTTGAAACTAGTTCAGAACAAAAGAACAATAGAGGACCCAGTTATAGAAATCAATGCTGTTGAAATAAAGCCTCTATAAGTCTAAAGGTAATTTATCAGTTAAACATTTAATCACACTTTATTATTTCCATAACATTGAGGCGAAGTTATATTAGATTTATGCAAGATTTTTCACTAGCCAGATAAAAATGACTGTGATTTTGAAATGCATCGCCAATTGCAAAATAATCATTGAGATTTTTTTTGAAGTATGTTGTTTTATATTGTATTGGTATGTTAATATTATCTGACCATTGCAAGATCAGGCCTATTAAGGTCATTCATCCTAAATGACTTGTATTGGTTGGACTATAATACCTAAAATTTGAATGAACATTGGACAATAATGAAAATGGAGACAATAAAATCAATGAATTCACATTGAGCAAATAATATATTAAGCATATCAATGATTCTACCTATAAACTGTAATATCTAGAATATCACTACCAAATAATATAAGTACTCAATAACTCAAACTTTACCCCGATAGTCTTAAATAGAGTGCGAATATTACCAAATAATAATGACGTCCAAACATTTGTTTGTCCTGCTGATGTAGGTAAACGCAATATTGATCTATACTATACTAATATTATAAAGAGGAAAGATTCGATTGTTAATTGTTTGTTTGCATTGCATAGGCTACGAAACTACTTGATCGATTTAAAAAAATAATTTACAAATGGAAAGCTACTTTATAAGCGAGTAACATAGGCTATATTTTATACCCGTATTCTTACGGAAACGGGAACTACGCGGGTGAAACCGCGGGGCGCTGCTAGTTATTTATAAATGTATAATTGTACCTACTTAAGAAAGCAAATATTATTGCATATATAGCAAATGCTCAGTAGGTAGGTAATTGTGTGAAGTACATGTGAATGTGAAATGACCGTAAAAATGCTTAGACAACTAAATGGGAAATTACGATATTTACTGGTAGCAGAACACGGACTAGTAACTAAAGAAGGACTCTGCACCACTAACTAGACGTTTAGACATCTGCGGAGCTCCAACTTGACACACAACTCACATCACACATTGTCCATAAGCGTTCCAAATTTTCGATATCTGGTATTCCTAAGCCTCACACATGCATAAGGGTAACTTTACGCTGTAATATGACACCACGGAGTCCTTCTTTTTTTCTTGTCCGTGTAGCAGAAATACGCTTTACCTACTATTTTCCATCTATGATAATTGTGAAATTTTTGCCTTACATAAAGACAGCTAGATTAAGCGATGCGATCTAGCTTTTCAGCTACAAAATATTTACTACCAAAAGTAATACTTAATCACCAGTTATTCCCTATCTGTTTGTTAGCAAGTTTGGTAGACGTGAATGTTGCATCGTGTGTAGGTACCTAGTTAAAATGTATCATGATATTTACCTACATGCATACCAATGCATACAATGCATGTAGGTACCTATCAAAATGATGTTGTTGTGATTAGATTAAAAAGTACGTTTATGCAAAGTATGTTTATGTAAGTATATGCAATAATAGGTAGGTACATAAGATGAACAAATTTAATTTATTATTTAAACAATGTGCAATCGCCGACATTCCATTGCCTTTTTGTAATGGATTGGAGAAGTTTTATTTATAGATTCGTATCAATATGAAATGCATGGTCCTGCTATTTAATACAAACAGCAATTTTAAAATAGATTGTCATAATTTACGGTGTATAGTTTTTTTTTTTTTAAATTTCAATCGGAACATTATAAATATTGCGTAACAATATAATGGACCATTAAAATGTCTTCCTGTGGTTTTTATATTTGCTTATCTGTGATAAATAAATATTACATATAATATTAACCCATTACGTTGTTGTATAGCGCATAATTAAATAGTACCTAAAGATCAATGAATATTAATTAAATAAGAATTTATGCTGTTATTTTGTTTAAGTTTTATAAGTTAATAAATAAATGTTCGTTAGCAATCTTGCCTTTATTAACCCATAGTTGTGTTCTTTATGTCAGAAAGTAATAAAATCGTAAGCCAGTCATGTGTACCCTATAGGTATCTGAGAGGTGGTCTACTTAAATCTCGACACAAAAGTACCAAAGTTATGCTGCCTGCTAGGTATACACACATACATACATAGCATCACGCCCATAATCCCCGAAGGGGTAGGCAGAGTCATTTTAAGTCCCAGGCCAACATCGGACAACATGTTAAGTATCTATATTTTTCAGTAAAATTCTCAATTATGACAATATTTCATTCTGAAAGCGAGAAAGGTAGATATCTATTTGATAGTTTTAATACGCAAATTATTCCTTAAATTACAGATAGGTGTGTTAAATATACTCTAGGAACGAACCTTCACACAATCGTACGTAAGACAACCTAACAATAAGAAACAATTTCGTATTTTCACAACCTTTATTAGTTAAATATCGCACATGGTTTTTAAACGAATTCTATTCTTGTTTGCTCTTATAAGCGACGATTGCGCCCACAATCAGTATCGCAAGTAGAAGGTGGTACATCCAGAATATTGAGTGGTAGTACCGAAGCACCGTATTCGTGTTGGCTAGCACGAGACACGGGGTGAGGTAGATCAGACAAAACAAACGCATTATTGAGAATCCGATGCTCCACGGCACCTTCATCTGTGCAAAGAAAATATATTTTTAAACAGCGAACTCTTTAACTAGCGACCGATATTCAATTTGTTTTCGTAGCCATTAAGTAGTAGGTATGTTTACTTCTAGGTACTACTAGGAACTTTTGGCCACGGGGCCCTGGGCTGCAGTACAAAAAGTCCCTAAAGATCCGGCCCTGAATTGCCTCGAGAAAATTTGACTGCTGTACCCGGCGAACTTCGTACCTATTCACACCATTTTTTCAAAATATCACCTTAAAACAGTTTTAGGTATATATTTTTTCTCAGAATCTGCGTATTAGAAATCAGACGTGCAAATAAAATATTATAAAAATTGGTGTATCTAATTATACTATGTATAATTACATACAAGGATAAATACACCTAAATGATATATAAATTATTGGTGAAGTCTAGGTTGCACAAACGGCATGTTACCGGCCCTGTTGTATTATAGATTGTGCTGTATTCTGCCTCGAGGTGAATGTAGACCCAGAGGGTGGACGAGACGATCATCTGTTGCACCGTGGGCCCATACCACACGGACCAGGCGAAGAACGAACTGGCGCTACTGTGGAACGTAAAGCTTGGTTAATACAACTGTTGACTAGTTTCGATGACCGTCGGCTTTGCTGATTACTAAACTAGAGCGATGGCGCGGAATTGTAAAAACATTATTTAGCAGCATGCTGTTATTTCAGGTGTTGAATAACGACCAAGAGTCTCACAACACAAAAAAGTTGGTAACCAATCCAAGTTGTATTAATTTTACCAGACTTAACGTGAATCCCAATATCTTTAGGTATGGTTTAGGTATGGTATAGGAGTACATTTTCAAATAAGTAGCTAGGACTCACCGAACTTCCTTGTTTGCCTGTAGAAGTCTCTTATATATGTTTGACCAAAACCAGTACCGCGTCGGCATATCCCATCCCTTCAACGAGTCTTTCATTTTAGGCCCCAAGAGCACTCTTTTATTTTCAAAGCATTTCAGCATTGCAAAATTATATTCTTGCTCCAAAGCCAAAGAACGTCTCGCTGTTCTATAAGTAACAAAATAATACTTTTAAGGCGCAATCTAAATTATCTCTGTATTTTTAATTTCATAAACTTGCGGTCCTAAAAACTACTGCCTTGAACGATTTTTTTTTTATGTGGAAAAATGCGTTTACGCACCATCACCCTCCCGGGAGATAGGATGAGTGGTAATCCTAGGGGCCAAAGATTCGTGGGTGGCCAGGGTAAAATCTAATCTCTAAGCGCTCGAGCGAAGAATGTCATGGCATATCTTCAGCGACTGGCCCGCTCTGTACGGTGGGCACCCCAGGCCCCCTCCCAGCGGAGGGGGTGACGAGAATGCCCTGACCTTGCGCAACACCAATTTACCATAATATGGCGACAAACTTACGCCATCTTCAGCAAGGAGTAATTGACAGTGGGCCCGTGTCCCGGCAGCGGCTCGCACTTGGCCGGGTACACGCCGAACCCGGTCTCGGTGAACACGCTCGTGCACAGCATCATTATCATTTGCGAGGTCAGGAAATACTTCACCAGCTGAGGCACGTTATATATGAAACGGTAGTCTGAACCGTGTTCGCAGTAGAAATCGTCTTCCTCATATGTCTGTAGATAACAATTAATTTACTTTATGTTGATTTTAAGTTTTATTAGGTATTCCTAAATACCTAATTATAAATATGAAATAAATAAAACCAAATTAATACCTACGTCAGAAGAAAACATCATATTGATTAAATAGTAGACAAATGCACATCCAAGAGCTTTTTTCAATTTCTGCTCTGTGATTACTCTGCAATCGCCCAGTGTTCCAAAAGACGAATTGCAATGTTCGTGGAATATTTTCCATCTGTAATACGGGCCTGTGAAAAACAAAAATAACCTTACACCGAATCTATGCCAGTCATCCGATCTTAAGAAGTTTTCCTATGTGATAAACAAATTTCGGCAAATCCAGGAATCGTAACTACCGAGATGTTTTTATGCCTTGTACTTACATACATTCTGGTGTTTGTAAGTAGATATATGTCTGTCATTAATCACCTTAGGATTCGCACAACTGATAGCGCCGCTATATTAACTTTTAATTTACCTAAGTACCTCAACTAAAATATTCTCGCATGTTAGATTTTAAAAAATATATACTTTTGCCAATGTGTGTTAGCGTAATAATAAGTAATATTCATACGACGATAGCATAGTATTTAAAGCCCACTCTCAAGTATGTCTATCATCTTGTACCTTTATGTAATCCGATAAAAAAATATGTGTATGCAATAATATCAACAGCAGTCGGTTCCTCTGGCTGACTATCAGTATCGCCCATAGGCAGTTTGACCGAAGACAGAGTCCTGGCTGCCTCATTCTGCTGTATAGAGTTCATTTCAAACGCCAGCCCCACCAGCCGCAAAGCCATAGTTTGATGCAACCATATCACGTATGCCGTGCAGCTCAAGTTGAAATGCAAGTACAAGAGGTAGGTCCATGTATAGGCCATACTTATTTGGTGAACGTAGCTGAAAACAGGTAAGTAATGCTGTATTTAATATGTGTTGTGTACCCACTTTTTAATTCGTTCACAGAAACTTCTGGGGGCGAACCTTTTTCTTAATAAACTAGTATTATCATGAGCCAACAAATTGATATCCTTATCAAATAACATACAGAAATGTGTAAAAGCGCGCAGTTATAGTAAATAAATAATAAATAAATTCTCCAGACTGACATACCAATTCCCTAGTTCCAAACTAAGCTTATAAGCTTGTGCTATGGATACTAGGCGAACGGATAGACATACTTAAATACGTTTATAAACATCCATGACTCGAGTACAAATGTCCATGTTCATCACACGAAACATTTGCTGCTAGCGGGATTCGAACCCGCGACCCTTGGTTTCGTGGCCAGGGTCTCTGACCAATCGACCAACGGGCCTGTCAAATAGTGAAATTTAAGTACTTAGATCGATTAATCAGTCTTTGAAATTCCTATCAACAAACTCTACAAAAACAGAATAGCATGTATTATACTAACTAAAACTTCACGCCACTTCCCTAGCGGGGTAGGCAGAGGACCGAACGCCATATGGCACGATCCTTACACAACTCACTCGCCTCTTCAACATTAATGATTCTTTTCATACAAGCTCTACGGTTTTTATGACTAATATCATCACCCTCTGTTAATACACGACCAATCTGGTCGTGGTAGGTGAGCCTGGGCCTTCCGCGGCTCCTACATACACGCATGTATTATGCTTTTGTAATGTAAATATTTTTATACCTGGTGTTGATATCGTGTTTCTGAATACTTTCGTATTTGATTAATAAGTCTAGTCAATCTCTGGAGCCCCAGAGTATTAATCTTTTTAATCGGACTACCTCGAACGAAACGCGCTCATTCCAAACGTCTAAAGATGCCAAATCTTACCGTTTATCACAGCACTTTATTATAATAACGTTACCCCACACCAAAAACATGGTGTGGTATATGTTATGGCCACAGATCAGGCAGGCCACGAGGATACCCAGCCCAGCACCATAGTTGCGCTTCAGGTCCGGACTCTCAATCTTCTTGTAATAGCTTCCCAGTGAAACACATATCATTAAAGAACTATAGTACACAACGTCGTCAATCATTACTTCTATTATTATTTGCAGTCCATATTCATGGAAGTGTTTATTGAATTTACATTGTAAACGTTTTGGCCAATTTTGAAAGTGCGTGTCAATTAAACGTCAGACTTCGCAGACCGTTTCTTGTTGTTCATGTTTCAAAAAGAGGATCAGTATATTTATCTATTGTGTAAGTAATATGAGCTTTCTGATTGGTCCGATTAGCGAAGGAGTGGGTGGACAAGCTTTTTACAGTTAAACATTATGTAATGATTGAGTAATTTATAGTTCTGAAACATATCAGTGATTTATTACTGACAAAATATCAAATGATGGCCAATCTAAGACTAAGCAGTATCTATAAACATTTGAATCCAATAAAAGTAAGTTAACATAGTCGCAACGACCGCAACGTCTTTATCGCAAACTTATTTAGATTGCTATAAATCTATGCATGCCACCACTTATTTTGTTAATTTTCGATAGCAGTATCTAACCAAAAGAATGAACTTGGGTATAGTATCTAAGAATCATTGATTCCAGGGACTTTTCATCAAATATCACAGTAGAGGGTATAACTATTTTTTAAAATTAAAACACCATAATGATTAAATAAACAATTTACTACACATAATGTAGGTTCACAATAAAAATATTTTCTAACGGAGGTACTGTAACACTGTCTGATGCAGATCTAGCCCGAGTCGGTCCTAGGTCACCTTCAAATGTCACTCGTCTATACAACATAAACCATGATACACCATTATTGTGCTCGATATTATGTATGTTTGAGTAAACATAAATAAATAAAATTCTCTTAAATGCATTAATTACCCACTATAGTAAGCTAATTTGGCATTCCGGAATGTTGAATACTTCCAACTACTATGACCGTCGAATATCATACAAAAAACATTATTCAAATGCTACTCAATCAACTTTTGGCGTGTGTTCGTGCAATCTGCAAATACTTGCCTATATAATGTTATTACCAGGTATTTGTAAATTGAACTGTTAAACCTAGTTATTGTATAATATATTATGGGAAAACAATGTTACTCATGGGTGATACAATAATCTAAGTACACAATCACATTAAACTCTCCTCATACGAGAATATACTAACCTGATGCAACTACGCATTAAAGATATATCACAATAGATAGAATGATTTCATCAAGAAACAAACAACTAACCTATAATACTGCTCAAACTATTACATTACAATTTTAATTAATTTGATTAAAATCAATGACTTTAGTGCAGTAAAATTCAATTGACTAGCATCTAATAGTTATGACAATATACCAATAATATATTATTACGGTACTTCATACCTCTATACTGCATCAACTAGGAATATGAAAATATTCTAATAAAAAAAATCATAACTTAAATTCGTAATTATACTTGTCAGAGCAGCAAATCAATGCCATTATTATCTAATTTAGGCATCATATTATTATTCTGCTAATGATGACATATCATCCAATATCGATAACTATATTTATACATAACTCTAAGCTATTGCGTCAAACTATACTACGCGCGAAAGGTCCAAAGTAATCTAAAAGAGTAAAGTATGTATTTACACGCGAACGATTCCACGTCCGTGACATTGGCTCACCCTGTTACCTTCGTCGATAAGTTTTCATATTGCTTAGTATCATTTATCATCACGCCATGATATATCATCATCTCACCAGTAGATAACCATCATCACATAAAATTAAAAATAAAATTTCAAACCATATGACAACATAACACATAATATATGTTTAACTAAATCTGCATCAGACATAAAGAAGTATTTTCATTTCCAAATAAATTTGCATTGGTTTACATATAAACGTACACAACATACAAAAAGTCATTCTGGCCTTGCCATAATAAATTGTCTATGGAATAAATATTTCAAACAAAATCCCACTTAAATTCATGGACACTGAACATGTGTTTAAAATTTCTCTAAATATTGCCTTTACATCTATTTTTATATTAATCACCACACCTAAATGTTGTTAGAAAAGTATTGCCTCTAAGTATTATATGAAAAGAGATTTTTTATTAGATCTACTTACATGTTTCTATTTTATAAATAACAATGAAAGTTATTGCAAATAGTCAGTTTGGAACACAAAATATGTGACGCTTTATTTAAGTACCAATCATAAACTCCATAATATTGTTCCAGATACTGCATAAAGGAACCATTTCTTCTTAACGTAACAGTCGCAAGAGAGCCACCAGAGACAACACAAATGTGATACATTATTATTATTTGTGTGCAATAGTTGGAGGTGTAACCAAAGTGCTAGAATTTCTAATACAATATAAATCGATTAAATTGAAGCTTCTATAATTATATGCACAACGAACAATTCAATTTGTTAAAATTTTCAAGACATCCTAACATTCGATAACCAGTTCGACCATTAGTTACATTTTTTATTTTTCTTATATTTTTGATCTATTGCACAAACACATAAAGGTAATCGCTATACTTATCTACTCGATTTATAAGTTATTAATTTTTTACAATACCTACTACAAAGTTAAATACAACATCCAGAACGTTACATTAATAATTACAAAATTCAATCGGTGCAAATGATTACAAAAGTTATTTATTATCCACAATCGAAAAAGTCACTGTAGGTAAACGAAATATATTTATACATTTTTTATTCATTTTATTAAATTTGATCGGTCCTATCACATTAATTCGTACAACAATAAAATGCGAACAGCATTCATTTAGTAATAATTGGCAGTCCTAAAAGTCACTATGGTTCTTACGGCTAGGGCGGCGGCTGCACTACGCGCGCACGCGACACGCGACACGCGACACGCGACACGCGACACGCGACACTCGGCACTATAGTCCGCGGCCGGCTACGAGAGGGAACAGAGAGTCACTCACCCGCGGCTGACGCCCGCGCTCGGCGGCGGCGCTCACTTGATGAGCTGCGCCGCGCTCTTGGAGCGGCGGAACATCTTCGCGCCCTTGTTGGGCGCGGACAGCTCGTGCTAGTTGCTGCCGTTGGGCGCGCGCGCCAGCGCCGGCGAGGCGGCGGGCGGCGGCGGCCGGCCCAGCGCCAGCGACTCCTTGGCGCCGTCGGTGCCGTAGATCTTGCCCGCCTTCTTCGCCATCGACGCCAGCAGCTCCTGCGAGCACTTGTGCGCCGACCGCAGCGACAGCGCCCACTCCTTCAGCCCGATCTCGTCCTGAAATGTGCCCAAATTTTGTTTGAGCGGTGGCATCGCAATAAGCTTCTGGAGAGTGAACGACCGTTCCGGCTTCCCACGGCTTGGACCATGACCCTTAATCGAGCTAATTTGGTTATAACGTTACTTATCAAAGCGACTGCCACCTGATTCGTAACCAACGCTTTTTTTATCTAAGCCGCATTTACCCAATAAACTACCTTCATCATCCTTCATGTAACACCCGAGATGCCGATGAATAAGATTAACCAAATTATAACCACTTTTACCATTCGACACCGATCAAATACGTTACCGTGTTGGTGAGCACGATCTTGGTGTCGTTCCTCGTCCGCAGCACGATGCACTGCTCGCCCTTGACGGAGACGAGGTCGGAGGAGACCTCCTCGACGGTGTCCAGCAGGATCATCTCGGGCTTGGCGCTGTTCTCGAGGTGCAGCTCCAGCCGGTTCGGGTAGAGCTTCGCGTAGCGCGTCTGCCACGCGCTCGCGAACGGACCGCCCAGCTTCTTGATATAGCCGTGCAGTATACAGTCCGATTCTATAAGGAAACATTTATTTCCGATTGATTTAGAGTGTCGGGCATTTTTATTTGACTTAGAGGAAATAAACGGCTTCTGAAAAAAGTGTGTGTCCAGGGAAGCGACAAACCGCCCTAAATAGCGGCCCAAGGTCAGTAAGGTCAGCTATACATAGGAGCGGGATAAAAAAAACAACCCACTGCACAACCAACCATGTATTAGAATGTGACGTCCATTCTACTACTATTTGTGAATTATCAAAACGTTTACTTCCATATAAAATGTATGAAACATCGTGTTATTGTGATACCAAAATATTTGACTATTTACTAACAAACGAGCCGACTATAAAAATTATAAAACTTATTTATTTTATTAGTGTCCTATAACGTCGTAAGCGATTGGTTCAAAAACCCAATAGTGTATGTCAGAAAAACGTTTAGATTTCATTTCCAAAAACAACATTAACTTTACATACCTTTTTCGTCGGCGTCGAACTTCTGCTTTTGCTTGGCCTTCTTCTTCTGCTCCATCTTGTCCGCCTCCTGGTTGATGGTTTCGAACACCGTCTCCGCCACCTCGCTTTGCCAGCGCTCCGATATCACGAGCGGGAAGTCCTTGTATTGCATCTGATCCGCCTCCGTCAACTGCGCCAAATATGAACACTTGAGTTAGCACTTGTACTCATCATTTTGTTTCGAAAGAACGGAACGAGGATAAAAATGAAAGAATTTTCAGTAAAACTATTGTGATGTATCTTTTGAGAAGCTTATGCTCGCTATATTTGGTGCAATGGTTCAGAATGTGACGCGGATACGATCCCCGCACTGGGGCGAAAATCAAAAGGTAGATCGACATAAATTTGTGCATATTTGACTACCAGACAGGCCGTATGCTTATTTGTGACCTTTAATTAGTATAAAGAAAGTACACCTTCGTACATATCCCGTAAAATCCACATTCGTTCAACGCATCATTTATGACTTCACCGCACACTCCATTATATATTATTTATGGGTAACACTGACACTGATCTCATATTTCGACTCTCTCAATAAAATAAAGTTTCTTATAAATCCGGCATTATTAGTCAAATATAAACAGGCTCGTAACATACCTTAATGCCCTTAGTGTCCTCCTCATCAAAGCTGCCGATGTCGAACGCGTCCGCGGCGTTCACCTCGCCGCGCGGCGGTATCAGCGGCGGAGTGTACTTCTGGTGGTACACTTGCTGCCAGTCGATGCCGGCGAAGAACACGTGCTCTTTCACCTCGTCGGCCCTGTGAAGACAGGCTTGTGAATAATTGGGAAGGAGAGAAAATATCGCCAGAAGATAACGGCCAAGCGCTTAAACCAATACGTTTTAAACAGCGAACGAACGATCGAAAAGCCACGAAATGACAGCATCGTCAGATTTATCAAAGGGTCAAATTCAAAAACAACAAAAAAGGTATAGCCTATAATGCAAAGTTTTTTTGTTTTTTTTTATTTTTTTCAAATCAAATTGTCAATTATTATCCGTAGAATATGTTATTTATGTTTAAGAGCTGTTCGTGTCTATCACCACAAAAACAAATTGTGATAGGAAATGTCAATTTTGGCTAAAAAATTTCAACGTCTTAAAAAATTGTTGAACGTAAAGAAAGTCGAAAAAAATATCCTAGCACTGTAAACAATGTTATGTATTAATGGATAGTTCTGATTTGTCATAATTCTGCTAGGTACACGCATGTTCTACCTGAATGATGATTATGAATTAAAGCTATTCAAGCGGTTTTGCTTTCCTTATTTTTGCGAGAGTAACAAACACATTTTTTTACATTTTTAAAAATTATTATGACATTCGAAATTGCTGCAAATTGTAAGTATCCTTCAAATTAACCGAATTTCATAAGTAGAATAATAAAAATGTTGGTTAGCAAACAGCTAGACTTGATTTGCATCGCTTTGTTATGGAATCATGACGGTCTGATTCACGATTATTAGTTCTTGGCTACAGCAAACAATAAATACGTCAAAGATATGCTGACAACCATTGGCGTCATTAATTAGTCACCAAATGGTAAAGTAATAACGCTAGGTGGTAATGAAACTAATATAATATTTACCACGTAATGGCGTAAATCAGAAATATTTACTCAATCAATACTGACATTAACACTTTACTAACACTGAACATTTGCAATTGTCACTTTACCCAAGTTAGCAAATAAGTATAGTTAGTTCCTCATGCTACTTATTGACAACGTACACGATTGGGACTCAGATCAGAAGCTATTGTTCAAGTAACCCTTATCCCTAAAGGCAGATGACGTATTCCGTCAAAATCCACTATCTCCCATATTGTTTAATAGTTTTTTAACCATATTAATAACTATCTAGTCTGAGACTTACTAAGGTGCACGAATAAAGTCCTGTCATCTGTTAGTTCAAATTTGAAACTATTACATACTACCACGCCCGCACTCCCCGAAGCAGTAAGCTCATTTAATCACTTTTGACCAAAAAAAACATTGGATTTGGTTAGACAGAAGATCGTTAACAAGTAATGAGTGACCGGTGGCTTGAGGTATTAGTCGCTTTTTACGACATGTTAAACAATTAAAACAGTTGAGACATTATTAAAGGCATTACCACAAATGTTGGTATTGCCTTTACTTTGATGTACAGAGAATACCTTACAGGAACAAAAGTGACTTTTTGCAAAAGTGACCAAATTTTTCGCGATGTTTTGCGAATATGACGTTTTGCGTCAAAGCCAGAATAAATATGGAACAAAACCTATCAATGTTAAAAATTTACACCAAAATTATGGCCTCATATTGGTCTCACCGCTCACGCGCTATACCATAACTCATGTGTATAAACACGTATATTACATCAACTAGTGTCCCAAATCCGAAACATATACTTTTTAATTTACATTAACAATAGGGATGTTGACGAATTATTTGCGATTTATGTAAATGTGCCTACAGTTCCCGCAAGCTGCCCACACCATTCGCCTAATAACACAAGCAGTCTCACCCTCGCCCCTTGCAGCCTAAGCGCTTATTGATGTCCCGCTGCAGCAACCCCTCGAGCAAGCTCTTCAGGCTCGGGCTAAACGACTCCGGCAGCTCCACGTTCTGAAACATATTGTAATTCTATTGCAGACGTGATTCCATCTTTAGACATGACACACTACGCATGGGATGAGAACGAGGCAAGCGAAACAGAGAGTTTATATGAGCTTTCACAATAAATAAGCCAAGTTGTTTATAGGTGTAGAATGAAATGCCTTACAATTTTTTTATGATTACTTTTTTAATGATCTTGATCCAAAAAGAAGTAACAAAAGTTGAAGAGTACAATTTATAATGAAGTCCTAATTGGAAATGGCCAGCATGATTTAAGATCCATTGAGGAAAACTTTAAATCGTTTGACATACCGACTGTTTTAAAACATTTTACAATATCGGAGATCCTGAATCTCAAATGATCTTGTTTTCGAAAAATTATAATTTATTAGTAGATTTTACAAATAAAATTATCACTTTTGTAAAACAAGATCATTTAAGACGGAATACTGGATACGAATGGTATAAATATTATTATCTATCTTGTCCGTTAAATAAAACACATCTTTTATACTGATGAAGCGCAGTAGCGCATAGTTATTTAATAACGAATTATTCAAACCCGAAACAAAAAACGGGATAGAATACAAGATCGTAACGAACATAAAAAAAACAAACGATAATATTTTTCTATTGTAACGGCTCATTGTATAACATTCCATAAAAAATTGTTATGCTTTATAAAAATCTGTGACCGCAAAATAACAAAGCGTGAAGAACAATTACAGTGCGAGTGACAAATAGTGCGATGTAACTAATCGTTTATAATTGAAATTAATTAAACGTGTCCACAACAACATGCGCTAAACATATTGGCAAATGTAAAGTTATAAAGAGGTATGCTGTCTTAGGTATAGATATTTGGTGGAAAATGTTCATACTACTTACTAAAGTTTTTTGCAAATAGTAAATAAAACCTTAAAAACTACGTATGTTTTATTTTTAAAACAATTGCTGCTTCTTAAAGAAAGTCCCTAACAAGAATTTTTGTTATGTAAAAAAACTTAGGTCAACTCGATGTCATTTGTTTTATAATTACTATAATAAGGCGTGAACACATGGCATTATCCATCATTCATCACGCAAAAAATTTCATAAAAGCATCATTTCACACGATATAACGTAAATCAATTCATTTCTATTTGCACGCGACGTTACATAGTTGCATCGCGTTCGCGGTCGAGATTTTTTGTTAAATGCTTGTTGGTAGCCCGTACATACACATGTACGGTATACGGTATCTGATTGAGTTAGAATCTCTGCAGGCTTTCATCGTAAAATTGTTACACCGCCTGAAAGGTCGCGTTCATCGCACATAACCGGATGTAATGACTAGTCGCTTAGTGATAAAAGGTTCTATAAATATCAGATTTAAACGAAACTGATAATAATCAGGGTTCTTTATAAAAACGGACAACTCATGTGAATGATTTCAAAGCGATTAACGATTATAATTAATTGAAAAGGGTTCACTAAGGATTAAATAACGTGTTGTTTTATGAAAAATATATATTGAAAACATTTGTGTGTCATCCTTATCAACAACGGCCGTAAAAAGTTCGATCTTAATATAGGAATGATGACAATTACGAGAACAGCGTTATTCCCGTTTACAAAGTAAAGAATGCAGCATTCTGTGTAACCAATATAATCTAGGTAGGTTAAGTACACAAAACGATTCGATTGTACTAAACGCAATCGCATCTATCGCTACAAATCCTCACACATCTTTGATGGAAACGCAGCACATTACACAAAATAGTGTATTAATCTTCTGTCTAGTAACTGATAGTCGCTCAGAAATCATTTAATTTTTAAGTATGGACAGACGATCTAAGGACTAATGGCTTTGCCTACGATCAAGGCATTATCACGTTCTAATTTTTGACAGTCAGTAAGAATTTTTTCGTATTTCTAACCTACCTAAAATATAAGCTATCCGCACACTTCCTCCAAACTTTATTTGTGCCAACTGTAAATATAGGTATCACGTATCAATGCTACTGTAATATTTACCATAGTGAGCGTCATCCTGTCGATCTCGTGCTTGTCCTTGGTCTTGTGCTGGCGGAAGGGCGAGTGGCCCTTGAGCAGCTTGTACAACATGCAGCCAAAGCTGAACCAGTCGGCGGAGGAGTCGTACCCGGTGCCCTTGGAGAGCACCTCGGGGGCCATGTAGCCGTGGGTGCCGCTGAAAATGGAATAAGGATTTCATTTATTCTGAGGTATTACGGTACATGGTACGTGTAATTATGTTATGTATGCAATCAATTGTCAAGTGTTACTTGCAATAGAATTAGTAATCTAACGTCGGGGATAGTAGGTACAATTACGCGTAACAAAATTTTGCTGCAAAAAGGATACGTTAAGGATACCTTTTATTAAAAAAAAAGTTTAAGACACATTTATGTCTAAAGTTATTTTTATGTTTCAGCTTTCTCGCATTTTTATAAATATGTAGATAGTTTACTTCTAAAAATGCTTTGCTAACAAACAACCACTTTATTCATAGCGTTATTATCACCTAATCGGGGTACGCATTCACCATGATCCTGTAATGTATCTACGCCAACTTCGTAAGCTTTAAACATGAGAACCACAAAAATAAAATCACAGTGTTATATTCATATTATTATCCGAAAACGAAGGATTCATTGTTTACGCCATCAGTATCTATTTAAGTAACCTAGGTAGCTCTAGCATTGAGTAATTGAAAAAAATATTTTTTCAATATGATGACGCACAAAAATTTAAATAACCATGAACAAACCATTTGTCAAAATTCAAGGTTAAACACACAATTCTCAACAGAATAATAGGGCCCCGCTTTTGTTTTTCCAAAAAAAAAAAAACAGAAGTTATGCCATAAATCTCAAACAGGCGAAAGATGTCTGACCTACTATGACCTATGAGAAAGTTCATCAAAACGGAATGATAATAATACATACTTAACTTCCGATTCAAAGTATAATTTCTGACAAGGTCAAGAGAGGGAAATCCGTAGAGGGAAATATTTGCCTCTGCTACTCCTACAGATTGCAGGAATGATAAAAAGTTATATCACAATATCATAGTCTGTGGCGTCAACTTACACCACATTTAACTGACACACATACATATCGTCACGCCAGTTATCCCCGAAGGGGTAGGCAGAGTTTGGCTGAGTGGTTAAGAGGGTTAGGGTTAATAATACTGGCCTGGGTTTGATGGAAAATTGTCCATGCAAACAAATTTAACTGACAAACTACTAAATGATGAAGTCAGAATAGAATTCTTCTTCAGTACTTCTGCTGTACGCATGTATGTTATAATTATTACAATGTATTGTGATACTCACACACTGGCATGTGGTTTCTTCTTGGAGAAGTCGCACGCCAGCCCAAGATCGGATATTCGGACGTGGCCGTGTTCGTCGAGCAGGATGTTTGCCGGCTTCAGGTCTCTGTACACTATGTGGCGCTTGTGCATATGCTCCAAACCTGGACATAAATAAAACACAATTTTAATATATAGTTATAGACCGCCTGCGAGATGAATTTCCGATACTTTAGTTTGTTTCATATTGAAAATAGGTATGAATTATCAGCTAAATTTGTTTATATAAAAAAAAATCATACTTATGTTAATAATAGTATTTATTTAATTTTTTACTTCCTTTTTGAATATGTATACCCTATTCCATTTGTTATACCACGTTTTTAGTTTGAGGCTGAAAATAGTGAACCTTACGGACGTACATCTCAGACTTTCAAGTGAACACTTCTGCCCGCCCTGCAAACTCAAATAATGTAATGGATTGTCCCAAGGAATAAAGATTTTACATGATACATAGAAGAACTCTCGTAACGAAAGATCAAAGGTAAGCAAATAAACTTGCACCCAAGTCGATGATACCCATAATAAAATCCTTCACGTACAACCTTTACATATAATGAAGATGTTACCTAAAATAACTTCAGCCGCATAGAATTTCATCTCGGCCTCGTTAAATACGCCATGCTGCGACAGATGGTAGTGGAGATCCCCGCCATTCATCAGGTCCAGTATGAAGCACAGCTTGTCCGGCGTGTGGAACGCGTACGTCATGCACACGATGAACGGACAGTCCACCTGCAAACAACCAAATAACATTTCCTTAAAAGAACAATGCGAGGATTGTCCACTCGAGTTCTCGCCGGTTGTATGAATCGTCATTCTACGTGACTGTGAAAACAGACGTCACAACGTGTTTTCTGGGAAATCGAAACAATTATTAAGTGGTGCCCATTTATGAGGTCTTGTCGATTCGGAATAAAGATTCGCAGATAATGTCACAGAATAAATGAATGATTCGGCATTTTTAAAATGTTCGCAAACGGTTGAAAAATTAAAGAGAATGATGACAAGCAATTACCAACAGGAATACTGAACAACAGTGGATTTATCCCATTAATACAGAATTACAGATAGCTACATTTTAGAAAATTTGTTAAAGCTCTTTTTGAATGTGTTTTTTTACAAATGTAACTGAATTTACTTTATGGCTTTAACAACATACCATTTACGTAAATATGTTATAATACGGCAATATTAATATTGGTAATAACTAACTAACTAAACTTAACGCCACTTCCCTAGCGGGGTAGGCAGAGAGAACCGTATATTGGTAATAGGAAAATGAAAATACGAAGTTACCTACGGACAAGGGATCGTAACGTCTACATTTTTTGGAATTTTGCACTAGAATCTTCCGGTGGCTCCAACACAGGATAGTTATATTAACATGTAAATTCACATCGGATAACGTTATTTTATCATCTGAATAAGAAAACTTTGCAGACAACATGAAAATACTATTTTGAAGACGTTACCGTCGAATAAAATAAAAGGAGAGACGGGAGAGAGTAGTTTCGTTTCGAGATGGTTTTTAAGTCTAATACCTACACCTACCTATACCTAGACCAAGTAGGTATTAGCTTCTGAACTTAAAACAAGTTTCTTTCAAAAACTTACAGCTGCCGCAAATTCTAAAAGGTTTTCATAACATTTACTCGGAGTAATAGTAAATGATAACTAACTGCCCCGTGTGGAAATAGGATAGACAACTCCTTTTATAGTTAGTAATATCACTATCTATCAGTTTTCTTGGAAATAAATATAAGAATTGGAACCCACAGTTAATTATTATAGGACCTAAATAACTCTAGCAATTCCTATGTATTTACAACTAAAATGTCCATTATAATGATTTAATCTAAAGACGCTACGTATTTGATGCCAATATTTATAATATACTATGTACGCTTTCACACAAAACATAAATGTTCCCGTTGTTTTCATTTAGCTCCTTCGAGTCAGAAATGCACATGAACATTGGCACATATTGAGACGGACGAAGTAAAAGGTGCCAATAATAGTTTAATAGTTAGTATTTCCATTCGCAAAATAGCGTTTAGGCAATAAAGGCGAAATACCAATGTGTTACTGGCGACGTCTGGGCACTGGCATACATAACAATAAAGGTGCATAGCATACAGCCTATGAGCGGATTGCGTCAGGAACGTTCATGCACATCGCAATGAGGCGAGTCCCATGTTAGTCTGCCTCGTAAAAATAATAATAATGTATCAAATGTGTACTGATTGCTTCCAATTTTCCATATTTTCCAACTCAATTAAATTTTTGGTTCGATTAAATGTTGTTAAAGGAACCTTGGACTTTTTCTACCCCTTCAATTATTGCGGCATATGGAATGTTGTGCAGTTTTTGTAAGATTATCTAGGACGTAAGGTTTTCTATTCGAGCAAGTATAAAAAATATCCTATATATCAAAATTTTCACGAACGAGGTGAAATACAGAACCATTACGAATGATCCTACATAAATAAATTCTTTCCACAGACTTTGCTTCGGCTGTACTCGGGGTACGCTTTGACCTTGACCGTAGAATTTGGCAAGCCTGGTTATTACATTGTAGCTCTTAGGGTTGCAGGGTAACTAAAATGTCGAAACATGTTCAGAATACTAAGAATAGTCACATTCAGAGTTAACAAAACGTGCAGACTCACCGTCGAGGAAATTTATTTAGACCGTAAAAAAATTTATCATAAAAAAAAGAAGACCGATCTTGAGTTACATGGAAAAGGATAAGAAGTTATAAGAAACCGTATAGTAGAGAGATTTAGGCAAGACAAATCCCACTCCAGTTAAAGATATACTTGAGCGTCTGTTGAAGATACATTGGTAGAACATACAATATAAATACAGTAGGTATCTCGGAACGGCATTCGCCGAGAGGAGGCGTGTCAAGGCAAAGATAACTGCGATTCCCGATGGTGTTATTTGTACGACACAGACGATACGGCGCCCGCCCGGCCACCAGACGACCGCTCATAAACGATAAGCTGACTCGCAGAACGAAATGAAGCAAGTGCATTAATGTGAGTTGAAACGAATTTCGGCGATTATCTGCGTGAACGGTCGACAAAGCGATATTCGATGCGTCGTCGTTTCCACTCGAACGCCAATTCGGGGACACCCATTAGCTTTGCAATGTGTGCGAATGAACAATAAAGACAGTGACTCACGTTCAGAGACAAGTCTTGTAAGTCGGAGCCTGCAGCATGACGTTTGCCAATAAAGTTCTACAAGTTTTCGGCATGAAGATAAACATCGGAGATTTACTCGTTAAATTGCAGACATCTGAGCGGAATTGAAAAAATACAGACGTTTCCGACTTGAAAACGGAACTCGAAGCCGATAAGCGTTTGGCAACATTATGATTGGCACAAACGAATTTATTGATTGACGTCCAAAAGCAGCTGGTCGTAGGCATCAGCTGAATTCCTAATAAATTAAATACGCGACTAATGTAGGCACATGCATACATTTTTCGATGCTAATAGTTGAAGATGTAAAAAAAAACAGAAATCTATTTTCCCAATGAAACTATGTTGATAAAATATTTATTATTTATTTATTATTATACATTTTAAACGCTCTACGTAATAAGAAAATAGTTCTGCATGTAAAATTGCGGCCAATGTGGAATTGCTCTCCTTAGATTTCGTCAATAAAATCGGATCGACTTTACGCCGGACACCCATAATCCAATATCGATAAAATTTGTCATCCACATAAGGTCGAGGCTATAAATCCGAGTTTGCTTACCCGTAAACATAAAATAAAAACGTTTATTAGGTACCACACAACATAAACTTACAAAACAAGGCCACAGTAAAAGAAAATTCATGCTAAAACTTGACTATGTATAAACGTAGTAACGGAACGGTAGACAGTTTCTCGTTTTATAAACTTTGCCTCTGATACCGATGGCCTTGTTAAACTTTGGGGAAGCCTTTTAGGTCACGAAGAATAAAATAGCACTTACTTAAACGAATGTGTTATTTCGGATCGTTTTTTATTTAATTTCTAGTCGTAAGTCGTAACTAAATTGTATTCATGTCAGGAGACCTTCGTTTTTATGTAAGCCGTTAACTCTGTCTTCTGTATTTATAACACTTCAAGTAATGTCTAAAAAAGGTTGGTACACTATAAACTTAAATTAATCTCATACCAATGAAATGTAAAGGTAGAAAATGTAGTGTATTGTTTGACTAAGATGTTAATAAGAGAGTAATAATCTGAAGTATACTCTAAAAAATATAATCTGTATATTAATACGTGAAGCAAAATCTTTGTACCCCTTTTTATGAAAATTGCGTGGACGGACTATGAAATTTCGCACACATATAGTTTATATAGAGAAGGAGTGCAAAATGCTAATATTTTTTTTTAATTATGCATATAATAAATACTTTAAATAAAAAACAAATAAACGAATTATGGTCGAATTTCGACCACTGGGTGACCACTAGTATTTTGTAAATATTCCAATTGTCCCATGTTGGTCTGGGACTCAAAAAATAATATACCAACTGTGTTCCTTGCCTAGCATGTCGGTAAAGGCGACTAATGACGTATTCGGTATTCGGTGGCTAGCCACTTGTCACTACTTTTTTCGCAATTTTCCTCTATATGATATGTTTAGGGATTTTACTCCTTGGATTCTGCCTAGCCCTGGGGGTATTGCACGCGTGGTGGTATGTGTGTTGAAATATCATACCGGCAGCCGTGACACTCGTCAAAATTCTCGTAGTTAAAATGGCAAATTTAACCTTGACCAATTTCACTTTAATCAAAGTAAGTACAAATATTCGGATACTAAATGTCTAATAAACTGAGATATTTTTAGTCTTTTTTATTTGTTCTCAAAGTTTAGCTCTGTACGATTATAACTAATTGTTACGTTATGATTCGGTTCTCTCTGCCTACCCCGCTAGAGAAGTGGCGTAAAGTTTAGTTAGTTAATTGAGAATCTTCAAATCAACAGAATTAAAATACAGTTCGATGAATTTCAACAATAAGTACATTTCACCGAAGTGAAGTGTACCTAATCATTCGTTTAATTGTTATCTTGAGATTAATTGTGAAATGGCGACAACACATCCACAATGGCCGTACGTGTAATAGTGAAAAACACGGGTCACCGGTTGGAAATTGTAAAACAAAATGCAGCGGAAGCGGATTGGACTACGACAAATCGAGGGCGATCCAATTCGTTTCAGTCCAATTGGCTGGATATCGTTATGTCCCCGATACCATATCGCATATACACAACTTATACATATACGGAGTCTGTATTGTGCTGAATCAAAGCAGATTGCAATCGATAACCAATCTGATTTCATTGTCATCGGTGTATAAAATACTTTATGCAATTATGTCTTTAAGTTTATCCATTTCGATAAATTCCCTAATGAGTGATTTCAGTAAATGAGTGAGTTTACTGATTAAAATAACTTGAATATAATGTTGGATGCATATTGAATAGTCTGGTAACAAATAACATACAGAGAAAGTAAAATACACCTATGTAAGAGCGTCATACGGTATTTTACAAACGGAAACAGGTGATGTCATTTTAAAATCGTCCGTATTGATAAGTAATTTATTGGACTAGGTATCTCGACTGTTGAAAATTCAACTGTGGGTAACATAATTTTGAAATAAGTCATTCGGCTATTTTTAGTTCATGGTGGAGTTATGTATGACACATTTAATTCCAATCTGACAACTGAAGAATAACTCATAAAAACAAAAAAAATAATTAAACATTCCCATTACATGTAGAACTAAAAATAGCGACTTGACAATTTAAACCTTTTTGGTGGTAACCACATAATTGTTTATAAAAATATATTTACGAGACAACCAGAAAAATAATCTATGCAAACGGAATCACGACAAAAGCTTTGTAATATTCTATCTATACCTTCTTGAAACCGCGAATACAGCCAAAGCGTCCATAAATCTAGGATTACAAAGCACAGTTTGCAGTTTACCCGGTAATCCAAACGAATACGATCACTAAATTTCGACTGCATAAACTAGTTTTCAAGCGATCGTGAACGTGCTATTATGAGCATACAATGTTCAAGCGAATCGTTACCATTTTATAAATGTATATTTAGAACCATATTTAATCGACTCAATAAATTGTCATAAGATTGATTAACTAGAGTTTAACTAGAGTAATATTGTTAACTTTTACCCCAATTAACAGTTTCCTAATTACTCATTTATTACAAGTCTTCTAATAAAATACGTTTGTGTTTTAGATGTATCGTATCTTTATTTCGTGGAATAAAAGCTATAAATTGCGTTTATTGCTCACTAAAATAAAAATACGTGCGCATTAACAATCGTTCAGGCATAATATGTTCATTCATATTCCTGAATAAAAATGACATAAGTAGTTAAAAATAACTAGGTACATCATGAACCATTTCATTTTAATATGAAGTGTTTACGATTATCAACGGGGCGTAAGTCGAGAAATAAATCGGTTATTCTGAACGAATTCCTTGCAATATAAACATGGAAACGCAGACGCCGTGTTGCTTTTAAAACAAAGTCAAGCCACACAAGAGAGCATACTAAGTACCTAAGGCGAAATACGTCCGAAGTAACTCATCATAAGCATAGATATACGTCATGGTTACGACACAGCCCTTTACTCACGGAGTTTGCGCACTGGGCGCGTCTTCCTTAACCTATTTTGTGTGGGGGCACAATTCGGGACTTGACTGTGTTCACACTGAAACGTCCGTATCGACTTCCAGAGATGAGTGCGTATTTACTGCAGGCCGTTGGCTCTCTACTTTATGACTGTTGCTCGCCGGGAAAAAAAATCATCATTTACGTCCGCGCGCCGTTGCCCCGTGCACACATTCAATTACTGGTTATTCTTTGTACAGCCCAGCGACCCCTGCAGTAATGACAAGGTCCCTTCAGTAAAACAGCCTGTTCTTTTTAGGTCTACAGAAAATAAATCGAGGTTGAAAAACATAGGATAAACCAGTTTTACGACGCGCGTACTATTCTCGTTGAATTACTTGTCAGACAATGACGATCCAAGAGTTACCAGTAAACAACTATGTAAAAGTTCGAGAAAAGAAAGAAACATTTCATTCTTATGAAGCGATGATGAGATTTTTATTTTATTTTTCTATTTCTACAATACAGACGTTGGCATTGCATAATTAAAACATCAACTTTTATTGTACTATTCCAACATACCAGTCGTCTGACTAAAGAAAATCATTATTAAAAACAGGCCAGGCTTCGCTCATCAGCTATCCGGTATCAAACTAGGAAATTTCCCGTAGGTGGTATCGACACCTATACGCAGTCTGCACGTCACACCGTCGAATATAAACTTTCGATTCCGGAATCAAAGAACAATACAATCAAATTTGAAATTAAAAAAGATAAACAAACACGTTCACGCTCATACTTTTGTGTTAATGGAATCAGCAGATGTTTCCGATTCACTAAGGTAAACATGGTGGTTTCACCTGGGTCATGTATTTTTAAACGCACCGTTACGCAGTTGATGATATCATAATCATCAACGGTGTTCTATTTAAGAAATCAAAACGGTATAACATCGTTACTTTTTAATAGACATTAACTGAATCCTATAATTTCATTACGGCTGCATCACTTTTATATGCCTTTTCGATGAGCCTATGATATAGGGACATGTTTTTTTTAATGCGCAACTCAAATAACCATCTAATAATAACGTCTACCAGACTGCTACTAATGACAGTAACGATATTGTTAATTTATTAGCGATCAATTCCTAAATGCGTAACTGGTACACCGAGCACGACATGAACACTATGTATCGGTTCTGCTGTTTATTAAACCACGTACCCAGAAATTGGAACGATCATGAACTTCAGTATGGATGGGGGAAGTAAGTAAACGGCAAAGCATACTACATTTTACATAGTTACGTTCAACTTGATCCAGTCATAAGTTTTGTCACATTTTCCAGTTCATAATTTGTAATCCAATTTTAGTTATACCCAGCGTGATCCGATTGATCTCACATTTCGGCACACTTTCATGAGTATCTTGGGTGAAAATAGGATTATATGACACAATGGTAAGACTGGTAGAGCTTGAGGGTGTCCATAGCAACCCCTCGACTATACAACCCGTGTTCGTGCTTGTAGATTTTGCTACGTTACAAGTAATTTATAAGCCTACGTATCCAGGATAAAAAGGGATGTTTTATAAAGGACCAATCTATGCATAAACTAGAGCACAATACGTTATATGAAGGTGAACACACGTTGAACTATAAAAGCTAACGCACCTAATTGATACACATTAATAAGAAGTTTCTTAATAATTCATAATTATGCTTTTTAGTGTCATATTTTATTCTATCATATGATATGTATCTTCGGCTCTTTTTACATTTGAAAGAGAATATACGAGTAGCTTCATTTTGAACCTTACATCCAACTTTACGTACGCAACGAATTCTATACAGCTCTCAGCCCATATACTGACGTTACTCGTGGCGGGTAACATACGATACTCGTTTTAATTTACGACTATAACAGTCACGGAAATGTAATAGTGACACTAACAATACGTATCACATGGAGAAGTCTCATTTCCTTTGTTGAAAACGCGACCCGCGAACACGATTTAACGATAAGGAGGATGTTATAAACACCTCTATTCAGATGCCTGTTAAAATCCCAATAAACCCTAGACCCAATTATATAGGTGATTATAGTGAAATAACGACTGACAAACATAAATTATGACGCGAAACACGCATGTACGCTTATAGACCTTAGTTTATGTTCGGGAATGTATTGAGATACAATGAAAAATAAAGATCAGGGAAAAGATTATTCGTGAATAACCAAATCCGACCTTTGCTAAATCAGTTACGCGATGAATGTAACGCAGTGGTTTTAATGACATAGCTAACGACTAAAAATAACATTACATCTTCGAATGGGGATATAAATTTTATTGCTTTGGTTCGAGACCAGAATAATTTGACTGTAAGTAACATACTAGGTCCCACAACTTGGGATTTATTTCAACATGTCAACTTTAGCTGTACTAAAATAGAGTCTCTTAGCGGATAGAAACACACAGACACCCAAGTAATCCTATAAAAGGGTATGACCTTGTGAGGCACGGGGATCGTTAAAAAGCTGCTCAAAGGGTTAATTTTAGTTAATACATAATTAATTTATTTGGAAGGTAATGTGACATTTCTATTTATACACGTTGTAATAATATATTCGCTATTCATTAGCAACTAAAATATAATTTGGAGACTTGAACAGCACGTATGATTAAGAATCGTACGCAAAATGTTCACGTTCACAAACTTTGATTGCAAATATTATTTTCCTGTTTGTAACTATTATAAAGATTATTTATATCAATCGCTACATAAAATAGTTCCCAAGCTCGAAGTGCGATTTCTCACTGTTATTGGTTTCATTGTACTCCAGTGCACTTACTAACAAGGCGGGCTTTAAGGGACAAATTCTGCGCTCATTGTGGAGTTTCATCGAATATTCGCTTTACTGAGGCGTCAGTATGCGAAACTTTATGTCACTATAGCTTAAACTGGTTTCTATTTTCACTACTGAGTTGAATAGAGGGAGGGAGATAGCCCTACCACACATTCTTGTATGAAAATTATATGTAAATTATAGGCAGTCTAATACAAATTCATAACGAATAATGCACGTTCAGAATCGACTTTTGCAGTTTCTTTTTTGAGTACCGTTTATACATACCAATAATTTGTGCGTCGTACTATTTTTTGATTTAACCTGCAAATTCAAACTACTTTGAATTTGTAACCATGATCCAAAAATTGTCTGGTTCCCCTATCTTAGGGTTACGAAGGTCAAATCGGCAGTCGCTTCAATGTAATTACCAGACTCGCTAAATCCTGGATCATGGTCTAAGCGGACACCGTCTAAGCATGGGACATAACGCTAGAATGATGATACTATTTTTTGATTTAGCATTCCTAATATATAACACCGGCACTTAACTTATATCCTAAAATTTATCGAGACTTACGGTTTTTTTTTTTGTTCCTTGCATTCTAAAAGTACCGCATAGTAATATTATAGTATAGTACATTAAACATGTCGTTTTTTTGTAATATGGACTATTATTCATAGCCATCATAATAAGTACATTTAATTTTCAAGCGTGTGCCTATCTCTCGCATGATGTGTATAAAGCGTTAAGGTCAAATTATTAATAAATATCAGAATAAAGAGGAAACAAAAAAGTTTGCAATTGTTTAAACTCCATCCATATTATGTTATGGACAAAGGCACGCTGATAATGAAACAGACCATGTAATTTTAGAAATTGTTTGATGGGCGTATCGTAAGCATGACGCTTATATCTATATTAAATTACGAGCGATTATCGACAGTATCCATAAAAATTAAACATGTCACGGAAATAAATCACAGCCGCATTGTTTATTTTATTACTCATTGCCAATATGTAACCTTGAAACGTCGGTTAAGTTGTGCAGATTTCTTGCAAACTAATATATTTGGGACGAAAATAAAAACTAAAGAGATAATCTTTTAGGAATGAAGTGCCTTATAATCATGAGCTCGAGTTTTTCATATTAATCAAAACTCTTTTCTACTTCCTGGTATAAATTTGGTCATTTGTACTCGAGTTATACACGTTTATAATCGAATTTAGGTACATCTTGCATTTTCTAGTATTCATAGCACAATCATGAATGCATAGTTAAGATAGATAATGTGACTAATTTATTTATAGTAAATTATACGAATAATGACAGAGTAGAAACACAAGCCGACCCGCTATCACAATGATGGAATCGTCCATAAACCCGTGGAGAACAAATACCATTACATATTTGAACGTTATTTACACAGCGTTCGGGTAACGCGATAAACAAACAAATAACTTACCCCGGTACTGACTAGTGAGAGCATAATCCGTTCGTTCAGCGCGAGCGTCTCTCCCTGCTTCATCTTGATGCGTTTCTTGTCGAGACATTTCATCGCGTACATCTTGCCCGTATCCGCCTTCCGACACCCATATACCTGCGTACATACAACGCATTTTATATTCATTCACTCAGCGACTTTCAAGATTGGTGCCTTCCGAAGCATAAGAATCAAGTTTGTAATCATACGATTATTTTGTCTTATCTATGTCGCGATTTACAATAATGCAATTTTATCATTGTACAATACTTTCATATTAAATAAAGCATTTTATAACTTTTTGCTACTGTGAAGATTGTGAAAGGCCTAACCGATTTACAGCTTGCAGTCGATGAGCGCGCGCTACAGCGCTGATGAAAAATGTAATTTCAGTCAGCGAGATTTCATACAAAGAGAATGCGGCTATATTTGACTACGAGCAATTGTGTCAGACTTTAACTCTGGTATTGTAATCGTCCACAAAACATGATGAGATCAAGTAATAAATTGTAAATATAGTGATATCACTAATCGCATCTTGTAACACAATTGTTATAACAGTATTGGCGCAGATTGACAAAGTAATTTACTATACAGTCTCCTGATCACTACAACGTTAGGTACACGTATACTGGTAATCTACTTTAGCAAGATCCGCGCGTATTTCGTTAACGTACGAGTATATAAACTAAGGTGCGAGACAAGAATTAACGTTCTGGGACTTTTGTGTCTAGCTTTGAGACACTTTGGTCACGTCGAATTGCCGTCTCACTGGACTATGATAGTGAAGGAATACAGAGTGCACCTGTTTGCGCACACATTTGTGCACTATAATATCTCCTGTGCAGATGGCTAATCCTCGTTGAGATTGGCCGCCGTGACCGATATCGGTTAGGAGGACATTATTTGTAGATATTTACAAAAGTTTGATCGTGGGCTCCCTCGTGTTCCACAGTTCAATTTCTGTCGAGACTTCCCAAACCCTAACCGACTTACCTCTCCGAATCCGCCTCGACCGATAATACGATGTACACTGAAGTCGTTCATTGTTAATTGGATGTTTAATTCTAAATTTTTCCATTGACAAAACCTTGTATATTTGTCACTGCAACAAAACAAAACGTAATCAATACACACGCAAATTCTACGTAAGTTTGATATTTGTTTGTACAAAAGCTATTGCTAAAACTACTGATTTACTCTAACATTTATAAATGATTTTAATATATTTTTAATCCATGAAAAAAGTCCAAAAGGCGTTGCTATAAGCGCGAATTGTTGCTAGTATATAAAATCCTAAGGATAAAAGGTAATGAAACAAAGTTTACCTTTCTAAGAACAATTTAAAAGGCTCCCCTCGCAAATGTTGGAAGATTTCTTCAATATATGGCTACAAGAAAAATAAATCACATTAGATCCAATCGGAACAAATAAAAAGTACAATTAAATAAATAGGAACAAAGTTTCTTTATAAAATACCTCAAATAGATTTGGTGGCACTTCGTGTTTCATTAAATATTTCTGTACATGCGCTACGCATTCCTTGGAATAATCCTGAAACAAAAAGAAAATATTTAATGAGGGCCAACTTTTAAATTGCCCTCCCAATGTTACATTCCTACTCGCTGCCCCGGCGGCATGAGGGCGTTCACCCCATGCCGAAAATCGTCGTTGTTTGATTCCAGGCTCTGATAATAAATGATAATTGATTGTGGAGCCAGCCTTACCAAGTCTGAGTAATTTTAAGGCGTAGTTTAAGTTTTTTAAACTGTGTTTTAAGTTTGAAAGCAGGTAATCGCTGTACAGGGTGCTCGTGTAGCCCTAACTCTATGTTAAAATAAAAAAGCAATAGTGTTAACATGTAATTATAGGTGTAATATGTTTAGTTTAAATTTTTCAGAATTCTTTCTAGCAAAATCTTATTTTGCTAGGTAAGTCTTATGTCAATAGTATACTTAAAAGTATGTAAATATATTTTACAAGAACATGATATAGATACAAAGTGAATATAGTAAGTCTATAAGCTACTTGATCTGTAGTATTGTTACTAAAAAAACAACTGTTGCATAATCGATACTTCCCCATTAAAAACCCAACCGTCATCATGAACAAACGAAAATCTAAAGCAAAATACCGACAGCAAAGCGAGAATATTATCCGAGTACTCCAGCGACGCAAAAATGGAAAACGGGGAAGCAATCCCGTTTGGGATTTAAAAGCCAGCTTCATATCTTCAATTTATTTAACAAAGAGCTGTAACTTTTAACTGGGGCGCTTTCCACAATTAGGCCACGGCACGGATCGCATAAGCTGATGACTGTGGCCTGACATCAATGTTGAACCTAGAGTGCTAATCCCTAAAGAGGTCGCAACTTTACAGATTTAATTCGCTATACAGGCATGCTACACGAAATTGCAATTAGTAAGTTCATTCCCACATAATATAAATGAATTTCTTTTGACTACGGGTATGAATGAGACCACGTTAACAAAAGCAACAGAATATGAATTCCTTTTATTTTATTTTTTTATACAAAATACTACAACAAAACACGACTATTAATGTAAAATAATTTTACAGGAAATACAACAACGTCGCATTACGCCCATACAAGTAAATGCAGCACAAGTAATTAAAAGTTGCGCTACATCACTACTCCATACTACACACTTATGTAAGTTTGATAACGTGGCGAAATTAAAGCTTCATCATACAGGTGAATTTATTTACGATTAATGTAACCTTTGAAATAAATTCAACATCTATTTTAAGGCGTTTTATATTTTTTTGTTATAAATGCTTATATTATTGGATGCATATTGTAAATGAAGACATAGAGTGGCGAAAATTAACAAAGCATTCCATAAATCCTAAACTCCGCAGTAATTAGATAAGGAGCATTTGATAAATGACATATACATACTTTTCGTTGCGTTTTAAATGAATAAGGGCTATTATAAGATTGAAGACTTCCTAAATGATAAGAATATATGTTTAACTTCATAATGAAGTGTTCACCTGCAGTGTTGTTACCTAATAAGTACCTATAGATTATTAAGCACGAAATTGTAATTTTTTGCATTTAAAAGAGTAACTATCGAGTTTCTTGCCGGTTTCTTCTCGATAGATTCTACCTTTGTAGCTTTGTGCTTTTTTTGAAGCCTATATAAATAAAGAGATTTTGAATTGAAAAAATGTATACATACCTATTAATTTTTACAAGATAATCAATAGTTTGCAGGGTTAATATTCATATTCTTATCGTACTTTTTGTACTATGTTTATATTCTTTAAAACATAATATAAGTTTTAAAAGCATCAGCTACTTCCTAAATGGCACTGTTGATATTCTTGCAGAAATTCTTCTTCATCATCCGTTATCCCAAAACGGTTTTGACGCGATTGTCAACAACGACGATCTGGGACATGGAATTATCTTTTTAGAATGATTGCTCCTTTCATTAGGGCCAAATGATGGGTATTACTGAAGACATTAGTGAACGCATAGAGGGCTTATCGATTGTTATCAGAGGTTGTCGGGCACGGGCACCAAGCCAAGTGTCCGCTAACGAGGCTCATTATACAAACAACCAGCGCCGTGTCCGGATGTGGTGTTTGATTCATTGATTCGCGGCTAATGCGATACAATTAATATGCTAAAATAGTAGGTAAACCTAGATGGGCGGTGATAGCTCAGTGAATAGTAACGGCTTATACGAGAGGCGCACATTTCCGGGCAGGTATTTCTGAATGATGAAAATTAAAATTTATGAGCTGATTTATACTATTCGGTCGGCGGTAAACGAACGAAAGAGATCGTAAGGAAACTTGCACTAGCATAACTATGACAAGCCCGTTGGTCGAATGGTCAGAGACCCTCGCCACGAAACCAAAGGTCGAGGGTTCGAATCCCGCTAGGGTCAAATGTTTCGTGTGATGAACATGGACATTTGTACTCGAGTCATGGATGTTTATAAACATATTTAAGTATATCTATCCGTTCACTTAGCCGTTCACTAATAGCACAAGCATTAGCTTAGTTTGGAACTAGTGAATTGGTGTGTCAGTCTGGAGAATGTATTTATTATATGGATTAGCTAAGCCGTAGACGAGGAAATAATTTATGAATTAGATTTTTTCATGATCATGGCCCATCACAACTCATTCCATTGATGACTATCTTGTTATGTGCTCCGCACAAAATCATGCGCAGGCGGAAAAGAATTAAAATAATGTCACTCCTTGTCTTTAAACTGCCAGTATTATTCAGATAGATATCTAACCCGACTGAGAATTTTATTATTTGAATAGCGTTTAAACGGTGACGTGCATATATATATATATATATATATGTAAATTTAAGGTATTTATGCGGTCACGAACATTTTTCTCATGTAGACAACTTTCAGCTGTTCCTTTATTCAAAATCAGTCGCTCTAGGTCTACATCTCAAACAAGCATATAAATAAAAAAATAATTAAAGATATTCTTAGACATTCTCAACGAAAGATTAATCAGAAGACGACTGTTTATCTAAAAACGAAAATCTGGATAAGTTTATCACAAAATAAGATATGGGTCGCTATCTGAAATCATGATGAACGGACACCGTCCCAGATCATATGATTTATTTACGTACATATCAAGACGTGCGTCATCATCGCGTACTCTCATTAAGTACAATATTAATTTACATTTTCAGTATCTACTGAATCTTAACGGACAAATCGTAAAACCACATCAACTATGTCAATTTATTTTAAGGTACTAAAATAATATCAACCAGCCCGTGTGTGTATTCGTATGGTACAGTGTTTATTTTCGTATGTTTACGCGCTATACTATTTAATATCTCCCTGTACGATGCAAGAGTTAAAAAGCTTGCTTATAGCATGAATATAGAAGATAAATCATCTTTTTACTCGTGTGCATGTGGGAGTTGAGAAAAGCTAGCTAAAAAAGAAATTTACGAAGGCAGTTTGTTTTCACTACGTAATTAAAAATATGTAATGGTGTATGATCAATTAAAAACTTCGTGTCAGATATAAATTTATGGCAATATGTATTTAATGCATTATTTTCGCACGCTGAATGATTCAAACTAAAATATTATAAACATTAAGAAAGTCTTAGTACTTTATAACGTCGGTTCTCTCTGTCTACCCCACTAGGGAAGTGGCGTGAAGTTTAGTTAGTTAGTTAGTACTTTATTATTTCGTACGCCCCTTTGTTTTGGTCTTTTTTTAAGTAAAGTTAAGATTAATTCGACAACATTTTTTAATTTTTTATTTAATGTAGTATATATAACCTAAAAACAGGTTTCAAAAACATAAAACGAGACAGAGTTGCATTTATTTTGCAGTCTATAATTTAGCATTAATAAATTAATTGTTAATTTGACACACTATCAAATATCAATATAATTGACAGGGGGTAAAAAAAAGAGTTCGAAGTAAAAGACTGACCATACAAACCGCAACTTTCAACTGCGAAATGAATAATAAAATCATCTGGCATATGATTCACTGCACACATTTTATTCAGACGACGCAATTGTATGTACATCATAAGAATATTAATGTTATACTTACGTGTGAATGTGCTAATAGTTCCTTCATAATAAAATTGTCATAAATGTCTCTCGCGATCCTCCGCCTTTCCTCTATACATTCTTGTTTTTCATATAATTTTATCTGTTGACAGAAGCATAAATTATGACCACTATAATAAATACAAAAATATAATTTATGGTTCTTAAATAGTGTAAAATAATATTGTAAAAGACAAGCCGCATAGTATTCTAACAAAAGTAAATAATCTTTTATAGTGGTAATAGCAATGATTTATTGCGTTTAAACAGGGAAAACAACATCCTAAATTATATGTAATTAATTGTGTACATTTTATGATACTATTGAGTTACGTTAATTGTCTAAAAAGGATCATCTATTCCATTATATGATCATTCCTCTCAACGACATAACAAACTATTAGTATCATGTCAATGACAGATAAAAATGTTGATATTAAATTAACAATACCTCTTCATAAAATTTTAACTGTGGCACTGGTTCTTCTGACGTCTGTTCACAGAATTCCTTAAATAATAAATAACCTGCAACAATAAAGAAAACAAACATCAATATATCTAAAAATAACCACAACATAATGTTCAATTAGTCAAACATCTAGTTCCACGGAATCCAGTTTAATTTAAGCTAAGGTCATCTTGTTTAAAATTAATTAAGTAAGTAATAAATGTTTTTATAACCATAAAATTAATGGCGAAGCAAATTAAGTTTTTATTGTCTCATAATACAAGTAATGCCCTAGATTGTCGTGGTCAATCATTGACGTATAATAACCTGTGTCGCATGCCCATAAATCGTTAACAAAGTAGGTTAATAATTAAGTCTACCTACTTACACAATTATCAAATGATAAAAACTGGAAACTTAATACATTGTAATAACTATGTGTTACGCAAGTAATTTATACAGGATTTTTTGATGGTACGATGAAATCTTGTTTCAAATTGTGCATGCAGAGGACGAGCTCTTTGTTATACTTCACAAGAAATGGTAATACGCGATCATAGATGCGACTTGAAGGATGACAATAGATCTGCTAGCTCTCAAGCGGTATACTTTGTGTACACTTGACAACTTTAAGAATTAACCGATTTTTAGCGATGACCTGATAAACTTGTATCCTCATTACATATACAAAAGTATGAAAATAAGTCCCTAGTCTCGTACCGCACCACATTTCAATATTCCCATCCTATTGTGAATTTTGTGATATATCAATAAGAGTACTAATTATACTAAATAGAGATACAAAATTTCTATCAATATGCTATCAGATCTACAACATCGGGATCGTCATTAATTTATGAGATGATAAGAAATAAGAAAACTAACTTTTTATAAAAAGATGTCGTTCATCTCGTACAAAATAAGTATATAATAGGTATATCATGTGTACATAATAAAGTAAATGTCCTTGCTCAACATTCAGAGAAAGTGAATCTTGCAATGTTCAACATAACACTGCAAATTTAATAAAATTCATAACGAATCGCATTTATATCATATCAATTATGTCAGTATTTAACCCTATAACATTTTGTAAACATACCTATTTTAGTGATATGATAACAACTTATCTACGTTATATGTGCAGTGTTTGCATAAAAAATTTGTTCGCCGTTTGAAAATAAACAAAATAATTCTACAATCAGCTTCACGACACAATTTTTATGTCATACGACGTAAATGGCCTATACAGAAGAGGTCGTATAATAGAAGTAACATACATCTGTCAAATACATACATTATTAGCAGTACACGTTTTATTATAGTACGTAAGTAGTTATTGATTAGGAAATGTTAGTAGCCATCTATTCATTAGGATAATGACGCTAATTTGGTCATAAGCGTTTCGTTTGTCGTACAAATCAAATTTGAGTATTTGCGTTTATGCGTAGAGAACATCGTGGTGTGCAACAAGCAAAATAAACATCACGCGTTACGCTTTGTGACGCAAGCAGTGGCCGCGACAGAGTCATAATACCTATTCATTAAATACAAGTCAAGTCGAGCTTTATGGAATTTGAGTTGGACTGTGACTAGTGAGTACCATCAGTACTGCTTATGTATTTTTTATATAATGTGTCGGTAGCACGTGAACGTGACGCATTTGAAATTCTTGAATTATTTGGTATGGTCGCTAGTGTTTACCTGCGGCATTCCCAACCACGCTTCTAGGGCATTTTTAAGCCCTAATAATTTTATGTCAACACTTATGTTGCCCGCGACTTTGGTACGCGAACAAATATATATATATGCTTTTATATACGTTAGTAATATTTTTTGTTATCATATATTGCATGTGTGGTATAGATGCCCAGATTTTGTGTGAGGTACCGCCCGCGCATTATTCGATTTTTGCACGTCTCTCGGGATCTCTTCATTTTACCGGGATAAAAATAACCCTACGTATTAATCCAGGTCAAGAACAATTTGTACTCCCAATTTTAACCAAAACCGTTCAGCCGTATGTGTATGCGTGTGTCCACGAGTATAAAATATAATTACAACAATTTAGCAGGAGATCTTTCTAAATAATTCATTAATTCCACGTAAATACGAGTCGGAATTAAATCATCAAAAATGATTATTATGGATGTTTTTATCTATAACTGACCTCCTGTCTTTGATTTATTATCTGATCTATATGACTATAATACAAAAGCAGAGCGAAGAAGGCGAAGATATAATATCGATAGGATTTATTGTTAAAATAATATAGTCCCATGTTGGTCTGGGACTTGGCCCATGTTGATCTGGGACAAAAAAAAATAATGTGCCCACTGTGGTTCTTGCCTAGCATGTCGTAAAAGGCGACTAATGGTTTACGGGTTTTTGGGTATGTGACTGAGAAGGCGACGAGCTAGCCACTTGTCACTCCTTTTTCACAGCTTTCCATCCAACCCAGCCTACTGTCCTATGTTGGTCTGGGACTTAAAAAGAATATACCAACTGTGGTTCTTGTCTAGCATGTCGTAAAAGGCGACTAATGGTATATCGGGTTTTGGGTGTGTGATTGTGTAGGCGACAGGTTAGCCGCTTGTCACTGCTTTTTCACAATTTTCCATCTAACCCAGCTCGGCTTTATTTTTGGCTGAATGTGGTTGAAGGGGCATGCTACCCCTTTGACTCTGCCTACCCCTTCGGGGATTATGGGCGTGATGTTATCTATGTAAGTATAATATAGGTCCGTTTGAGAGTTACTTTTCTGGAACAGAGGTGTCCAATTAATATAAAATGTTTTTACTATTACAGATGTGGATTCGTGTAAATTTAAACGTGTTATACCACTGGTCAAAACTAAGACATTGAAAAAAGGTTGATAAAAAGTCTCACTTCACACACTTTCTTCGAAATCAACAACTCCCAATTAATTTCCAAAATGAGTACCTACCCACAAATGACGACATAGCTCACTTAATATTTTTATATGAATAAAAAAAGCGTTTCTGTGGTTTAAAAACTAATTAAGATCTTAATTAAATCAGTGTGTTCTTAAATCTCGCCGACAAAGTCGCTCAAAAATGCGGTAAAATGTTTAAAGCAATAAAAATTTGCATCATGTCAATTGTCGATGGAGGAATTATTAAACACCAAGATGCTATTCTTTCATCCGACCGCATTCTCATAAATTAAAAATAGGACGATTCACTGAAAAAAAACGAATAAAACGATAAATAAAAATAGCTTTATCGAAATAAAACTGTAAGACCTAGTGCGGGCACGCCGGCTACCTAAATAGGCGGCTTCACTACACTCTTAGTACATAACTTGCACAATGTCCAGTGCAGCCGATAAAGTTATTTACTGCAAGTGGAACTGGGGCCACCGTAAATTGTGTTGTTAACTCGCCCCGAGAGCTTTGCTCCGCTATCGGCTCCTTGTAAATACGAACACTTTGATGTCATTATAAGCTCTAAATAGATTGTGATGTTGTTACTCCACTAGATATTTATCTATATGGATCTTAGAACGTTGATTTCGAACTCGAAACGTGCAATACAAAAAGCGGAGATTAAGAAAAGTCTTTTTTTTTCGTCTAACCCAGCCCAGTTTTATTTTATTTTTGGCTGAATGTGGTTAAAGGGGCCTGCTGCCCCTTTGACTCTGCCTAACCCTTCGGGGATTATCGGCGTAATGTTATGTTAGTGTTTGTTAAACATAAAAAAAATCTAAAGGTTCTCTCGTAAAATATCAATTGCGTATGTAATTTATATTTTATACCAGCGCATAGTACAAAATGTTATACATTATCACATTTAGGCCGAATTAACGATTTTCGGCTTACCTTTTACTAGTAATAATTAAGGAAGTGAACCTTACAATTTGATATTATAATATCAAAAAAATAATTCCAGAAATAAATTGACGATCAATTAGTTTCTGTTCCATCCCACTTTTTCTTTTGATTTACAAAATCTCAAAGGTGAATATTTATCGACCACATAAAATACTTTTAAATGTACTAGTAACAAACATATGTTGTGTATTGTGTCTCAATATACAAAACAACAATAGCGCAGAGATCGGTTTGATGATAGCACGCCGCTGATTTTTAACTGCGACCAAGAATATAGACGCGAAAAAGGTATGTCATTAATTACACGACTTTGTTTGATTATTTTTATTCTAGATACGATCTCTATAGATGATTTTTGTCGATCGTCAATCATTTCGAGATTTGTTGTCGTTAAAACTAAAAACTGAACTTAACCCGGAAATAAGAAGTAGGTATGCGTGAATAACAGTTACTCGTCGAAGTTAGCTAAAACGAATGATCGTTTCAAAAGCAATAAATAAAATGGGTTTAGTACCACCAAAACGGGGTTATAGAAAAACAAATGCCGATGTTATTGGAATAAATCTTTACTACGAATACATATATTATAATCGCGATAGTCACTCATAGCATAATTCGTTTACTACGTAGCCTAAGTAAACAAATAAACTACCTTTAAAACAATGAAACAACTATAAAGTATAAAGAGGAGAAACCTGAACTAGATCTTATCATACTATGTTATATCCTTTCCCATGTTGTAAAAAACTACCTTCTTTTTATGAATTGGAATATCTAAACTGTGCAAGCATGTTGCCACAGATTTATTATACATTAAATGATATCAATGGAATCTTGTACATAAGCGAAAGATAAACCGCTTACCGGGAGAGGGGTTTTTGTATTACACGGAAGGACACGTCTTCCCGTTTTCCATTCATGACGCTAACTAAACAATCGAGAAACTGACGCAGATACCAGTGTATGAATCAGAGTCATTATGACGCAAGTCAAAAGTAAGAAGTGGAAATGTAAGCTCTTATTACAAGGGCTGACCGCTTATGTGAAATCCAAGACTTGTCAGACTTGTCAGCATAACGTTATTTTATATACACATATTCAGAAATATTTGTAGCCGTAGTAGGTATCTATAGGACAGAAATTATAACAATAAAGAGGATGGAAAGAAGGATTTCCTTATTGGGCATACTTATTTAGGAATCTTTTTTTTTTTTGCCATTTAATAAAAATTACAAAATGTCCTATTTACGCATCACTGTATCGCAAAAATAATAAAGTAATTAAAATTACATATAACACAATATTTAAATATCTCAGTAAATCATACTGTCGAGAACTAAAAAGCAACGTTTGTGATGAAAGATATTGCTAACTTTACATATAGGATAACATGTCTCATAAATTTTAAATTCCGTAAGATAGTACATAGTCCTGTTTAGCTTAGTGTACGCGAACAAAATCGCGAGCAAAGTTAGTAAAGTAATACAATAGATACACATTCCGTGCCCAAACGTGAAATTCGTTCGTAACTTTTGGGGTATAAGCGCTCGGTTTCGACCGACTTTTCTGTTTTATAAACTTTTATGTGAATCGTTTCCTCTTTAATGGACGGCGGCTTTAAACACATCCAACCCTAGAGGCGACGCGAGTGACGCAGCTGATGCCACAAGTAAACTTAGGCGACGCATAACTCCCCTGTGGCACGCAAGCTTCAGCATAACTAATAATTTTAGCTGCAAATTGTGACACCAACGTAAAAAGTTTAATCCATACAAAATAGTGAAGTATTTAAAAGAAATACCTGTCGAAATATGCTAATTTTTTAATAAAATGTTGGTCTGAGACATACAAACATTGTACTTAATAATGTACCAGCAGTTTTCCTTGCCCTGCATGTTGCAAAGGCGACTAATGGCGGACTCTATTGCTCAAAATTTATCATTAAACTTAACCCAACTTATTTTTTGCTTAAAATGGTTAAAGAAGCTTACTCCTCCTTCGAATCTGCCGTCCTCTTCAAAGATAGTAAGCGTATATCATTGTAGCAATGGATATATGCAATGGATGAATATGTACCTAGAGGAAAGACGCGACGATTGTCCTTAACACATTTTACTGTCTTCAAACGCCATCAAGGACGTATAAATAATAGCAAGTTAATTTTGACAAATTTAAAAAAATATAAGAGAAAACTTCTTCTCGTCGTACTGTTCATACTAATATTATAAAGAGGGAAGATTTTGTTGTTTGTTTGAATTAAATAGGCTACGTAATTACCCGACCGATTTGAAAAAATATTTTATCAATGGAAAGCTACTTTATCCGCGAGCTAGCTGTGCCCGCGGTTTCACCCGCGTTTATGGCTAATGTTATATAGCCTATAGCCTTCCTCTATAAACGGGCTATTTCACACTGAAAGATTGTTTAAAATCGGACCAGTAGTTCCTGAGATTAGCGCGTTCAAGCAAACAAACAAACTTTATAGTATTTTTATAATATTAGTATGGAAGTATAGATAACATAGGCTATATTTTATCCTCTTATTCCCACGGGAATGAAAACCACGCGGGCGAAACCGCGGGGCGCTGCTAATCTATATTTATAATAAATCTGTAGAGAGTTCAATTCTGTACATGAAATATATTTTCAAAATAACTATCAGGGGGTGATTAGTGATCGATACTGATGCCAAAAATGCAATCAGTAAAAATTTTGTCTGTCTCTCTGTCTGTATGTTCCTTATAGAAACAAAAACTACTCGACGGATTTTAACGAAACTTGGTACAATTATTCTTTATACTCCTGGGCAGGTTATAGTATACTTTGCATCACGCTACAATCAATAGGAGCAGAGTAGTGAAGGGAAATGTTGGTAAAACGGGAGAAGTTACTCCATTTTTTAAGCTTCCGTCGCGTGTGCAGCCTTGATGGTTAAAGTTACATAGAAATTATGTATGATGGAAATAGTCTTTATAATATTAACCATAAACGCGGGTGACACCGCTGGCACAGCTAGTCTATGATAAAAACAAACTTCAAGTACGTAAATATGGTACTCAATTTATTTCCAATTTACAGGCAGCGGCACGTATTATCAGCAACACCTCAGAAAATAGACTAGCATAAAATATCGATATACATTGGGTAGTCAGTGAGTTAACTCGTATGTGTGACAAAACTGCGCTCACGGATATATAGCGTCATATATAACATTAATTCCGGTCATGATCCAGCCGAGACCATAAATCATAACTGATCTCGCGAGGGCGGGTTTCATTGACGCCCCCAAAAAAAGTAGAACAGTCAAATACCTATACTTGGATATATGATGCTGTCTGGAGCTTTTAACAATGTTTTATAACTTCCTAAAGAGGAATGACCTGTTCAATTGGCGTTTAGAACGCGATTTTTATTTTTGCTTAAATTAAATGTCGTCATATTCTACTGAAAACCACATTTATGAAGACTGACATATAAGTTAAATTTAAACACGATATAGGTGAACTACACAGATATATTTTATTACTTAATACATCATCATTTTTTTTATGTATTTATTAACATCTACTAATAGACTTTGTTTTCAGACATTTTCTTTTCAACCGCTATAAAGTTTAAAAAATAACTTTACTTAAATTAATAATGTAAGAACAAGTGCGTGTTTAAGACAAAACTCAATATCGTTTCTTTGTCACATAGATTAAATAGTATAAAACGTATTAAAGAACAAAACACCGCATCAGCACTGTTAGAATAGCATTTGTGTGACAGAAATAAACTAAGTTGCGATCTTTGCAAGCTGTCGTTCCGATGCAAGTGAGTGACCGAGATAGAGGCAGCACGGTCGCCTCTGGAGAAATCTGCGATATCGAGGACCCCTCAGACGCAAAGGGGAATTGTAAATAGAGCCACAAGGAAACGCGACACTCTCTACTTAAAAACGTCACACGGAATTCCCGCACGTGTTCTCATCGTTAATGCTAAATGCACATTCATGTTTGCCCTTTTGCCGGTGAGGCAGGAAATAATACTATCGTCTACAAATGTAACTCAATTTTTTTTTGACAGGTTGCAATTATTGCTTTCTACTTAATACTTAGCTATCATAACATGTGTATATTTTGTGCGTTAGGTTGTTTTATTAAATTTAAGAGTTGTCTATAATATAAATCTATGTAACGGGAATGTGTGTCGGTATTATATTGTTTAGCAATGCATGCATAATATATTTTTAAAGTAACAGGAAATACGACTGGCAAGAAATGCCGTAAAAAGAATAACAGTTCAACGTAATATGTAGTGAAATATTAAAGCGAGCTAAATATTGTCACCAATGAATATTATATAAAATTTAAGTCCGAGCGTACGCTCATTCCGAAATTAGATTAAGTAAATTTTAACGGATTTGAAATACTTTTTCGCGGAAAGTTGTGATTGAAAAAATGCTAGGAGGATTATCAGAAGTTTTAAGAAACAAGAATAGTAACTTTGGGGGAAGAAGGATACACCACGAGATAAATAGCACGCAGAGTTGCTATATCCCAATCCTGTGTCGTGACCACGTTGCAGAGGTACCATAGGATGGGTAATTTATCTGACCGACCCCGCAGTGGCCGCTCAACTGTTTTGACTGCTGCCCAAAAGCGTAATATTAGATTGCTGCAGTCTGCAGTCAACGCTACTAAAATAAAAGCAGAAGTTTGGGCCGCCTCTGGGGTTGAAGTTAGCACTCAGACCATTCGGAATTGCTTCTACCAAGCTGGATTACGAGCACGGAGGTCTTGGCGAGCGAAACGTCAACGACGGAGATTGCAGTGGGCTAGGCTTCGGCAAAATGAAGAAGATGAAGAAGAAAACATTTGGCAAAACTGTCTCTTCATTGACGAATCACTAATCAGTACTCATCTAGATAATCGACGTGTCTGTGTCTGGAGAAGACCAGGAGACCGTGAAAGGCAAAGAACTGCCACTGGAACAGTTCAGCAAGGCGGGAAATCGGTGTCCTTTTGGGGTGGTATTATGATTGGAGCTAGAACGCCATTGACCCCGTATCGAGGCTTCATGACAGCAGACATGTACAAAGCAGTTGCTATTGATTGAATTGTCAGACCATTCCGAGTAAACCATGGGCACCAATTTGTACTGGTCGATGATAATGCGCCCGCACATCGATCTCAACGAGTCAATACTGCTCTCCGAGGATACGACATCACAAGGTTAGACTGGCCTGCCAGCTCGCCTGACTTAAATCAAATAGAGCACGCGTGGGATGCTCTTAAGCGAGCTGTTTGGAACCGTCAGCCACGTCCCCAGACAGTGCCAGAGCTCAGGAAAGCCGCTATTCAAGAATGGGAAAGGTTACCCCAAGTAATTCTGCATAACTTGATCCTTAGCATGCCCAGGGGGATCTCTGCATGTGCTTAAGCCAGGGGAGGAGTTATATTATATTGAAGTTAAACTTTTTATTAATAAATGGATGTTCAAGTTTAGTTAAGCAGTCTTTTTTCTTTCTTACAAATTCCTGTTACAATTACATTATGATTAAATAATTACTCAATTTTTGTTAACAAAAAATAAACTTTAACAAAAAAAATCTACTTCAAAAACGAACCTTATAAAAGTAAAAATTATATATATACGATCCAATTAAGAACCTCATCCTTTATTGAAGTCGGTTGAAAAATAGTTTTTTTTTAATTTAAAACAGGGTATTTCTTTTAAAGAAAACACAACAAAACATTTTTAATGATAAAGTAAAATTTAATAAAATATATAGCATATGCTAGTGATCACAAACTTGTTTGATGTATGTATGTGTGCACCACGTCCACAAACGAATTAATTAGCGAGAACTGCACTGTCTCGAATCGAGACCCGACGCAATTGCACACGGCAATACCATCGCAGTAAATGCGCTCGGCCACAATCTCAACACGTATAGAGAAAGCGAATGGTATAGCTGGGAGAATTATACTCAGCGACATGAGGTAACTTCATTACATCCGAAGCAATTGAAGGCAGCCGGCGGTAATCCAGTGCGTGCGTGCGCAAACGACTCGGCTGCTCCGGCCCTGCTTACGTTTAATCTTGTTTACGATACGAATCCCGACAAGAAAGTTGTTGCGAAAGTGATCCCGACTTAGACTTATCTAGATCAGCCGTAATCCGAACAGTGGCAGTTCCTTTAGAGATACGATGCACGTACGCAAATGAAGCACATAGTTCGGAGATAAGCTACTAGGCTTACCGCCGCGACTTCATAATAATTTTTTCGATACCTATTATGGAAATTGGATGACGTTGACAAGATTTACGTATATAAATGAGTAATTTTAGGTTGTAAAAACTATTGTTATTGTTTTTACAAGTTATTCATATCCTCGTGAGTGTTATTTGTATTTCGTAGTAGTGTATCGTTACACAGCAATTATTTGACGTACGAACTAAAAAGAATAACAATTACATGCAAGAAAATTTATTTCACTCGTTTCCATCCAATATTATAGCTCACTTGTTTTACGTGCCTTTTCCAGTAATACGGCATAAATCGAGGAATCAAAAATAGTCAAAAACTAAAAACAATTCTTTACGCATTTAAACGTTTTTAAACCTTAAGAAAAATACAGAAGAAAAGCTGGTTAATTACTAATGTTCCCCGAACAGCCGTGATGAAGAGGCAATCAATCGAACAGTGGCGCTGTGCAAGCTAATAAAAACGTATTTGCCGAGACGGGACCGGAGCCGGCAGGAGCCACTACCCCGACACAGTACTTCGATCTGTGAGAGTTGTAAAATCTCAGACGTAATCGCGCGAGATGAAAAGACCGTCAAAGGGCTCTCCTGTTTACAAATGCTTCTTTCTAACATGGTTCAATGGAAATGCGATTGTTAACGATTTCTGTGATATTTCTTGCACATGATGTATTGGCGTGATATACATTGATAGGAATACTATTGTTTATGCTATTCCTTTTGTTTTTGAGACTGGAACTGTGTGGAAATAATTTAGATTAGACTTATATTACCGAGAATCAATATGAAACAGTATAAATATTAAGATGATTGGAATTTGACATTTTTAACGTAGGTACTAAGTAATTGGAAGTCAAAAACATGGTTCCAATTTCACTGTCATAGATTTAAAGATGATATCGCATTGCCGGTAGAACAAATAATAACTAACGATAGCGACGATATTGCACTTATAGTCTCATTTATATTACGCGCCTATCCTCAGTTTAGGCAGCGTCAACCAACTAATATTTTCAATTCAATCCAATAAGCCCAAGATTAGATGAAAGCTAAAACTACTTTATTACGATCCCCCTTATCACTTATCAGCGACAAATATATAGACCAGTCAAAATGAATATACCTAATCATTAAAATATATTAATTCGGTAGCTGAATATCTATGTAGATACATGGAGGGCCAACAAAACTTAAGCATTATTATATTTATAACAATCCTAACTTGTATTATAAATGCGAATGTGAGTTTATTTGTTAAGCTTTCACGCCTAAACCACTAACGATTTTAAAAATTCTTTCACTAATAGAATATTACATTATCAGCGAGCAATATTTGACACAGTTGTAAAACTAATGTGGTTACAGTAGTATCCTATCTTAGTGCCAACTGCAGCGAAGCATCAAAATATCGAAGTAGCTTTAGTAGAGTACCTCCACCCTCCCAAGCACTGTCCATTAAGCGGCCAGGTGACTGTCGACTAGCATCCATTAAACTGGGGAAATAACTAAGTAGATTGATACAAGACTTTCTTGAAACTGTACCTAAGCACTTAGTGACAATTAAGCTGGAAGAAATTACTTAATCCCGACGGAATTGAAAATTACAGCAAATGTATATTCCCCACTATTCTATCTGTTGCCTATACTTACGGAAATTATTGATTTGCGTACTAAATAGAGACAAACAAAACAATTTGAAACATTTGTCTTCCGAAATCAATTTATAAATTTTCATAAAAACAAATTGGTGTTTCCCTATAGATTCTCGAAGATTTACTTACTTTGAATTTACTTTTTCTGAAGCAAGGGAAAATCTGACCTTATGTTGGATGTGGGAAATTTAAAAAAAGTCTATTACCCGGTGTTTAAAATACGAATACTGGATTCCGTGGTAAATATTTCTTATAACATATTTAAAAAAAACACTTACCTAAGACTTGATTGAATATTTTGTCAAAATTAACTTCATTCTTCTTCTCCATATATTTGTGCATGACACTCCGTACACTGAAACAAAGAAAAAAAAACTTATTCCAAACCGTTGAGAGAAACATCAGGTGCATAACCCGAACCTTCGACAATTCCATGTAACTTTAAAAGTTGAAGCCTAATATGGTATTTGGAAATAATTACGTATATACTTAATGAATTTTTAAAATTATGATTATTAAAGGCGATCGATATATCGGCAATCGGCAATAATAGGACTATTTATAAACTTCATATTGATAGTATCCGTAGGACAAAATGTGGATATTACTGATGATTCGCAAACCTATCTCCCTAATTTATATCTTAGAACAGATATAGGCAAATAAATAAATTAACAGACAATAATACGATCCGGAAGGCTTTAAGTGTATTTTATTAAGTCTTTAATATTTGTTCTGGCCTTTCCCTATCCTCTGTAGATAAAAATACTAACTAACTTAAACTTCACGCCACTTGCCTAGATAAAAATATTTTTTTCGATCTAAAGATGTAGATGTATGATCTAGGACATGTCAAAAGTTTATCAGAATGTATGTAATACGTCGATGCAACCGAAAACACAATAGGCAAGGTGACTAAAAAATTATGTTCACTCAGACAGTTAGATAATAAAAAATATTGAACACGTATTTATTTATTTATTTGTCAAACAAACATTGACGAAGATACAATGCATTCAAGTTGCGCGTGACGTCACGATTTCGTACAATTTTTACTGAATAGTGACGTCCCAAGCCCCCACTCTTAAACTTTGATACTCTTTATCTTTGTGATTTTTTGATAATTAATTGATAAAGCGAAAAATATGTGTCTAGTATTTTTGTATAATCTAACTGACGGACTAAATAGAATTATAGTTTTTTAATGCAGTCATCGTCCCTATTGAATGTTCCAACAGAGTGAACGAAATAAAACATGGCAGTAACTTCTTCAATGTAATTTTATAATTTATAACTTACATATAATATCATTGATTTATTTTAATCTGCATGAAATAAAATTGTCAACCGTGACGCTAGTACATATAAGCGAAAATGTAATTTAGTTTATCAAACCTGGGCAACAAAGTAAAAGGCTATTTCTCAGACTGCATTAAGTTTTGTCCGTGTTCGCAGTTCATAAATAAGTATAAAGCGGTTCTGAATCGCAACTTATTTTATTGTTTTGTTTACTGTATAACTACTACGAAGAGTATTTTTTATGTACAGCGCATAGCTTTGTGTGACATTTTACGACGCCTGTAACGCAAAGCTATGGAACTGTACAGACAATATACTTGTTTTTGAGATTCCTGCACAAAATGCGAATGGAAAAAAATACAGACTTGTTATATTATTGTTATCACAGAGTGGTTATGGTGTTCGGTTCTCTCTGCCTACTCCGCTAGGGAAGTGGCGTGAATTTTAGTATCACAGAGTGTTCTTGTAATAACAAAATTTAAAGAGAGGTAAGGCATAATGAGATCAATTTTGATACCCTATATCATTGTTTCTATTACCAAAAGCGTAAGTCATCGTCTGCCGGCCATATACCGTGATCGAGATGGACAGAATGCAACGTCATTGGCTTTATAAATCACCAATTAACCGTAGGTTTGTGGTGGATTCGTATTCCAGCAGCAAGGCTACTAATAGATTATAGCTATACACTGTATACACACGATATCGGTAAAAGGCAGTAAAGAGCTGACGTTAATAAGCAGAACAAACAAACATAACTAGCCACAAACATTGTTTGGTATTTGTGTTTCAATTTTCGTCTCTGGGTCTCGACGGTGCAATGTTTTCAAACATGAGAAGTTACTGCGTATTTGTGACGCGAAGGACATCATGGTTGACGTCGACCGGGTCGGGAAGGAAACTAAAAATCCCGCATTGTGTACATAACCTACTTCTCAATGAAGGTTACCTTGGAGGAAGAGTGAGTTTAGGCATGTACCTACATAACGCTACGCTATGCTCTCTATTAGCTGTGCCGAATGTCTCGAGTCACTTCTTCGGCACATAGGAACCGTGCAGCAATAAACCTTTTGGTACCGCTGTATTGCAGTACATTTGAGTCAATTTGTGTTAACTCAAAGAGCTGTGCGCCTGACAAAAAACCGGCTTGTACACACAAGTCTACGTTTATACGGGTGGTGTCTTTGGCATGACGTTAACTTTAATCGCATACTCGGGCTTCCGGGTTTAGTACTAATACAGTGCAGTAGATAGACATTAAAGGATGCTATTAGGCGGCATCGATGGCGCATTGAAATAATCTTCACATAATAGCAAGCAATATATATAGTAGAGTTCGTTTCTCCGCACAATTGAATTGAATCTCGGTAATAGGACAGTCCTAGCATCTATGTAGGTAATACTTGATCGTATTCTGATCATGATTTGATCTAAGTAGATACGTAGTTTATATAGATTCTGAATACGTAGGAATAATATGGATATACCTCATAAATGTTGTATGTCTATTCCTTATTATTACGAACGATTACTGAAATTAAGAAGCTTTGTCACAATAGATCTTAAAAAGAAATCCTTTTTGATGAATAGTCAAAAAGAACAAGCAACTGTAACGATTATTTCATTACCATACACATTAAATACTCTGTTTACGAGAATCTTAAAAAATTCTCACGCGATGACTAACTGCTATGAAATGATAATATTAGCCAGATAAAGAACCAGATACCTAGTCATTTCGACACGATTCTAGGAGAAGCGATTCTCTGTAAAGAGGAAAAGAAAAATATTAATTCGCTCCTAAATGTGGTTTATCTAGGAAATTCCTTGTTTCCGGAAAACTTTAGTAGCTTAACAACGAAAATAGTAATAGAAAATGAATGTTTAACGTTTTTAACGTCTATATTCCTTTACATACAAAATAATACTAAGATAAGTACTTCTGATGCCGATCGTTTTTTAAATACTTTTCTTGAGATTAATCGTAAGATTTCTTGTTTCCGCTTACAGATAAAGGAACGTAACTTCCAAAACAATGCATCTTACATTACAATTTACTTTACATCTTACATAATAATTTAGTGGTAATTAATAAGGACAAGAAAAACAATTCTTTTAATAACGTTTCGTTCTTGGATATGTTCAGTACAATGAATCACAATTGGCAAAAACATTAAGATTCTTTTAAATCAAAACATTACTTAACTTATGTGAATTTTCGCCAACAAACCGGAATTATAGTTTATCAGGAATCACTTTTGCCAATAAGGTATAAAAAAATTGGTACATGAAGCCAACAAAGTAAAATATTTAAAGGTGTATAAAAAGTATTGATCATAAACCGAGGAACAGTCCAGTACTTATATATCTTTTCCCACGTGTCGCATAGAGACTGTCTAATCCGAAGCACTAAATTGTTTCGTGTGACACTTATGGCTACAAGAATATTGAGCAAAGTACATTGTATACATCGATTGTAACTGCCAAATGACATAACTCTCTGTTATAACCGGGACCATTATCGAATCCTTTTTCCACATTGCTTTATTTACAGTAAAAAAAAATAACAAGTTGTTACTAAATACACTGAATTTAAAAGCAAAAACCCTTTTTTCAGGTGCCCGTGGTTAAACTATGCCTCTTAACTTGTTGACTCACGTGTTTTATATGGACTGAAATAGACGGCAATGAATCACAGTATCATAACTGTCGCAGCATTGCGTGATGGCGGGCGATTGTAAATAGCACGCAAATTGTGATATGAACCCGGTGTTGCCGCAATTATTTGGTCTCGTATTTGAACTTCTTATAATAAATGCCAAGAAGCTGTCCTAATGGCGATTTATTTTTTAAATACGTGAGTGAAAGCGCGTTTTCCGTTTGATCTGATAGAAAATAACAAGATGAGGTAATAGCCGTTGGAAGGTATTCGCACTAGCGTGACCCGGACTACGAACTATGAGTAAAACGTTCCAGGAAAATAGTATGAACCGTTCTTGTTATAGTTAACGCTCAAAGCGGAATACGCTGGAGTTTATTGCACATGGCTTAAGAGAAGGTCTTTTCCATAAGCATTCATCAGATGGCAATATGTTCAGTTGTAAAAAAAATAATCCAAATTATAAAGGATTCGCGAAGACATGCCAATTCCGCTCGCACTCTTTCCCTAGAAAATACTACTGAAGTCAACTGGCGTACCTCCTTGCTCGATTCTTGTTATGAAAAGTATGATTCACCTCCAAATTAGTTAGACAGCCTTGTTCTAAATCAATTGTAGATAACCTCAGTATCTACAATTTATTTGAAATCAATCAATCATAATTTATTTTCATATAGACAATGAAATGAAATGAAATGAAACGATCTTTATTTACGTAGGCTCAAATAAGCACTTATAAATCGTCAGTACATACAAATGAAAATAAAAATTTACCACCGGATTCGTCATGAAAAACTTTTTTGGACAAGACTTGTCCAAAAAAGTTTTTCATTCACCATGCCCCAATACGATCATGTTATGTTTGTAAAATCTTTCATACTTGACCTACTAAGCAGTTTTGATCAAATATTAGTAGTAGAGGTTACTAGAACTACTACTAAGAACTAAGGCTCTAAACATTGATCGTTTATGTGTACCTTATTTTACTCAGCTTACAACGGAATTTTAATTCCTAATTCCCTTCAACATATACGTGGCCGATACTTTTCTTTTATTATTCGTTCCACGGATGTTTTGATTTTTAAACACGAAGCATTTACTTTTTAAGTATTAACAACCGCAGCCATGCCACGGCGCAATTTAATACCTCTGATACGGCTTTCCGCAATATTAAAACAAAAATAGTGTAGATCGGGCCTTCCACCTTTTGCTCTGAGTCTTCATTATGCACCACACAAGTTCAGGTGTTACTTTGCACCTTTTACCAATTTAAAATCAGCTTTTCTGGACCCTGTCTAATGGGAATTTAGCCTTCAAGAATCATTCTACTATAAGATGTAGGGCTAAGAGGTCAACTGCTGAATGTCTATTCATAACAAATCATACAGGTTGATTATAGTGAGGTACCAAAAACATACCTACTTGCAAACATATGAGAAATCAAACTTAATAGAAAAGGTATTTTGGCGCATATCCTATATTTCCTGCACATCCAGATCATATCATAAAAAATATTATTCGGATAGGTATAAAGGCCGAACTTATAGAATCATTTTGTAATTTTTTATGATAGAAGTAGATTAAGGACTAAATACTATACTACTTCTTGATTTGGTAAACGATACATTCAACTTTCTGTTGAACACAGATTAAATGTTTTTATAACACAGTCAGAGTTTTTATTAGTATCATTTCCCAATTGGCTGCACACTCATGCAACATTCATGTTATGGTAAGATAGGTGTCGTTCAACTCTTTTGGTCCATTTATCCTTTAGTGGAAACGCTTGTTTGGGATTGCTTAAGCGATGACAAATTACGATTCGTCGAGGCGTTTCGCTCTTCAGTCACCCGCTTGACAATGTGTCTGCCAGAAACCGGAATAAATATAAACGATCTAAGCGACGCACATTAAAAGAGTTACGGCACTTCAAAAAGACGACCTCATTAGCGCAGTGAGTCGCGTTAAGCGTAGCCTAAGCGCACCCCGACTTAGCATACGGGACATCACGCTAGGAAGATGATGATGAATCACATTAAGCATACGTATGGGGGAATTTCCTGGTTTGGGACCAGACGAACTGAGATCGGTATGCATCAGTCTGGTTTGTGGAAATGACATGGGAATTCTATGACGTATGCTTCCACAGTCATTCACACATTCGACTTTAATGTGTACCTCATACATGTCACATAAATTTTTAGTAGTCTTTAACTGACGAATAAAATTATGAATTACTTTCTGGACAAATAATTTGAAGCTGATTTATTTCCTGCATAATATACTTCACAAATATAATTATTTAAATGATTAAGGTTTAAGATAGACCTTTTATCTATTACATTACTTAATAATAAAGTAGATATGGTAAAGATTCTTCTAATTAAGAATCAGTATAAATTTAAGGTGTAAACAGTACAATATTTATTTATAGTTGTACAAATAGTAAGCGTAAGTCGATCTAAGTAAATAATTTTTCTACTAAGAAAACGGGCAGTCCTTCGTTTTATATGTACTTCGTATTTTGAATAAGAGCGTTGCGTTTTCCTTTGTTAGTAGTAAGTATAGAGCTGTTCGACCGATATTTCCCACAAGGGAAATCGAGATTGAAATGATTAATTGAAAATGCCCCATTGCTTCTACTTTAAATTGCATCGCACATGAATGAAACAATGAGGGCTGATAAGGTGCTATCGCATGATTAGAACTTAGATAAGCAGAAGATATACACTAGCAAACCAGTATAAGCTTAACATGACCTCATAAGCAGTATATAAAATAGGTAAGATTCAAAGTAAAATTTTGTGGGTTCCCATTACGAAATTTTATTATGGACATGCCCAAGTAATGTTAACCTGGGATTATGATTTTGAGAGTGCAAATATTATTCTACATAATATAGGTAAATATTTAGTTGTTGTTTTGAGGCTCTAACATTAAATGTCACAATGTTGATCTGTGGTGACTAGTCGCGCACCGCGCTCGCAACGTATCGCACCCTATAATTTAAAAAAAAAAAACTTATTTCAAGTTGAAATCAATTACATACTTACTAAGAATTTTTGTAAGTCATATGGATATACTTAAATGTATTATTTTTTTATGGGCGTAGGTACTAAAACTCTCAAAGCATTTTATTTACAACAGTGCTTAAGTTATGAGACACCTTCAGAACCTGTAAAGGCTAATTGTATAATGTAATGTGAGCACAATTTTGCTCATAATCAACATAAAATAATAATGTTACTTAATACAAATACTTAATGTTTTGGTCAATTAAATATCTAACATGCTTTGAAATCTTGTATTATAGGCTGGTCCCTATATTTACATACATCAATACAATATTTTTTATATTTTAAGTTCATTATTATAATTTTCATTTCTATTCCATTGACTTGTGGATATGTCTAATAATAATAATAATAAAGCCTTTATTTGTCCTTAATACATAGTTAACATAAAGTACACTGTTTTTTTTTTTTTAATAACTTTTTATTCAAGGAGTAAAGGCCTCCTCCATTTTACTCCACAGTATTCTGTCTTTGGCTTTTTCTGCCCAGTTGTTTCCTGCTGTCTTTTTGATATTATCAAGCCATCTATCCGGGGGTCTACCTTGCTTCCTTTTTCCAATTGGAGTGGATATGTCTATAATAACATAAAGATTGAGGTTGTTGACCCCACATTGCACTACCTATTTCGAATTTCTGCTAATAAGACAGGCATGACCAATTCAGCTTTTCTTTCTTAAGTGTTGTCAAGCTATGTTAAGAGGTTCTCAAAATTTTAGGTGCAGCCCAATTTACTCAAAACTGGTTTAAGTTACACCAGTTCAATAACCTAGTCTTAAACAAGTGTAGATAATATTGCCTTCCCATGTGTAGTTGATGTATGAGATAGAAAATAATTTTGGATTCAAATTGAGTAATCTTCTGAGATGTTTCATTTCAATGTAAAATTTACTAAGAACTAAGTAATGAATCATAAGGAAAAGTTTTATTTTCAATGAAACCTAATGTGGTCATTTTTTACAATTGTTTACGAAAAGATAAAATGCTTTAGTGATTTGTCACATTCAATTTTAATTTTTTTCTAATAAGTGCCCAATTTATTTAAAATATCTACTTTGTATGTTTGTGGTGTGTCCCATTTATGTAAACAATGATCTAATATAGCATTTTATAAACTACAGGCCATAATCCACTGGTGGTACACAAATATTAGAAGAGTTGAAAAAATAAAAACGCTTACAAACAATGCATCCAGGCCATCGCCTGGTTATGTTCCATTATTAAGTTATGTTCCATTCATAGCCAACCACATCTAGTTGGCTTCCTTTCCTTCATGATAACCAAGATACCAGCCCTAGCCCAGGATGCCAGCCTATCAACTTTGGGAACCCCTGATCCAGCATATACAACTAACTAGAGTATTAGATGTTTATCATAGTTTATAATCATTACCATTCAATCATGTTAAACCGATAAACATGCCATTACTTTCAAATGCCAAAAATAGTCCAAAAGAGGTGAAAAAACAGACCAGTTTCAGCTGTACTAGGAATTAATAGTATAAGTAGTCTGTCTCATAGTGCATTTAGAAATATATAAAATAGGTTTAATAACTTTTGTAGGTAAATACCTGGCATATTAAATAAGTATGTAAATCTTGTACATATATTGTGATAAGCCAAAACACATCTTTTACTTTATATTTTAAAATAGATAAATGTAACATGAATGCATATCATATAAAAACAATACTATCAGATAATGATAATACCCAAGTGCCATAAATTTTAAAAGAATAAGGCTTTATCTACGGCAGTGCTTCTCAAACTTTTTATGCTATGGAACCCTTTTAGGAAGCGGAGTATTTGACGGGATCCTAGAACAGCGCGGGCGGCAGTGGGGGGGGGGGGTGGGGGGGGTGTAATAATCGACTTTTAACGGATTTCATCCGTCCGTCATCTCCATTCCAATTTTCGTGAAACCCCCAGAAAGGCTTCACGGAACCCCAGGGTTCCGCGGAACACACATTGAGTATAGCTGATCTAGGGTATAATTCTAAATAACTGAAGATCAAAGGAAATTAAGGTGGTCCATGTATGATTAGAATCCATGGAAAAAAAATCTAAAACCCAGAACAAATATAATATGTTTAAAATTTTAATAGTTATATAAAATTCTAACTGGAATTAAGACTACTGAAATAGGGTTTTAAGAATTACATGTTTCTCAAAATTATATAACTGGAGTATTATTTAAAAAAGGAAAATATTTGATAGCTATAATGTAACTTTAAGTATTACTTTTTACTAGTGGTATGGAAAATATTAGGTTTAATTAGAAAATCATCACTGAAAAGTATATATGAAACTGACAATGACATCATTCTATAAAATCCAAGACTCATGTAAAGCCAATTTCATCCAAATTCATTTGATAGAACATAGAACACTTGAATTCACCTCCTAATTGTCCCTAAAGAATTCAATTGTTCAGAGGCTAAGAGTATATTTTTAATCTAGGTTAATATCTACCTAATAATATAGTAATAAACTTCAATCTTTATTGACATTAAGTAAATAGCATATTATTTAATATTTTCTTTATGCTAAACTAAGTTAGATCTAACCTAGTACTGAACCTTACTAATTTTAATTTGATCTTACTTTCACATTTGACCATTCTTTGTTAATATAACTACCAAATATTCAATATACATAATACATATACATAATTTGTAAAACATAAATTACCATGCAAGAGTAGATTACTGACATTGTAAACAATAACATTTGTTCTACCATTTTTCTTAAAGGGACAAAAAAAATCGAATTTTCATACAAACTAGGTACATCAGCTGTTTGGTAATTTAGTATGGGAACCTTTTTTTTTGTTGATTTAGTAAAAGTTGTAGAACAAATAAATGTTGTTGTTTATAATGTCAATAATCTACTTCTGCAAAGCTATTAATGTTTTTCAAATGACCCTGTATACATATAACGGCCTTTATGAAACATCTATCCTTTCTAATTGCTTAAAGTGTCTTTTGGTTTCGAACACGTTTAGGGCACTGAAGCAAACCTTATTATATTGCATGCAGCAATCCAAAATTTTAATTTTACAGTGTTTGTTTAAATTGCATAAAACCTCAATGAATTAAAAAAAAAAATAATCAACACTAGATTTATAATATGAGGGCATTGACCTCAACAAGTGTTAATGACCTACATATTTTTTTATTTCAGATAATTTAGTCCTAATGTATTTTTTGTACCACAGAAGTGTATAACCATTTAACTGTAGTAAAATCATAAATTTACTTTTCCATTTTATTTATTTGTTTAAGAAATGACTTAGTAAATATATATAAGTCATTATTCCCTTTTACTTTAAATAACATGAGTACCTATGGAAATGTCTTTTTTTTTAAATAAAAACTTCGGATTGCGTTTTTTTACTACATAAGTATAATTTTGTAAACATTTAGAGCAAATCTGAAACTGATATTTATATTCCGAATATTCCCCATCATACATGTCACTATCATGAAGGAGTTCATTACCTTGGGTCTGGTAAGACAATTTTTTTACTAGCTCTCGCCGCTGGAGTGCATTTCGATTTCTCCATAGCCATCAAGTAGCTGACATCTGCCAGCACAGCCTCGAGGTCCGCCATTTTGAGACCAAATTTATCACTCCCACCAGCCAAAAAATAAATAACACTGGTCCACAACACAAACACCAACCAAATTAAGTTGATTTCCAGTTGATAGTCATAACCTTTCCCACATGACGACTGTTCACTGCTTCACTATAAATTTGTTGATGAGTGGTGACACATGCTGATCATTTACATTCTACGAGTATTTTTGACAATTAGGAACACATTATTACATTGCTACGGTTGAAATGAGAAATCATCAAATATATTACGCATCCACTAAAGTATTACATACGATTGTATGACAAAACATAGAAAAAATACATTTGCAATAATCGAAACGCGTTTCCCACCACCCGTCACCGTCACTTCGCAACTACGCACACAAACAACAAACTAAGGTACTCTTTTGCACTCACACACTTATCATCATATGACAACTGTGTTCCATAACATGCTTCATTTTATTTTATCTGTAATATCGCAAAATTAGCATACAAATAAAAAAAATAAAGATGGCTATGTAATGTGATTAGCCCAATGTTATTACAAATTAAGTAGTATATCCTAACAAAAAGTAGATGTTAATTAATCAGACTATTAGACAAAATATTATTGATCAAATAGGGGAATTAGTCGTTCAATTCCCAAAAATTACGCAGCATTTAAATATCGTATGTACGTTGTTTAACAATCAGACGATGATTGTTAAACAAATTTCCATTTTTTTTTAACGCACGTGCAACGTAATTAGAGCAAACGATTAAAGATGTCCATGTCAGATGTCCTTAATAAGATTTTATAGTGAAATTTACGCCATTTGTTGTTAGTATAATTATTACGTCTATAAGAATAACTTATTCAATTTTGCTCAAAATAAATGTCAGACTGAAAAAATAAAACTAACAAACTAAACTTCACGCCACTTCCCAGCGAGGTAGACAGAAAAAATACTTGATCAAAAATTAAAGCGATAGACCTACTGATACTAATGATACGTGTTCTGCATCTCAAGATTTTTTTGAAACCTAAGCATGCATCTCTATCACTTAAAAAACCGTGTAACATCCTGAATATTTTATTCATGTTAATCATGATTCAATTTCGTATACGTTCAAGTGGAACAGTGACCTAACACTAGGAATATTGTGATTTGGGGTAAAAACATCTGGATTTGCAAATCATTTTAATTCAGTAGTAATCTAAAAATCTGAAAGTAGGCATGGTTTTAGACTTTTTGAGAATGTAGTAGTACCACTATCAATTAAGTAATCGAATCGAACTAATTCGATATATAACATGCTTGTATGGCAACAAAAACTATTTGCTGTCATTTGATTGTCACTTGTCATTTTAATGAATGTGTGCTGTCACTGTTGTCAGTCAACGTCAATTGTCAACAGTAGGCAAATTTGATCGTAAAATTATTATTTTTCATTTTCATGATTAGGTGATTTTGATAAGGCATTGCGCTTTAGCATGCCGGTGATATAATACTTCTTTAGTAGTGTTTAATAACTATTTTTCCACGTGTTGCGTGTTAAAAAAAATAGCAAGTAAGTAAGACAATTTCATTGTACACAGGAACTGCGTGATGAACTTATGCTGCAAATTAATCACGATTATGTACTTCAAAATTACGGAAATCGCTTAGTTCGTTTATCTTTTTACCATACATTATATTCGTCTGTAAATTTAACGTAATATTACTGCCTAAAACTTTTGTTTTAATGAAACTACTTTCTTTTTCTTAATGGTTATTTTTATAGTTACTTAAGCACATTTTTAATATTTAGGGTTTCGTATTCATTAAATTTTTTTTGAATACGGATAGTAGATGAACAAATGCAATTAATTTAGTGTGTTCACTGCCTTGTTTTTATTGTAATAGTTAGCAGTGGTTTTTGATGAAATTTAAAATTAAATAACTATTTACAGTTCTCCCTTCAGTGCATTAAGAACATAACTGATTAATCATAAGGCTACCCTCTGACCATCATATCCTACAATCAAATGTTAATTTTTGCTGCAGTACTTGACTTTACCTTTCTAACATTTTATTTCAGAAATGATAGAATACTGTCCCCCAAATATAACCCTATCAGAGGTATGGGTAGATCATGGTATATCACAATGTTTCATGGAGACAGTTTCCGCAGGCTGCATTGGCGGATTCCTACTTATTTTTGGAGCTATGCAGATTATCTTGTATAAAAGGTTTGTTATTTATTTATTATTATACATGTAATACTATTAATATATACAATATTATAGCTTCATCCATATTTCATGTCACTAAAATGATTCTTGTTGAAGAAGTATTAATTTTGTATATCATTCTGTAATGGATGATAATTGTTTGTGGATGTTAGAATTTTGCCATCCAATAGAACATGATTAATTTAATAATTATGTGACAAAGTTTCTCTATATACCAGTGGTGGTTACCACTATTGCCACACAATATGCCTAGCCCAGTGTGGTGTCCATTATTTCTCTATTTCATTTGGAGATAATTTTAAATAGCTTTATTTTTAAGATCAGGTTTAAACCGAGTACTAACTATCTTGTATAGTCTGTTAAAATTTCATTTTCATTTAAATAATTTTAAAGAAATGATTGTCAATGTCCACAGTTTTCAAGGAAAAGGGTCCTGTTGTAGATAAAATTATTGCATCACAGATGCACTTTGACAGACATATTGACAGTGATTAAGAGTGACTCACATGTATAAACCACACTATAAAATGCCAGTAACTTTAATAGACGATATGCAACACATTACATATTCATATTATTCACACTTTATTTGCATGGTAGGCTATCAAATAGCAAGATACATATCAATACCTCCCACATAAGTTCTTGCAAGCCACAAAAATGCAGTTTAACATTTTTACTTTAAACTAGCATAAATAATATTAGCTTTATTTATGCTAGTTTGAACTAAAAAGGCTAATATTCAGTACGTTGTTGTAAATAAGGCTTGTTTTCAGTAAAAACGATAAAACGGCACTTTTGTGGCGTACAACAACTTACATGCATATATCAATATTCAAATAAAAGGTAAAAAAATATATTAAAAATGTACAAAAAAAAAAATTTTTTATTAATTAGTGTATGAATTAGGATTGTTCGGTTTTGGTCAGGTTCTATTTGAACCCTAATTCTAGATTCTAGACTCACTAAGAGTGAAATAGAAATAGAAATAGAAATATCTTTATTCATGTAGGCTCCACAAAAGCACTTATAAATAGTCATAATAATACAAAATAAATATTCTACCGCCAGGTTCGGAACGTTGATTCTACCGAGAAGAACCGTCAAGAAACTCGGTAGTTACTCTTTTAAATCGCCATGTATACAATAACAATGCTACTTTATATCTACTTCTACAAATTTATATAATTCAAATATAATGAATGTAATACATTACAATAGGAGAGTAGACCATGCAAGAATTAGAGCGCAGACTGCAGATTCCTGTCATTGAAAAAGTCTTCAATTCTATAATAGCCCTTTTTCATGAAAAATTTTTTCATATGTGATTTGAATTTATGAACGGGCATTTAAATTACCTTATCTGGTAACTTATTAAATAACTTAATGCTAAGCCCCACAAAAGAATTACTGCTTTTATGAAGTCTAAGATGTGGAACGACAAGCTTGTGTTTATTCCTGGTATTCAAACTATGATGGTCAGATTTTTTGGAAAAGAGATTAAAGTTCTTGCGTACATACATAATACAATCAAACATGTATTGCGATGCTACGGTTAATATATTGGCTTCTATAAATACCTCCCTAAGCGAATCCCGTGGTTTAAGGCCATATATGGCGCGGATAGCCCGCTTCTGCAATACAAAGATATTTTGTATGTCAGCAGCAGACCCCCACATCAGAAGGCCGTACGACATTACGCTGTGAAAGTAGCCAAAATAAACCAATCTTGCCGTTCCAACATCAGTCAATTTCCGTATTTTTGTTACGGCATATGCTGCGGAGCTAAGTCTTCCCGCTAGAGCAGCAATTTGAGGGCCCCATTGCAGTTTAGAATCAATGGTAATGCCCAGAAATACTGTTGAGTGAACTATTTCAATAGGTTCATCACCCATGTTTAAATTAATATTTGATTGCTTAACATTAGGCATTGTGAACTTAACACATTTAGTTTTACCAGCATTTAAAAGTAGGTTATTAATCGTGAACCAATGTAGTACGTGAGAGAGAGCATTATTTACGTCGTCAACATTAGGGTGTTTTCTGTCAACTTTGAAAATCAGAGAGGTGTCATCAGCAAACAACACTATCTCACACAGATCTTTCGTATAGTACGGAAGATCATTTATATAAATTAAAAAAAGTAAAGGTCCTAATATTGAGCCCTGTGGCACCCCCATGGATAAAGGAGCACCAGAAGAGTCAGTTCCATTGATATTAACCCTTTGAATCCTGTCAGATAAATATGATCGGAGTAGATCAAGTGACCTACTCGTAACACCGTAATGCCGTAATTTCATCAGCAGCGTCTGGTGATCAACGCAATCAAAAGCTTTAGACAGATCGCAGAAGACTCCAATAGCGTCCCGCTTGTTTTCCCAAGCATCAAATATATGTTTTATGAGAGCTACGCCCGCATCAGTAGTGGATTTACCTTTTGAGAACCCAAATTGACTGTCATGTAACAAGTTGTTATTTTCAAAATGGGATAACAGTTGCATAAATATAATTTTTTCAAATATCTTACTAAGAGCTGGGAGTATGGATATCGGTCTGAAATTAGAAGGGTCACTTTTATCACCCGACTTGAATAGTGGGATCACTTTACTAAGCTTCATTAAATTTGGAAATTGACCTACTTCTATACATTTATTAAACAAGAACGCTAAATATGGTGCAATAAAGGTAATAATATTTTTTAATATATCGACCGAAATCCCCCAAAGGTCTTCTGTTTTTTTTATGTTCAGACCCTTAAAACTCTTTAAAATGGTGTTAGTGTCAATATAACTAACTAGTCTGCTTGTACCTGACTTCTTTTGTGACTTTTGCCTTTTCTAGGCTTGGTTTATGAAGGTATACTAACCAGACAAATTGGTTCCCTAATAAATTGTTTATTAGGGATCCCTAATTTATTAATATTTATTAAATGTTATCCTTCACCCTTGAAGTAATGGTAATAAGTAAGAGTAACTAGTGATGAAAAAAATTTGAATTTGGAGTAGCTCCCTTTTCATATGTGGTCCTATTCTTACCTATTGAAGCCATCAACATTCTATCTCATACTAATATGCTATTCACAAAATATTGTAGCATTGACTGAAAGAGGCCAGTTTTATTTTATTAAAAATCTTTTTAAGATGATTTCAAATTAAAAAAGTTGTTGTAAAGTATAATTTTCAATCTGAACTGAACTGAATTTATGTATGTAAATTTTCGGCAATATTCTTTAATAGGTAGGTATCTTCAAAGCGAAATTGTCTTATCTTTATTTTTTAAGTTGTATCATTGACCTTTTTTCATATTTGGTAACTGTTATCTTTTTAAACTTAGATTTCATGTCACCAAATGCATGCATGTAATGTTAATAATATAATATTATAACGCTCTTTAGTTATCTGGTGCTGGTAAATCTCAGTGAATATTATATTAATCCTCAATTGAATTTTTCAAAGAAATTATCATATTGATTGGGCAATATACTCCATGCCAGTAATGTTAGAGGAGAAAGGCAGCATACTGTTCAATCGCACGTAATGGAACTACCTAAATACCTATATATTTTTAACAGTCAAATTTTACATCTTAAAGGTACAAAATTATTGTGATGATGAAAGTGCACAACCTAATCAAATTATTCTTCAAACAATACTAATCCTATTTATTAAAACTAATTAAATTAGATTTGTACCAATTACACTAATAAGTGATTTACTGTCCGATTGTAATCCTTGGTTATACTCAATTAGTTAATTTAAAACTATGGTAGCATAATGTATTGTGTGTATCTCTAATCCTGTGAGACAGAAGTGCCTTTTGCCTATGGAATTGTTTTTTCTAACTACACCATCTGTCGCGTTAGGCAGCCTCCTCGTAAAAAATATCGCACCAGTATCTTTTACGAGGAGTAAGTATTTAAGAAGGAGCGGTGGTAGCTCAATGGTAAGGACACGCGCCTCTTAACCGAGGAGTGCGGGTTCAAACCCGGGGATGTACCTCTAGATTTTTCAAATCTATGTACATATTTATACCACTAGCTCGACGGTGAGGGAAAACATCGTGATGAAACCTTCAAATTCAAACAACTTTGAATTTGTAATCATGAGCCAAAAATTGTCTGGTTTTATCTTAGGATTACGAAGGTCAGATCGGCAGTCGCATCAATGTAATTACCAGACTCGCTAAATCCTGGATCATGGTCTAAGCGGACCCTGTCTAAGCACGGGACATAACGCTAGGAATATGATGATAAGTATTTAAGAAGCCGTTGTTTTGCTTTAAATAGATAAACCACCTGGTTTATCGATTTAAAGTTTATTTGAACTCCTAGACTAGTTTGAAAAAGCTTCGAAATCGTGTTTGATCGCGGTCGCCAAATCTTTATTGGAGGGCGGGAGGGCGGGCGGGCGATATATGTATATTGATCAGCATATCTCCAAGTCTGATAAGCTCACCTTAAGATCCTTCTGGTCTATAGGGTGCAGAATCCGACCTTCCGCATACCCGATCTGGGTGGCGGCACAGGAATTTCCTGTAGGTTTAGGTGGTCACGTTCAGTATGGAAGGCGATGTTTGCCTGAGTTACCCTGCTGCAGCATGTGTGTGCGGACACTGGCCGGCCATCAAGCCATATGGCGGAGCTGTGTATTGAGAAAAACAAGTGGTCCGTCGGTTGACTTGCAAGTTGTGGCCAAAATTTCACGTCTAAAATTAATAGAGTAATCTTGTCGAATGTAAATTATGTCTGAAAGCTATCTTTATTTTAATAAAAAAGCAATTAGATAAACTACGCGGAAGTACACTTATCCATTTCAGTTATAAATTTTTCAGTATTTTATTAGAGCAAAATCAAAGACAGAAATATCTTTAGCTTGGTAAAGTACAAATTCATAGACTGTGACGTATTTATTTATAACCATAATTGCTTGCTTGTTCAACTGTACCTATATTCTAGTCACGTAGGGATAATACCAGTGTGACATGGGAATTATCAGTCAAGTTGCAGTTTAGCATGATAGTGTATCTTTATCTTAATAATAAATCTTGCGATGACGCCTCCATAGCTCTCTGTCGTATGTAGAAGTGATTTCTCTTATAATGCTTTGTATTTTAGCGACAGCTAGTGTATACGTATAGGTATATGAATGTTATAAACATTGTAATTATAATAAATAAATGTTGTATGTACTAGGAATGTTTTAATATCACTGAAATAGTGTATCAAATAAATTGTAATCAAGAGATTGTAAACAATTACAACTAAACCAAATATTTGTAAAAAAAAAATATTGTTAGAACTAATAATGCTAAGGCAAGGAATCTTTACACAAAAAAGTCACCTGAGAATATCGCACTTTGGTTGGATTCCTTGGAAATTTCGGGGATCATGTATGTATATTATTTTATCCTAATTTCCTTAAATACATTATCACCTCTTGTTGCAGATATGGTACAGAAGTAGAGGATGCCCCGTCGTCTAGTTTATTTACCGTTCAATTAGTTTTTACCCTGTTTGTACCTGTCCTGGCTGTGACAAGATTCGTGCTACAAGCGTTTGTATTTAAAGGAGGTCATATATATGGGTATATGGTAAGCAATATCATTTTTTCATTGAGGGATGTATGTTCATATTTGTTAGTTTTTATCACGGACTAGTAAAAAAAGAAGGACTCCGCGCCACTAACTAGACAGAACTGACTGAAGCTCCTCAGGTCACACATTGACATAATAAGTGCTCCCACTGACAGATATCCTATATCTGGTATCCATATGTATCTCACTCACACATGCATAAACGTGGCTTCACGCTATAGTATGACAGCGTGGAGTCCTTTTTTTTTTTACTTGTCCGTGGTTATTATAAAGTTATTGTGATTGCGACACTTAATGAAATTCAAGTGTAACGGGTAATATTGATAACTATTCGCCACATTTCTGTTACTTTATCATAGATTAAAGCTATCATAAGATAAGTGTAGATAAGCTTTCTCGGGCGAGAGAATGTGACATGACAATCATTGTCATTTATAAACAATAGAAAATTGTTTATTAAATTTTATTTCATTACATCTTGGCGAACTGACCACACAATAAATGTTTGCAAGTTGAATATCTACTTAACATATTTTTATATCACTATCATCCTGCCTTTTTTATTTTTTTTATTATTATGAAGAATATGTATTCAGTGTCATTCGTTAATAACGATTTCATTCTTTTCTTTCGTTTGTATGGACAAGTATTGCGACTGAATGTTTTGTATATGTAGAGCATACTATTACAATATACTCTCGTATATGTATGTCTATTATGTCAGATAACATGACCAAAGCGGTAATTTCTTAATAATACATATTAGGATCGGGGATTAAATATATATCAATTGTTAGTGCGGCATGAGCAACAGGATGTTGGGAATTACATTAAGTAGTTATTTTGTCATTGTGTCTGGCTCAAGCTATACCAGACGCTACTAGTTGCGGTCAAGATATTTTTTATAATAAATTTGTCTGCGGCTTTGTCCACGTAGACTATAGAATGAAGCCAAGAAGGAGTATTATATTTTATCTGGAGTACAAAAGTAATATAAAAGTTATTCTATGTGTTAAATAAGGTCGACATGTGTACCAAACAGAATTTCGTAGAGCGATTAAAACGCTTTTATTTTACTAATGCGATTTAGTCTTCTAGATCTTGTGAAGGCGGAGAGAAAACGAAAAAAACGTAACGTCTCTCGCAGATAATTTTTATTTTATTTTGTTTATTTATTATATAGAATCTACCTCCTTAAGTAGCATAATTTAACTGTAATACTAAGTTTCGCTCTATAAGTGAGAGTTTCGGATGTTCAGCCTGCTCGCTTGCAAGGTCGGCAATGCCCTTGTGACGCGTCTGGTATTGCAAATGGGCATAAGTTACGGTAACTACTCACCAATAGACAAGCCATATGTATGAGTGGTATAAGAGATATAATTCAATGTAAATATACAAATAATATGAATTTTTATTTAAAGATTACTAGCTTATCCGTGGCTTTGCCCGAAATTCAATCTGTTGCAGAAATTCTTATCATCTGTTTTGAAATTTTCCGAGATAAAACGTAGCCTAATCCTTTTTCTAGAGTTCGAAGTTGCCATGCCAAATTAAATTTCATTGCAATCAGTTAAGCAGTTTAGGCGAGAAGATGTAACAAGACAGCGTTACTTACACGTTTATAATATTCGTAAGGATTTAGTCGATTAATAATATTTCGTTTATTTACAGATAGTAGCTCTAGTGACAACACTCTTCTTGTTTCCGCTATCTGCTTATTTAGCGATACTGGAGAGTAGGTTCCTCTTGCCCTCCGTTCCGCCCAGAGGTCACGGATTTGTCCTACTAGCTTTCTGGGCCTTAATTTTCATCTCGGAGAACTTGTCGTTTCTGAATCTCAATAAAGAAGGATGGTGGTGGGGTTTAAAAGAGTAAGTATATTTCTTATATCTATTATGACTTTACATAATACCAAAACCAATATTCTTTTGTACCCTACTATTTAGAACGTGCATGTACGAGTGTATGCGCTACTTAAAAATGTGTGTATATGTAAACATATATTTTTTTAACTATATGTTTACATATACTATATGGTTACTATATACGACCATTAGATAAAAGAATAGTGTATACAAATAAAGTTTTTTTCTCAAACAAACCATCACGCACGTAATTCCCGCAGAGTTGCAGAAGCAATGCCTAAGCTCTGTAAACCACTTTCAGTCAAAAAACAATGAAACTGTTTCTCGTTTCAGTTTACAAGACCGTCTGGAGATGGCGCTGTTCGTCGGTCGGTACGTGTCGTGCATGATCATGTTTGTGCTGGGCATGAAGGCGCCTGGCATCATGCGCCACTACAATCGTCTGGAGGATGGCGGGCAGACCCTCATCCCCCCTAGGGTATGACAGTAACATTATAAATTATGAATTCGAATGTACTTATTATGGGTACTAAATAGTACCTGTAATAGGTACAAGCAATGTGTACGGTGAAGTTTTGTTAATAAAAAATTTGAAACACTCCTAAAACTCATGTACCTACCTATATAGTTTCAAAAGGTATTTATGGCGCGTTAGGTATTGATTTTATTCTGAAGATTTTTAAGTGCTTTTTTGAAGCCTATGTAACTAAAGAAAATTTCATTTCATTTTATTGAAAAAAGATGTATGGACAGTGTTGCTTCGAAATAAACCAATAGTACAGTTTATCATCATCTTCCTAGCGTTATGTCCCGTGCTTAGACGGGGTCCGCTTAGACCATGATCCAGGATTTAGCGAGGCTGGTAATTACATTAAAGCGACTACCGATCTGACCTTCGTAACCCTAAGATAGGGGAACCAGAAAATTTTTGGATCATGGTTACCAATAGTACAGTTTATATATGTACTTAAATAAAATTATAAATAAATATTTTAATCGATCAAATGATCGAGTTCATACTATATTTATTATAAAGCATAGAGTATGCTTAGGTAGACATTAAGTAGGTATTTTTAGAGAATGCGCGTAATAATTGTGTTTAAAAAAATAATGTGACACTTGATTGTCACACCTACGTAATGTCAGTAACACAATAAATTTTATAGTTATGTTTATTTATTTTTTATTAGGATAAGATGTCATGTCCATATCAAAATCATTTTGTAGCAGAAGAAAAACATATATTTAAAACTAAGGTGATTTTATAGATAGTTATAAATAGGAAATTATTAAAATACAGATTGACAAGTATCAATACTTGTTTTTTATTATTAATATTCAGAGAATAATTAATCAGAATGGACTTTACATATTACTATAACACAGTGAGCTTTATTTCATATTATGTGTTTGCTTTTATTCTATGGCATTTTGGGCACTGGTAAATGTAAGAAGACTTAACTAGACAAAGTGTTGTTCATGTCAGATAGATTAAACCAGGAATATTAACCATTAATAAAGAAGGTCTTTACTGGCTACAATAATAAGATGAGTCCAATGAGATTACAAATATAATTACACGAATAAATTGATAAAAATTTCAAATAGGCGGATGTCTAAATAACACTTGTAGCGCGACTTAAAACACCAATACTCGGAGCCGTGACCTACGCGCCTTATATGGTAATGTTCGGGCTCAGCTCACTCGCGTCTCTGCGCCAACCAATGGGCGAGCGCCTAGCTCTCGCGCCGCGGGATTTGCGAGACCCGATCACCAGTCCGCCTATGGCCACGACGCGCGCGCTATCTAACGCACAATCCCTCTTGTTATTATTTATTGTTAAACTTGTATTTCCAATGGTTATCTAATATAACGTTCTTACGCTTATACCGTGCCTTGAACATTATTTACCCACACGCCCTGAGATTCCACTGAACCACTAGCTACACACTTTATTTTATGTTGATGCGTTGTAATAATTAACGAAGGGTGTCAAATATCTTTGTTCACTATCAAACTGGCTGTATGGTTGTATATCGCCTTAAGTTGTACTTATAAAAAAAACTTCCACAGGATGACAACAGATCGACCTTCCGCAATGTCTTCGGTAAACTCCGCACCCTGCTGCCGTTCCTGTGGCCGCGCAAAAGCCCTTTCCTGCAGATATACGTGCTCATCTGCATCCTGGCTCTCCTGGCGGGGCGGGTCATCAACCTTTTCGTGCCTATCTTTAATAAGTATATAGGTACGTAGCGCATTAATTATTTATTTTCGAAAGAAGCTGTACTGTGTTATTTGAACTTGCTTTTAAAATGAAATTAGCATAAGTTATAGCTTTCAGCATCAGTAAATGGTCTGTCGCTATATTTTTATATTTTTTATGTAACTGCCATACATGGTGCAATGTATTTTTTTTCGGTTCGAATCCTACATCCCGCTCTGTCTCCTAGTGACAGTTTTCACTCGTGAGAGTACTTCAGTAAAAAAAAATATTAAAGCTACTTAAATATCCATATAGCTATATGTTATTCTATTGTGTAAACTATACCCACTACTAGAGTCATCCATTCGGTAACATTTGTGTGGAAATGTATGTGAACCCCGACATAAAATTTGTGGACGGCCCTTAATGGTGGTACATATTCCCACAGTGGACAGTATATCGATACCGCCGCTCTTATTTCGATGGGACTTGGTGCTGGTCTACGTGCTGCTGAAGTTCCTGCAGGGTGGCGGCACCGGCGGCATGGGTTTTCTCAACAACCTCCGTTCATTTTTGTGGATCAAGGTTCAGCAGTATACTACAAGGGAGATACAGGTGAGCCAAAGAATCTTGATATTCCTAGCCTTATTCTTGTTCTTACTCGGGTCCGCTCAGACCAGGGATGGGGAATCATTGCCACTGTATTAATCGTACTGTGTGTGGCGTAAAAGAGAATGTTGGGCACGCATTTTCTTTGATCTTCACTTTACGAAACAATAATTCTCTTCTTTTCCCTTTCATGGTCAATGTGAAATTAACAAATTACTTAACTATTTTTTTGGACAGATGTCCCTAACGTTCCTGGCGCCCCTAACGTTTGTTTAAACTGTTCACCATCCCTGACTTAGAACATGATCCTGGATTAAATGAGCATGGTTATTTAATTTTGAAATTACATTGAAGCGACTACCATTCGATCTTCGTAACTCTTAGATAGGGACCGACAAACTGGATCACGGTAACACATCTATGCATAGAATATTTTTATTTTTAGTATAATAATAAATAACAAAATCTTTTAAGTAGGTATATACGATTTGTGGCTGATTTCTCCAGTGGGATGAAAAATAACCGTCCGATAATTATAATATGAACGACTTTGATGCCTATCACCTATAAACAGTTAATCACTTCATTGCTTTGTTATTTTTTATCTGTCTATTATACTAATTAACTTTTACACCCGTAAAAGATGAAGCATTCCAAGCGACTCAGGTGTTAGGTATGTAACATGACCTTCTATTGCTCGCCATTGAAGCCACAATACGATACACGTATTTTCGTATAATCACTCTGAAATGAATTGTCGGCAAAGTTTTCTTTGTGGATTTTCTAAATGTTCTCAAAACGAGACATATGTGCGTCCCATAACTTTAATGGGAAACTGGGATTTTATGGGATTCCAAGTATGTTAAGTAAAACGTGACAATATGACATTATAATACATGTGGCAACGCTGTCCAGTTATGTACATTTAATAATTTTGCGGCCATATAATGCAAAGTATTTTAATTAGTAAGAGGAAAATCCAATCTCTTATTATTTTTCGCGAAAATATATCGATATGATTGTAGCTTGTTTCGCATTTTATCCTTATCCTCATAACTTGCAGACCCTTTATTATTCTTTATGTTTTAGTTAAAGTAATAATACTAAGTAAAAAAAAAATATAAGTAAGTAGTAAGTAAAAAATAAAAATAAGTGAACAAAATTTTTTGCAAAATTGCGGGAATTATAGTATGTTGGTTAAAATTGACTTTTATATGTATATAGCGAATCTGCTCAACCTCAGGCCACAAGGTCCAGGCTAATTATAATTGCCGGCGTAAGCTAGTTCCAGAATTTCAGAATATTGATTTTTGCTGCAAAAGCTTTTATCGTCATCAATTAATAAAAATAGTAATAGAATCCATCAGTTCTGCGGTTTTGCTGAGAATAATAACTCTCCTAGCTTTAAAAAGTAAATTATATTTAGTGTGTCAGTTAGATTATGGAAAAATATTGATTAAGTATTTTTTTATTATTTTAGTATTAGATAGTCCCGTGTTGGTCTGGGACTATAAAAGAATTTGCCAACTGTGCTTCTTGCCTAGCATGTCGTAAAAGTCGACTAATGGTAAATGGGGTTTTGGGTATGTGATTTGTGTAGGCGACGAGCTAGCCACTTGTCACTACTTTTTCACAATTTTTCATCTAACTCAGCCCATTGTCCCATGTTGGTCTGGGACTTAAAAAGAATGTGCCAACTGTGTTTCTTGCTTAGTAGCATATCGTAAAAGGCGACTAATGGTATATTGGGTTTTGAGTATGTGATTTTGTAGGCGACAAGCTAGCCACTTGTCACTACTTTTTCTCAATTTTCCATCTAACCCAGCCCACTTTTATTTTTGGCTGAATGTGGTTAAAGGGGACTGCTGTCCCTTTGACTTTGCCTTCCCCTTCAGGGGTTACGGGCGTGATGTTTTGTGTGTGTGTGTGTGTGTGTATGTTATGTAGTATTAGATATTACTAGAAAATTTACGAAAATACAGCATATCAAGTTTTTGACGATTTAGTGGAGATGTATTATGACGTCACTCAACACAAACATTTTTACCCGTTGGGTCGGGCCAAAAAGACTACACAGGACACAGGATACAGGACTGCCTGAGCTATAGGTATTGTGACTATAGGTACTCAGCAAACTTGTTATCTTGTTCCAGTTAGAACTATTCAAACACCTCCACGCTCTACCGCTGCGGTGGCATTTATCCCGCAAGACGGGCGAAGTGCTCCGCGTGATGGATCGCGGCACGGACTCCATCGACAACCTGCTCTCGTACATACTATTCTCCATCACGCCGACTCTGGTGGACATTATCATCGCCATCGTGTACTTCGTGTGGCAGTTCAACGCGTGGTTCGGCCTGATCGTCTTCTCGACTATGATACTTTATATTAGTGAGTGTTTTTTGACTCACGACCCTAATGTAGTCCTTATATTTTTCTAGACTTAGGTATACAGATAAGGCATATGTCAAATAGATCAATGATAACAAATTGAAAATTTGATTCCTGGATGTTGACTGGCAAGTCAATTGAGATACTTTTTAAAAGCTGTCAAAACGCAATCACTTCATAGATTTTGTATGGACTTGTCGGTTATGACGTCCCTAGTTTGTTTAGTCAATTGACTAAATATTAAGCAGTTTTTGTAAAGTTCAAGACCGTAGACTGAATATAATTCAAAATCAATAAGGTTTTACAAGATAGTACGATATTTTCTTTTACGGAATTGATATTTCAAAATTAAATATAAAGGTGGCAAAATCCCTATTACAAATCGATTCGTATCAAATTGGAGTCAAGATAGCAGAAATAGTTTGAGCCAAATCAAACGTTAAAGATCTTTATGACCGAACGAATAGGATACTTTTCCGGTTAAAAAGTAAGGTATTTGGTGATATGATAGTAAAGATTATTAAGCACGTTTTTTATCTAGATTATAGGCGTGATGTTATGTATGTATGTATTTTATCGAATTCTCTAAAATTAAAGAATATACAGCGCGTCAAAGTTTTGAAGTGGAGCGCTTTGACACTAGGGCCTAACATTTTAAGGGTCTAATGTCACGTGTCAAGGGAAAGATGTCATGTGGAATTTTAAGATGTGGTATCTTTGTCATTTGTGGTTTGCTAGACAAAAAAAAAAATCTCATCAAAAATGTTTTTATTGATTTAAGCAACTGTGCGTGTATCTTAATATAAACCGATGGATCTGAACTTTTAGAATAGTGCTCCATTAAAATATTGTATACTGTCCCCAGTCGCAACGATCGTGGTGACGGAGTGGCGCACGAAGTTCCAGCGGCGCATGAACCTGGCTGACAACGAGCAGAAGGCGCGTTCCGTCGACTCGCTGCTCAACTTCGAGACGGTTAAATACTACGGCGCGGAGGCCTACGAGGTCGACAATTATAAGGAGGCGATCGTCATCTTTCAGGTACGGTTTGAGCATTGTTTTTATTTATTTTGTAGGCCGTGATTTCGTTACCGTGAAATTGAACAAACAACGATTTTTTTTTACGATGACCTATTATCATTTTCTAAGATAAGATCACTAGCCATGGTTCCGTCAAAATGGGTAGAGCTAAATGCATATACATTTATAATATTATATTGTTATTTTTATAGCAATACAGGCACTTAATTGCAATTTATTTTGTAATAAATGACTTTATTTATTTGTGTAGAGGATAATATATTGAATTATAGCTAGAAAATTGACCTGCATGAGCGTGCATGAGCACCTTCGTGCGTAATTTTGTCCTCTTCAGTTAATAAACGTAAATGTGTTTCTTTTGTTTCCAGAAAGAAGAGTTTAAGTCATTGCTCACTTTGAATATGTTGAACACGATACAAAATATAATTATATGTAGTGGTAAGTAAATTAAAGTTTAAATATTTTGCTATACTATGCACATAATATACATAGGAAATATTTTTCCTGACTTATATGCTCACTTTACTTTAAAATTCTATATAGCATAATGTAAACTCGACATTTAAAATCATGGATAAAATTCTTTAAAATTATAAACTATAACCAAATATACTCCCATAGGTCTGCTTGCCGGTTCACTGCTTGCCCTTCACATGGTGGTGAAGACGAACGAGTTGACCGTCGGAGACTACGTGCTCTTCGCGTCATACATCGTGCAGCTTTACGTACCGCTCAATTGGTTCGGTACTTATTATAGGTATGTCAACTTGTTATTGAAATGAGTACTTGCTAATATTATATGACCAACCACTTGATAAGTGTGGAAACACCTCTTGTTATCAAGTGCGGACGAGCGGTTGAACCAATTCGTTTAGTATATATTTATTATTTGAAGTCCAATGAAGGTAATGAAGGTCCAATTAAGGTAAGTAATAAAAATGGCAAAATAAACAACACACATACACATACCATCATGTCTGTAATCCCCTTAGAGGTAGGCAGAGTTCAAAGAGAGATAAGCCTTAAACCACATTTGGCCAAAACAAATTGAGTGGGGTATTTAAAATTGTAAAAACAAACAACGCCGGACATTAAGAGCTTCTAGTCGGCATAATTTGAATGCAATATTTCCTCAGAGCTATCCAGAAGAACTTCGTGGACATGGAGAACATGTTCGATCTGATGCGCGAGGATTCGGACGTGCGCGACGCGGTCGGCGCGCCCGCGCTGCTGGTGCGGCACGGCGGCGTCGAGTTCAAGCACGTGTCGTTCGGCTACGGGCCCGAGCGGCTCGTGCTCAGCAACGTCAGCTTCAGGGTCGCGCCCGGCAGCACCGTCGCGCTGGTGAGTGTCGCGTCCTGCTAGCGCGCGGAGGTGACGTGCGCCCTCGCTGCTCGTGCGCCACGGCGACGTTGAGTTCGAGCACGTCTCGTTCGGCTATTTACTGAACAGTTACTTAATAATTTTCAAATATACAATGTGCACTTGTTTGATCTCGATTGGTTTCTCCATCCAGGTGGGCCCCAGCGGCGCGGGCAAGTCAACGGTGATGCGGCTGCTGTTCCGCTTCTACGACGTGAACGAGGGCGCTGTGCTGGTGGACGGGCAGGACGTGCGAACCGTCACGCAGGCGTCTCTGCGCGCCAACATCGGCGTCGTGCCGCAGGACACAGTGCTTTTCAACAACACTGTCAGGTGAGTTGTGATAGAAATATCACATGATAAAGTTGCTACGGAAAGGATTTTTATTTTTTTATTTTTCGACATGTACGCGATAGATGGGCGCTGACGGTATCTAAATGACAATTATTTTGAGACAATTTTTACAAATTGTTAGTAATAAGCCCGAGGTTGGTCCTGTCCCTTAATCTTTGGAGATATTAGTGAATGTATGATTTAAATTTTATTTAGAGATTTCATTATTATTTATATTGGTCGCCGCTCCAGGGAGAGGCTTGCGCCAAGCTTTGGGGATAGCGTGAATTTTTTTTTTATTATGTTTGTAAGTCTTACGTAGAATCAACTGCAAGATGGCAATAGAAATCGAATTGGCATGTTGACTGGCAAGTCAATAAGATACTTTTTAAAAGCTGTCAAAACGCAATTATTAATTTTTGGTATAGGTTTATCGGTTTATAGCGTCACTAATTTGTTTACTAAATATTATACAGTTTTTGTAAAATTAAAAATCGTAGACTCAATATAATTCAAAATCAATAAGGTTTTTCAACATAATGCGATACTATCTATTACTTTATTTCAAAATTAAATAAAATTGGTGTCAACATTCCTATTGTAATTACATGCACAAAGTATACATATTTAAATGGAGTTTATTTTTAATTTCAGATATAACATTCAGTACGGGAAACGGGACGCTACAACAGCGGACATCATTTCTGCGGCTAAGAACGCCGATATTCATGACAGAATACTTACATTCCCAGATGCTTACGATACACAGGTGAATAAAAATTTGTGGATAAGAATTATTTTATAAAGCTTTATTCTTCTTTTGTAAACCTCAAATATTTTTTTTACAAATTTTTAGGTTGGAGAAAGAGGTTTAAAACTTAGCGGGGGCGAAAAGCAGAGGATAGCTATTGCTAGGACAATTCTTAAAGATCCAGCTATCGTTCTTTTAGATGAGGCCACTTCCGCCTTGGATACGAATACGGAAAGGAATATTCAGGTAAGTTTTTTGTGGAATAATAATAATGTGCTCCTAACCGATATCGGTCACGACGGCCAATCTCAACGAGGATTAGCCAACTGCGCAGGAGATATTATAGTGCACAAATGTGTGCGCAAACACAGGTGCACTTTCTATTCCTTCACTCTCATAGTCCGGTGAGACGGCAATTCGAAATGACCGAAGAGAGGTCAGCTTAACGTGCTTTCCGAGGCACGGGGCTGATTAAACCGCCAACTTCCCGACTCCGGACTGTTACTGAGTAATTTCAATATTGAAATAATCAGCTCCAATTTTTATGGCCCGACCCAGGATTTGAACCCGGGACCTCATGGTCCTTAGGTGGCACATGCTACCATTAGACCAACGAGGCAGTCAAGTTTTGTGGAATATTAGTATTTAATAAATGCAAGTTAAGGCAAGTAGTAACAACTATTTTATGTCAATAAAAGTAATAATAATCTGTAAGACGCGATTCACATTAATGTAGCTTATGTACTAAACGTGGTTAGCATGCAGTCGGCGGGTCTAGGACTACACAGCTCGACATTTTTGTTCTTATTTCTTTACATATAAAGATAAAAGAGATTTGCTACTTATGTTGGAGACTGCACGTGCGTATGCGTGTTGATGTGAAACTTCTACTGCATTACATCAATGGATTCGATTTTAATAAGCATGTATTGAAATTTAATCCAATGCGGCTGGTTTTAGTTTTTTGGTAGTACAGTGCTGCATTCTAGCAGAAACAATACATAACCGTTAATACTCTGTATTATAGGCGGCGCTGGCGCGAGTGTGCGCGAACAGGACAACTATAATTGTGGCGCACAGGTTGTCCACTATCATCCACGCGGATGAGATCTTAGTGCTCAAGGATGGCGAGATTATCGAGCGAGGAAAGTGAGTAACTATACTTAGTTTTCAAACTTTAAAAATTCTCAAGGTTTTGTTGAGACTTGTATTTTTAGTGATTACCGGTCAGATATAATAGGAAATCTTCGGGTCCAAATCTTAGGTTGAACACGTGTTTTATTCATCTTATAATATTTTAGCTTCTGTCAAGGAATTATTTATAATTTATAAGCCTGTATATAAACATCAATTTGTCACAGATGCGTGAATTCTATTGTCCTCACCGCACATTAATCGTGAAACTGATATTTACGAGCAATCATACTTTCCAGCCATGAAGCGCTGCTAGCACAAGGCGGTTTCTACGCGTCCATGTGGCAGCAGCAACTCGAGAACAGAAACGAGAACGACAACGGGGCCGAAGGTCCAAACCAGCCAAACCGCGAGGCGAGCCAGCCCAACGGCGTCAGCGCGTTCGGCCACGGTCACGGCCACGGCCACGGACACTTCTGAAACGCAGTACCGGTTCCTTAGACTCGAGTGATGGTGCTAGTCGGCGGGGCGAACCCGCCACTTGCTCATGTCAAAGTTCGGTTTAGTGTGCCATGTAGGCGTGTGCACTTTAACGCTATTTCATCCATTGGCTCGCTCGCACATTCGAAGTGAAAAAGAGACCGATGGTATGGAGTGCATGTAAATAGTGGATACGACTGATCGCTGGACCATGTATACATATTGACACGAGTTCGTAAGTAAATAGGAAGCAATTGTATTCTCAATAGATACCACCGCACTTGCGGCGGGTTTCGGTTAGTATAGCGCTGTGTGTTAATATTTGTGATGGCACAAGTGAACACCGTGTACATAAGTTGACATTTGATAGTGTAACTATGACGTACCTAGTTAGTATTAATATAATGATGTGACGGGAAATTATATGTGCTAACTCAGTGTTAATAAAATGTTTTATATATTCACCGCATTTCATTGTTAAGTAAAAAAGTTAAATGTTCTTATGCAATAATTTATTTATCAAAATTAATACATTTCTAAAAATCAAACGTTAAAATATGCCTGAAACATGCTTTACGATTGTAAAATACAATTTAAAACAATCTCATTGGGTGCTCAGAAATTTACCTTACTTTTTGTTGAATCACTCATCTGAAAAACAAAAATCATCTAACATTATCTGTCAGAATTTAACCTATATGAATATTGTTAATAAATAAATATGTACCTCCACCATCGAATACAGAGGTGTATCACCTGGCAGCCTTATACCTTTACCTTTTCTTTTGTCTGCATGAAAATAAAATAAAACAATTAAAAACTTGTAAAATGTATGATAGCCAGTAGAATATGTCTATTAAAATCAGCGTTATAATGTTATCTTATATTTATATTTACAACTAGCTGCTAACGCGGCACATCTTTGCTCTAGACTTCAGAATGCATTCAAAGAAGTACTTAAATTATTATAGTTGTTACCCCATGGAACAAAAAAGTGGGATCATCACTGATGCATTGTTGCTATGTATGTCTGCCATCAGCGGGGAAAATGTTAGGCTGCACTAAGAATTGGATTATTGCTCTAAATGACGATATTATTTTTACTTATATTAGGTAATTAAAATACATAAAAGGCAATTGATACTGATATCGGACTAGAAAAAAAGAAGGACTCCGCGCTGTCATACTACAGAGTGAAGCCACATTTTTGTATTTGTGTGTGAGATTCTTAGGGATACCAGATATCGGAAATATTTACTCATAAAGAAAGTATTGTAAAGACCCCAATTGTAAAGAACAATATGTATTATTAAGCGGATAAAATATAGGTAGCTTTATAATTTTTTTGGCAAAATTTTAACACAATGTGACTTAAATGAAACAAAACTGATAGGAGCTGTCATTTAGAGCACTAATATCTATGTGTGATGTACGTGAAATGTCATTTGGAGCACCGGAAAGGGTCAAACGTCTGGTTAGTGGCGCGGAGTCCATAATTTTTTCCTAGTCCGTGGACGATATCAACAAGAAGGTGAAATATGACATAGTAGTAAATATGCATGAAATATATTTAAAGTTATTAACGCGGCCTCAGGAAAATTTTTAAAAATAAAATACTTAAGAGTGAAGACAGAACCTAGATTTATCAAAAGATCATTTACATCACATCACATTACATATCAGATCTTTCTGTCTAACTGACAATTTTGAACCTTTTTAACTTGGTAAATAATAAAGATACAAAAAAAATCTTTCAGATTTGATTCACTTTTCTATAGGAGACTTAAATAATAAATAAAAAAGTCATGCATATTTCATAATACAGAACGTAGCATCTCCTTACCGGGAACTACCGGACTCGTGGCATTTTTCATTTTCAATTGCATTTTAGAAGCCCTCAACTCCTCTTGATACTTTTGGTTCTTAAGCTGGTACTCCGACACTCTCATCGATGGCCTAGACTTCGCAAACTCGATGCTTCGCAGCGAATTCTCCACTTTATGTTCAATCTGGTCGATGGTTTTCACGTAGTCAGACGATATTTTCCTCGCCACTTTCTTTCCGTGCTGCAGGTTCATTACTTGTTCGTAGGACACATCATCGACCGTAAGCGAGTGTCGCAAGAACCTTTCACGTGTGTCGTCGTCACTTCTTATTCGAGAGTTCGGTGAAAACGTTAGCAAAATACTCTTTTGGTGCGATTCGGAAAATGGCCTAAAAATATTAAGATTTACAAGTAAGATTGAGCCTGTCGACTACGTAGCATTAGCGGCCGCCCTTGATTTGGATATCTATAGCATTTTCATTTAAAATAACATTCAGCTTTTCCTATTAGCTAATACATAATTACAAATCCTCTTTCATTATTATATTACCTGGTAACTGATTTTATGGTATATCTACCATATACCTATCAGTAATGTTGTGTAATTAATCTTCATCGAATCTTCGACTGAACGAATTGGCAGATGTGTTACCTGTAATCCTTAAGCGTTGGTCCTTGCTCATCGTCGTACGAGACTTCCTGGTACAGGCGTTGTAAGACAGACTGCCTAGGCATTTCCGTGTCGGAGTCGTGTATGTCCGACGGCCTCACAAAACCGGTCGGACGGCGCAACGGGCGCGGGGGCGGGGCCGACGTATGCGCTGACGGAGCGATGCGCACTTTCCTAGAAAACGATGTCATTTATACCAAGTGCACATTAATATAACTAAGCAGTGCGAGATTTTGGTTCTGTTTCGAGTTTTCGCGGGCTGCATAACTGCGTGCAAGTTTTGAGCACTACGAAATTGTAATGAGTTTGAAGGTACCTACATATTGTCAGCTTTCGTCTTGCCAGCAATGTAATAAAGCAAAGTAAGTAAATAGCAAACCATGATTGCTGACCAACAATAATCTTCCTATTACATAACTAAGGTAACAGTTATCTGTACATACATATCATAAAAATAATACCTATCTAAGTGTAAGTATTTCAAAATAGGAGAGTTGGTTACTGGCATAGTACCTACCTATCTATCGTCGTTTGGCAGTGAAAACCTTTCGTAATGCTTTTGACAAAATTTTGAAGAAAAATCTGCCTCGTGGCTAAATAAGTCTGAAGTGAATTACAAAACAAATAAAAAAATAAACAAATGCGACTTCCGAGGTTTACACAGCCGAACGATGCTATGTACTCTACTTTACGCGGGTTTTACAGACAGAAACTGACAATCAAAGCCATATCCTAGCAAATTTATGCCTGCTTTCAATACTGACGATACCTGTGGCCAAACTCGTCATCTTCTTCATCGACATCGACATCGTGTTCAGTTTTAAAAATGTGGATTTTTTCAAGATCTTCCGGCCTTACGAAACCTGTCTGCCGTCTCTTAATTTTCGTGTGCACAGTTTTTTCCGTAGTTGGTAAGCTAATCGATACTTTCCTATAAAAATTGAACTTAATTATAATATAGTAAAAATGTTTTTAAGGGTTTCTACTTTTTAAAATATGATCACAATCATGACAAGGTCCAAAACTAATTTATCAACAATACGTTTTAAGTAAGATTAAAAATTAGTAATAATAATGTTGAACTTACTTGTCTTGATCTTCACGATGTCTTATATCTACAGAGGCCAATCTGTAAATTAATCTGACTATTAATTTTGGAGTCTTTATTTGTAATATGGCAATATGAAAAGCATGGAAATATTACCGTAGCCGTCTTAGTTGGTCATCATTGATCAATTCCGATCTGTAAAATACCGATTAATTTAAAATCACCAATAAGTAGTTGTATTGCATAGTATGCACGTCGTCGAAATGATATATGTAGATAGGTATACATATGATATTTGCATAATTCATGTACACGTGCAAGGCTTGTAGGTAATTTAAGGTTGTGGATGTATTCACGCACGATTTATTTATAAGTAGATAGGTAAGATACACATTTGGGACCAGGAAAGTAAAATATTTCCTCCTTTTTTCTCAAATAAAGCCTATTACCTTCCCCAATAATGACATAGATAGTACTTAGTCATACTTAGCTACTAAGTAGGTATACCTAATGTGAACAACGGTCACTACGATTATTGATCGGAGAATGTGAATTAGGAATTAGAAGAGGGTTCTTCCGCGTAGGGCGAAGCCCGGAGCGTCCCCTACCGAAGGAGTATAGAAACACATATTCGAGATTACTTACTTTCTGGCATTTTCGAATAGGTTGAACATGCCAGTTCCTCTCCCAATAGCCTTTATAATTCCTCCAGCGAAACTTACGCGGTCGACGTGGTCCCTAAAATATATATTTAAAAAATAATAATAATTACCTAAGTATATACATTTGATGTTAATTGTATATATAGTCCCACGTTGGTCTGGGACTTAAAAAGAATATGCCAACTGTTTTTCTTGCCTACATGTCATAAAATGCGACTAATGGCTAGGTAAGTAGGTAGGTATATTATGGAGTTTTGGGTATGTTATTGTGTAGGCGACGAGCGAACCAACTTTATTAAAAGTTAAGTATTAGCCTCTCGATTCCGAATTTTGATGGAGCTACAAAGAGGTGAAATCAAGATAAAACTTACCTAAGATATTGTCTGATTTCCTTCTCATCATCGGAATCCAAACTTTGAGCTGCAAAAAAATGTAGGCTGTCCTGTCACTGGCAATGTGAATAACTCAGTTATTCTTTATGTAGGTACCTATACAATAGAGATACCTAAACAATGTATATGCTACTGGCAATCTCCATATCTAATCCCGGTATTGTACATAAACAGAATGCTCACTATACTCGAGTTTACCTTCATAAATAGTTTAATAAAACTGATTGAATTAAATAATGTACTTACATGAAGGCGACTCGCTTTCATTGTCGTAAAACTCGAAGACTTCTGAAGGGAATGATTTCCTAGTCTTAGCAATTCCTTTTTTTGGAATGTCGGTTTCTAGATCAGTTTCTAGACAGTAGTGTCCTTTAAGGAATCTGTGTGGGGAGAAACAATTGTTTATCTAGGTAATAAGTAACTACAAGTAAATAATCGTTTTATTTAATTGCGGAAGCCTCGAAGTCCCTTGACGTTCCGAGAATTAAGACTTACTTTTTCAAATCGTAAATTGAGTCAATTTCTCCAGGATACAACACATCTGTCAGTGGTATGTAATACGGTCTTTCGGGTTTGACAACTAAGCTCAAAGTAGCAGCCAAGGAAAAGTGTTTGTATTCGGCTTCCTCAGCTTCGTATTCCTCTACGTCAAATTCGTTATTTTCTGACTCGCTCAGCAGTTGGCTCTTCTGACTCTGACTCTGTGTCACTTGACTCCTGAGGCTTTGGCTATGAGTGCCTTGGATTTTGCTAGCTTGGCTTTTTGCACTGAGACTGCGGGTTTTTTGGCTTGGAGTCGTCTGACTCTTGGTGGTTTGAACAGTCGCGCTTTTGCTTTGACTTTGAATGTGCTTTTCTATTTCCTCTTTTTTACGTCTAAAGCTGTGAGAACATAACAATAGTAGTCGTTAATACTAAGTATATGTAAAAACCTAGACTGTGTTTCCAATGCTAAACAGACCACCTAAAACAAATTTAACACAAGTAGGTAGGTACTTTACCGTTGAGTAGCGTGTAAATGTCCCGCTCCGTCATCAGCAGTTTCTTCTTGCTCACCAAGAAGCTCTCTAGTTAGACGTTCTACAATCTTTAGCTCTATTTCTAAGAACACTCTTTCGATGAGTCCCTGAAGTATAAGCAACCTATCTTTTAGTGAGTCTGTTTGACAATAATATGATGACATTTGTACGCTCGGTCGAACGCGAAACAATAAAATAGATGTTTAACAAACTGACCTCAATTAGCAAATCGCCCAAAGCATTCAGATCTTCGATGTGCCCTGAAATGTACTCGTTGGCGCCTCTATTTATCATAATATCCTGACATTCCATATTGAATATGCCAGCTTTGTATATAGTAATATTTGACATGGGCGATTCATACCACGTTGGCACACTCTCGATTTTCTTGAGGGTCTCATCACCTTCAATCAGTTGGCCAAATGCTACGTATTTGTGAGCCATCCATGGACAAGGTTGTAGGAGAATAAAAAACTGTGTGGAACAGTCCACATGTCTACAATAAACCAATTTTATTTTAGTATAAACGTTTTTGCATCGGTACTAGAAAAAAAAATTACCAACTTTAGAATCATCAATAAACAGAAATCTAAATGGTTTGTTTGTTGATGATTTATTTCTGATTTGGTAAAGAACATTAAACGTTCGGCTCAGCTCTATATTATAGCTAATAAAATGGACCAGTGAGTAAGCGTTTGTACAAGGGATTATCTACCCGACATTGTTTTGAAAGGTGTGATTACAGAATTCGAAACATGCTGTACCTGCCATCGTTAGCCATGCATAGCACCCCACGCCTATCATGGGGTACGATGAAATTCTCACAGTCAAGCTCTGTACTCTTAAGACCGTAACCGCCACCCTGTACCCATCCATCTTTCACAATGCGATGGATTGGCGTACCGCTGTATCCCCCCTTCGTGTTCCTACAGAGACGGAGGAAATTTTCGCAGGTGTAAGGTACTACATCTGCAAATAGCTGAAAACGATCGTTTGAAATACTTGTTACTTATGTTACTTTTGTACACTTTTGGTGAAAAAGAATGTGCAAAGAAGATGCTATTCATAGGTATGTAGATAGGTAAGAATGTTTCAAGATCTTACCATAAAAATGAGCGATCCAATATGTTCATCATTTATAGCTATTTGCATGAAGGCACAAGGTCTCTGAAATATTTATAAGCAATTTTAACATCTATTTTAGACGATGAGTGCTTAATAAATAGGTATGGCTAAATAATGGAAATTAAAGTAATTTTTACTAACGCCAGAACACCGGATGTAACATGCAAAGTTAGCCACTGCTTCATTACAATAATCCAAGACTATATGATAAATATATTTAGTCTCAACCAGTTCCTTGAGTTCGTTTTCCCCGCCGAGAAACTTATCATCTATCAGGACCGCAACTTTAGATTTTAAACAGTGCGCAAGCCCACCATATTGGATTTTTAAACTTCCCCATACATCATGCCATTCTACAGTTGTCACACCTGAAAATAAAAAGCCTTACAAGATGAATACTGAAACAAGATATGTACATATGCCTAGCCTAAACGTTTTATTAATTTTTTTAAAGAAATTTTATATTCAATTTGAATTATTATACCTAGATACGTAACGAGCAAATTTGGAAAGTGTAAATCATGAAGTACGGTTCTCGTAAAGCAAGATTGTTGTAAAATAAGTCACCTCTAATAGATGGGACTTCGAATTTCTTCCATCTATACTTGTGCAACCCATTGACGAGATTCACACAATACATAAATTCCTTAGTAATTCTGTCTCCTATGACCGTGAACTTTACTCGATCCTCATCAGGATTTTTTTCCTTTGTCTTCGGGTAAACTGGATTTCGCACCGAATTATGAGCATGTTTAATCCTGTGGGAATTTACATCTTTTATTGTGCTTTGCCAGGGATGTTTCGATATCGGTTTTTCAACAGGAGGGGGTTTTAAATTAAACAAAGATGACATTGTAGAGCTTTTTAAAAAATATTCCTACAATTATTTAGATAGGTGCAGTTATGACAGTAATCAGTACCGAGCCCAAATGTCTGTTGGAGCATTAAAAAAAAAACAAACAAAGAGGTGTTTATGTACTTAAAAATATTATTGTATGAACCATTCAAACTGTACATAATTAACTAAACCCTGGCTGATTCGGACAGACCAGGGTCATTGACATTTTGACATAAAAATGTCAAATTTAATGTGTCAATTTCAACCTTAAATTGTTTTGATGGAAATCTGTGAAACAAAACAAATTTTCTTCTCGTCGAGGTATTCTTTTAGTAATTATTATAAAAGTATAAGTTATTCCAGAAGATGAAATAGCTTCAGCATCCATTTATTCCTATAAAAGTCTTCAAAGTGTCTATTAAAATGAATACAAACTTGTCTCAAAGTTTCTCGGTAGTTTGCGGTGAATTGTGCAATGAACTTTATGTGAAAGAGTATGATAAAGCAAAATTAAATTCCCTTATTGATGATCTAAATGCCAGACCTTATAAGGGGGAGCTTTTCGTCCGAAAACACGTAAGTTTTGGAGGTTATGTGAATAATTTTCTGACCGTACAGAACTTGTTTTTATCGCTTATATATTTTTTAGGATGGGTTGACGTTAGTTACTGCTCTATGTTTTAACATAAAACCTTCAGATGAATCTTTGGCCGCCAAGACTTCACATTTGATTACCAGCATCTTGACCAAACAGAATCTGAAATTTGATATAGACTACCTTGGGAAAGTAGTATTGTGGTATATAGAGTGTTTAAGAAAATGCTCTGATATTATTTTACCTGATATACTCCATAATCTCCAATGTGTTCTGCAGTTAAATTCTATATTGGGTTACAAGGTAAACATTGTTTTTATATTTAATTGTCTAAATGCATTTTATTACTAAAATATATTCAGTATTTTTATAATGGAACAAGGAACATGTATTGTGAAGTTATTTGTTTTTTAGTATTCTGATAGCTTGATTGGTCCTCGAGGAGTCCTAATCAACCTCATAGATGTAGACAAGAATCAAATGTTATGTACCCACAATCCACTGCAGATATGTTTGATTGCCCTGAAGTGCGTGATATGCTGCATGGCCTCAGAGGATAATAAGGACCTAAATGAGGTGTCTTTAGATGTTAAGGAACAGATCTCACTGGTAGTTGTTAAGTTGTTGATGAGAGGCTCTGCCAAGTCACAAGATGAGTTTCTTTATTGTAAGGTATGTTATCATTTTGATATTAAATATTAATTTATCTATGTTTGTATGTTTCTCTGTTATTAGCTGATCAGTTACAGCAAAATTTATTTACACATCTTTGATCAGTTTAATTTAACTTGACGCCACATCCTTAGCAGTTTAGGTAGAGAAAACAAGTATTTTGGGTATTTTAATCTTAAAACATTGGTAATAAAGAGATTACAAATGTTTTTTTTGTAATCAAATACATAAGTATGTCTTATTGTCGCACTTACCAGCTTATGTTCAATTCTATTCATTTAAATACATTGTGTTTGTTTGTAGAATGCAAGGCACTAGCTATCTCTACCCAGTTTTGTATATAGCAAACATATATGAATTTCTTCAGTGTATGTATGTAGATTGGTAGCTTTACATTCTATTATTATGTGTTTGGTTTTTATACTACAGGTTGTGATATCAGCATTGAGAGTTCTGTCTCAGCTCTACTTTAATGACCAGAAATTAACTGTACCATTGCCTGAAGTGATGGGCATATGTCGCTACTTTGTCCTGTATGGACTTGTGACTTTGGCTCCCAAACCGGAGAAGTTGTTGCCTGCCCAGCAAACAATAGCAGCTGCTCCTGTGAAAATTCATCCTAAAGGAGGAAAGGTGGGTCATAATTTGTGAATATGGCGAAAGTTCTCCCACACACCACGGACTAGTAAAAAAAGAAGGACTCCATGCTGTCATAATATAGCATGAAGCCACGTTTATGCATGTGTAAGTGAGATACTTATGGATACCAGATATTGGATATCTGTCATTTTTACTAGTCTGTGCCACACACTAAGTTTTTGAATAAATCCATTTTAATCATTTCTCTGTAAACTATAATAAAAATATTCTCAGTGAGTTTTAATGTCAAATAGTTATATATTTTTGTGTGCTCTATTTTATTCTTCAAAATACTGGTTGCAGAAACAAAAAATTAGGAAACAAAGAAATAATGCAATTGAAAGCTTGAAGAAAGAAATTCCAGTATCAGACCGGAGCTTAATGAAGGATGTGGATAGTTTCGATAACAACTCTGCCTATAAACCAGCGAGTAAGAATTATTTAGAACCACAGAAAGCAAACAACTGCTGGGCTCTGACTAGCGATTCTGATATGTCTGATGTGGAAAGCAGCAAGGAGGCCAAATTGATTGCCCTAAAGTCTAGAGTGAGGCAAAGTGCGTCGAATTTATTGCTTGTTTTAGTGAAGGTTGGTTGAGCCCTTTTAATTTTTACTTTTGTTTGTAAAAGTTCTAATAGTAAAGTATGGAATAAGAATGCTCGATAGGTCATACATTAATACTCAAAATATGTAAAATGTATTCATAAAACATAAGCATCAACACAAGAAAGCAACAATAAGGTATTCTTTACTTATTTTTCTGTTTATAATTTCAGATCACAGAGAGAAAAGATATGTTTGGCTACTGGTGGGCTCTGCTACCAGACTCGCCTGATGCTGATAACTGGAGTGCAGAAGATGGCGCGAAAAAAACGTTAGCATACTGTGCTGTAACCGATCCGATAGCTAACAGCAGGGCATGTGTATTAAGCGTAATCTTGGCGTTATTGTCTGGTTCTAAAATCTATTTGTCACAAGCAGAAAATATGTAAGTATTGCTATGGAATATTAATAACCAAGTAATAAGCTGACTACATTGAGGCAACTGGCTGATTGAAATTAAAAGCTCCTTAATTGGAGTAAATATCATAGCCAGTCAGTCTGCTGGCAGATATTATAACAAGTCCATTTCTTTGTGCCTTACCTGTAACCTGTGCATAATGGAATAAAAAAATAAGATAACTAAATGAGTTTTATGGGTATCTATTATATATATATCATTACGCTTGTAAACCACAAAGGAGTAGGTAGAGTCCAATGATTTATGATAAAAGCAATTAAGCTCCTTAAACCACGTTTAGCCAAAAATCGAGTTGGGTTAGATGGGAAATTGTGAAAAGTAGTGAAGTGAAGCAAGCCCAACTAGTCGCCTACATGATCACAAAGCTAATACCCACTACGCCACTAGACGCCTTTTTCAATATCTGGAATACAGCTGGTACATTATTTTCGAGTCCCCAACCAACATGGGATATCTATCTACTGAATGTAAATTACATTTACAATTAATTTAATGAAGTTGTCTTTGTCATATTTTACAGTAAAAAGGACATCAGATCCTTCATACCGTTCTCCGTATCTTTGGGATACGTGATCACGTGTATGCACAAGGTGCTCGTCAGTATACTGGACAGTGAGCGCAGTCACGCGGTCATCATCGTTGCCCTCAAATGCTGTGCAGCACTCGTGCAGTCCACACCATACCATAAAATGCAGGAAGGACTTTTGTCTGAGGTGGTCCGTGCTACGCGAAAGTTTTTGGTGCAGAGAGGTATGTAAACATCAAATTTGAATCCATTTGAAATCTCGTGAATAGTATAGCCAATTTTTTTGTCCTCAAAATCATGAGAAGACATTAGGGCAATGGAGGTTGGACTCATTTAGAGGTCTTTAATGAGTCACACATTTGAACGCTGTTTTATAATATTATGAATTTACATACATTCAACCATGCAATTATTTTTCAGACGTAACTTTGCAAGTGGGAGCTCTTATAACGATGGGATGTGTATTATCAGTCGACCCTAAAGTCGACGAATTACTCAAAGCTCTAGAGAAAGATTCATCACCTCCAAAACATCAAAAAACTATTCTAAGTCAGAAGATAGTTGGGGAAGAATGTGATGACTTTGAAGAAGGTTATTCAGATGACGAAATGTTCACAAAGGATGAACAACTGAGAGTAGATAATGATGGCGAAAATGAAGAAACAAGTTCGCATTTTAATTCTTGGATTTTAGATATCTGTTTCAAGAATTTGGGTTGGTCTTTCAAAGGGAATAAAGTTATAGTAAGTATTTTTGCATTAGGCAAACTCGCCTTTAGGTCTATTTAAATTTTAAAGTTTTAATAATCATAATTAAATACTATGTCTGTCTGTCATATATGTATTTAAAATTATAATGTGACAGTTGGCTGCTACATTGCTGTGATTTCCTTATGTGCATACATTTGTAAGGGATTTTAACTAGAATAATGCAATATGAAAAATAATCCATTAGTTTATATTAAAACACCCACCCACTGTTTACGTCCTAACAGAATCACTTAAGTGTAAATCCCTAACATATAACTATTATATATTCCAGCGATGTAAGCCATCTGTCATCCCAGTGATATTAGAGTCTCTTCAAGTGCTATCCGCGGCCGCGTTCCACCACATGTCGGAGCTCCTCGTGAGCCACCTCTCCGCGCTAGCCAGCTCCCTCTGCGAGTTGCTGCAGCATGAGCACCAGGATGTGGTGCTGCAGTCAGCTAGGATGATCAGCATCATGGGAGATGCGTTGCAGAAGTTAGGTAAGGAACTTGGCTTCTTTATTAGGTAGTGAGATTTTTCTGCTTTTGCTTGAATGCTAAGTAACGGATAGACTCAAATACGTTTATAAACATCCATGACTAGTATAAATGATTATGTACACCACACGAACGTGGGTCCATAGTGGGACTTATGCTGGCGTCCTTCAGTTTTGTGGCCAGGGTGTCTAACCTAGATGTTTAGATATCATGTCAACAAAACCAAATGATGTCGATTAGACGAAGCAAGCTAATAAAATACATACCTTTTTTTTTGTTTACCCTGGGGAATGCGTTACGCACCGTCCCGCTGAGACCTGGGGGAATCAGCGGGGTGTGTCGGACTCCCGGGGCCGGTGGTAGTGGGCGGGGTATACCGACTAAACCGCTGGGATGACCTCTACGCCTTTATCTCACAGGACCGCGCAGCGCTAAACCACCGTGAACAATAAAACAAATACCTGCTTGTTGCAAAAACGCGATTACGATAACCGTTTAAAAAAATTTTTGAATACGTAAATGGGAGTCTAGGTAAATTATACTTATGAAAGTTTATAGATATCCTGTATCGATTAGGGGCACAGAGTTAGTGGCCTAATATTCTGTATAAGTATTAGAATTACAGAAATAGTATAATTTCAGAACAAAACGACAAGCCTCCACCTCTGAACCAGTGTGTGAGCATGTGGGAGCAGCTGCTGACGCCGCTGTCCGCCGTGCTGCAGGCGCAAGAGAACTGCCCGGCCAAGGCCGTCGTCTGCGACTGCATCGCCAACGTCGGCGAGAGGGCATTCAAACAGCTGCCGGTACGACACTGAGTGTAGTCAGCCATATGATGGTCGAACACCCTAGTTCTTTGTAGCCTTCTGAAATTAGCAAGGGTAATGATGATACATACATCCATAATCCTCGAAGGGGTAAGCAGAGTCAAAGGGACAGCAGGTTCCTTTATCCACATTCAGCCAGAAATAAAACTGGGCTGGGTTTGATGGAAAATTGTCAAAAAAATAGTGACAAGTGGTTAGCTTATCGCCTACACAATCACATACCCAAAACCAGATGTACAATTAGTCGCTCTTTACGACATGCTACTAAGCAAGAAACACACTTGGCACATTATTTTTAAGTCCCAGACCAACATGGTGATGATGATGATTATAACATTTAAGGAAACTGAGTGATATATGTCATATCTGCATTATGAGTATGTCCATAATTTAGTTAACTTCATGATATAGGATATTCGCTTCATAGTTATGGTAAGGGAATCACGGTGGTAGGAGCTTATCAATTGAGCTGGTGTCAACTGTATTGTATTCAATTCATAAGGGAACCTCATATTGTTCCATATGGCACTGGACCAGAAAAGTGTGCCCATTCTCTGGGCCCTCTTTAGATGAATTCAATCCTTTGTGTAGAGGCGGCTGCAAGTTCTGTGCTGCACTCTGCTTGTGGGATCGTGCAGCGACGAGGAGCCGGCCGTGCGCGCCGCCGCGGTGCGCGCATTAGCTATGGCCGTCATGTTCAGAACACTCAGGGAGGTAAGTCGGTTCGGAAACTGGGTGATCGCTTTGGATGGTTGAGGGTATAACATTTTGACGTTGTTAACATTAACATTATTATATTTGATGCAACCATGATCTATGATTAACCGCCTGGGTGCGAACTTAATCAGGCGAGTCATAACTCCATGCATCAGTTAACTTAAGTACGGCTCGTACAACGTGCCCCGATATTGCGCCTGTATAGTGTCTTATAAGCGCATCACTAAAAAAGCTGTGCTGGACACGTAACATAGTTTTTTTTTTAGAGAAAATCAGATTATCTTATACCGGTAACAGTTAGTGGCGTAGGTAATTCCACGTGAGCACCTTAACGGATGTGGTGACGGACATTGTTCATATTGTTGAATTACGAATTGTTTTGTTGATTACATATGTTGTCCCATAGAACGTGCGCTCCGTAACATTGGTACGTTTAATACGGTGATACCTACGCCCCACTACACACGCTGCTATGTACGATTATGTCACTAAGAACCAATTGCTTTGAATGCTTTGCGTCATTAGAATAACGTCATTGTTGTGGTCTTAAGTGTCCAAGCATTGATTTATAATTTTGTAATTAAAGTTATGAGTATTGGCAAACACATGGATACGTAAACTTTTTGTGGTAAATTTTTTCTATGGTCGATTTTATTTATCGTAATATATGTAAAAAAATTAACAAAATACGACTAGCTAATTAGATACTTAGCTGTGTTGATATTGATATAAGTAGTGTTAGGTTCTTTAAATTCAATTGATTCAGTCGTTCTATTGTCTCTAAAACATTCTATGGTAATACTATTCTTTTGTGTTTTATATTCACCCACCGATCCTGGCTGTCTAGGGTCAAACAAAGAATTGTTTTGAATGCTTATTTACATGTATTAAACACTTCTTTCCTCTGTCTGTCTAGGATATTTACTTCGTGAGCGACTGCGGAGAAAACATCCTAAGAGCTCTGTCTGAACCCTCCTTGGTCGTTCGAACAAAAGCAGCCTGGGCTTTGGGAAATCTAAGCGACGCACTCGTGCTTAATATGTAAGTATATTAAATAAGATTCAAGAACTGTACACAATTTTGTGACGTCCAATAAATAGAAACTTTTACGATAAAACAGTATAATTACAACAATACTATACAGTACTACAGTATAATTACACAATTGCAAGAGAAAGTAACAGGCTAAAGATAAAATTGGGGTGTTAGGCGAATAATATAAAGAAAAAAAATTACAGGCTAAAAGTCCCTACGTTCGAAATATATTTGTTTAAAGTTAGTGATTCGTTCCGTCTAAACATTTCTCGATGTTACAAATCGGTCAAGTATACTCTTATCATAAAATTAAATATGGATCACCGCTGAACATTTTTTTTTGGTTTTTGCTTACTTACTTGATATGGTTATATGATTAGATGAGATTTACTATTCAAATTTTCGGAATAGTATATGAGCTGGTACAATATTGAAATAGTATGGAGTTGCTGTGGTAAACAACATGCTAAGTACTATGATTGCCTTTGGAATAAATAGGGTAAACATGGCGACCAAATTATTATATTATCAGGTGATTTTTGTTTATGAAGTTTTGGCTCGTATTGTATTCCAAAATTCAAACTAAGAAATATTTATGTACTTCTCCATCCATCCTCCATCCTCCATCCATCCTCTATCCACTTATAATAATTTAACAGTGGGTAATAAATTAAGAATGTACTAAATGTGTAGATTTAGTGCATTTTAAGGTTTCCTTAACGCAAAGTACGCTCTATGAAACGGTAGGTTTATTCCTACAGCCTAGCCTATTGATGAAAACTAAGGAGAGTCCCATTCAGTTCAATTTATTTAAATAACATGATATATGGACTTTGATTGAAGCAGCGACTTCAATTTATAATAATACGCATCAAATAATGACTGGCAGCTATCGTCAACGTTCAATTGGTTTATTTTTATGGCGCAATGTTTGTTATTTTGTTTTTTCGAGGTGTTTACGACAGAACTCACTTTTACAGGGAAGAACCAGAAATGGACTGTATAGACGATGACCTCTTGCGGCGATTGTTGGAGGTCAGCATACAGTGCGCTGTGGACAACGATAAGGTGACATGAATGCTCTTTTCATAGTTCTTCGCTATAGTAGGAATTAACTCGACATCCCATTTAATTCTAGAATGTATAAGTTTGTAGAAAGTTATAACATTTATTTCAATTTGCGTTTATTTTTATTTATATACTATAGGAGGCATTTGCGAGTGTAACGGCATTTAATGATGTGTCTAGAAGTGCGTTCACGCCTTTCCAACGCGGTATGAAACTTGCACAACTACATAACTATACACATCTATAGTTATGTAGTTGTGATCAACCATGATCCAATTTTCCCCTATTTAATGGTTACGTAGGTCCGATAAACAGGCGCTTCAATGTAATTCAGACTCGTTAAATGGATTACGGTCTAAGCGAACCTAACCTACCTAACCTAACTAAGGCAGCATAACGCCAGGAACAAGATGATGATCGTATTGTGTTGAAGTATGTACCACCACCACCATAGATACCGCTGTTAATTCTGATATCCGTAAGCATGAGCTACTTACTTCGGAATCAAATTCGGAATGTCATGTTGTCGGTTATACAATGCTATACAAAATCTATATAAAAAAAGACCTTGAAATACAGTTCATAATACAATGTATGAAGAAATTGCTTAGCGTACGAATCGCACGATGCATATGTGAGCACGTGTGGCCGATAACATAATACTTAATGAAGCATACTATCGCACAAACTCGTAACAAGCACAGAACGGGAAATTGCTCAATTGCTGAGCAAACGGTTTTTAAACTGTATTGTCTTGTATTAGAATACAAATTGCTATAACATTCGCCACGGTTGCTATGAAAAGAAATAAATGAACACAAAGACTGAAATAGTATCGGAATGTAAGCTTTTAGACGTTTTCTCAATTTCAGCGTTCTATTAATGCTTATGTATGAACCATATCATTACAGTCAGTCTGCGCATGTTATTGAATAAATGCTTGTCGATTTATTCAGTGGAAAAAAACAGAATCGAAATTGAATGGCAATAAGTAGGCTATCTAGACAATCAATCGTCACTAAGAAAAGTATTTCTAAAATGCTGTTTAATATCCAATGCGATTTGAGATGCCATCCAAGGATATGATATGATAATAAATTTGGAGACAATACTTACAGGTTTAGTTATATTTACAAATAATGAGTAGAATGTTGATTTGTGTTCTTTTATAAATAGATTTCGTTAAATAAAAGGAAATACCATAAAATAGTATCTTAGTAGGCTGGGACTAAAAAATAATGTACCAACCGTATTCCCTGCTTACCATATCTATACTTATAATAAATCTGTAGAGAGGTCAATTCTGTACATGAAACATATTTTCAAAATAACTATCAGGGGGTGATTAGTAATCGATACTGATGCCAAAAATTTTTGTCTGTCTGTCTGTCTGTCTGTCTGTCTGTCTGTCTGTATGTTCCTTATAGAAACAAAAACTACTCGACGGATTTTAACGAAACTTGGTATAATTATTTTTCATACTCTTGGGCAGGTTATAGTATACTTTTCATCATGGTACAATCAATAGGAGCAGAGTAGTGAAGGGAAATGTTGGGAAAACGGGAGAAGTTACTCCATTTTTAAGCTTCCGTCGCGTGTGCAGCCTTAATGGTTAAAGTTACATAGAAATCATGTATGACGGAAATAGTCTTTATAATATTAACTATAAACGCGGGTGACACCGCTGGCACAGCTAGTCGTAAATAAAAGACGACTAATAGTGTACCTACGGTACTGGGTTTGTGATTATTCAGGCGATGATCTAGCCACTTGTCACAAATTTTTCACAATTTTCCATCTAATTCAACCTAATATTATTTTTGGCAAAACATACTTTAAGGAGCTTATTGCTCCAATAACCCTGTTTAGCCTTTAGCTAACCCTGTTTACCTCCTATTATATGAAGCAGGTGTCCTTATAAATGAGTTGCCATAGCTCCTTTTTTTTTTTTTCTAATCTTTACTGTCCCACTGCTTGCTTGCCATAGCTCCTATAATCTTAAAAAGTAAATAATATAAGATTGTAATTTCAGGTTAAAATGAGTGCGACGCGTGGCCTTGGCAATCTCCTACGCCTTATTAAGAACGAGAACCTGTTACGTGATCCTCAAATGAAGACCTTATGTGAGAGTGCAATAGAGAAGCTTTTGGACTGCGCATGTAAAGTCACCAACATGAAGGTGCGATGGAACGCGTGCTACGCGATGGGCAACGCTATGAAGAATGAGCATTTGTTCTCTTGCTTCAATGGGTGGCAGGTAATACTTTTAAGCATTATCTAAATAACTATATATATTCAAAAGTAAAAAATGCTAGGTATAACACCACACATTTTTAAGTCAGGCTTATATCATCATATAGCTTCAAGGAATGTAAGGGGCATATAGTGTCAAAGGCTGTACTTTGGAATATATTGTGTTCCACATTGAACTGTGTTTCAACTGAAGTTGAAGACCTTGTCCCGTGTTGGTCTGGGACTTAAAAATAATACGCCAACTGTGTTCCTTGCCTAGCATGTCGTAAAAGGCGACGAATGGTACATCGGGTTGGGTATGTGATTGTGTAGGCGACTAGCTAGGCACTTGTCACTACTTTTTCACAAGTGCCCATCCTACCCAGCCTAGTCTGATTTGTCTGAAAGTGGTTAGAGGGACTTGCTGCTGCTTTCACTCTGCCTACCCCTTAGGGGATCACGGGCGTGATATTACATATTGGTTATGTGGTCAATAAATCCAGTGTTATTACTTCATTGATATCAGAAGACCGAATTTATAGCAGACGATTATTATAGATATTTTTTATTTATAGATACATTTTGCGATTTATTATAGTGTCAGATAGTAGTTATTCTCCAAAATTCACGTTTTTGCAATAAAGTTATGTAATTTATTGTGTAGTACTACAGATAGGATCGAGTGGTTTTTTAATGGATATTTTTATTTTCCTTCCTTGTTTTGATAAATGCATTATATCATCGTAGACGAGGTCACGTTTAATCTGACCGTTATATTATAGTTATCAAATACCTACAACATTAAGACAGGATAATCTCGAGCGCTAAATAATTTACAGGATTCATATTATAAAAGCACTTATCTCTGCCCTGTTTTCCTTTAATAAATTTTAATAAATATAACCTGGATTCTGATCACTTTAGTGTAAAATAGTAAGTAGAAGTTGTCTATGCAAAACAAGTGATGAATTTGATCAAAGATACGGATTTATTTTCGCATCTATTTATTTAACAAAATAGTTTTTAACCTATGCGCTTGGATCACAAATATGGTTAATGAATTCATTGATACAAACTTATCATGGAACTATTTATCTAACAGAGGCAAGTATTTTCCAACCTCTGCTCGTTAAGTCAAGAGTGCAAGAACCTAAAAGTGCGCATCAACGCTGCGGTGGCGCTGCGCTCGCCGGCTGCGCGGGCGCACTATGGCGACCACTACGCGCTAGTGTGGCGAGGGGTCCTAGCCGCCATGGAGAATGCTGCCAATGTTGATGACTTTACGGAGTACAAGCATAAGGACAATCTTATTGAACAAGTAAGTTTTTCTTGTATACAAAGAAGAGGAAGATTGGTGGCATCTTGCCAGTTGCGCGCGCGCACTATGGCGACCACTACTCGTTAATTTGGCGCGGGGTCCTACCCGCCATGGAGAATGCTGCCAATGTAGATGACTTTACTGAGTACAAGCATGAGGACAATCTTATTGAACAGGTGAGATTTCATACATACAAGAGTTTGGAGTATAGAGTCACCCTAGCTTTAACCAACTGTGATGTTTTACAATCAACAGAATATCGCAACCCCTTAAACAGAAGTTTAAATAAACTATTTGGGGCTGGGAGTCATTCTATGACTAATGTTAATGAAGCCTACTAGGCATACATAGCACATACAGGATTTGTGAAATAGTTTCCGACAATAAGTCAACGCATGAAAAGGTTGAAAGAATCTCGTCTAACTATAATATCGCTACCAATGAATCACGAGACTGCCGAACAATTTCAACTATTGCGTATAATGTAGATCATTTACTCGTAACAATACATCGAGCTGCTTGTGCGTACCAGTCACGCAGCTAATAATCAGCACGATAATAGATTGTATGGAAATAAACGACTAAATGAACCAGCCTATACAAACATACTTTAGTAGGTTTCTTAAGTATAAGAGAAAATAAAACGGCCGCAAATGTTAATGTTGAAGAAATCGTTTACAATTACGATCGCTTTTTAACCTAACTAAGATCCATTTCGATTTAAGCGGATTCGATCCGTCCTTCGAGACAAATATTGGTTGAAGGCAAAGAGTCCTTGGTCTGGGTGTTACTACAAGTGCTTAAGCTTACTTTGAAATTAGATCAATGTATGTGATGTTTTGTATTAAAGCTAAATAAATATATCAGACAATAAATACCTATTGTCTGATATATTTATTTTGCTTTTAAACTCCAAATAGTTTGAAAATATAAGCTTTCTTTTTTTATTTTTCAATCATTTAATGGTTTTATTTGGTTCCAGCTATGCGTAACACTAGCCCACATGTGCTGTATGCTCACCCCATCGGATCTCAGCGATATATTGGACCCTCTCGTGTTCCACTACGAGTGTGCGAAGACTTTGTTCACCCAGCTATGCCACAAGATTCCACCCGAAAACGCGTCTTGCCTCAGGATACTACAAGCAGCCAAATATGTCACTGTTGACTTGACGGCGAATAACGATACTCAATCACAGTCTTTGGGAATGCTACAGGATATATTTATATGGGACATGTAATTGAAATCATAGGCCTTGCTTGTTTGCGAAATGATTACTACAAAAACACAGAAAAAACGAAAATATATAATTTGCAGAAGATAAAAGATAAAATATAACCTTAGAGCGAAACCGTAATTTCTAGGAAGCATAGGTACATAAATCATCGTGAAGGCGAAATCTTTGAAGGCGAGTGATGGATTGACATAAGTATTCAATACTTTACGATTCTGACAAAATGTTGAAATATCATATCTAATCATTCTTTATTCTCAGCAATAGTTATACACTGCCTATGTACAAGTGTGTAGTGTACCTGGGCCTCGTAACAAACGTGGTGATGGGCACTTTTTATCACTAATCTAATATTGTGGACAATTATTACAAATTTTGTTTACACACTTTGGGGCCCTTATAGATGGGGGGAGAGATAGATTTCCATAGTAAAAGCATAAGTTAGTTTGGAACGAGGCAATATGTGTGTCAGTCTGGACCATTTATTTATTATTAATAAATATATTGTAAGTATGATATTATTGTAATATAACCAATAGATCACTGTAGGTACGTATTGCAATATTCACTATCATTAACCTTACATATTGCTACATCTTCGTAACAAATTAGAAAAACACTGATAACATTGGGAATTTGAATTACTTACTTTAAAGTTAAATACGTGTTTATTGTGGTTTCCATTATTTAACTGCGTGTTTATCTTGAAATTATACATTTAACGCGACGATGAAGTTTAATGTTAGAAATTAAGCATAATAATCTTAAACCAATACAAATATTTGTATTGGCCAGTATGGTGTTGGCCAACAGTGGACCTCAACGGCCTACTTACTAATTTATTTAAGTCACATTGTGTACGTAATCGATTTTATGTGATGACGTAGGTATAATAATACCTATGGCTGGCAATATACCTGACGTTTATGTATAACGTTTATTTTTATTAGTTATTATCTATGTACTAATGAACTATGAATTTTTAAGTTTCGTGATACATTTTGTGAATGTATGTCTTTGCTTCATGTAAAGTTTACATTGTGCAAACCTTGCATATAAGGCTTCTTTTAAATAAATGATATTACAATGTTGCCATTGTTAAATAATTATTTATAAATAGAATTTGTAATTCACGTGTCTCACCTCTTCCTTTCTTACTAAACTTAAGAATATTTTAGGATAGTCTTATAGAATAGATACCTCAAATAAACTTATTTATTTTTTATTAATTATTATTATTTATTTACAATGTTATTAAAGGTGTCAATAAACTTTTTACTTCTGATTTGTTTGTTTTGATTCATTTATACTTTCCTGATGAAGTAGGTAAGTGTCAAACGAGTATATACTTCAATAGTAGTCACTCGTTGGTTGATGTTATTTAGTACGAATATTATTTGTGACCAATCACCTTGAGTCAACTGACTGGATGACTATTGAATCTAAAACTTTTAAAAACGATTTTTCAGTGAATTGGCATTACTGGCACAGTTCTAGCTACGGCATTGATCTTATCTTTGGCTTGGTTACCTATTTTAATTAGATATGATTACTTTAATTAGATATGATTACTTTAATTAGATATGATTACTTTAATTAGATATGACTTTACCTAATTACAAACCTGATTCTAACATTGGGATTTTGAATTGAGTACATTAAATTACTTGATAAAGAAGCTGACCCTTTGAGGATTTGAAAACCTTGCCAGTTAAGCTCAAAACAATTTTTATTTTAATGTAAGTAAGTGTGAAAGTACCTACATGCTTGCGAAAACGTGAACAATACAAAAATGGGGCTTGCGTCCTTGTTCTCGCAAAGAAGTCGTGTAAGTGAAATACTTTGTTAGAATTAAGTGGCATTTTCTCGAAAGATTTCATCATTCGTTCAAGTGAAGATTTCATTAACCTACTTTTCCTTCATCTGTAAAGAATTTAAAAGAAGCGTTTAGAAACTAAGTACTTAGTTATTCCAATTTGATAAATATTCAAAATTGTTGAATCGCGATTTGTCTAATGGTCTTAACGGTACTATCAATATATTCAGTCCTACATACCAATATCTTTAGTGCAATATTTGTATCAATAGTGATTTTGTAACGTCCCGCCAGTGAGTGTAGACGTTCGAAGTAACGTAGGAATTTCATTCAAAACCCCTGCAGTTACATTAGTCACCGGTGATTTATGAAACTATGTTTATGACATGATTTCTCTTAATGGGCGTATCACAAATACACTTAAACATATAAATACATTGAGTCCAACTATGTAAGTCTATCATAGCATGTACAATGTAAAGTTTTAGTCACACAAGGTCTTTAGTGTGGACTTTGGACTTTACCAGTGTGTTCTACCTACACAATCGCGTCGAATTTCGTGTTCGACCAGACATGATGTATTAAGAGGCGTGTTACACCCATAAACGATTAAAATAAACTATATAAAAATAAGACAGATAAGCTAAAAAAGTAACATTATCATCACTAGATAAGATGGGGGCTCCATGAGCCATGACATACTGATAACAAACCTACGCCGCGTACATATCTAGTTATATCTGGATAAACGAGTCCGTATTGTGACTTCTCAGTAATGATTTCTCCTTATCACTCTAACGTGATGGATAATATGAGGAAAGGGGACAGAAAACTGACATAATAGGTCATACCCTCGTATTGATAGGAGACTGATGGAAACCGCTTTTACCCAATTATTGCTAATTAGAGGTGGGGTTTCAGGGGCATTGACGCAAATAACACACGTCGCGATATAAGGTCGTGCACTTGGTCAAAGAAAAGGTATTATTGGATTATGTTGATGGGTCGTAGTTTAATTAGTCCACTCTTATCATGGAACATGATAGATTAATTTAATATAGGTAAACTAGGTTTATGATGTGCTTAAGGACGAATAATTATGATCTTGCTTACCTCTTTAATTCTGATTGAATATAGTGTTTCAATCTACATTCTAAGTAATTTAATGTGACCGCTTACTTATAAGAGTGTTTCAGCCTGAATATACCCAATGAAATGAATATTATGTAGGTAGGTACAGAATATGGGTAAGTTCCAGTAGTATGGGTTTTACCTAGAACCGTGGTAGCCCTGTGACTTAAGACGCTTTCCACAGCGAGAGATTTGGTTCTGATTAGAGCACACAAAATTTTCCACTTACCCGGTAGCGATGGAAAACGTGACAATACCTACTTGAACATTCAAGCAATTATGAATGAGTAACCATGACATAAGTATTCTGGATTCTTCTTTCTATGGGTATTAAAGATACCATTATCTTGTAATGGTCTCCCTATTTTATCTTGAATTATGAAAACAAGTCAATGGACTGATTTAGAAACTGAGTAGATGTGACTAAAAGCAGAAGTTACGTGTTATATAAGTATGGTAGAGGGGTAGGTGACTAACTGTACTCTCTGATGTTATTATTAACCCGTTATATAGCCCTTGATTAAGTTTAATGATCGATATATAAATGGGCACTTAGCGCACTTAGAGAGCGGTGGTAGCTCAATGGTAAGGACACGCGCCTCTTAACCGAGGAGTGCGGGTTCAAGCCCGGCACGTACCTCTGGATTTTTCAAATCTATGTACGTATTTATACCACTAGCTCGGCGGTGAGGGAAAACATCGTGATGAAACCTGCAAATTCAAACAACTTTGGATTTGTAACCTTGATCCAAAATTGTCTGGTACCCCTATCTTAGGGTTGCGAAGGTCAGATCGGCAGTCGCTTCAATGTAATTACCAGACTCGCTAAATCCTGGATCATGGTCTAAGCGGACTCCGTCTAAACACGGGACATAACGCTAGGAAGATGATATAAATGGGCACTTAGCAGATATCAACCGCCAACTAATCACCTAAATGTGTCTTCCTAAATACCACTCTTATAAAAGTATCCCTTTTGATCACCCATTTAATACCCACCTAATGTAATGTCGTTATCTACCAATCCATACTATTATAGTAGTAATGTTAGACATAACAATATTATTTTTATGTTCACAAGTAAGTAGGTAGGTACCTACATTGTATATGTTTATGAGGAATAATATAATCTGTGGTCCCACTTACCGGATATTTTTTCTCTGGAGTAGGTATACAAGGTCTATGTACGAGTATGAGTAAACGAAATTGAAACAAGAAAACAAGTATTTTTTCATTACATAACAAACAAAAAGGTTTATTTCTATCACTTATCTTGAATAACTTAATGATTTTAAGAATTAAATTAACATTACCGACTGATATGTGCATGGATATGATAAATTTCTACAATTTCTTTGTTTTTGGGTAGGTATTGACGAATGACGTACTTATTTTGAATTTGGGTTGAATGACGTACCTACTTACGCAAACATTAAAGATGTTTTATCCGTTCATTCATTATCTATTATTTTACCACCTTGGTCTTGGATTAAAAAAAAATTGCCTATCATAATTTCCCATCTCCCTAACCTAAGCAAATTTATTTTCTTCTTTGCTTAAAAGTGATTAGTGGAGCTTACCTACTACTCCAGGGATTGCGGGGGCGTCTTAATATGTTATATATTTATGCATGTATCATTACTAGTGGACTTTTCCTTTCTAAGCGTACGTATGCCACCTTCACAATATCAAATCACCTAATTGATTCATAGAATTAACTGAACAAAGAGCGATTTAGCAATTGCGCGTGTGAATTGCAGAATATAAATCCAAAATATAAATATAAAAAATTTGTGTCACAGTGTTAGTTGCCATAGCTACTCCTCTGAAACGACTTAACCGTTTTTGATTAAATTTTATATGTACTGTTATTTATTTTTCATAACCCTAAGCACAGAGTAATAATATATACTACGTACAACAAAGGGTCACTGCCCATACTTGAAAAGTTACTGTTTTAACTCGCGCAAGAACAGCGACAGTGGTGAGTAATGTGAGCTGAACTGTGAATGAACTGTAGTTCCTACAGCAAAGTTTAGTCTGTTTGTCAGGAATAATACAAGATGACGCTACAAGCACAAGTTAGTTGTTTCTTAGTAATAATACGCCATCTGTGTAAAATTCATGGTTTAAAAAAAAAGATTATTTTGGTTTGTTTCTGAATAAAATATTTTATAAACATGTTTTTCGCCTAAATTTAATAAAGTATCTAAGAAATTACGTAAATAACTTTTTTTTATTTTGACTTGTTAAAAAGAGATAGATAGAGGTTTATGAATACAATGTCGATATTAATCATATTTGTATAGCAGATTGTTCGTATAGAACATTAGGTCGTCTCCATATGTTTCAGTACTCAGAGGCCTGACCAGACATGCCCTAAGTGATAAAGGTGGTCCACCCCAAAGCTATTACTTAAGAACGGCTTTACCGATTTCGCTAATTCTTTTTTAGTTGTGTTTGTTATTGTCAAGTGAAGGTTCTTATGAAAGAAAAAAATAAAAAAGTTGCGCGGTAAATAAAAAAAAATATTGCAAAATCCGAGAACGGGGCAAACTTCGTAACGACGAAGTGTGCCGGGTCAGCTAGTATTAATATATTTTTGTAGGGTTATCAGGAGACGTAAGCTTAAATTAGTTTGCCGAAAATATGTGAATGATTTAAATAAGCAATGGAAATAAGTGAGACGCAAATAAGTATTGTTTATACTTTAAATTAGGCGCAGAACTACTACATCATGTAATTCTTGCAAAGACGTAAGTGATCAGGCGCATAATGCGTGATTGAGATACAGTGGAATTTACCAACTAGAAAGAATTGTTGAACTGTGATCGGTTGGTTACCGACCAAATGCAAATTAATATTGATTGACTGAAGTTCTATTCCATTTCCGTATCATCTATAAATTGATTTGAAGAGCAACTGGGAAAATAAGTTAAAATGTATCTTTCCCTCTATTTGACATCTGCATCCTTTGTATAAAAAACCCAACTAAAAGATAAAAAAGGGGCTTCACCCGTATGTAGGTAAGTACTTACTTTATGCAAAAAATAGCCATGATATCTTAAAGATAGGCCGAGCCTGAGACATATAGTAGGTACCTAAGTATCTAAAAAAAATGTTTTTCGCAGAATACTTCAGGGAAGAATTAAGAGGGGAGGCGGAAATTGTATTTTCCATAGAAAACTTTCACGACGGATTTCTCATTAATTTGTAACAATAAAAAAAATTGTATACTTAAAATAAATATTTACTTATTTTATGCTTCTATGTCTTTCTTTTCTCAATAACTTGTTTTTTCAAGCAACTAGAAGTCCTTCAAAAATGCCAAAAAATACCAAATTTTTACATACATAATATAGAATCACGCCCATTATCCCCGAAGGGTTAGGCAGAGTCAAAGAGGCAGCAGGCCCCTTTAACCACATTCAACCAGAAATAAAACGGGGCTGGGTTAGATGGAAAATTGTGAAAAAGTGATGACAAGAATCTACTTAGCCTCTCGCCCACACAATCACATACCCAAAACCCGATATATCATTAGTCGTCTTCTACGACATGCTAGGCAAGAACCACAGATGGCAAATTCCTTTTAAGTCCCGCATCAACATGGGACAATGGACTGGGTTAGATGGAAAATTTTAAAAAGTAGTGATAAGTGGCTTTGGAACATTGTGTCTTTCAAATGTCTTAGCTCGCGTCCGCTCTTAAGGTGGTTGTTCTTGCAGCAAATTATATTTTTTTATAAATATATCATGTATATCTACTACTATATTGATTACGGAACCTTTCCCCAGTTTTAATAATAAAATTTAGTCCATATTCGTCTGAAAAAGATAAGTAATGTCACTTGAAAGTGGAGTAGTGTCCGGTAGGCACATCTAAATAGATAAAAAACGTTGCCTACTATAGTTGCTATGTGTGTCCATTATCCAGACGTTACTCAAGTACTCTGTAGTTTGGAAAGCAAGAAGTCATTGCATGTAGCTTAATGTTGTTGTCTGGTGAGAATGACTCAAATTCTGCTAAATATCCTAATGAATTATATAAATAACTTTGTCTGTTTGACTGGTACAGCAGGAGCAGTTGCAAAAAAAATATTTTATGCTTTTATAAGAAAATGGAAAAATGTAGTGGGATCTTTAGGTACATTTCTTGAAAGTTCCTTTAACAAACCGAGGGGGTCACATTTATTTAAATTTCAAATCTTTTGATGCACACGTTTAGATAGGGAGAAGTATCCCAATTCTCCGATCAAAAATAATACTTGGATCGAAGGGTGTAGTCGACGTAAGTAATACCAACTTATATTGGGTAAAATTCAGTTAAATTCTTTAAATTCATGAAGCATATAAACCACTTACACTTCAGTTGCTGGTAAATGTATCAAGTATGATAAAAATATCCCCTAACTATCATATCATCTGTGATACTTATCTTAGGGATCACAGATACCTCAATCAATAAATAAATTCAGACTACATCACATAGGTAGGTACATTGATCTGACTCCGTGGTAAGTAACTTAAGCACTTGTGTTATAGATATCAGAAACAACAGTGGTATTTTACAAATATAAGTATACTTAAATACTGAATATTAACACCCATTCACAAAATAAACACAAGTATTCATCACACGAAAATTTGTCCTCGGTGGGGATCGAACCCTCAGCTCTTGCGCATGGGGTAGATTCACTATCGAAATAGCCAGTAAGAGATGATATGATATAGTAAACTCTACAGGATCTAAATAGATGTCCATGTTTACATTTCTAAGTTAAACAACAGATTAACTTGACATAGCGTAAAAGTCACACTTGCCACGTGCTTTTTTTTTTTTTTTTTTTTTTTTTTTTTTTTTTTTAGTTGGGGAAACTCCCACGAGCCGTCACCCTCTGCTTGGGGAAGCAGAGGGCGGTGTGTCGGACTCGAACCGACTAAAACCCCAACGTGGCCTCCAGCGTCGCAGTCCCGGAGGAGCCTGTATCCCCACTGTCGGGACTATACGACTGCTCCTCCGGTTATGCGCGTGCCGCGCTACGCGGCCCACCTCGCGCGGCGATGGTCGATGCTGTGCAGCCCACGACAACAGTCGTCGGATGCACAGCACCGAGCACGCGCGCGCGTCGAGACATGCCAGGCCACCCAGCATGTCTCAACCACTCCGCCCAGGATTCAGACGCCGATCATCCCCGTGACCGGCGTCGTGGGCCCACTCTCGCGCTGTGCCCTCTGCTAAGCCAGAGGGGCACGCGGAGAGCGCCTCGTCGAAGGGGCCGCCTTCCTCCCGGCGACCCAGATTGAGGGCTTAGCCCTGTCGTCGCAGAGGGAGAGCATCGAGACGCTCAATCCCTCTGCGACCCACCACAGCGCGACCCAGCGCGCCCCTGTTGGGTTGCCGAGGATAGGGAGGCGAGCAACGACACACTCAGCTCCTCCTCTTCCTCGGCAATCCTAGTCCGGCCGCAAGGGGCTGCGGCCGGTGCCGCAACTGCTCGGTGGGAAATGCCGAGCAGTCGCAGCTCACCTCGGGGTCTCTCTTAGCTTCGGCCCTGTCCTGCACCAGGGCCTACTAAGCCCCCCCGGTACGCCAAACCGAAGACCCCAGCGGGGGGGGCACTTGCCACGTGCTAGCTCAGTGGGTATTATAGTCATTAACCCTGCTGGCACGTACTATGAATCTACTACACTTGAATCCACAATTCAATAATAAGATTATATTATTGCCCATCCGCTTAGCGACTGTATGTGCCCGATTGTTAGAACAGCATTGTAGATACTTTTTAATACGCGTTATATTGAATTACATTGTAACTAACTGACTAACAATGTAATAAAATGTCGCAGTATATTTTAACCTATATACTTCTAATAGGTAGTCCAGTCCATATATGCATTCTAGATGACCAGGGCCGGATCTACTATAGGGTTTTTTTAGGCTGCAGGGCCCCAGTGATAAAAAGGCCCCCGTTGAAGACAATACACATATCTAACGAACAGAACGGGGTTTTCTTGTAGGACCTTGAAGAAAACTATTTTAGGTACCTAACTAGGATTAGCCAAGGGCCCCCACATTCAAGATCCGCCACTGTAGATGACAACCACGGACTAGTAAAGAAGGTTCCCGCCCTGTCATATTATAGCGTGAAGCCACGTTTATGCATGTGTGAGTGAGATTCTTATGGCTACCAGATATCGGAAATCGGTCTTTGGAGCGTTTATGCCAATGTGTGACGTAAGTGTGACGTAAGTAGTTGGACCACCTGCGGAGCTTGAACGTCTAGTTAGTGGCGCGGAGTCTTTCTTTTTTACCAGTCCGTGATGACGACACAATAATATCCTATTTAAGTTGATTTAATGATGGATGGGTGGGGTCCTAACAAACCCGAGAAACCTAAGCAAGGTTTTTTAAACATACACACGTTCTCCCTCTAGGAGTATCTTTGGGAAAGTATTTTCTTCCCAATAACGACAAAAACGTCGTTTCTTTAAATTTACTAACACTGTACTACTAATAAAAGGAACGATCGTATTTCCTGACCGCAGATACCTACCACTTAACACGTGCAATACGCACGTGTAATTATACAATGTAATAAGTAAGTAATATGTTCCTATGTGGGCTAGAAACGAAATATGTTTATTGAAGTGAAAATTCGTCTACGGTTTATATATATATATATATATATATATATATATATATTTACATCCCAGTTCCATTTCAGCGTCCCCCCAATTTACATCAGTTTTGCGTCCATGTGTTTCAATGACATTTGTCTTTATATCTTTGCATATACTGCTTTATAATCCTATCAAATATTGTGTGATGAATTTAAAATTACAAGATTATGGTTATACATCAATATTCAATTTCTGTTCATCCTGGTACCTATTGAGACCCCCATTTATATCTACGCTTATATGGCGTCACCGTATGTTTCGACTATTCCCCCTACTTTTATGTACAATTGACGTCCTTGCTGTGCATACTTTGTTGCGTGCGGTTATGAAACGTTGCATTTTTTAACCAAATTAAAAACGGTGGTGTTATCAAATATTTCCTGTTTATAATAATAGTTTAGACAAAAATACTTTGTAATGAAATTTGTTTGAAATGTGGAGAGTTACTCATTCTAACATTAGTTGCTATCTAATAAGCTTCGGTAAGACAACACCCAAAGTAACACCCAAACATAAGTAATTATTGCTTCATTATTTTTTTAAATATGGCGTGTAATGAAGAAGGATGTTGGGCTCCTCCTAATTCACTGAATCGCTCGGACGAAACGGAGCAAATAGGTGAGTCAACTAATTTTTATACAATTATTTTATTTATAGAATAGAATAGAAAAAAATGCAGTTTAACTACGGATAAACTTATTCCTTGATGAAAATGATTTTGAAATTAATATTTTTAAAATAACGGACAATGTAAATTAGTAAATCTTTACTAGCCCTAGACGTGTGCCCTAATTAACAGCTATTAACTTTGTTTCACAGGCACAAGCAGCGTAAGCATTAATTGCTACCGGTCGCCATCATACGTGGAAATGATGCCAGTCCCCGAACCGAAGCCCCTGACGATTCAAACCCAGCATCTACCACCCGGCAGAGCAGTGGTGTCGCAGGAGGGCGGTGGGCCACAGCCAGCTACTACTACAATCAAAAATACTGTAAATATACAACTTTCGCGCGTTGTATTATTATTTATTATTTTTTGTATTACAATTTTATTAATACAATTTGGTTTAACCATTTTATTGGCAATAAATAATATGAAAAATTGGTCATTACTTTCCCTACTATCCCCTTTTCCCTTAATTGTCCGCAAGAGATAGCTAGTGGGCCAGACCTAGCAAATGTAATTAATTACAAACACTATAACTATAAATTTTACTCTTTCACCATCATGGAATAACCCTTCCCGACCCATATAACACAATATTTGTCCCCTTTTTATTTTTATTTAAGGTTGCTAGTGTTGTATTCTAAACTGTTAGTGAATATAGATGAGCGACGTTTGGATACGAAGAGTTAGAGATGCATTTAAGTTTTTTGAATTGCTTTATAAAAAAAAACTTTATAGTTTTTTTTATTCATTAAGGATTAAGCATATAAGCATATAGGCATATACACACGGGTGCTGCTCGCCAAGCTTTTGTCTCTTGGGAATTATATAATGGTAAAGTACAAGGTATCGTAACAAATATTGCCATATCTTATTTGATATTGTGTTATAATTACGCGATCACACATTACAAATAAAGCACCGTTTGACCGGAATCGAGTTTATATTATGGCTTTCATGTTTTTTTACGTTTATAGAACTTTACAGAGTTCATCGGTCGCGGAGTTAGTGGTCCCCCCGCGACTACGAACGCTGTAAAGCTAGCAAACAGTGTTTTATTTGTAATCTTAGTTGATATTATAGAATTTGAAACAGATACATAGTTTACCTATTAATTTGGCGAAGGGATGTTATGCAGCTCAACCCATGGGTAATTTTTTTCATGTAGTTATAAAATAAAACCATTAGTACTCTATATTAAAGCATTTATTTATCTTTGAAAAGGTAAAAGGACAAGTACAAGCAGACATAATAGCACATCATAACCACTCTCTCAAGAGTGTAACACAAAGAAGACACATCGACCTACAAATATAGAGGGGTATTGGTAATTAGACCGGATCCTTTTAAGAGAAGATAGGGGAAGTCGAATGAATTATCTGAAAGTCAACCAATTTTGAGATATTTAATTTAAATTTTTTTTAGAAGACTCATCAGATATTTATTTTATTTCGATTTTAGAGAGATTACATTTACATTTATTAATAAACAAATATAAAATTATAATAAACTTTATTCGCCTGGAAACTACAGGCCGTAATATAAAGAATTCATGAATTTTTTCGGACGTTTGGATCACTAAGATGTTGACTTAAAAAAATAAAAATGACTTTTGTATGGGGTCAAAATTGTTTTAAATGACTTCCCCTATCACCTCTTAAAAGGTATCCAGTCTAATTATCAATAACCTTGTATGTATTTTTAAGAACAGCAAGTATGCAGAGTGGTTAGAATAGGGTTTTTTTTTAAAACATTGAATATTATTTTTTCATTATAAGAATATTAAGAAATGTTTCAGGTTCTACTAAAAATTATACAAACTGAAAAAAATGTAAGTCTTATAATGAATAGTATTGCGCTCATTTTTCAGATATTAAAAGCCACAAAGTGGAAATGTGAAAACTATACCGATTAGTTAATAAAATAGAGCTTTGCATTAACAGAATAAAAGAAGTTGAAGTAATAAAAGTGAATGATAATGATATTCTGTAGTATGTTGAAATACATAATATATCCATACTTATTGTTTTGAATATGTATTCTGTATAAATACTTTAATTTTTAGCCAATCTTTATTGTTTAGAAGCTCTGGATATTGACTTCGTAAGTTTTCACATTCGTCACGTTTTGGAGGTTTTCTGGACTTGATATGTTTCGAAAAGAAATTTAAAACAACACGTTTTTGTTGTGGTGTCCAAGGAACTAGCACACGCTTCTTTTTAATTACCTTCTGTTCTACTGATTTACTAGAACAAGTTGGGGTTGATTGATTAGAGCATCCAATCGGATTTAAGGAAGTTTCATTAATAGGAATGGGTTCTAACATTTCGAAATCGAGAATTTCCTCATTTTGAATGTCGTCACCAGTTATTTCTTCTTCTAAATTAATATTTATTTCGTCTAAAGTACGACCTTTATACATATCCGCGTTTCCAGTTTCCATTAAAAGTAACAACTTAGAAATTTTAGCTGTTTGGAAAACATCATCCGGTAATCTATAATTTTGTTTATGAATTGACATTGTATGGCCCATAAATGAAGCCAATTGTTCCATATCGTTTTCGGACATATTGAAAAGTTGGGTTAAAGTCGCTAAATGTTTGCGAAGTCGAGTCGAAGTCAAAGCTTTTGGATTTTTTGCACCACACGCTTTTGCATATTTTTCTATGGTCTTATAACCACATATAATTGATCCCCCAGCTTTAGAGAACAAAAAATCATTATCCGTGTTTACATATTTATGTCTTATAGAAATTAAGGTCTCAATATCTTTTTGAACATCTTTGCAAAATAAAACTGGAACCCCTCTCCCTCTTTTACCCCGAATAACGATTCGTTTCAAACTGTTTACTAGTATTTTTTCAGTTGCTGATAGTACTTTGTCGAATTCTTCATATTTATTATTTTCGTTGTCTTTTTTATCATAATTTTCATAAAAACTTAATTGTAACCTCTGAAGTTCTCCGGGACGCCGTCGATTTAGTAACAGAATTCGGCAGAACACTGACTCTAATAATTCATTGAATGCATTGCAATTTAATGAATTATTTGATTCCGTTAGCTTGACTACTGCGTGTGCAGCAGTTTTGTTTAGATGGTCTTTTAAACATTTTAAATCAGATGCTAATGGAACAATTGTTGTTTTATTATACCGTTTCATATTTAAGTCATCAGCAGCTTGGCTAGAGACGTCAAATTTCCAATTAGATTGAATTATACTTGCAAGTGTTTTAAGATCAATTTGAACTTCTGCTCTATTAATACTAGCTTCCGCTTTGTAAGACTCAAGTAATGCTATATTGCAACATTGTTTTAGCGATGTTGCAATATTCATGGCATAAGTAGGTGAATCGTAACGATCTTTAGAATTATTAAAACTAGCTGCATTTTTAGTAGCCAGAACTAGTGTTCCATAATTTTCCGGCTTTAAGGCGTCTAATAAGCTATTAATGTTAGGTTTATTATTTTTTATTTCTATTAATAGTTTACCAAGCTCACGCATTTTTCTAGAGACTACATTTATAAAATGTTTTTCTCTATGTGACCTAAGATATTGCATTCCAAAAGCACAGATCAAAGGATCTTTTTTCGCAAACATAGATATTTTATCCGGTCTCATACGTGGAAAAACTTCATCTTTTAATTTTTGATTTACTTTGACGTTACGAAGCATAAAATTCTGTGCATCAACTTGAACATTTGATGTAAGATTTTCACTATCACATAGTTTTTTGTGCTTCCATAGTTGTTTTCGAGAATAAAATCCTAAGCATTTAGTACAAGGTAAATAGTCGATATTACTATTATATTTGTTTTTTTTCATTGGCTTAAAAGTAGAATTTTGAGTATTAGTAATATAATTTCCTTTCTTACGCAAGAGTGTAAAAACTTGTTTACGAGATTTACTATTTTTTGGCATCGATAACGCCTTTTGAACTTCCGGTTCATTAGAATGGTTTCTTATAACGTGTCTAGCGAAATTTAATATTAAACTTTCACAATAGAAACAATAATCTCGCTGTCGTATCCTCTTCTTTTCATCCTTTTCATTTTCTTCGGAAAAAAGATCTTTAGTTTGTTGGTTTTCAGAAGCTTCATTGTGAATTTCAATAGAAACCTAAAACAAAAATGTCAATGGATAGGTATATATTTTTAATCTATTATATTTCACACTAGCTATGCCCGCGACTTCGTCTGCGGGGATATTAACTTTCAAAAATAAAAGTAGCCTAAGTTACTCCTTATTACATCAGCTACCAGCCAATAAAAGTCCCGTCAAAATCGATCCAACCTTTTCATATATTAGCCGGAACAAACAGACAGACAAAAATTGGAAAAAATGTTATTTTGGTGTATGAACCGTATATATTCAAATATACATGTAGTAAAAACGGTTATTGCAATAATAAATAAATAAATTCCAGGGACTGCCACACCAATTGCCTAGCCCCAAACTAAGCTTAAAGCTTGTACTATGAGTGCTAGGGAACGGATACACATACTTAAATACTTATAAACATCCATAACTCGAGTACAAATGCCGATGTTGATCACATAAACATTTGCCCCTAGCGGGATTCGAACCCGCGTACCTCGGTTGTGTAGCCAGGGTCTCTGACCACTAGACCAATGGGCCTGTCAATATTACAATTTCCCCCCCTAGCCGCTTTAATAATTTAGAACAAATCACTGCTTTAATGTATTTTTTTACTTACGTGATGGTTTTGCTTAGAGTTGCTGGTAACTGAGGTCGCGTCACAAAAATCTGACTCAGTATCAGATTCGTCAGTGGTTTCTGGTACATAAAGATTATCGCCTGAATCACTAAAATCAGCATCGTCATCACTTTCCGGCACATCAAAAGATGTTCTTTGATTTTCTTCGATGCTTACACAACTTTCCGGATTATCTGTAGTATCAATAATATCATCCTTTTCGGTAGCTACGTGATTTATATCTTTATCAAAAAAAGTACTACTTATGGTACTATTTTCACGTCGATGTCCGGCGCTAACGTGAACTGTGTTGCTGGTTGAAGCTACGCATATTGCAGTTCCTTTGTCTCCAAGTTGTTCCTAAAAAAATGTTAATATAATTTACATTGACATTTCTAAATATATTTACCAAGTATTCTAACACAGGTATACGTGCCATTTTTTTTAAAACAAAATAAATATTAAATAAATGAATGTGTTTACATGTTAATGATGAATGAATTAATGAAAAAGAATTTCGTAAATGAAAAAACTCCATAAAAGCCTTGATCAGTAGTCGCATAACTATTCTACCGCTGCGCTGCCAAAGCAGTCTCGAGTAGTAGTTATTAGTTTTGAAACTGACGTGAGTTAAAAAAAGTACCTAACAAGAATAACAAAACATATCTTTTATATATTTATACTTTCCATGCAATGCATCTTTTAAAATCGGCCTATAAAAATATTATAATAAACAATTTAACTTTTATCATTACAACTTGGATACATACCTTAGATATTTTTTGTGTTTTGATTTTTTCTTTTAGATTTAACAGGGATTTGTCAATATTTTCTTGATAATTGCTTACATTAACTGCCTTTGTTTTATTTGTTCTTGTAGTATATGCATGTACTTGATCTAAAAAATAAAATAAATTTAGTTATGAAACGTTATGATATTATTATTACATAGTAAAATAAGCAATCGTTATTTTTAATATTTACCAAATAAGAGTAATCTACGATCTTATAATAAATACCTAGTTTGCCTGATGACAATATTCGCATTCATCTTCTGGGTAATGATCATACCGAGCACAGGTACAGTTACTGCACCAGAACCAAGATTGTTCTAGTAACATGAGTACATTATGACCAAAATTTAAATCAACCACCATATGTTGTGGTTGCGTTGGTACAATATTAAATACAAATCCACAATTTATACAATACGTTCGCAAAATAAAATGCGCCGTATCCCAAGGCCAAATCAAATCATTATTTAACATCTGTTCAAAATCCGATCTGTTAAGAAAATTATCTACCTCTAAAAAAACAACCATCTTGGTTTCACTTGAACGTATACTGACTAAGACAACTGGGTACCGACTGTTTAGTCGGATATTTTGATGGTCCCTACTTTTAAATCTTGCACATCAAAAAAAGGATTACTTTGTAACCTAAATAAAGCGTCGAGACAAGAATGCGACCCATAAGTACCATTAAGTATTCTATTTTTGCGATTATGCGATAACAAATACATACATATAAAACAAAAATGTAATCAAATTGATAATGAACCGGCACTAAAAAAAAAAGCTTTAATGTAAATAAAACAATCTTACCTTTTCGTCCTTTTCCCTTGCTTCTCATTTTTTTTTATTTAAATTCCTAACGGCCCATAATAAACAAATTTATTATGTTTATGGATTTGTCGGATCCATAAGCATAATATTAAAATCCGTCAATATCATAGAATATCGTACACTACATATACACATGTGCACGATATTCTATGATATTGACGGACGGCGAATATTACGTGTAACGGTGTGACTCGTTGAATAGCAAGTGTATAACTAACTCATAAGTTAAATCAATGTTAAATACATTAAATTTGTACAAGGCATAGTTCACTAGTTTATATCGCACCAGGCGGCCAGGAAGTAGATAAGCCGAATTCTAAGACATAAACAATATCAACGGTCGCATTCATTCATTACATTGTAGTCAAACGTATATCGCGCGCCACAACAACGCTGCCCGATTTAAACGGAATCGCCAAGAACTAATCAAAATACAATTTCATATACTGTAGCTGTAAAGTGGAGTCAATTTTTTTATTTTATAACTTTGTTCAAGTGGTACTTTAGACCAAGACGGGTGGCTTAGCAATGTTAATTGATTTGACGTCCGTATATAGGACGCCAAAAGCAGGTGGACGCCATTTTAAATGCTTTTAAGTCCATAATGGACGCCAAAACGGTTCTAGGAGATATATATATATATATATATATATATATATATATAACCGTCTTTCTGAAAGTACGGACTCATCATCATCCTAGCGTTATGTCCCGTGCTTAGACGGGGTCCGCTTAGACCATGATCCAGGATTTAGCGAGTCTGGTAATTACATTGAAGCGACTGCCGATCTGACCTTCGCACCCCTAAGATAGGGGAACCAGACAACTTTTGGATCATGGTTACAAATCCAAAGTTGTTTGAATTTGCAGGTTTCATTCATTTGAAAGTACGGACTAGAACAAAGAAACCGAAATTCGCTGAGATTTTCTATAATCCGTTAATATTACGCGTCTATCCATTTACGTAAGTAGTTACTACAGCTATAAGATTTTTATGACAATCACTATAACCACTCTTCTGTGATGCAGCAATAAAATAATTATTGATAGTTAAAAACGCATGTATGCATGTTGGATATTAAGAGACGAGATGGAGTTAAATACCACCTGAAGTCTTCGGACGGTCAACAGTCTTTGTTATGCATAACATTCAATGATCCATGGTCAAGACATATTAGGACCATGGCGGGCAGAGTACTGACAAATAGAACCTACAGACTTCTGTGGAACCACTGCATTCATAAAATAGAATAAGGCCCGTCCCGGCTTCGGAAATGTGTTTGCACCAGTAGAGAAACATGTTTTTTCTAAAACCTGAATAAACCTGATATTGCATAGTTATTTACTAAGAAATATTAACAAATTATATAGACAAACATTTCTCGATCTTCATTTTATATCAAAAACGGTTCAGTAGTTTCAGGGATTACCCTCTAAAGACGGACAGATATACGCGTCTTATTCTTATACTATGCATATCAATACAAGTCCCATGTTAGTCTGGGACTTAAAAAGAATGTGTCAACTGTGTTTCTTGTCTAGCATGTCGTAAAAGGCGACTAATGGTATATCGGGTTTTGGGTATGTGATTGTGTAGGCGACAAGTTAGCCACTTGTCACAATTTTCCATCTAACGCAGGCCAGTTTTTATTTTTAGCTGTATGTGGCTATGTATATATATCAATACATACATACGTGTTGATAATGTAACTTTGATAAGTTCCCAATAATACATTGGGAAGAAATAAATAATCTGCTGCCACAGTATAAATGCGGTCATAGCAAGGTGACACCTTCTAATACGCACAATCTAAGGGACATGCTGACAATGTGGAGCCCATCCACCAATATGGAAATCTTATTGAAGCGGTAAGTAATAGGTAGATTTTAATAAGCAATATGTTAATATATAAATATTATAAGTCTCACAACGGTTCTTATTAGTTTTACGCAGACTTTACATAAACATAAATGAAATGGAGAGAGTTAGATAAACAAAGTGATAGATCCTTCAAGGTAAAACAATCTTTAATGTAGCTGATTTAATTGAAAATCCTGTCACGATAACACATATATGTACATTAAATAATATAAATTATATTATTTATATCTAATACTTAATTTATATAATTTAGGTATAAGATATACTAGATCTGCTGAATATGTTAATGAGATTGTCATGAATTAGACTTTTATCAACTGTTTAAGTACAAAATGTTGTATCTTATGTTTTCACACCAACTATCTAACGTGTGAAATCCGATCTTGACATCGATCTTAATAATATCCAGATTTTACTAATTTGTTTAAGTAAATATTCTCACTCGTACCCCACGTGTGCAAGTTTGGACATGGAATAATACTCATATGACTATATACCTACCATGACTGAATAATAATCACATCTTTGTTACACACAAGCTTGCTGATATGCTAATACATCTTGAGGAAGTTTACACGTTCTATTAACTAGGAAGGTGTAACCACAATCTCATTTGTCTTCTTTCCCTGTTAAGAACTATGGCTTGTCTCTGTGGGTTGCGAAAGTTCAATGGCAGTCGCTTTTATATGTGTGATATATAAACAGATGGTCTTAACTGATGCAAAAGCGTAGCTCAACCAAACAACATGACGAAAAGCTAGGAAAAAGAAGTAGTCTTATATTATAAAAAATAGTATAAACATTATGGTTCAGTCATTATAGCCTTTTCTTTGCCATTTTGAGTTGAAAGGATAGGACCAAAGGGAAAATTTGTGTGAGTAGACCATGATTCAGGATTTAGAGACATTGAAGCGACTGCCGATCTGACCTTCGTAACCTTACGGTTAAAATAGGGGAACCAAACAATTTTTAGATCATGGTTACAAATACAGAGTTGTTTGAATTTGCAGCTAGTGCTACCACTAGCTTAAAATAGATTTGAAAAATCCAGAGGTATGGGGCCGGGTTTGAACCCGCACTCCACGGTTAAGAGGCGCGTGTCCTTACGTCCTACCATTGAGCTACAACCGCTCTACTATAAATATAGATTTATATGATAATTTTATCCAGAACTTTCTAATTTAAACGATAAAGAAATGCTTTCTCCCCTCCAGTTCGTACTAGATCCGCTTAAAACCTTCCTCAATCCATCCATCAACATGCCTTTGTAGCTGCACTTATTATCGTGTAAATCGGCAGACACTTGATTCTGCAACCTAGCACCGGTATTTGGAGTCGTGTTTATAAAACATCGCCTTCCGGGAACGCAGTGGATGTCACTTGACACGTCAGTTTGTGAGACGAGTCACACTACAATAGCAGAAAAGAAGAGCCATCTCAAGTTAATGTATATCGATTATCGAACATGAACCTTAAATTGACTAAATATGCCAGACTGACCAAATTTATGGCAATAAAACGAGGACATTTTTCTAACAAGATAAAAGGTTAGTTTGCCGAAGGCTGTCAAAATAACGTGATTATAAATATTCGAGTCTTTGTCCTAGATGCTTTCGCTATATTCACTTTTATTTTATAATGAAAACGTTACTAATGCAGAAAATAAGGCAAGGCATATTATAAACTAGCTTCTGCCCGCGGCTTCGCTCGCGTGGTACATCGATGAAACATAGCCTATGTTATTCGGGTGTATGAGCTATATCATTCAAAAGTTTCATTAAAATACATTCAGTAGTTTTTTTGTGAAAGAGTAACAAACATCCATCCATACATACAAACATTCGCATTTATAATATTAGTACGATAGCTGTATTCAAAACCCTACTAATATTTTACTTACAAGCCATTTAGTAGTAGGTATGCGGGCCACAAATGTCTATTTTAATTAAACATAGTAATATACTGTACCTGATGTTATTATTCCTTTATATTGTGAAGGTGTGTGGACTGAAACATAACACCGACCGGATACAAAGCTATTTTTATAATAAGCTTATCCAAAGTCCAAACTAACTGAATAACGACTACTGCTGCGAATATGAGGAAGTGTATGTTTGCTCGGCATTGCTTAGGATTTGCCAATATGTAAATGCTGTCGAATGTAGGTGGACACTCATTACCTATTTTACATATTTTTTAGTGTCATTGAAGAACAAATACATGTTGGTATGTAGGCAAGTATTTACTGAAACAACCGTTATGTTTATAAGAAATTGTAGTGACTTATTTATGTTGTTGTTGTTTTTGAGTTTGCCATCGCAAATTTATCTCTTAATGTATAAATGAATAATAATTATTATGTTTTCGTAGGTATGCGATTTCGATTTATTTTTTATACATGGCCGTGCATCGACTGTCAAATAGTCATCATGCTTCGGGCGGTTTTGATACACATTTATTAAATGAAATGAAAAATCGGACCTCGACCGCAACTAATAAAACGCAGCAAATGCTGCAAAATAACCAAAATATATTGTAAGATTTTATTTGTAAAGTAATTTATTAATCCACTGACTTTGGAATGCCTGTCACACGTATTTATAATTTTTTTGCCGGGATACGGCAGCTCCTGCTTTGTGTGCATGCATGCGCGGCTCATCTCGCGCGGCAGTGGTCGATGCAGTGCACTTCACGATTGTTAGGCGCCGGATGCACAGCACCGAGCACACGCGCAAGTCGAGACATGCATAGGCAGCATGTCTCAACTACTTCGCCCAGGAATTAGACGCCGGTCGTCCCCGCGACCGGTGTCGTGGGCCCACTCTCGCGCTGTGCCCTCTGCCTCTGCTAAGCCAGAGAGACACGCGGAGAGAGTCTCGTCGAAGGGGACCGCCTTCCACCCGGCGGCCCAAATTGAGAGTAGAGCCCTGTCGACGCGGAGGGAGAGGAGATCCCTCCGTGACCCACCGCAACTCAACACAGTGCGCCCCTGTCGGGTTGCCGAGGATAGGCGAGCAACGTCACACTCAGCTACTCCTCTTCCTTGGCAATCCTGCGGCCGGTGCCGCAACTGGCTCGTTTCCCTTCGAGCAGTTGCGGCCCATCTCGGGGTCTCTATGATTACCTACGGAATGAGCGACTTTTATTACCTACTATCGGTAATTAACTATACATATTACGTAATCGGTAACTGCATAAGGTGAAAATTTAATTTGCACGTTGATGACATGAAATCACCCTCTTTACTGCGCTCTTAATGCTAAAGGATGCATTATAGAGAACATTATGGTATCTAGGTTCTTACTCCAACTGAAACGATTTAAAGGACTTACTTCTATTGCGCAGTAGCACAACGATTTCAACGCAGAAATACTTTATTACCTATGTTACTTAGATTAGATAACCACCCATGTTACCACAGCATGCAGTCCGTAGTTAAGCTACAACTAGATATTGATTTAACATTTTTATCTCTGATACTCTCATGCGTGTAGACGCAGCACGAGACATATTATTTATAAAACAAATGTTTGATTTTTTATCTTTGTTTTGGGAGATAAGAATAAGGCACAATTGATATCAAGAGATACGGACGTTATCTTATCTTTGTACGAAACACACGGAAATTAGATTTGTTGAGTTTAATCAACGATTTACGATTTGTCATTAAGCCGAAAGTCATTAGATGTTTAGGTATATAAAATAAATACTAGCGACCCGCGCCGACTTTGCGCAGTGAGCACTAAACAAAATGAAACTATACATACATGTTTGTATTACAACTATACACTACACCTACATCTTGTATTATATATTTTCAAAAAATATTTCAAAATTTAGTGATACGTCGAAACGGACGAAACACTGAACGACCCGACCCACTTTTTCTATTGGTGAGAACCGCATTTAAACTATGTAAAGATTGTAGTACCTATACGTGGTTCTAAAATTAATTCTATTTTATGTGGTTATCATAATCTGTAGTCTTCATCGTAGAATAGAATTTGGTTCCATTGCTTGGTAATACCTACGAGAGATTATTGATTTATCATAAAAAATATTTTTATTCTGAATCAATGCATAAATATAATTCCGGATTAAGATTAGACAATACATTCTTTCTTATGTAGCACTTTTACGAAAATAAAATGGTAGTCACCAGTTTGATAATATCTTGGTATACACTCGTATGATGATTCGTTACACCGGAACAATTATGTACCAAGTTGTTGATGAATCAGTTATATGTTTTTGGTCGGGGTGTCTCTGGTATCCACAGAATAGAAAAATAATTGTTCCGTGGTTAGTACCTACCTTTGATTCTAATATTTCTAACAGATACGCTAAGCTGTTTACTGATGAATACTGATGGTAATGATGGTAGCTAGGTAATTCATAATTATATCTCTAATTAACATTTATATTTAATTTACGGATTGGCTCTTCTGGGTATTGATATCGTAGTCCTCAGAATTCATGTGGAAGTCATACTATACGGAAAAGCCCTACTTCGGAAATAAACTACCTATTAGTGTGTGTCTGACACACTTATACGTAGTTATTATTGATTAGTGCACTGAATATACCTAATCAAGCTAATTGATTAAGGCATATCACACAGAAAGCTGAATTGTATTTACAGTGCGTCTCTTCGTAATTCCGCAATAATAACGGCTTTAGCTTCAACTATGTACTACAATATTCTCACCCTGACCTTATATTATTATGACGCAGTATGGGATGGGAATCTAACCTTGAATTTCTGAGTGAAATTATTTAGTTGGAAACAACCATAACGTGTATCTAGCTAGAATTTACACTTGGCGATTTATCACTATTATATCAAGAGGGTATCATCTACTTAAGTCAAGCTAGAATGCTTAACTGCTTTGCAAAAATTAGAAAGTTTCGATGAGCAAATAAGAAATTTTATTGCATTTAGTGTTTAGAGTCATTGTGTGTTAGGAGCAATGATAATAATATCTGGTACGACTAATAGTGATAACGGATAAATAAAACTGACCGAAAATATGGTGAAATTTTAAAGAGTAAATATGCGAACAACAATCTATTACTAAACCAAGTGGAGTAATCCTATTGACTGAGGTCACGTTCCGCAGGATTAAGGGTGTGACTAAGAAGTGGCTTCGATCTGTTCCTTAATGTCTCGTGTTATTTTGAAACGATCAATGTCACTGGATTGTCTAAAATGTAGGTATATATGTCCGAGTCTAGAAGAAATGCATACATAAGAATGTATGCATGCATTGCTTGCAAAGTTGTTATATGTAAAGTCTACTTAATATACGATCGATTCTTTGGGCAGTTGCAATCTATAAATAGCTTGAGGTCATTTCGTTTACTACCGCAGCGAATTAAAAATTCACGAATATTAGTAGCCTTATGTGCGTCACTCATATTCTCTGAAATATGGAGTATCAATCTATTGAGTTCTTTTAAAGTTATGTTTCAAATAGACAATCCCTGAACTTACACATAGTTGTGCAACATCATTGGGTCAATAATGTAATATATTTATGAGTGGTAAAGTTGTAAATTGAGAACTTTTCCAGAATATCAAAGTTATGTGTCGCAGTAGCGATACTTGCTGGCGTTTTCTCGAAATCGTTTTATTTTTAGTCTGTCCTTATGCGTGCAACGCGTAAGAGAGGTTAAATTTAATTTTCTGCATCAGCTTTCCGCTAACTTGAGGCTCAATGTGAAGAATATCTGCAACAAATTATTTACTTATTTACCTTAGGTAGGTATTACGAATACAGCGTCAAGGGTTATATTATAAAGGATTTACATAAAGGTTTCTGTTTTAATGTTTGTTATTACAATTCCTTCATTTAGAATATGAATATATTCTAGTGGGAACAATGTGAATCTATAAAAATAATGGTATCAGTTCAATTATACGAATTGGGGTTTGGTTAGTGATTGTGTCAGCGACTAGCTAGCCACTTATCACTACTTTTTCACAATTTTCTTTTTTTGGTCAAACGTGGTTTAAGGAGTGGTTGTGAATGCTTTTTCTTATTTGTCTTTATCCTTCCTATTTTATTTTTTGGTCTATTTTTACATCCATCTAATATGAAAATAATACACATTAACAGTCCTAGAGATCGGACCTTTCCATGGTTTAGTAAAGAATCGATCAATATGTATTTACATATAGTTTTCTTATAAAAAATAGGATGAAGTGTGAATATGTACCTATTTTAGAGCATTGTGTGGACTAGTTCTTTATGAAGGTTTATCATATCTATGTTAGCAATTATGGTAATGGGGTTCACTCATTTATTTAATGGATTAGATTATGTATGGGTGAATACCTAGGAACTCATTAGAAAATTAGAAATATGTATCAGTTTTTTTCTCTGTATTTCGTGTACTTTTATCCTCGTTTTCCTTGCTATATCACTAGTATAATCTTGGAGCTTTTACTGTAAATTTGTGTAGTTTTGGATATCGACACGAATTTGGAACTGTGTGTTACTCAGCAGGTAGGTATATTTTACTCTATTAAGTAAATATATAAAGTTCGATCTGTTAATTCTCTGTGCCGACAAGCATAAAAAAGTTATATTTGCATTTTTTATTTGTTCCCGTTACAATAAATATCCATAAAGATTTCCTTGTCATGTTCAGCTTTAAAATATTGTAATTGTAGTGTTAGAAAACTACTGTAGAAATACCTATTTCGCAAGAATAACATTTTCCTTATTACTTTACTTTACTAGCTTGTTGCTTTTTTACAGAGCTCTGTTGTGGGTATTTCGAAAGGACTCACGTGTTTGTCTCCCGAAAACTTCGGTAAACTTTCCACATTTCGTCTCACCCCCTGAACTTTGATCCGAAAGGAGGCCAGTGACGTCGGCCTTGACGTCGCAGACGTATCGATAGCTACGGCGCATGCGTAACGTGTGCACTAGTGTGCGTGCGCGTCTGGCGGACCACGCGGCCGGTGCGTGCCCCGCTTCTGTCTCTCTCTCATTTCATATCGTCATCCTCTTCCTGTGTAGCACGGCGCTTCGGCTCGGGGAGCGCCGCTGATTCAAGTTTTAAATACCTTCGGCCGCGGAATAGCCTCAGTAGTGTTCAAGCTGCAACTCCCTACGGTACACGTCTGAGCTGTGAAACGTCCGCTGTTAAACATTGTGATTTTTTGTATTGTAGATTTTGTGGTAGACTGCAACCTGACAAACTGATTTCCTGTGCCTGCACAGCTGTCTAAAATAATTATTTGAATTTGGTAAGTAACAGAAATATCTGCGATTAAAATTTATACAGCGGGTTTCCCTTAGCCGCATGAAATAACGGTAAATTCTGCTGTTACTGTAAAATTGGATGAAAATTTAGGTCAATTGCAGTTACCAAAAGAATTCTATGCGAAGCTTTAAATTACAGTTGAAAATTCGGTGACATATTCTGGTAACATTTTACAAGTACCCTTCAATAATGATCTCATACTAAAGAATAATACAGTAAGAAATTTTCATGCGGGTATTTTTTTTTTAATTTTTCGTTTTAGGGAGATAGGCAAAAGAATATGGTAGAATATTCTAGGGTGTTCAGTAATGGTCGGAGCGCAGTGAGCAGCAAATGGCCGACGAGTGTACCGTCGCTGCACGCTTTCTCTCGCCGTGGGGTCGGCTAGTCTGACTTGCTCAATCACTTTCGATTCTCCTAACACAGGATGTACTTTTAAACAGTAACACCATTACAATCTTTTATCTTTTTATTTCTCATATACTATCTTGCACTCAGGACTCTAAACAATTTCACTTTTAGGACTGCTAAGTGGATTTATGTTTATTCGTCAATCGTCTACTTCGTTTATATTAGACCAGCTGTTTACTTTTGACCACACATTATGGCAATGTTTAAAGGTCGTCAATCGCAAATCTATAATGAAAAACTGTACGAATCGTTGTTGCCATTCCGTTTAAAAAGACGCTCTGTATTTTTACTGAACACTTAGCTTGAAGCTGAAATAAAACGAATCGGTGCTTGTAAATAATTTGAATACATTATAAGCTAGTTAGCTAAGATTAACAATAACGCAAATATAGCATTTACATAATGAATCACTACGAAATTACTAAATATACTGTTCCAATAATGAGACATAGGTTGTTTATTTTTCATTTACCCTTATTTTACACATGTTGGTAATTAGGTAGGTACATTAACTGTTTCTCATTGGATGGGTAAACATAATTAAATATTAATCAATACAGAAGTAGAGTTCTTTATTTTTGTATCTCTAAACTAAATAGGTATCTCCAACAAAACTTTGATTCACGTGAATTCTTACACATTTCACTAAAGTACTGTTTTCACTAAATATTCCACTAAAGGTTCGATCTTTTTACCTGCTCGAGGCTTCGGGTGTTTTAAAAAAAGGTTCCTTACATTGAGTATTTGTCACCGTTTTTTTTTATTTATCATCGCGAGCTACCTCACTGGGCTACCCACTGCCACTTTAAATGCGGCAGACAATAGGCAGATGTATTGAATGTAAAACTTGTCACGAACTGAAAACGTTTTATAATATGGAACGACTGAATACAGCATTTTAGATTACAATAGTAGTAATTTATTATCTATTAGTTTTCGAAAGACATACTAAAAATAATAGTGAGTTAATTGGATAACAGATTACCGCACTTATCAAATATTGTAACAAGAGCTGCTTATTTGTACCAGATTCAGCAAGATTTTTTAAAATAGTTTCAGTACTAGTACTTATAATTAAAATGCAATTACACAAGATTTTGAAATTACCGTAACACGTACAAATCAAAGTTTTAGTTAAGTTCATTGATAGATGGAAAATTCCATTCGACCAAAGGTCGTAAAATTTTGTCATGCATCTGTTATAAACCAGCTGGACAAACTTTACGTCACAATTGAGAATAGAGGCAGTCTTTGACGTGGTATATTAACACAGGTGATTCCTGGCAACAACTAGTAGTCAAAAGTAAAAACTTGTATAAAATTGTTTCAAGACAAGTACTTTCTATGACTCATCCTCCTGCTCAATTAATCATCCGTCATCGCAAGTGCTATTATCTATACATATTATATATAATCAAAGTTTTCATCTGTCAATGTACTTTATTATTAATAAAGAAAGTTTCAATTTGTCACTTTCACTACTAAAATCAAAATTTATATTGACACGTAACGAGAGTAATAAATAATGCCCATCGCTGCAACCAATTTTTTTTCTTGATAATATATAAGTTATGCAAGTCTAAAAATTACTATTCAATCGATACTACGAGTTCTTATAAAATAAATTTTAGTTATTGTTATTGGAATATTCTGGAAAACTAAAAACGAACAACACTTTAGTTGTTCGTTTTTTTCGTTCGTTCGTTCGTTCGCCCTATTATGCTAAAAAAATAATGCTGACAAAAAATAAGGTCAAACACAATACAAACAACAAAATGTCGAGAATACAATGTCACAAACTATTCAACGTATTGTTCGATCAAAAATGACGACGTTCTACATATTTACATTTTGGGTAATTTTTTTTTTTTTGTTCTGCAGACTTAACAATCTCCTCAACCAAGATGCTCGCCAGCCCAGCCATGGATCTCCAGACTGAAGAGACCCCATTAGCGCTTCAGCGCCTGTGGAACCTGACTCGCGCCCGTCTGGCCGGCACCTCAACTGCCCTGGACGTGGAGCCAGAACTGGTGGAGTCCCTGCCTATTGCCCAAGTAAGTAGTTGCAGGAATAATACAAAAATCTTATGAAAAAAAATAACAATATTCACACACTATTTTATGTTGATGTTGATCATAGACTAACAAATTTAGAACTAAAAAAAGAAACAGATATCGTTTTTTTAAGATTTGTAATTTGAAATTGAAGATAATTCCACGTTGGCTTTAAAATTTGTATGATATATTGTTAAGTGTAGCTGTGACATGATATCATGTTTTTATGATTTTGCTATACAAGATGTATGGAAGCATCGAATAAAATATTTACCCAGCAGTAAAAAAAAGCGGCCATGTCAAAACAAAATCAAATTGTGTCTACATTTAACTTGTGAGATGATCAATAAATGTTTTCATTATTTCTATGAAAATAACCTCGAGTATGACAATAACCTTCAATAGTTTGGAAGAGGAAATAGATTAACTACCGCATATACTATTAATAGTATTGCGAGTATCTTTTTGACTGGCCCATTGGTCGAGTGGTCAGAGACCCTGGCCACTAATCCGGGGGTCTCGGGTTTGAATCCCGCTAGGGGTTAATGTTTCGTGTGATGAAGAACATGGATATTTGTACTCGAGTCATGGATGTTTATAAATATATTTAAGTATGTCTATCCGTTCACCTAGTATCCACAAGCAAAGCTTAGTTTGGGACTAGGGAATTGGTGTGTCAGTCTGGAGAATTTATTATAGTATCTAAAAGAAAAAAAAACAGACGATGACGATCTGTTTGATTAATTGACCAAGAAACTGTTTTATAAGTCAAGGTTCCATTCGCAATGTGCCCTACTTTCTTATCACCGTTTCATACGCTATATCCGTGTGACTGTGAGTTTTATTCAAGTTAAGATTTATAACTCTGGTACATCATTTGTCATGGTTATCAATAAGAAAGGACCTTAGCACGGGGCAAGCATCATGAACTAGACTTTATACAACTTGTTTATCTTGTTTAGATATCTTATTTAGCCCACTTAATATTTCTTAATGATTGCAGATTAATTGCATTTAACTCGATTATAAGATTAACGATCATAATTATAAATTATGTCATTTATGTAATGAAACTTCAAAGAATTCAATATAAAAAACATAAACTTGCTAATATTGGGGTAATAAATATGTAAATAATACGTATATATTATATATACAAAATGTATATAGTATATCTAAATAGTTGTGTGACTTTCTTGTATTTTTGTTTTAGGAGCCCGAGGGAACTCCAAAAACCTATCTTCCCGCGCCAAGTGATTACGAGAGCGATGCGGAAGAGGCCTTCCTTGAAGTGGAAATACCCGTAAGTACCTTTTGAACTTATTTTTTGTATAACAAATAATGAGATCTTGTGTAGACAGAGGCTGCTTGTATAAGTTTAAGTTTTAGAAACACATAGGGAAGGGATTTTGGTTAAGATTTGTAATTTTACTATTCGGACAGAATTTTCGGACAAAACTATGTTTCATTAAGAAGGACACGACCAGAATGGATATTCTTGGCGGAATTTAATTGACAAAATAGTAGACATCAAGTAGGTGTATTACATATTGATTTTTCTTGTTGTTAAGGACCAAACGGAAAGTCTTCTGCGATTAGAAAACATTGACATCGTTAAATTTTTTCACCATACCAATTAACAGTGCAGTGTAGTTGTTGGAAGTCCATTAGTAATATTGTTTTGGCTTTCAGCGATAACCCGCGGATGTTTACCGAACAGGGAGTCGTGTTGCCGGCGTTCCCCCGATATCGATATTGCGTTATTGACGTCATCCTCGTCATGACCCCCCGTGGCCAGACGTATTACAAATAATATCGTAATGTTACGCGGCATTGTTCTTATTTATTTAATACTGGGAGCGATTTCGTATCTCTTTTGTTTTTAATTTTTTATTATAGCTGTTAGCCGCATGTAGGTTACATACGAAAACCATTCATTCTAATACATAATAATATAGGGTAGTTTATACAAGTACTTACTCGGTATTTTCCGTTAGTATTTTTAACTTACCGGATTTCTTCCATTTTTAAATATACATACGAATATCAATGAAATGTTTTGTATAAATACTGTCCAGTATTCAAATATAGGTAGGTATATGGAAATGTATTCCATTATTTTACGAGACATTGCTTGTTGTGTAACCTCAATTGAAAATCTAAAAGGAAAAATAAAGCCAAAAACACAATATGTGTCATATTATAAATTAAATCACATCATAACACAATGCACCATATTACCTCATAATACCTAAGAATGCGTATTTATGCACTCAATTAAAATTAGTTAAGTACTTATGTACAGTCACGAGCAATAATAATGTATACTTACATTGTCACATTTTCAAAAACTTCTACCACTTCATGCCAATAATTAATGTTTACCCAGTTTTGCCACAGTTTGATGGTTAGATGATTTAGAGAAGTTGTTGTTCACGTTTTTCTAGAATGGTAGAAGTTTAAATATTTTTGAAAATGTATACGTAGTATGGCTGGTTTAATATGAATTAAATTAACCTTATTCCATAGTCCGTGCAGTGCTTAATGAATTTATTAGAACAAAACTAATCAGTCCACACGTGTGGTTTTAAGGAAAAAGATAATTTATTAGTGATTTAATGATATGGCTATGTATACTGTATGTATAGATATGTACATAATAAGAAACGCTCAATTGGGTTCGGAACAGAGGATCGCTTGCAGACTTCGCTTAATAATAGCGCATTTGTTCTGCTTCATTTGGCGACTCATTCGCGAGAGTAAGGTCAACAACATCGACGTTTATACGGGCTCTCTGTTTGCAACACTATTTGGGAGTGTTAACCTTGCTGAAGGTTGGTGTTAGGACTATGTCTTGTCTAGCCAGTAATGCAATGCAAAGTGATGAAATTTTGATTAAGTTTACAGTGGAAAGTTCCCACCTACAACATACAATCTTGAGCCATATGTCTTATATGTTTAAAAGTTAATTATTCCAATGTAATTCCAATTAAAGTTGTATACCTGTATCCAGTCACATGGATGCTAACGTTTAGTTAAGGGGAGTATAGAAAAAGTCCTATTTTAAAAAGCATATTGCAAAAACTTAAATATAGACCGGTATTATGTTGATGTCGCTTCGTTTGGTTTTGGCCGATTATTTAGCTGTCTTAATTCCAATTACTTTTAGTCCATTGAAATTACGTATAATGTTTTATTTTTCCCTAAATAAAGTACTTATTCAGTGCGTGTGTTAAAATTTCCTCAACTCAAACACTCATTCCGGTAGCAGTATCTCGCATCGCCCTAATTTGTGCTTTGTGTAGGCGTTAGGCCGGTAGTATCCAACTCACGTGAAGAATATGCGAATACACTGAGAATAGAACGAGGGAAACATTCTAGTATAAATAGAACACGTTCAATCTCCCGGACGGACTTTGGTCCGATCAACAAATCAAGACCAATTTGCGAATGCGATGAATAGGTTTCACAAATTACAGAGGAGCAATTTCTGACGCAAGCCTTCTAACTAAACTGTTTACATGTTTTAAAATTAGTCTTTGATGGTCGTTTGAATGTTAAATTAATTGTCCATCATTTAATCAATTCTTCCTTTCCTTGTGAAACATCAGGTTACTCGAGGACATTGAACAAGTATTTTTTTCAGAACTACCTGTTTCCTTGGTCCATACTTAGCGAGACTGGTTTTATAAGAGATGACCACCGTTCAACATGCTTTTATGAAATGCAACGATGCCATAACACTTTTCGAGTTTGTTTAAAATTCTAAACACTATCATTACGATGCTTTAAAATTGGAATGAGGATTCTTACAACACGTGGCTACTTTCATCATAGTATGATATATTATGACATAACTTTTTCTACTTGGCATGAGAGAAGACAACAGCATGACGTTGAACTTATGCTACTGCCAACTAGGTATTAGGATTAGGCGAACTTCCTTTATTCAGTCTAGTAGCGTCTTGCGGTTTGGTCATTGTACTAATTTTTTTAATCAGTTCACTACTACAAATTGAAAATGCTGCCTGAAATCGAACTTTGTGAATTATCTGAAGATAACTGCGGGAGCCTCTGTCTAAACATAGTCGAAGTGGGACCCGTCCTATATTTAGTGAAGTGTTGTTTTTGAAATAGTAGATTAAGATAGACTTTTTTCAGGAGCAACCCGAAGCGACCAAGGGTTACTGGAAGGAAAGTGCCTATGAGAAAGAGGTTTTGTTGGATGCAAGCCTGCTCGGAGATGTGCCAGCGGTATACCGCGTGCCTGCGCCCGCGCCATACCAGATGCCAGTTATAGGGGTGTACATCGACCCCCGAGTTAGAACCGGCTTCAGATACAAAGTTAGGCCGATGCAGGTGAGAAGAGCAATTTAAATTAAACCTATAACGTTGTTGTAATATCTGATCACACCGCAGGGCTATGGCAAACCGTCAGATGTTTTAATAAGTTAAGAAGTGTTGAAGATTGCAATCTGATATTATTAGTACAGTATATGCAATCCTCCACATTTCGATGAATAATTTTGAAATTATGAAATGAAAAGCACTGACGGTTTTCCAATAGTAATTACTGAATGTCGCTTAGCCATCGATGAAAAGATTGTACTATCACAATTCGCTTTTGTCTCATCAATGTGGAACTTCCATTGGGAACCAAACAGAAAAACTACGAAGATCCATATAAGACTCGGGCAAAATTTTCCAACTGAACCGCAAAAGAAACGGCTGCGCTTAACGTAATGATGATTTGAATATGAAGTGAGTTTGGGCACTTATATTGAAGGAAAGCTTATATTAAGCCTGTAGAATCATCGGTAAACGTAAGTGCTAGGTGACCTTAATTTTGACGATAAACTTTGCAATTCGTAGAATTCGCAGTATTTTAATACGCCAGAAAAAAGTATAGTTTGCTCGAATAATATTTATTGATCTATGATGGAATCGATTGTGGTTGCTTTTAGTACATTTTTGCAAGGTTAAATTTTCAGAAACATACGGATGGTGAGTTACTTCATATCTTGCAAATATGTTGATGAACTAAGCGAAAATTCTTGTAACCAGAAATTCTAACAATATTATACATTTTAATCATAACATATTAACTTTAAAATACATTTAAATGATCAGAAGAATCTTCGCAAAGTTCTTTAAGATGCAACTACCATCGAATCATAATTGCATGGTAATATTATTGAAAATAATAATATTAACTAGTTTTATCGTAAGGTTGTCATATTTAGTTCGCTTACTTTCTATTTTCAAAAAACATTATAAGATGTACATACCTACACGTAAAAAATTCAACACAATTAAATTGCTTTTCGTTGTCTTAACCCTTGATCTTGATATTGTTTTGTGTTCTTAAAGATTTAATTAATGGCAACCTTACTTCAAGTTATTTAATTTATTTAATTTGTTGTTTTCCATCTGAAACATATGGTTACATAATTTACTTATTATTTACTATAAGATTGTATTAAACGTCCAAACTCAATTCTCCATTACCTGCCAGCCGATTTCAGCGGTTCAGAACAATTTGGTCAGATTAGTATAGTCGCGTTAGTTCAGTGAGTAGCGGTGTCCGTTGCTGAAATTTCCAGAGTGAAAATGTCACCAACGACCAACACTGTTATCTTGCGTTTGCGCCACTTGGCTGTGTGCTCTTGTCGTGTAGGCGATGGTATGTGGATCGTCCAGTTTTTCAGAACCTCGCCCAGAGCGGCGTTGATACAAACCACGAGAATGCTTGCAGAAACCCGACAGGTCCAATGTGACATACGGCTGGGAGCATGTTATGTCCAAAATAGGTAAACCATAAGTATCATTCATAAGGGCGTCACGCCAATCATTTATTTGTGTTCTGTTAATCACATTGTGGTCATGTAATGATTTCTTCTCACCATCAACCATTATCCTGGGAATATTTCTTGCGCTAATTACCTTTTTCATTTAATTACGCTACGTGATCATGAATGTTGGGAAAAATAATCATCACATCGGTCACAATAATTTATTATGAAAAAAAATAAAATAATATTTATTATTTGTAATTTCTATTTCCATATTCAAAAATATTTTACTGCGTAATATATAAATAATTTTTCATTGAAATATTAGATACAAAGATACTAAAACACTTAAAATTATTATTTTTGCATAAAATATTTACATTAAGGAAGTTTAGAATGATTTTTGGAGCAGTTTTCTTTATTATCTTTTATATTTTCAGGCTCTGGATGCGCCTCTACTATCAGTGAAGCCAAGATATTTGTTTGGAGGGAAGGCCCTCACACTCCAATCTATTGGTCGTGGTTTTGCCAGACGCCTCACATTTGAACCAGTTGATTCCACACTCAATGAGAATGAAAACTATTTCTGGACCGACTCTAGACCGGAAGGATTTGCTTTCGAAATTGAGGCTGTATTCATTGGAGACAAATTCACTATCTACGATGCTAACCACGAACCTCAAGGCATTCTTGAAGTTGTTCAGCAGCAGGTAATAATCTCAAAGTCTGTTTTGAATAGCCTTTAAAAGTCTGACACTAAATATTGAAATAAATATTAGATGTTTTAGGAAATACAGTTTTTAACGAACTTGTTTGTTTATCATTTGCAGAAGAATCAGGTTGAACTTGACCAGAAGATCTTTGACGACGGATCGATTGAGAAGAGGGTAAAGATCAATACCCTCTGCAAAGTCGAATGGTACGAAAATGATGGAGCAACCAAACTGGTGCCTGTTACCGGTGTGGCCATTTTAATGAAGGGAAGAGGCAATGCCAGCGTTAAGCGAGTCATTAACGTTGCTATTGGAATCAAGCAGCTCAAGAAGGGTTACGAACTAAAGCCTGGTATCGAATCTTCGTCCAGGAGAATCAGCGTGAACGGTGGTGATATTAAAGACATTCCTTGCCAATACTGTGTGGTTGGACTTGAGAGATATGAACTGCCCGTTATTGGTAAATATTAGTTTTAGACATACATAGTTCAGAAGTATAATACAGTATGGGATAGAAAATTAAACGTTATTATTTTTTGATCACAGGGACTTTTGTCGATCCTCGTATTATTCCTGGCTTCTACTACCGCGTTCGCCCGGCCGGCAGTCGTCGCCACCTCTTTGATGGGCGTAGCCTGCTGCTACAGTCTGTCGGCATGGGCTACGGCAAGCGCATCACCTTCAAGCCTGACACATTAAACGCACCTGAAAACTATTTCTGGTCCGACTCTCACCCAGAAGGCCTCGGCATGGAACCCCGCGCTATTCAACCCGGCATGAAATTCACAATCACGGGCAATGGAGTAAGTAAACTAAAAATAAATACGCTGCCTAGTTCAACATTTGATTAATTAAATAATAATAAAAAGCACGGGATCACTGTAATATGTTTTCTTTGGCAAATTATCAGTCTTAAATTACTTTTCTCGTTGGCATTTAGCCAGTACAGCTCGGTAGCTCAGCCTTGGCAGTTCATCTGGAATTTACAATGTTTATTTTTGTACTCATTGAGTTGTTTATTTTCTTTACAGGGACTTTTGGGTGAAGCCAGCGTCTTCAGGGCTGACTTACCGCAGGTTGAGGAGAAGACAGATTATGTGGACGTGCCGGGGAAGCGTGGAAAGGCAGTGGAGAAATACATTCACGTTGACGTCACTTGCCACGTGAAGCTGGCGACGACCGGAGGTGGCTCAGTCGACTCCGAGGTGCACCTAATGAAAGTATCTGGAGTAGCCCTCGTCCGCAAAGAGCCCGGTCAATCTACCGCCAAGCTAGTGAAGGTATTCAACGTGGGATTGGACTCCCAGCTGAACCTGCTGTTCGCGCACTCACAAACCGAGCTCACCTTCCATCCTCTGCCCTAAAAACCTTTAGAGGCCCGAATGGTGCTACAGCACAAGACAGTGCATTATCACAGAAGTGTTGTAGCACTAAAAACTTACCTGGCGCGACAGTGGCTCCGTCAAATGCCAACCGATTAGGTCACGAGTTTGCAACCGATGGAAGGTCAATTGATTGCACAGTTTGCAGTCAGCGATTCGGTTGTAGACTCGTCTCGGATGCATACCGAATGTTATTTGTGAGCTCCCCACCAAGCTCAGGACCGTTTTAATATCACCGTTGGAGGCTGCTAGTTCTAGCGAACTGCGGCGTTGAGCGTAGCTAGCTACCTAAGTCGATGGTAGACTCTCACCTTCAAAACTTACGTACGTTATCTACGTCTCTTGAAATGTAATGATTTGATTAATCAGTATTCCTATTTAATTATTTTAAATGTTGTATAATGTTTTGGATGTTAAAATATTTTACATAAAATCTAATTGGAGAGAACTATAAAAAGACTAGTAACATCTTTTCAACTTTTGTAAGGACCTGGATTGCGCATTGTGTTTGAATCCTTGTTATTATTTCAGAAGTTATTTTATTTGTCTCTAAATTATTGTTTCCTATTTTGTCTCGAATATTGTGTATACACTTTATTTTGATTGAAATAAATATGTATTTATTTAAAGTTTTGTTTTACTGTACACTATCTATCCTTTCTGTTCTTAAGTAGATTTTACCAAATTTTATACATCATACTAACGCGCTCACCATCTCTGAAGAGTCGATACAGAGTGTAAGGACTCCTTATTAAATTTCTTAAACGACTTTTAGCCAAAAAACTAAGTTAATGATTATTATGATAAAATGGACGACATTAGCGTAACCAACATTCCGACAAACCCTATAACACCCATGTCTTTAACTATTTCATTATTTTCACATCCTGGGCTTGTCTTTTATAAAACGTGAAACGCGAGTTTATAGAAAGGAATAATCTTATACGATCATTTATGATAACCCCATGCAAAATTCAACCAGTGGTAGGTACCCTCTTTTAAATGTCCCATTCTTAGCGGATGCCTACGGTAGGTTCATAATAAAAATCATCTGTCAAAATTCAGACCAATTGCTTTAGTGGATCGAACGGTTATTGAACTATGTATTGAAAAATCAGTCACGTTTTTGTTGTAATGTACTTACAGATTAAGCTTATCTTTTCACGAATGAGCAGAACTAGTTATCTACGCTTAGTAGGTAGGCTATTTGTCAATTCGAACTGATAGGCAAAAGCAGTGGACTCTATTTATAATTTGAATAGATTTATAGTCTAAATAATAATGTCCTCCTATCCGATATCGATCATGACGGCCAATCTTAACGAGGATTAGCCAGCTGCACAGTATTATTGTGCACAAGTGTGTACGCAAATACAGGTGCACTTTCTATTTCTTTACTCTCAAAGTCTGGTGAGACGGCAATTCGACATGACCGGAGAGAGGCCAAGCGCAGGACCAACGGCTTAACGTATTTTCGAGGCATGGGAGTCATTAAACCGCCAATTTCCTCTCTCCGAGCTGTTCTGAATAATTTCAATATAGAAATATCCAGCCACAAATGATGGCCCGACCCGGGACCTCTTGGTCCTTAGGCGGCGCATGTTACCACTAGATCAACGAGGCATAACAGGTCTATAGGAACTCACGAATACATGTTCATTAGGTATGTAATAAGTACATAATAGATATTCAAACATCTAACACGTGTATCAAACGCATCTTATCTTATAGAATAATATAATACCTACCTATACATATGTTGATTTGTTTGAAACATTGATTTCGCTTAAATAGACATATACCCAGCACTCGATACACTATTGGGCGGCTTCTACGATATCCTATGTAAGAAGGAAAATAGTTGACCCATTCTTGTTTAAGTCCCAGATCAAAATGGGACAAACCTGATAGTAAAAAAACACGTGGTAGTCGTATAATTAATATATGTTACTGCAGAATTCTGTTTAATTCTAGAATAGTCAAATTGATATATAAATCAAAGCAAGAATAATGTCAAGTGCTGTTCTACTAAGATTCTTTATCTTATTCGATGCAAAATAGATGAATCAAATCTTGATAAAGTCATGAAAACTAAAGCAACATGTATTTATCAAAATTGCATTAAATGCCATCTATCGAAAAATAGTTAAACTATTAATATTTGAAAGCATCCGTCTCGAAGGACCACCCTAATACGGATCTATACCGCAAGGTGGCAGTGTTCCAATCTTTCAGTATCATCAATCATCGCTAGATGTCGCTTGTAGAAAAGCTAACACTTTTATGAGTTCAGTTGCCTCGAGTCGGGCGAGTGTGCGTAGAGCGAGTTGCAGGCGTGTGGCGAGTTGAAGTAAACTTTAGCGGGAATACGTACTCGACCGGCGAACGGCGACCGCGCTGGGGGTCTATCGTACTCGCCGCGCCAGCGCTCCCACGAAAACCGCGATGTGTCAAAATAACTTAAAACAAGTGATTTAGTGCGACTACACGATTTCATCGCCGACATATCAACGAACGTCATACACGATGGCCCCGAAAATTGTGTGCGGTGGTGTCTTATTTTTGTGCATTTTACACAGTGCCGCTAATTTCAATCTAGAGCCGAGGATTCCTGTCATAAAGTTTGGAGAGGCCGGCTCGTACTTTGGATTTTCCGTTGCTGAACACCAGGTCATGAACACGACACATAAAACTAGCTGGTGAGTGTCTCGGATTAATGGAACTAATCTTCGAGTAATAGGAGGCCGTGATGTCATATGTGAAGGTCGCCTTCCATCTGTTTTGTATCGGACTGTAGATCTTTATACAATATGTTACAAGAATACTGTAGGAGTGTGATATCACTATTATCAGAAACACACGCTGTTATCAGAAACAGTGAAGCGATTGTTACAGCTGAATTTATATCGTATGTATTTGTTTACTAAGTACGAAGAATTCCGTTTTAAGAATTCTAAATTATCTTCATGCATATTTAAATGTTCATTCATGATTTGTGAAAAAGGTAACGTTCTACTTTAGAACACGCTCGTGGTCATAGACCACTAGACATTGTATTGGTTTAATAATTATTTAGTTATTTTGGTCTTTATTTTCTTGGAAACATCGATAAAGATAAAATTCAGCCTTGCCAAAAAATAAAAACAGCCAAAATTAATGATATTATCGCCGTTATGTATGTTCAAAATATTCAATACTAACTCTTGTTCCTTATTTTATTTGGAAGTGAGTTAAATATTTTGGTGAAACAACCTTTCCTTTTTTTTTAAGCATATACTAAAGTGGGTAATAAATCTGCAAGTTTTTCTCTTAACACTTCAGAACACACTTACCAACGACCCTGATAATAAAACGTCTATAGAAAATAGTATTGAGTGGACAATGGTCCTAAACCCCCGTGATAAAGTAAGGAAACAAAAACTCCGTCCGGATGTAAAGCCTTGCCTCTACCTGTGAAGTTCGGGTGCGCAGGCGCACGCGATTCGAGACGTCCAACAAAAAGTACCTGCGAACGTTCATTAAACTTTTTGTTGACTTCAACTGGAATTTCTTACGCTCAAGCGGTTCAGCCTTAATGTCCGATTTAATGACATTAACAATCCCTTGAGTTTTATTACATGCTCGAATAAATACAAATAAAAAAAAAGTAGGATGAAAAGTTGAATGATTCTATTTAAGTTAAAATTTTTTGGCCTTGGTTATTTTTTGGCCTATGCCTGTCAGAAAATTCTCTAAAAAGTTTTGAGTAACATTTATTGTATACAAAAGCATACTAACGTCTAATAACGTAATCACTGATAGGTAGATGTTAGTATGGTTTAAACGTTCTTTTTGAAGACTATATATTATATAAATAAATATAACTTCATTTCATATCTACAAGCCGCTTGTAACGAAATGTCAGCTGCGCATACACTAAAAGTAGACGGTCATGTTGGCAAGTTTATTCCAGATAGCAAATGATTCTTATCGTAGGTAGTATAAAATAATTAATATAGATATAGATAGTGCTAAAACCGTGACTATAGAAAGAAAATAAACTTTATGAACTTTTGGTAGGCAAGTCACATTCGTTAGAAAATAAGGTCTACATAATAAATCTCTCAGAGCAGTGGTAGCTCAATAGTAAGGACACGTGCCTCTTAATAAGGGGTGCGGGTTCAAACCCGGTATGTACCTTTTGGATTTTTCAAGTCTGCACGTATCTTATACCAATAGCTCGGCGGTGAGGAAAAACATCGTGATAAAACCTGCACATTCCAGCAATGCATCTATGGATGTGTAACCATGATCCAAAAATTGTCTGATTCCCCTATCAAAGAATTACAAAGGTCAGATCGGCAGTAGCTTTTATGTAATTACCGCCTGGTGATTCAGGAGCCTACCTGAATCATGGTCCAAGCAGACACCGACTAATAAAATATAATAATAATGTCCTCCTAACCGATATCGGTCACGGCGGCCAATCTCAACGAGGATAGCTAACTGCGCAGGAGATATTTAAGTGCACAAGTGTATATGCAAATACCAGAGCACTCTCTTTTCCTTCACTCTCATAGTCCGGTGAGACGGCAATTCGACATGACCGGAGAGAGAGGCGCAGGACCAAGGGCTTGGCGTGCTTTCCGAGGCACGGGGGTAATTAAACCGTTAACTTCCTGACTCTTGACTGTTATCGAGTGATTTCAATATTGAAATACCTAGCCACATATTTTTGGTCCAACCCGGGATTTAGATTTGAATTCTTGGTCCTTAGGCGTTGCACGCTACCACAAGACTAACGACGCAGTCTAAGCCCGGGACATAACGCTAGGAGGATGATGAAGTCTCTTAGAATATCCAGGTCAAAAGCTAACGCTAATATGATACGATTGTTTATTTACTTTATCCGTATAAAATATGGACTTTCTTCGACTCAGTCAAATTATATATAATATACTGATGTTCATCATGAAAGTTTTTTGTGAAATATTTCCATCGGAAGCAGAGATGCAGTGAGGCCAAATAGCCAATCGCAGAATTAAATAATTGCAGCTGTTCCACCGTTTACTATAGTTGCAAATAAACCTAACCATAGGTTGTGAAACTCAACAGTGGAATGAGTATTCGAGCACTTATATTAGCATACTTTTCCAATAAATCACTCTTTAATTTGGGTGTAGCAGATATCTGCATAGAATTAGTGGTTTTGATAGAGAATTGATGTTGAGCGGTGGTAGCTTAATGGTAAGGACACGCGCCTCTTAACCGAGGAGTGCGGGTTCAAACCCGGGCATGTACCTCTAGATTTTAAAAAATCTATGTACATATTTATACCACTAGCTCGACGGTGAGGGAAAACATCGTGATGAAACCTGCAAATTCAAACAACTTTGAATTTGTAACCATGATCCAAAAATTGTCTGGTTCCCCTATGTAAGGGTTACGAAGGTCAGATCGGCAGTCGCTTCAATGTAATTACCAGACTCGCTAAATCCTGGATCATGGTCTAAGCGGACCCCGTCTAAGCACGGGACATAACGCTAGGAAGATGATGATGATGATAGAGAATTGATGTGTAGCATTATGATTTATTGATAATTTAAGCATACCTTTTGGTTTGCTTACTTTCACGCACACATATAATTCTTATTCTTATCAAATCAGTGTTGTGTTAGGTATTCTTCATGTAATTTTCATTCTGGCTGTAGTAGAAATTTGGGCTTCATATATGTATAAAACGGCAACAGAAACGTTTGCTTTGTTTGCTTCTCAAAAAATGCTCAAATGTTTAAAATTTTCTGTACTCAGAGTACATTGCACGTTGCACGTATTTTGATTTGGTTTATTTGCACGATTGCCTGATCTCTTTGTTAAGTCTTACGCTTCAGATTGTTTCCCAGAACATATCCAGAGGCGTCCTTAGTATTCGTCACTTCTAAATAAAGAACATCATGACCTGCCTCATCATAATTTCGTAAAGGTACCTGTTTAAAATATGGTTCGGCCCCGCGGTAAGAGTAATTTTTTTTTTTCAAATCGTTTATGGATTCCGACATCAACTCTTTTACTTGTGCCTTCTGATCCGGTTCTCTAGAATTTATTAATCGGTGACTGCAATTTATTGCATTCTCAGAACTTTATCTACCTATGTAGTAGTCATAAAATTTTGATTATGAGTAATATGTAGTTACCGTAAATAGGTATTCTAACTATATTTGCCAGCTCATGTTATTTATGTCTAACGTATGAATCATGTTATTTACCACAATTAAAAATGTAAACACGGATGATGGTTCTTAAAGTTATTTTTATGTTTCGTGTTTGTTCTCTGGTGCTCTTTGGGCATAGTTTATCGTAAACAATAGTATTCATTTCTCTTTCACGACATATTATGGCCCAAAATCAAAAATCTTTTGCAAGATCGCTTGATGATATTCAAGCGGTTTTACCTGTAATTTTGCTCCAATCTTTTTATTTATTTAAAAGGTAAAAAATATACTAGATATGTCAGATATAATCGGTACCATCGATGTAATAAATTATATTGACATTACCATTCGTGTCATATTCACGAAAAAAATATGAATACTATGGAAAGTATTGGTAGGAATACGAAATATCTTTATAATTTATATGTTCGATAGTACCAACTATTTAATGACTTACTACTTAATACCTAATTACTTATTATGATCTAGTGAGATAAAAAACTTACGGAACTTTAATTGCTCACACTGACACGAAATCTGCATTAAGATGCAGTGCTAAGGAACTTTGGCAATGATCCATCAGATTCATAATGGTGCAAGTTGGATGCCGCTCTGCATCCCGCTCGGGATAAGTCCATTATCTCAGGCGCCAGGAAGTGAAGACTAGTGACTCAAGGATATATAGTTTATTCAGGAAATCTCATAAAATAAATATTATGCACTCTGCCTGCTGCTCTGCATTGAGTTCGTATAGGTCATTCCTCATATTATTATCATTCTTTTGCAATGCAACTCGAGAAAATATTTCTTCTTTTTCATGTATATAATATAACAAAAACATTTATATTATTACATTACATTCACAATTAATACGTCAACATTAGTAGTTTTAAAATGTTTATTTTCTTCTAGTATTTTAATACAATTGACCTAAAATAAAAATCAGTCAACAATTTTATTTTGAAATAACATTATTTCAAAATAAAAAGGTTTACATACGTAGTTTCCTGCATTTACTTTGATTTTAATACACCTTAGCTGCGTCCTATTGAAGTGGCGTCTTATCCAAGTGGGTATCACGCGAGTAGTATACGAATATAAACAAAACTACAAATAAATTTGGACTTTCAATTCACACGAGGAAAGTCTGAAGCTTAAGAATCAGTTTTCAGTCTGTAATATGCACTGTAGTTGTACTATAGAACCATGACCTGTCGCACTTTGATGCTGAAAATTCTAATGTTTGTGGTAAAGTTGAGTAGTTCAGGAAAGAAAAAAATAGCTTAGAAGTTTTTAAACGTTAATACAGATTAGAAGATAAAATTTACCTTACTTTTAAAAATATGAACGAATAAGCGATTACGGTGATTTTGAATGTAATATGTTTACAGTGATTAATTTACACACAAATGTCACGAAAGTGTTAACGTTCTCTAAGTAACAGCATAGTTTCATTATGTTAATCCAATCATAGAAATATTTTTCATATGCCACAGAAACATCAATGAAAGATTAACAAAATTAAGATACCATAGAGTTATCCAATAACTTTGATGATTATATTATGATAAACATACGTAAGATTAAGTTGTGATATGACTATTCCTAATTTCGATGCCATATATTTTGAATAGTTATGTCGTATTTATACGTTCACGGAAATAAATGTGGCATGCAGTCGTCCATTACGCCCTTGTTATTAAAGTATAATGGAAAATTATAGGTCATAAATAGAAATTATATATAAGTCTATCAACTTATGACTCTTATATAATTTCTTAGTTAATTGAGGAACGAGTTCAATCGATTTTACATTCAGAAACAATGTTCATTGAGAAGTTTTCCTCCGGCTGCAGTTCCTTGAATGAGTCACTGCATTTCCTATCTAGGTATCTGTTGTGACCTAGGTAACTAGAACATCGTCTAGATCTGGATTGTGTCCAACGTCCCCCGCGGGTGGCTTATGATCCTCAACCCACTCGCCATCTAAATTTACAGCTACATTTCGTAGATCCTTAGCTTAATCCTTACTCTTTTGAGATAAGGTACAATTTTACGTCTACAGTCCATTTTGACACTGCATATCGATACATTGTACTTTTGCCAACTTGTACTGTCTAGAGAATAGATTGCGAGTGTTTGAAGACATTTCTTACAGACTTCGGCATTTTGAGTGTGTAATGAGGAAGATGGTGACCTAAATACTGATGTCTAGCTTGTCGCTTTACGCTTTCCTGCTGACTGACCTGAAAACTGTGCTGCATTGATGGTTCGGATCGATATTAATTATTCTGTTGGCACAACTAAGTGCATATCTTAGATATCAGATAGCGATAATGCGTAACCACTTTCAATAAAGCTCACTTATAATAATGAAAATACTGTGACAAATATGCTTTGCTCATCAGTTGATTTTGAACATGTGGTCGTTTGAGATAGCAGTGATTTTTATGTCAAAGAATGTGAATAACTGAAGACTAAACTGTGGATTGTAAAGATTACTCAAAAGTAGTTTTTATATATATTATTATGATTGGTAAAATGTAGATTTGCCTTGCTATGCCCGTGATCACTATCATTATCGGAGCATCGTACACGGTAAATATTATTCCTGTGGCGACACCGATGTGCAAATAATGCAGACTGCACCGATAACCGCCTATCTAACAGCTGCAGCTATCTGCAACCTTTATTTAGGACCTGGGGATGTTTATCTGGGCCTCTTAGAAATACAACGTTGTTCAAATGGTACACACCTTCTGTTGAATTAATGTTTCAAATGTATTTGTCAGGTTTATTGCATTTTGAAGTGAAGGTACCTATGTTAATTTTAGTTGTTCAATAGTTATAGATATTTCTTGAATATAATCCGCTGTAGCTCATGTCTGTCGTGTTGATAGTTACAATTTTAAATAAGATATATTTTCTTGCTCTCTAAATCTGCAAGAATTTTATTTGATCCATCAAATGTTTATTACCTTTTGATGATAATGACTGTTAAGTTATACGAATTTATATTTGACACTTCAAGGACAGATTATTTAATAGTGAGGAAAAAAACAATTGTCCGTTTAATTACAATAGGTACAGATTATGATAGAAATCACTGGATTTTAAATAGGTTATTATTTTGAGAAGTATAACTTGCAAGTTCTGTTGATATTATTATACTACATACCTATATTATTATATTTTACCGATTTTTGTACAGACATAGAATTTATCGGTAATCATTTTGCAGAGAGTTTACAGACTTACTGACTTTCTAACATTCAAATGGTGTTATATTTATTCACAGCGATGTCTTCAAAATAGGCATGGCACATAGTTTGAACGCGAATGAGTTAGAACCTCAATAAATCTACTGGCTCGAGTTATTTTGCTCATAGACAGTTCTAATGATCGCGGGGATTACGTGGGGTGGTGATGTATGGGGCACTCTCGGAAACGGAGCAATGTGCTCAGATTAGTATTACTTTTACCTGGTATGAATTCATGTCTAATAAATTATTAGTTTCTTTAAAGTGATTACTAATTTATTTATAGAAGTTAAGTTGTTGGAAAGTTTGATCACATTTTTTAATAATTAAAAATATTTCATTAATAGCAAAGAAAGTTAGGTTGCTCAAGTTATTCCGTAAATAATTATGATGTTGATTACTATTTATGGGTCCATTAGTTAAAATATAGGAAAATTAACAATGTCAAGTTTCTTTTGCTATATTTTTTATTTTGAATCTAGAGTTTATTTACTAAACATTTGGTTGTATTTTCATTCAATCAACCCTTTTGTCTATTCACCAATTGGTCTTGCGCGTTGATAGATATGTTTAGCTCTGACAAACATAGCCTATGTTTATATTTCTATCAACAAATTAAGCTTTATTCCCTGTACTTACAGTGAGACGCACATATGGCGTGTCAGAAGCAAACAGCACAGAAATAGCCACGTGGGCGTCGCGTAACTTCGGGACTTTGCCTTCAAATAGAGACATTTTCTCACAGTTTGACACCGTTTCGTAATGTTTGTTTACTCGGACAGTTTTTTCACCGTTTTGGAGGCAGTAAACTTGGAGGTTTTATTGTGTTTGGCTGGAAACAGTCTTCGACCAAAAAGGGTACGCGCTCGTTCGCATAAGTTTCCCATTCCGAGTTTGACACTCTATTTTATTTTTACGATTGGGTATTAGAAAACTAGTTTTTATGTAAACAGTGTAGTCGTAAGCGGTCGTTTCAATAATCCTATTGGAGTGTAAGTAGGGTTGTCCCCTAGGACGAGCCGTTCAATTAAAATGTTCACACATCGGTCGCCGCGGGGAGCGCCGGCTGGGGACACCTTCCTCTATTAGTAGGAATTCAATGAGCATGTTTACTCGTCATGTGAACATATACTTAGAAGCAACAGTTCCCATGAATCCAATTTTTTTTATAGACAGGAGTTTAATTTTTAACTACACAAATAGTATATATACTTATATTATAAACAGGAAAGATTTGATTGTTTGTTTGTTTGTATTGAATAGGCTCCGAAACTACTGGACCGATTTAAAAATTAATTTCAGCAAAGGAAGGCTTTCCTTGATTGGTGTTATGTAGCCTTAACATTGAACTGTTTGTAATTGTATTATTTTTGATTTTAAAAGTGGCTACTTTATCAGCAAGTAACATAGGCTGTATATCCCCGTATTGCTACGGGAATGGGAACTACGCGGGTGAAACTGCGGGTGCTGCTAGTCATTAATATATTTTATTATCAGTACTAAATGTATTTTTTTATTATAAGTATTTAGTACCAATTTGAGAGTCTTTTGACTGTATTTTGCATAGTTATATAAAAGACAATTCAATCATTTCATATCGTATCGTTAAATAATACTAAATGAAAGCAGTTTTCAGGGTCTACCAATAGATTAAATCTATATATAGCTTATTAATACTGACTCCATTTGAGCATAAAATCAAAAATAATACAATTACAAACAGTTCAATGTTAAGGCTACATAACACCAATCCGAATTACAATTCGCTCCAGTTTCAAGCGAGTTAATATTTGGCGTGTGGCCAATTTGTTTATACCTCTATGCGGGTCTGTTATAATAGGCAATTTCAACCCTCAACCAAATGCCATTGTAAATGACAGAGGAAGACAGATCGTTAATAACAATCAGAGATTGCAGCGATTCACGCGGGAAACCAAATGTATCGTTGAAAAAATTAAGTTGGACGCGTGAGCTTAATCTTGGCGATGTCTCAACAATGCCCTTGTACGGGCAAGCACGCCGCAGCTCGGAGTGACGAATGGCCACCATAAACTCATCTCCAACGTCTTGATTTATTAATCCATTGAGTTAACACAATGTTTGTGTTTGGTGTCGACGAGGGATCTCCGTGTGTTGTCTGATGGGATCGCTAAAGGCTGCAACCCACAACATGTAGACGTTATAATAATTTTGACTTTGACTGGCTGGATGAAAAATTTGGTAGTGACCTTGTCCTATACGCCAAGAGTGGTGGGTCAATTTCCATCCAAGACAAACATTCGTGTGATAATACTTCTGTTTGTTCTGTGTTTGGGTGTCCATTTTAAATATTTAAGTATTTGATATCAGATTCATCAGAGCTATTAACTATTAAATGTGATACCTATCTGTCGTAACACAAGTGTCAGGTCAGATCAGATCAATGTGGATATGTGATGTTATCTGATATTTGTTATTATATTTTCTTCACTCTAACCATATTACTTTGCACGGAGAAATAAAATGGCTAGTAAGTCATCTTCCTAGCGTTATGTCCCGTGCTTAGACGGGGTCCGCTTAGACCATGATCCAGGATTTAGCGAGTCTGGTAATTACATTGAAGCGACTGCCGATCTTACCTTCGTAACCCTTATATAGGGGAACCAGACAAATTTTTGGATCATGGTTACAAATTCAAAGTTGTTTGAATTTGCAGGTTTCATCTCGATGTTTTCCCTCACCGTAAAGCTAGTGGTATAAATACGTATTTGAAAAATCCAGAGGTACGTGCCCGGGTTTGAACCTGCACTCCTCGGTGTCCTTACCATTGAGCTACCACCGCTCTCAAAATGGCTAGTAAGTAGGCACATAATTTAATTGAACCAGACGTAATTATACGTTTTACGATTGCTTTGACAGTGTGACTGTCATAACCCATTTCCGCAAATGACAATAAAATGTAACCTTCAGAAAGCTATTGTTAGATACTCAAGTAAGTAAGGCCCTTCTATCAATCTTATACAAATGTGTTGATATATTACTGTCAAATATACTGTAGATATGTTGCGTAAAATGTAGCGTAGATGATACTGATGATATCCATGTGTTCAAGTTAGCTACGTAGCTACTTGAAATGATGGCAATTTGACAGAACGCTTGGGCTGGCAGTTAAACTATGATCACAAAACCAAAGACAGTGGATTCAAAATTTGCTAGCGAAAAATCTTCATGTGATGAACAAGAATGTTGTTTTAAGGTTATAATTTTTTTTATAAAACTATTTAGGCTATTATTTTGCATTGTATTCATACCACAAAGATGTGTGTCTACTTTGGCGCTCGGTAATGTGTTAGTACGAACATTTATTTATCAAAAAAGTAGTATTTGATATACAATTGTATACTTTCTTATTAGGTAAATCCCATGTTCGTCGCGCACAGTTTGTGTACAAAAGCCTTTCCCCCCGACATATGAAACCGTGTTCCAATTATTGGACATCTCAGTAGCTTTGCTCAGTCGCGTGTTTATTTATTGCCGTTATTTATAAAGACACGTACGCTCGGTCTGCGCCGGCGCAACACCCTTTCCAGAATCGTTTATGTCGATAATAAACCGTCTGTCTTACGGTTGATGGAGAAATATTTTTGGTCGTATTTGAGTAAAAATGTGGGATGGGAATTTTAATGACTTCAGCCCTTTTTAAGTTAGCAATAATTATTTATAGATTATTCATTGCACAAAGAAGTATTCGTATAATTTGGAAATTGTCACGTCTAAAATTAAATGAATTGCTTTTTTAAAGTTGACAGTCTATAGTTCAATTTTAATGTTTTAATAAATCATGTCGTTTAGGTTCTAGTAAAACGTTTAGCTTAGTCTTATTTACCTTCTTACTTTATTACCTAATTATACATATTTGTAAATATCGTAAAAATAAAAAAATAAATACTTTAGTTATTAAGATTATCGATTATGTTTTAATGCGCTTTATTGCATTACATTCTACAGTTCGATCTCATTATCATATTTTCGCGCTGACATTATTGTTGCAATAGCAATTGTATCGTTTAAGCTCAGCAATAATTAGATTTGAATAGCACAGTTTACTATCTGTTTGACACATCAAATTTATTATTGTAACTCCAATAGAGCTAAGTGGCATTTCCTATTGGCTACGTAACAATCTTGCACGATACTTTGAATAGAATCGACTACAATCCGATGCAAAATCTAATAGCTATGAACAATAACGAGATAATGGGGCTCATTCGCAGATGTTGAAGATAGCTTTTGCGTATGTCAAGTGGAGATTTCAATTGAGATAATGCTTTACAATCTTTATTCAAAGGTGTTTGACCTTCATTCGCAGCGAGCGTGTGGGATATCTGAGTCAATAATGTGAGATGAAATTATCTTGTTGATAAGATTATTTTAAACTAAGTATATTGTTATAATAAGAAAAAAACGACGTAATAAAGACTTTAAGGATGACGTTAGCGTGATATAGTTTCGACATAAGGCTTTGATTACCTGACGGGAAAATGTAAAATAAACTACCCCATCTAAATTGCCAAACTCTTCAACCAAATTATTGGAGTTAATTATTTGAATATTATTTAATTCATCTACTTGTTCAAAGTTAGGTGTGAGGTAACCATATTTTTTATATTCACACAAAAAATATATTTTCGCCGTTCAAATTAATATAAACTACCATAGTAACAGGATTCATCACGAAATCAAATGTATTTACATAGATTTATAGATTTGAATACCATCTGCTTTTCTCTATAAGCATATATTTTATACACACCTACCAAAGACTGCCTCGTTTCACTTTATAGGCAATTTGAATCACCATACCGCCGGTTCGTTTACGTTTCGTTTATCGCTCACAATCGGTTCGAGATATAAAGTGAACGTTTCTAGAAAACGTTCTTGTTTGCTTATCCAATTTTACGTGATCTTTTGTTCAGTGCGATTTATTAGCATTATACCTTTGGGGGCAATGGATAAAGCACATACCTATAGCATAGCAGGTATGCTATACTTATGCATGATTATTGTTATACTTCTTGTTGTTGTGTGGTCTATTATTGCTTACCTACTGGGTCAAATTAGTCTTTAGGAACCCCAAATTTTTAGCTCCTACTCTTAGATATCTATAAACTATATATATAGAACTATGTACTGAATAGATATTTAGGCACAAAGCTTATAGATTAACAAAAAAGTAAAATTAAAAGCACGTTTTCTTATTTATGAAATTCTCATGTGCATTTACTTATTAACACAGATGTAGACAGATAGTGGCTTCATACACGCTTCGTTATAACCAAATGAATTTCAATTTCTTCTGGACTCGTAACTTTGCTATGTGAACTCGATTTTGCGAACCAGGGCTAATAAATTTTAATTCTTAATATGGCGACTACACGAGCACTCATTCTGGACGAATCATGGGCACTAAGGTCATGAAAAAGATGTAAAATCTACGTGTAAGCTCGATGTTGGTTGGGTTAGTACACGCAAAATATTAGTCAAGTAAAATAACGCAGCACTAAAACTTGGAAACGATGGTTCAAGATCGCGTCGTAAAGTCAAACAGGGTTGCTAAAGAGACGTGAAATAGTTATCTGGAAATTTAAATCAGTTATAGATGAAGAATGACACGGGACGGTGGTAGTCTAATTTGTTACGACATGCTCCTTGATGTGAGAAGTGTTAGTTTAAATTCAAGCGCGTATATTTGGGATTTTTTAATGAAATCATTAGTTCGGCGTTTAAGAAAACATCGTGTCCATCTAATTTGTATAAAAGGTGTATTATTGTTAATTATGAACATTGTGCTTTATAAAATTATGCATGCATGTTAGTGATACACATTTTATTTTGAAACCGTTCTTCCGTAATGGAGCTTTGTAAACGCTAGAAAAAATATATCGTAATGTCATCAGTACTGGATTACTGAGAATTGACAATCTTAACATAGTCCAATATCAAAATTATTATTTTATATTTGTGGTTAAAGGGGCCTGCTGCCCCTTTGACCCTGCCTATCCCTTCAGGGATTATGGGGGTAATGTTATGTCAATTATAGCTCTAATTACGGCTAAGTCATATTTAGATTTAACATCAATGAAAAACGTCCTAAGACGTGGTTTGAAAGAAAATTGTGGGTTAGTACAGCCCTGATCTTGTCACAGCCACCCACGCCTGCGTAGGCGCCGACCACTGCTCAACCAGTCTTCAAGCTGCACAATGCTCGTTGCTATGAAACTCAACGCCGCCCGTTGATACGAATTGACTGCGGACACTAGAAATGGGCCAGCGGCTTAAATGTAGCAATGTAACGGTTAATTAATCTTGTTATCATTCGAAGCGTAAAGTTTAACCCTTTGAGCGTGTTGCTGACACTTTGTTGTGTAATTGCTCAGCGCCAAAAGGACAACATTATTACAATGAACGTAAGAAACTGGTAAGCGTACAAAGTATAAAGGTCTTTTTGCAAATTTTAATCGAAGTTTTCTCGACAGAGCGATTTGCTTAACCTTTAAAACGAGTTTTAACCACTGAAATGAAATAAGTGAGATATACTTTAGATCCTAAATATTAAATTTGACTTAAAAATAATCTCATTAAAAAATAATTTTCTATTGACGACGAAATTAGTTTTATTAGTAATCGCGATCTAGTGGCGTAAAAACGTACTAAGCTTTGAAAATTCAGAGGTACATGACGGGTTTGAACCAATATCTTAGCAAAGAAATTGTAAGTTTTAACATAGTGCTATTCTAAAAATGCTTTCTTATAATTTGATCTATTGCTATTTAAAGAGTTTGCTGAAGTTCGACATAAAAGCTCGCTTATAATTAAATAAAACATATAAGATAAGCCGTTCTTTAGTCCGCAGCAGGAAAATGAAATACCCCTCATATCATTTTCCTGATAATCTCGACATTAATCTTTCCTCGTCGTATGAAAAATAAGTGCATATATTATGTCCATGAGTCACCATTTCTAAGTACCGTCGTCATGCGTGCAACGATTAAATTCGACACAATGCATAGGGCTGTCTTTTATTTTTCAAGTCTTATGAAGGTGGTTCAAGATTACCTTGTCACATCAGAAAAAAAGTATAATCGTGCGCACTGAATACTATAATACAATAACAGTAATTGTTTTAATAGGTTAACGTTATCGCATTATGCGATAAGGAAATTTTAAGTCAAGTAAATGAGAGCAAAAACTTGTCAGCTTGCCATTGATATGTGTATCTACTACTTATACAAGTTAGCTCCTGCACCCGATTGTGTATAGTGAATACTGCATAATTTAACTAATAATAACACTCCTCCTTTTGCATTGGCGAGCACGCCTAGTTTATTTTAGTTATTCTGTAGGACATATGGTATAATTGGGAAAATTACATAACATCTTATTACTTTCCAAAACGAATCAATGAGTGTGGCCACCTCTGTCTATATAACAGTTTTACCATATGGTGGTTGAAGCCCTAAATGAGTTAGCGTTTCGCCAACAAAAAGCCTACGTCATCATATTGTGATGGATCATCAAAATTTAGATTAGTCTTAATCTCAGTGTCTTTAGTATTTGTTTGTGAGGTTCATTGGACTCTATTGTTTCTATATATTTATTTATATAGATTATTTATTATTGACATGACGACAAGTAAAAAGATCCCAAATCCCAAAATTGAGTTAATTTTATTTTTGGATAAATGTGGTCCAGTGGATTCACTGGTCCTTGGATTCTGCCTACTTATTCAGGGATTGTAGGCGTGTCGGTGTGTAAGTATGTATGTGACATCCCGAAAGGTACTAACCCTATTATGGCACAAAGGGCCGAGTCCAGTACCGCCGTGATTGAAATGCTGAGCGCCGCTAGGTCGGCCGACACGACCTTTGATTGAATAAATCAATCAGCGTATGATTATTGTACCGTTTGCATAACGATGTTTTGTCGCCGCGGAACAATGAATTAATTGAGTCGCGATCGATTGCTTTGTAAACTATGAGATTGTGACCATAATTTCCTGGATATTGTTGTCTGTTTTTATTGAATGGATAGTCGGTGTAAACATATGCAGGTATTTTTTTGAATATTTATAGACATATAGAAAGGGGCACTTTGAGCGGTGGTTGCTCAATGGTAAGGACACGCGCCTCTTAACCAAGGAGTGTGGGTTATAACCCGGGCACGTACCTCTGGATTTTTCAAGTCTATGTACGTATTTATACCACTAGCTTGACGATGAAGGAAAAAACATCTATCTTAGGGTTACGAAGGTCAGATCGGCAGTCGCTTCAATGTAATTACCAGACTCGCTAAATCCTGGATCATGGTCTAAGCGGACCCTGTCTAAGCACGGGACATAATGCTAGGAAGATGATGTGAAAGGGGCACTTTAACGTGACTACATTGTTCATGATTCTGAACCAATTTTGTTTTAGGAATTTTGGACGGTATAAAGTACTTAACTCATCATCTTCATCTTCCTAGCGTTACGTCCCGTGCTTAGACGGGGTCCGCTTAGACCATGATCCAGGATTTAGCGAGTCTGGTAATTACATTGAAGCGACTGCCCATCTGACCTTCGTAACCTTAAGATAGGGGAACCAGACAATTTTTGGATCATGGTTACAAATCCAAAGTTGTTTGAATTTGCAGGTTTCATCACGATGCTTTCCCTCACCGTCGAGCTAATGGTATAAATACGTACATAGATTTGAAAAATCCAGAGGTACGTGCCTGGGCTTGAACCCGCATTCCTCAGTTATGAGGCGCGTGTCCTTACCATTGAGCTACGACCGCACCGGTATAAAGTAACTGAAAAAGATCAAATAAGTAGGTACGGTAATCGTTACAATACAACGATTCTATTAATTTACGGCATTATAAAATACAGGACAGAACTGTAGAGAATGCAATAACAATACGATCCAGAAGAAAAAAAGATTGGGCGATTGAATAGAACATTATATAGATGTGTTCTGCTGACTCTTTGTCACGATGTTGTTCATGGCTGCGTTTCAGCAGCTCTTCTAAGTTGTAACACTGTTGTAACTGTATTGTATACCTTCGCGTTATCGGCAGAAGTAGCCACTTACCTCGATTTCATTTACAACAATCTCGTATCTAAAACGTTTCGCAAGTGCGTGGGCGCAACCGTTGGTGTTTATTCGTTCGACCCGCGCTGGTCACTAAGCCATATTGTGCGTTATTACCCATTTTCTGGTGTTATTGGGGTAATAACAGTGTACATTTTGTTAATTTATAGGCCAATGTGAACTTTGTTGTCTATTTCAATGCTAGAAATTGCAATGGTTTTGCATACGTGACAGAGTATATCCCATTTTAACGAGATAGTTCATGCATATTGTATGATCTTCACATGTGATCGAGGAGTAAATGAATACCTACCTACTTGTGTCGTGTTTTCGGTTTTATTGCAATTTGAGATTGTAATCTAATTACATAAATAATAAGGAATGACCGGAGGTACTAATAGAATAAAATAATTAGATTGCTTATTCTTTCACTAAGGTATTATTTTCCTAATCTATGTGATGTTTTCCGATAAATCTCCATAATCTAAGTTGCCCCAGTTTATGGTACTGGAAAATAAAACATTATTGGCGTACTTAAACTCTAGAGCTCATATACCACGTATATTTGTATTACAAGAATTCGGTCTTATCATGATGACAGAACATCTGCAAAATATGTACATGATCTCGTTAGATCTCTGACTAACAAAGTTTGATGCCTCTGAATTAAAGACAGCGGACTTACATTTGCAACATAAATTCTGAAAGAATGTTCACACTATTATGACTGGTCCGTTGGTCGAGTGGTCAGAGACCCTGGACACGAAACCGAGGGTCACGGGTTCGAATCTCGTTAGGGGAAAATGTTTCATGTTATGAATATGGACCATTGTGCTCGAGTCATGGATATAAACATATTTAAGTACCTATGTTTATCCGTTCACTTAGTATCAATAGCACCGGCAAACATGCTTTGTTTAGAACTAGGGAATTGGTGTGTCAGTCTGGAGAATTTATTTATTTACTATTTGTATCATTGATGATACTTTGGCGTATATTTGACTTGAAGTATCGGGCAATAGTACTCATTTTAATCAGGATTCAAAATAAAACAGTCGATTTAACTGCCCTAGAACGTTTAATCAAATTGCAAAAAAAAAAAACGATTAGCATAATGTCATACGCGTCATACGGATGCATAACTATTAACGTCAAATTCAAAATGCCACGGAACTCTCTAAGCGATCATTTCTATATTAAAATTCATAGAGGACAAGAGACGTCTCCAATTCGCAACTGTTAGTAAATTTTACTAGTTGTTAGCGTGCTTCGTTTAAAGTTTATGGAGTAATGTATGTCCGCTTGTCATGGTATTTGGCTACTATAACTACTGCTATAGATTCACGCGTCGACAGCGTTATCGATGTAACCCAATTCGCACCACATCTGCCCTATTCTATTCACTGATAGTTGTGAAACTCTGTTGTATATCTGTTTGTTAATATGAAGGGGCGATATAGTTATCTCACTGGGCGTATTAGCGTGGTAGTACTTTAGCGGACATGGATGGGCTACAAAATTATTTTTAGCATATGCGGAACTTCTTATCTACTTTTTTAACTCATTATTCTAAGGAAACAATTTAAAGGATTATAATTAGACAGTCCATCAGCTGATCAACTTTTGTATGGATAGAAAAAAAAAATCGCTAATTTTCTAATATCCTTTAAGTCAGTTCCATAGAATAAATAATGACTGCAATAAGTAGGTAAGGGGTTTCGCATAAACTAAAAACCTCGTATAAGCCAAGTCATGGCGGCACACGCTATTAGTCATAAACAATCTAAATAAATGTAAAAAAGATGTAAGGAGATTTGAAAAGTATGATGACTATAGATGTATAACCATGCTCCAAATTATGACTATCTTGGCGTCCATCCAGGTCAAAGCGGACCCCGACTAAATAAAAAAAAACGAAGTGCTAGAAACGAGGAGACGAGACATTAGGACCCTGTTCTGCATCATGCGTTCTGCATGTGCTTTTTAGTTCTAATGCGTGTATAACTTTAAGGTCTCAAACAGGTTTAGCATAATTAAGGGTCACAAACCTTGACAAAACCAAGGCTAAGAAACAGTATTTAAGTATACATCTGAGATGAAGCAGCCGCAATTTTTTTATTTATCCTACGTACTAGATAGCGTAATGCTGGAATTGCGCAGTTTTAAATAACACGCTTACCTTGATTGTGTTTTCCACTTTTATTATATGCATTGATGTACTAGGTTACGGCAAAAATTACACTACCAACGAATTCAGAATTATAGAAATGCCATGTAAGTTTTCACATATAATTCGATTAAAACATACAAACAGACTAGTCATTCATCCATGTATATATAGCGTACATAGCCTGAGGAAATCGTCTGCAAAATTTCTAAAGGCTGTGAAGAGGTACGTTTGAGGCTTAAAAAGGGAGCGAACTGGTGACCTTGTGGCTAACGAAGGCTGGCCGTACGAGCCGACAACAAGACCAAATAAACCGCGGCGTAAAGAGCTGCCACAAAAAATAAACGAACCAGAGACGCGACGCGGTTGGGAACACGGCCACTACGCTACAATGCTCCGTTTGATAAATGTGTTAGGATATAGGATATAGTCTGAATTTGAGTACTAGTTGTACGAGTACTTAAATACTTACACACATACCTTACTATGAGTAAAGGACTTTTGGTTGTCTGTCTTAGGAGATCTAGTTGTGTTGATGTGATTAAAATTTACCTAATCTCGTTGAAAAAGTATTTATTTGCAACTCATTGAACGATTTACGTATTGTTTACTTTTCAAAAATACATGCTATCTAAATAGATACAAGAAATTATTTATTAGTAGTAAATTGAATATGAAACTTTTTTGTAATTACTTTTTATTGCACTTATCTATTCGATAGGTGTCATTATAAAAATATGGTATTTTTTTATTCCGATATTTTATGTGTGTTGTATTTTTTTTCAAACTTTGATTTAATTTAGATTTCGTTATAATTTAAAATATTCTTCATTGAAGATGAAAAATTAACAAGAAATCAAAATACTTATCGAAAGTTGATAGACAGGGACATACGTGTGAATATGAAATCAACATTACTTAACAGAAACAGGTACACGTTACTGATTCAATCGATCAACATTGCGATACTTGGACCATTAATAACTGCTGTGCTAATAATAACCCCGGTTTAATATTAATAAGCCTTGCCCCGATCGCCTCGGCCGACGACCACGCACGATCTTTATTCCTATTAATCCGTGTTTGCTTGTTTGCATCAAACACCAAAACAAAGATGGTGTAATAACGAAGAAAAAAAACAAATAAATAATCTGCTGTTTATATCCCATATAAATAGTTTCATTACTAGTTAGTACGCCAAGATAAATTCCACGTGGTGTGTTGATTTATTTTTAAATTTAATTATTAGCAGTCCATGTTGTATTGGAGATTTCGTATAACTAACATATCGGTTCATCATACCTATATATACCATTATAAAAAGTGTGAATTATTAGGTTTCCTGTGTAGCTGACCCTTATAAGAAAAGTCGCTTATGATGTAGTTCCTAACTTCCTACGTTGGAACTAGAAAATAAGTTACTTTTCAAGTTAATCTGACTCAAAACTGACGCGTATGTCAAACTTGATCCCAGATCCGTCTAGTCGCTATGGTTTAACCACATTGCCAATAGCGACACAAACTTTCACATCTACAAATCAGCAGGGAAGTAGGATATCCGTCGCAACTAATTCCTTCTCTACTCGTCTAACCGCCTCTAACTAATGCCAACCGATTGCTATCCAAGGCTATATCCTTCAGGATGTGTCCATCTAATTTCACTGGCAAACAGCTTACGTCATGCGAGCTTCACCTTGAGCCCAAGCAAATATGGCACCGACGTGCGGGCGAGCGATACGGCGGCTATCAGAGCGTTATCACTTATCAGTGTTTATCTGGCAGATAACTCGGCCAGCAAATTAAGCGGGCGCCGTGATAGAGACGTTGGGCTCGGTACCTGCGCTTATTAATATTAAAAGGGCTGGTTATTAGCAGCTCGCCGCTTATCGGAGCGCTGGTATCAGATTTGCTCGAACACATTCAATTGACGAGGTGGGATGATAAGCGAGTGGGTGTTGTAGCGCACATCATCTTGGTTAACGACATAATCGTAATCTGTCACATTTCTTAATACCATTTGGTGGATGTTCATTCGTAAATATATAATTAATATATATTTTTTTATCTAAATAGGTTGGTGTATGCGTGAACCCAAATGTTATCTTTTGTGATTCAATTAAATTATACAGTTTTTTTTGCAATTCCAAAATGGGAGAGCAATTGATCGAAATTGTCTTATGAAACTTTATTGTTATACTGGTATCAATTATGATCGAAGCTTTGGCGACTTATGTGGTTTCAGTTTTCTTAAGTTCGATGGAAAGTATTTTATATTTTTTAAGGTATATATATTCTTGTTGCTGGTGATAATACCACGCATGGGAATGCTTAAGTTAAAAAAAATCATTGCCACCTTCAGCTTTACCAAACACGTCAAACAAGAGAGCCGTCAGAAAAGTCATAAAAATACTTCACTTAATTACGATAGCTGGCCCCTCGGCCGTCAATACGTGATTCCTTTGCATTTATTTATGATATTGACAGATTTTCCATTACTCCACGCCATATCGGTTACACGAGAAATTTCTTACAGTGACTGGTGTAAATTGCTTACACCCAAAAACGTGCTTGCCAATTCGGCAAAGTGTTTCTTCTTTCGATAGCTTGCATTTTATTTAATGCACGGTTTGGCGATCATCCAGCTCATATTTGTCCATGACAACTGGGTTCAGTTTAAAATTCGATTTAGCCAGTCGGGAATGAGGCGACACGATATTTTCTTCTCAAATGAGCTGGGTTCCCAGGCCATTGTCGACTTGCCTTGTAAGGCGCGCCGACTACAGGCGGATCTTAAACCAGATTCTTTGATCCTGCGACGTGTAAGGCACATTATGTGAATATAAAAGTGTTATTGTTATTTGGGAGAACACGGTTAACGACTTGTATATCATTATTGTCGTACAAATAAACTCTTGAAGCGACTATCACGTTGTTAAAAGTGCACAGTAAAAGTTTATGTTGACATGTATAATGACCTTTATTGATTCAAGTTATCATTTACTTTATTAAACAAGTCATGTCTGTGAAGCCTGTGGCACTCCAAGACGATATTGACATAAATTGAATTACAAAGTGCATATAAGGAATGATTTTTATTTGTACTGCCTGTTACGAACGTCAGTCATTCTGTGGCGTCCAATATTTTATTGCATTGGCATAGCATATGCCGGACGTAATCGGCATGGCTTTTAGAGACACCAAGGACTCGATTTTTGCATATACTATCTAAGTTTGAGAATATTCTGAACTGAGAAAATTATATACTATTCTAATAGTACCTAATATACAATTTAAGGGTTGTTTCCTAATTAATAAAAATACTTATATAAAACCAACATATCGTGTTTTGTGATTTTTAAAAATCATCTTAAGCTAATAAAGCTGTAAATGTTACGAAATATTACCCTTTATACACATTTATAGAACGCGATCATCCGAAGTAAACACATAGGTATACCATATTCGGAGACTATCTAAATGGTATCCCATATTTGGTTATATTTTAATATTGTAGATAATATTTGTATGATAGGAAACAGTTTGTAAGTGTTAAAGTCTTAATAAGATGTATTGAAGCAGGTAAAGATAAGCCTCAAGTTAAAAGACGTGAAATAATAGGTACTAAGGATATTCTATGTATTTGATGTAATTTTTAGTTTTTAACTGATTAGATTGGAAGTACTAGTTAAAACTCGAATGAAACGGAGACATAAACTCCAGAATTCGAGTCCAGGCCTCAAATATTTTCTAAACCTATATGTAAACGCAGTAAATCGGTACTCCCTGTGAAGGGCCGTGGCAGGGGTGCGCATTCCGTCTAATTGGACGTCTGCGTCGCGCCCGATTTGGTGTGGGACCAGCCGCGCGGCCACTTTCACTCATTCCGGACCAGGCGTTCTTTTGCGGAAACATTCCAATTATATTCTTAAGGAAAAAATGGCCGCTGATATTTCGTTAATTAATTCCGTTGCTTGGTAATTAAAAATGTAGAAAGACAAATAATATTATTTCTGATACGCACTTTGTCGTTGCTTTGCGATTAATAATATTGAAAGAAAAATTATCTTATATTCGAGATATTATATTATATCGAGATATAAGTTCACGTAGTACATATATCTTGATGGACACACATTACAATAAAATAATAAACTGCGCGTCAGTCTTGGTGACGATAAGTTAACCGCCACTCTATCCTACATACGCATACTTACCTACACTTTTTCAACACGTGTAATTATTAAAGGAATTGATTTTGTTCATTCGCATATTATGACACTTTTATTGAAATAAGGCATGTTATACGGTGTTGCATTACAATGTTTATTCGTATGTAAACTTATAAATTGCCCTTCATCTCAAAACGGACATGTGTCAAGAGCTTTATGGTGGCGTGCGTGAAAGAGTGTTGCCATATATCGAATCAAGATGTCATGCATGCATAATTTTAAGGTTGATGTCATCGTCACGCGATTTTTTGTGCATTAATCTTTAATGAAAAAAATTACATTACGTGGACTATATCCTTCGAATATAAAATCATTAATTACCTATCATAAAAATATTTGTTCGCAATGGTTTCATATGTTTACATCCAAATTTTTTTTAACACAATTTTCATAATTATACGGATAGCTATAAACGATTGCATTTATTGAGATAAAACAAACAAAACACAACTTATTGAGATAAGTTTTGTTAAGAGGTATAAAAATAAAAGAGTAAAAATAGGGGCTCTCAATGCCTCAATGTGGCTTTAGTGTCGTTTACTCAAAAAACTTGTTTGGAGTAATTCATATACGAAAACACAGCAAAATTTTGAAAGTTTACAGATCATCAGTCTCATCACTGTCAAATCTTTTGTGATAAGTACATAAGTATCGTGTAGCACAAAGCTGCAAAAAATTCTTTTTGATATGATTTTTCTGTCATCTTGTATAAAATGATATTTAATAAGTGTTCATGATGATCTAAAGCCATTTTGGCAAAGCTGGTCGAAAATATATTTTTTCTTTTTTTTGAAAAAGAAAAATAAAGAATTGTCAAATGCGTGTAAAAAGGCGGGAATGTAAATCATTCTATTGGAGTCTTAAAATATAAATAACTTCACCAGGGCAAAAACTTTAACATTGATTATATTATATTAAGCTGACCCAGCGAACTCTGTTCCGCCTTAGAGGCAATAAAAATAAGCAGATTTTAGATATTATTAAGTAATTTTTATTATTAGGGAATAAAGATTTAAAAAATGTTATAGGGATAAAAAGTATCCTATGTTAGATTCCTGGTTCTAAGCTACCTCTCCACCAATTTTCAGCTAAATCGTTTCAGCCGTTCTTGAGTTATAAATAGTGTAACTAACACGACTTTCTTTTATATATATAGATTAACATTTAAAGTTATCAAATGCTTTAGTTAACCACGACAAAATGTAAGTCTTCTAGTGAAACACGTGGTAGTGCTTGGCTCGTTGGGCACGAAGCAGGCAGTAGGCGCGGTAATGTGCATGTCTGGCCACAAAGGCCGCGTAGCCTGCTCGTTTTACACCTAGTTAGGCGCGCTTCTCCGGCCACAGGCCTCTATTGTGGCTCCTTGTTATGGTAAATAGTTGCCCTGCGGCGCGTTACCTCTCCGATAGGATTGCCAAAACTAGAATTGACGTATTCGGGACATTATTTTGTTTGATGTTGGAGCTATTTTTTTTGTAATTCACATAGTTGGCGGTACCCTAGACTACTTAGCGGCACCTTATACTTTTTTTCATTAAAATTGCAAATTTGTGTTTATAAAACTAGTCTTTTTTGTACAAAAATTTGCTATTATTATTATTGCGATGGAATAGGTAGTTGGAGTTTGACGATTTTTGTTTATCTTACCTAACATAAAGCTAAGTAAATTGCTGAATTAGTATGCATCTCCGTAGACAATTACCATGTGGATTTATATTGCGTTTGTAATGTGTCTGACAAATGTTTTATTTCGTTGTGATTGGCCGATATAAATACTTGTTCTATAAATACATTTGACTACTTTAATAAAAAATGCCTTAGTTTCAAGCCGCATTACTGGTGCATATTTTGTTTTGCATAAATGTTTTGCATTTTGGCTTCAAGTGACAAATATCCAGTGGGAGTTTGTATTCAATTCGAACCTTTTTGATCTTTCATTAATAGATATAGTCGAGAGTGTTGTTGTGTTCTTTTTGCACTATAAAGATAAATCTATAACATCAGGTATTCATTATTTGTCAAGGTGCTTAAAAATAAACATATATTAATGTTCCATTTTAGCGAATTAATCCAATAGTATATTTTGAAATTATCTAGCACTACATGCGACCGTACATATTTTATTTAAAGGAATTACTTACGACAGTTAGCAATATTATAATATTATCAAAAAACAATTACATAATGCGTCTTCTTTGCAAATATCCGCATTCCCGCTAAATAAAACGGCGACCGCGGTATTAGACAGTAGCCGGTCCTATAAACTTTTATGCGCAAGTTGGTTACCCTACACCACACTCGCCTGCACACTGTTAGTGTTTCAATGGGATTATTGTTACTAGTTAGAGACCTTGTGTTACTCGAGATATTTCCAGATACGCATTATTATACGTAACTTACAGCAATTTATTTGCGCATATAAAATTACGTATATTCTGCTTAATAAGCTTCCTGGCTGGTTATGGCTAATCATATTCCTGCGTTAAATTACTTGTAAGTCACGTTATTTTGAAGCGGTAAAACGTAGCTTCACTAGCGAAATTTTAATTTTTACGTGTCATGAATATTGTTGTGGTTACATCTGATAATATGTATCAGGAAATAAACATATTTACTTTGAAAAATTAAATTGAGAATATAATCTCAAAGTCTCTACTTACGATGTTGTGGGTTGAATAAAATATTACTAAATATCTACGTAATTAAAAATCGTGACTTAAATCTAAAACAACAATCAACGTTGTAAATAACTAAGTTATGAATAGGCTATTTATTGCTTTGTAGAGAATTGCCTCTAGGCTCAGTAACGATCTCTGAACAATACGTTTCAAAGGTGCAAAGGAATCGGGTCTTGAACGTGACTTCTCGGAATTCCGAGTAGCTACCACTCTGGCAAAGGTTTTATTTGGCCGACTTAGTCTGAGAGCAGGTAACAGGCTTAGCAGCGAGAGTATTTGAATAAGAAAAGATCGCTCGGCAATGCTCCACGGGAAATCAAGTGAATCGGTTGTCATTGCGTATGTAGATCGTCTTTAAGAATGTTAGAAAAGTTTAAGCTATTGTTATTAGTTTTAAAAAGTTAAAAGATTAATGAAACGCGATATTCTCAAAATATATTCAGATTTTAAAATTTTCTTGCATTAGATTGCTTGATTATAGAATTATAGATGATGATGCTTTAGTTTAGATATACTTATGCTTAAAAATATTAAGGGACAATAGAACCAACTTAACAGTAATGTTAATAATTTTACCATGTGGTATCTAAACTCCTTATAGATAAATGATACGTGCTATGTTAGTTTGTTCAGGCATGGCACTGAACAAAATCTTTTCCTTAACAATATTGCACAGTTCAAACTTAGCATATACACGCAATCCTAATTCCACAGGGCGAAGAAGCAAATATATACCATTATAAACAAGCCAATTACAATGGCAATAATGGGCAGATTCGCGAGATAACCGCGAGGTCAAAGCTGCGATGCTGTACCTACCATCGATGCACACCGTAAAGGTCAAGTCGGACGCCTCCAATTATTTATAACGACCTGTCGCTACTTCTACGGGCGACAGTTGTTGAGTGAAGAGTCGCTTATATGCTTACTGTATGTATATACTGCTAGGTAGGTCTATACATGTATATACTACGCGAAGAATACCTAGGCGACACACCCAGAGCAGTACAAGCGCCCAAATAAATAAATATCAGACTACATCACATACATTGATCTGACCCCAAGCTAAGTAGCTTAAGCCCTCGTATTAAGGTTATCAGAATCAACAGTGGTGTAACAAATATATACTTAAATATGTGTACGTGTATACACGAATGTTTGTCCTGGGTGGGGATCGAACCCACAAATTTTTGGCACATGGGGCAGGGTCACTACCGAATGAGCCATCGAACTTGTCATGCCAATTGCCAATTGCCAAATGATTCAAATAATTGAATAACCATGGCGCTGTTGTACTGCTTCTAAGGCTCGTGTTAAAATACCTTTTACGTCAACAACATTTTTTTTGGGGATTGATCCCGCGGTCCTTGCAGTTACTATGATGGGCCTCTTGTTAGGGTGTCTAAGGCCACGAAAGCAAAGGCCGCGGGTTCGAATCTTTGTTGAATTCCGGGAAGGTGTTAAAATATATATGCCTATCTAGTTATCTAGTGTTCGTAGTATCAGTATGCTTACTTTAGACATGGGGATAACAATTTAATATTAAATTGTGAAATGTTATGCGTCGTTCCTTGTTGGGTAAGCTTTAAGCGCGATCCTAGATTAAACGAGTCTGATTATTACTTTGAAACGATTGTAAGTAACCTTTTTAACCTTCAGATAAGGGAATAAGACCAATTCGATCGTTTATATGTATTTATAGTTATCAAAATACGTTAAGACGATGTTTTTCCCCTGCCAAACGTATAGGTAATATAAATTCAAATGGGAAATCCAATGATGTATATTAACAAAGCTAACTAAACCCTTTTGATTTTTACTACTAAGGTGATGAGGATATAAAAAAAAATCTGTCGAATTGAGAACCTCCTCCTTTTTTTTTAAGTCGGTTAAAAATAAATTCAGTTACTTTTGTTGCTGAAAATATGTGCTCGTATTTGAACCTTCATACAGAATAGTGTTATTTTTGAGACTAAAACTCATTTGAACATTACTGTTTAAAATTATTGCGTAGTAAACTCAATTAAATAGGACATGCCGTTAAATTGTAACTACGTGTAGAGCTAATTTTCTGCCAATTGGATTTAGTATCACTAGTCTATGAGTTGTGTTGAGAATTACAGTCAGGATGGATTAAATTCTGGTCAATAACTATTAAGATAATGATTATTAGTTTAGGTAAAAGATTTTGAAAAAGAACGAAGACATTTATAAATGTATATCATCATCTTTCTAGCGATAAGTCCCGTGTTTTAGACGGGGTCCGCTTAGACCATGATCCAAGATTTAGCGAGTCTGGTAATTACATTGAAGCGACTGCCGATCTGACTTTCGTAACTCTAAGATAACCAGACAATTTTTGGATTATGGTTTAAATTTATAAATGTTTTATTGCCATAAAAATAATATAAATCTGGTATTATGTTTAAGAATACGTTAGGTAATTAATCCAAAATACATTCATATAGATCATTAAAATCTAAATTATCTAAATTATCTCACTATCAACGTTGTAAGACCTAAGTTTACTAAATGAGTACATTGGCGTTGAATGTGTTCAATAATAGTGGTATTACCGCAGTTACTGAGGTTATCGCGAAATGAGTCAACTGTATCACCAAGACGATTCATTAAGAGAAACATCTCGTACTGCACAAATAATAAATGAATCCTCATTTCCTGCCTGTAAGGATAAACTTTATCAGATGGCGTCATCGTTAGACCATAGAGCTGGAACATAATAGCTAAATATAAATTATATTACACATCGTTCAGAATTACACACGAAGAGAGACGAGACAGAAGTCTCCAAATCAAGTCTTTGCGGTTGTAATGACAATTAGAACGCACACAATTAAGTTGAGCAGGATTTGAACCTACATTTTTCGGTATTCTGGCCAGAGTTCTAATGACTATATTATTATGTATGAAGCGGTTCATAAATTTTACTTTTAATTAGGTAATTTCTTTTTTTTAAACGGTTGCCACATTGACAACCCTATTATAAGTGTCAACATTTGGATTCAACATGGCAAACATGATAAAGAGATTCTTCATAAATCTAATATGTAAAATCTATACACTTAATATGGATTCAGTATGTTGTTAATTAAATTAAGACTATTTCTCAATAAATTATTTATATCATGTGTCTTCTTCTTTTACAGGTATGTATCACATCTGGACATTACATAATCCTCAAAGATGCTACATGCTTGGGTATTATAAAGGCTGGTAAAATTATAATATAGCAAGTAGGTATAATGTTGGTCAAAATCAGCCACAACGATTTTCGATTAAGAACATCTTTAACAAAAATTTTTTCCTGATTTCCCCTTTAAAAGTGGTTATGATATGTACGATGTTGTAAAAAATTGCATAACTTGCATTTGGCGTCAACCATATATGCATTTAGTTTGTCATAAAAAGTTTTTCCAAATTAAGAGATTTTAAAAGCTGTATTTAATACATTAATACCAAAAATCGAAGTTTACATTTTAATAGTGAATGCTTATCGAATTGCTCGAAGGCAAAACTCCATTTTTGGGGTCCAACGAATATAATTTACATTCACCGTACATTACAGCGGAAAAAAGGAAAACATGGAGGATTGTAAAATAAAAAAGACTCGTATTCGAAATGAGAGGTCGCTCGAGTTATGTCGGTTGGTAAATTAAATATTACTGTAATGTTATTATAATATTCATAATCTCTTCCCCTACTTATTATAGGTATATTAGATGTTATGTTAGTAGTAAATACTTAGGGATGTATTTATCTTTCAAATATATTAATGCATAAAATTACAATGTGAAAATCCCTTTCTGCTTTTATTAATTTATTACCTACGTACAGAAGGATGTAGGAGCCGCGAAAGGCCCAGGCTCACCTACCACGACCAGATTGGTCGTGTATTAACAGAAGGTGATGTTAGAAGTCATAAAAACCGTAGAGCTTGTATGAAAAGGATCATGAATGTTGAAGAGGCAAGTGAGGCGTGTAAGGATCGTGCCATGTGGCATTCCGCTCTCTCTGCCTACCCGGCTAGGGAAGTGGCGTGAAGTTTTAGTTAGTTAACTACGTATAAAATTTCACAGGAGAATGGAAAATCGTAAGCACGACATATATATGATACGAACAAAGATTTCAATTAGTTGATCAATTTTTAATATATTTGAGTTGTAAAAATAATGTTATCTGCGAAGTGACCCAAAAAGCAGCTGTTAAACTCGACGCGGAACTGAACGTACTCAAACTCACGTTTAGAGTTGGGCGATATTGAAAGGGAACATCGATGTTCATGTGTACTAAGTAGGTATGCATATTCATGTCTTTCTAACCAAATCAGTACTCCTGTTAATTTTGATGGTGAGATGAGCGCTGAAAACCTATTTATTTTAAGAGCTTAAATATCATGAACGAAGATTAGTTTATATAAGTATTTCTTTTTTTTCAAGGACTTCTTCCCGTTACGTGAAAAGAGTATTTAATTTTATTTGGAAGATGATAAGAGCAGTTAACTCCCGCGATTAAGTTCAATTAAAATACCATTAGCTGTTAAAGATTTTCTGCCGGTAGTCTCAAGACAATTGACTTGAGTGTTGCCGGTGTTGCTTACTGAAAAACTTTTAAAATATACTTTTGATACATTATCGATATTTCGCTGGCAGCATCCCTATTTGTGCAAGGCACATAACCGAGATCATACTTTGGAGTGAATCGTAAAACATGCATATCCGTTACTGCGTAATCGGTTACACGCGTACAGAAAAATAGTTAAAAGATGTTATACAGAAGTCGGAGATATTTCCAAAAACTAAAAGGAGTATTCGAATAGTCCCATAAATGTTATTGGTAATAGATACGACCTTTATAATGAAGTATTTTTGGTTTAATTTTGCTTGTTTCATGATAATAACAACAGAATGTACATACAATGAAAAAGTTACATTTGGGTTATAGTAAAATATGTGATAGAATATGACAGATTATGGACTGTCAGTCTCATTCAGCTGTACGGTTCGAAAGCTGCTCATGTTAACATGAGCATGAAAACTATGGTACAAGATATTTTATCGAAAAGCAATTGAGAAAGCAGTTACAAGACTAGTTCTGCCACTTAGCTAGCCCGGTTTAAGGGTGCTGGCCAACCAGGGGATAGTCAGGACAAATTTTAAGTAAATGAATAGTTAGTAACATAGTTAATAACTATTTATTTTTTGTACATGTACTTTTTCTTAAATGTTACTATTTGTGAACTTCTAAGCCTTCATCCATTCAGGAAATTTAAAATGAAAATAAAGGTTAATGTTATGGAACCAACAAACAACAAATAGGCAGGTACTCGTGTCGTCGTTTTCTCACTTTTTATGTTTCAGTTGACTTTTGAATGCGTTTCGTCGACAATGTCAGTCGTAAAGTGCATTAAAAATGACTACGCCGATAAATTTAGAGAGGGATCTACTTTGTAAGATATCTATAGTGTGTAGTCTATTTCTTGTTATGTTGTACAGTTATCGATAGACGGGGCATAGACGTGCGAATTAAAAAGTCTGCTTTGTAAGGCGAGGTCTTAGTAACCGGTGGCATTGTAACTCGGACTCATTATATACAGTTAGTGGCGCTAACGGTCTGCGGACGTCGCGAATCGCTCGCCGGATGAACATCTTCGCCAGAGGTTAAGGCTGAGAGAAAAAATATCGCTTCAATCTAAGAAGTGCTAGCGCTTATGAGGTCAACTTTCGGGAGACTGGCTTTGAGAGACGTGAAGTCATGTCGGCCGTAATTTAATTATAGTCTTTATGTGGTTTATACAAATAATATGAGAGAATGCAAGCAGAAGTACTTAGTTACACAAATAATTTAATGTATGATTATATATATATATATATATACACGAGATGATTATGCTAAGAATAAGTATTCCATTTTCCGTTCTTAGTTAGTTGCTGCTAACCCATTCCATTACCAACTGCTACACCACACTTGTTGACCTAATATTAGGGCCTGACAACTGCTTCCATCAGATGGTGTGTGAGGAATTCTAAAAACTTGCTATATGCATAGAACGAATCACAACCGTCTAGCGTTTCGTTCCGATCTTACAATCAAGTTTATTGTGAGGAATTATGATCCTAATCTACAGATATTGCCAGTTACTAGAAATTCTCGAACGCTTAGTTAAATTTAGCACAATATCGAGTCACGACGAGTTTTTCAGAACCATTGAGCCGCCCGTTACCCGCCGCCGACACCGACAAGTTCTTTAGCACATGTGTGTTTATGCTTTACGTAACTGTGTTTCTAATGGTTCTAAGTTTTTCCTAGTATCCCGAGACATCTATAATTAATGTCGAGTGTACAAAGCTAAGGTTGGTCGGCCCGGACCGTTAGCAGTCCATTTCATTCAGTAAATCGTTCGCATTTGCTTTTTAAATGCGGTACGTTACAGTTGCAGACTATTGTAGATGCGTCTGCCGGTTCAAATACATATTCAGTTTTTCTTAATTTAATTCATTCAGTCCAGACTCTTATCTCTTTTCTCAATCAATTCGAATCTAAATGTATGCTAAATGTGTACAATGAATCAAATAAGTTTATTTATTGAAGAATAATTACCTAATGAATGTTTTAGGAAAACTCAACCCACAATTTTTACTAATCCTGGAACCCGACCCACCATTTAAATGATACAGGGTTATAAATAAAGAACGGTTTTAAAAAAGTCTTCTTTTTAATATCGATTTTGTAATACCGCTCGTGGACGATAAGTTACGTGACCGAAACGACATTTTTTCTGGTTCAATGTATTTTTATAAAAACTCTGTTCAATCTAAGCGGTTTTGAAACAACGTGCTTCAAATATCACTGTAGTCACGTTCTAGTACACATTGTAGTAATTGTAGTTAACATAACTATTCAGTTGGTAGACACAATAGGATCATTCTCATGGTAAATTGTTCTACGAATATTATCATATTTCACGCCGATTCACGGTTTATTTATTCAAAATACTATTTCTATGCACTAGTGCATCTGAATTTTCATAAGTTTGCGTTTAAATAGCTATTTGGTATGACTTTCTGGGTTAAATATGAAACAGTAAAGTATGCCTATACAAACACATTGATTGAGAATATATCCAGTTTAATTCATTGTAACTTGTTAGATAAAAGAGTACCTAAGTGCTTTTTTATCTTGGGTTTAAATTGTATCAGCATTCTAGTTTAAGGCGATATTTTAATAAGCAGTCGAATTATCAATGATACACATTGAAAAAAACAGTGTATTTTATATGACGGCCCATTTCTAAAAGAATTTGCATCTGAAATAGGCTCTTATTTGCATTTGCATCTGAAATAGGCTCTTATTTTTTTAAAGGAAAACCACTAACAGATCTTTTGCGTAAATTCAATTTTTCAAGGATTCTCTTTCACTTAATTAAGCATACCTTACATCACGGCTCCAGGAAATTATTCTTCGCACGGTAAACATAAAACATTACTCTATCTATTGTTGCAAATCGCATTAACATCCCTTGCGTAGTTTAAAAGGTTTGGGCGAACAGACAGAAGCATCGACTTTGTTTTAAACTATGTAAAAATGACAGCAGAAGCTACTATATGAATATTTTACGTTTTAATGTGGTATTTTTATAGTACTATATTTTTTTTGCAATAATCCGAAAACTTAAGCACTAATATTAAATTAAAACACTTTTATTCTAATTCTAATGATTACACAATTATGGATTATATTCAGAGGTACTAAAGTTGGTTCTATAGGTATTGAAGGATGTGCGAAGTTACGTGAACATGACCATTTAATCAAATGGTAAATTATTTCTCTTAATAGCTTTTAAAAATCCCCGTGTTGTCATAACATTCATTTCTCTGTAGTCTTTTTGGTCAAGGTTACATACTTTATGGAGAACATTGCGTGCTAGTAAATCCGTTATCACACGCAAGCTTTGGGATTAATACTTTAATGTTCACTTTACATGGAAATAATGTGGTTTTACACACATCAGCTTTATTAATAGCTTTAAGCTTTGGATTAGGCATTCATAAATTAATTGCCTTGATACACGAAAGATTATTATTTGTCTTAAATCTATTTAGAGATTAAACCTGGCTACGCATCACCGGCGGTGCGTATCAGTGTCTTATTAATTATTTGGAATATCTTGCTCTTAGAGATTGGGAGTTTAATTCTAACATTTTTAAAAAACATTGCCATATAGTAATTGAATAAAAAGTAAAGTTAATCCATTGATGGTCGGTTAATCTTGCAGATACAAAATTATTAACTCTAAAATTATTTTTTTTCTAAAAGTTTAAAACTATATTCCTTTTCGAGACTAAATTCAAACTACTATGTTTTTTAAATTAATCTTTATAACGTTAGACGTACCGAAATACATTGGTTACATCATCAAATTGCTTTTATACCCTTTTGTTCTTAATAAGTAGGTACTCGAGACGGTATTGAGAATGAATCTCATTTTAATATCGACAAATGAGATGATAACACAAGCAAAGCAATGAGATGGTGTCCCTTGGTGATTTAGCGGCATTACTGGGCGAATATAAAGTGGTCAACGACCAGGAATGTCGTTCGCGCCCGGACAAACCTGTTGGGCGCAGAGTTAGAACATTCGCAAAATCGATAATGACATATGCAAATAAAAATAATTAACTTGTATGTGTATTTATTTTTATATGGAAGGCTGGTGGAAAAATGAACGAAGTTTATCAGTAGAAAGGTGTGGTGGCACTTGAAATTGATAATTGAGGAACAAACACGTGCACAATTGAAAATAGTCATTTATAAGAAAAAAGGAAAAAAGCAATGTTATTGATACTGAGCATTTAAAATACCAGTATATATTCAGCTCTAAATCGTTTGATTTTCATTTAATTTCTTCGTATTATTGAGGATACAATTGTACAAAGATATCTGTTTTATTTATATAAGAAAAAATACCCTACAAGGATAACTAACAAAATATTGGGGTAAAATTCGGTGTAGGGTCAGTTCTAAAATATAACAAAAAAATTAAAAAAAAAATCTGTTATTGTTTTACCCTATTAGGTATAGAAAATTAAGAATTACTGTTTACTTGGCCATGGCGGCAAGGTTATTCACGTATTTATTATTAAGCTCTGACTAGTTGCGTATTTTAAGACGAGGTTTGAATGATTACCTCTATTATTAAAAATAATTAAAATGATTCATACCTCACTATATAAATTGTTTTGTATTTGTAGGAATAATCGGGTTTGACAGTTCATGGTTTATTCTAAGAAATTGATATCCCCATCACGCACTTTTCGTGGATGAGGTCATGAATATCAGACTGTTCACTTAGTCATAATACAATTTTAAAGGCTGATTGACTCGAACTTCTTACGTAAACGTAAATTCAATTGTATACGTACATTACTTAGGTTTCAATTAGGTTTAAAATATCGTGCCATATGGCGTTCGGTACCCCGCTGAAGAAGTGGTGTGAAGTTAGTTGGTTAAAATATCTAGGTTTACATAAAATAATAGATGACAGGTAAGTCTCAGTCTTAGTCTCAGATAAAAAAATAAATATATAAATTGTATTATACATATCAGTTGAAAGATAGAACTGCCGGAGTACAAATGACTAGATATTTTTCTCAAATGTTTTTTTCATAATTTTAATAATAACTTCGAATTTGCAGTTTGTTAGTGCATGTATTTGTATCATTGGTATTTGTATTTTATGGACTCATAAAGACTGACTTGTTACATATATAAAACGTAAAGGCCGATGAAAAAGTAATATCGGTCAGTCACGTTACGATATTAGATATTCAAAAAGCACACGAAATTTTTTATTCCATTTAAAAACTCATAAAGAAGAATCAGTAATCACTTGAAGCAATGCAGATCCATTTTTAGATAAAAAGGAATCTCGAAATGAATTGCGAATATTCGCAAAACAGTGACGTGGCTTCCTGAACATTATACAAACAGGAGGATGTCTGTTTTGCTCCCGAATTGAGATGACTCAGCTACGAGGGCAATGACTTTTACATCTTAAAATAGAAATACTTATATACCTATATACCTTTGTATGACAGAAAGACATATTTATTTACTTAGAACAGCATTTTAAGACATTTTTGTTACGTTAAAGATCCGAAGGTTGTGTTAATGTAAGATGTCAGAAAAATTATCTGCAATTTTAAAGTCATTTACATACATAATAAATATTCCCTTTATATTATACAGTGATTCCATCGGTTTCGGCTCAAAAGCCCAGTATATTAGAATTTGAATATTAATTGACAGTTGAAGATTCTCTTTTTAAATCTGAGCTAAATTTAACCGATTAAAGTAAGCTTCTGTGCGTTAATAAGCATTTAAAATGCTATTGAATACTAATCTGCTTTATTAAACAGCTGTAATTAAAACGCAGGCTTTGGAAACATTGAAATTCTTGATTATTTTTACGATGTCAAATTTAAATTTATTAAAACTTAAGTATTTATTTGTGACATAAAACATGAAGGTACGGACGCGAATAATTGTGTCAGTTCTTGATGAACGTACGAATATATCAAGTACCACTAGACAGACTTACATCACTAGATAGTGATTTAATTAGTATAAGTATTATGCAAACTAAGTTATACCATTCTCAACTACATCTTTGATTTTCGATCCTCGTTGTTTTGTCTTTGGTTTTCCAAGACCAAAGACAAAACAAATCCAGACCAAAGACAAATGAATCCTTGATCCTTGGCCTTTGAGTCTAATTATCTCACAATGGAAATGGCGTTAAATTAATTTAGTTCTGTTTCTCAGAGGTGCACGCAGATAGTGGGATGGTCCCGCATTAACGTTAAGTGTCGCAGCAGGTGTGACGAGGTAGCGAGTCCTCTGCCCCGCCAGTGAGGTATGCGGTAAGGCTGTCAAATGTCTTGGAGGGTTTCTAGAGGCTGTTTAAAATAATACGTAAAACATAATCTGTCAGTTACTAACGTGTATCGAATTGAAAGCGTGCCAACGTATCTGTATAATAAAATCAGCTCTACATTTTAATTTAACTTAATTTAGGTATTTTGTTAAATACAAATGAAAAAAAAGTCTTCCCTTTTTTTTCTGTAATAAATTGATAGATTAATTAAAATATATTTTTCTTTTATGTCTCACAGAGCTCGGAAATTTCAAAATACTTAGTACAAAAAGATAATTAATATATCGCGTAAATGGCATACGTAAAGCTCAGCTAACTAGATAGTAATAATTCGAGAAAAATATTTTATATTCATTTTAATTAAACAGTTTTTTTATTACATTATAATATTCCCATGTTCTATGGTTAGTCGTAAATTTCCAGATAAACTACAAACCGCTTCGAGCCGTGCTCGTTACAGTATATTATAAAAATACAATAAAAAAGTACATTTTATAATATTATTTTTCGATTTATATTTTATTAGGCACGCTATTTAATAGTGGATTTAAGGATCTTAGTAATAGCATCCCTGACTTGAGATAATCTGACGTTTGCCTCCCTTGGAATTCGCGTGGGAGCCCAAGACTTGCTTTTTATCATTTTCATTGCATCCTTTTTGCTCAAGCAACTTGCTTCATTAAATTAAACGAAATGCAAATTAATGAAGCCTTCAACGACTGATAAAGAATGTGACGACTTGTTTTCTTATTTATCGTATGATCAACTGATGGCAAAATAGCAGTAGATGGAGTGTGAGCAGATTGTTCAGTTCGTGTAAATTTATTGTAGGTAAAGATAATGGTTACCTACATTATATATTCATATTAGGCTCAGACTATCATCCAAATAGGAAAATAACGGACATTTTAGTTTACATTGCCTAAAATAATTTTGACTATTTTGACAATTTAATAACACATACTTTGTATATTATATGTAAATTTCAGGAGATACCTTCAATCAATGGCCATTATTAACGGAACGTCAGGGTCCTCGAAGGTTTTTATTTTTATAAAACGTATAAAACAATGAGGTCGATCATTAATTTCAGTACATTTTTAAGGCGAGGATCCTCATTACCGCGCATCTTGGCCATCAACAGAGCCGGTAGTGGCGGATACAAGGGTGCGATATCTGATAATTAATCGACGCCCTATACGGACTCAAGTATGATATTAAATTGACAATAAGCTACGGACATCGATTTATCGACGCTGCGGCGTAATGTTTCGTTTTGTAAGATGAGCGGTACTCGCCATTTTTCGTGTACCGTCGTTAAATGATAGTAAAGAGACTTGCTAGTCGTAGGTACGTGATGTCGAATTCACGAAGATAATTACGGTTTTCCGATGATTTTATTGTTACGAGTACTAAAAACGCATTTTGTGAAGGCATTGAAGGAAATCGTCTTCCTTTATCGTTTACAGTTAACTTTAATTTATGAAGTAAGGTTATATCAACAGTAATATTCCGATAATAATTAAGAAAATTATCACCAGTTTTTTTTTTACTTTTATCTATAACTTCTATAATCAAACGTACCTACACTTTTATACAGTTTTTTTTTGTTTACTATCATTATTTTTGAATTGTCGCTAATGATGTTCCAATATGCATAAGGAACTTTTACTATAAGACCTATGTTTAACTAAAGTTTGGTTTAACAAAGTTAGGTCACGTGACAATTTTTTTGGGAAGTTTATAAGTCTAACTAAAACCATGTTAGTTTGTTAGAAGTTTTTGCATTATTTTCGCTATTATGTGTGTAAAAGATAGCAGCAATAATATATTTAGACGTAATAATAATGGTGTACGTAGATAACGTTTTACTAAGAATTAATGGTTCCGCTTAGGAGACACATTTTGATTTTACTATTATTAGTACACCGGTGTCCAGCAACGCGATGTTATCCCAGCGGCGGTAAGATAAATATAAAGCTTAATTAACGCCCTGTAGGTCCGTTTTGTGTTCAGATCGTGGAGGAAACGTCGGATCGAATCCGTGAGCACCGAAATGTTGTTCAATTTGAGTCGAGAAAGTCTTCGGTTTTGTCTTGATTTCGACATCAATGGATTTAATTATAGCACGTTAAATACAGGTTGTGGGATAAATGTTTCCTAAAGTTAATGTTGTTTTGTTTTACATTGATGCTTGACATGTTATATTAATGACTAAAGGAAAAACTTTGAATTAAATGTAATGACATTAAAGATACTTATTTGAGACTAAATAACATGTCAAAAACGAAGGAAGTGAACCTATATCATCTTGTTTAATTTCAAAACATTCTGATCCAGGAATTTCCCGAGTATTATAGAAACGAATTATTTTATTTCGTTTGCTTACACAACGCCGATGTCAGTGCTATAAACCATTTATGACATATTTTTATTACAGCTTACTACCTACATAGTTTTATTACATCTTATATCCGTAAATTGAGGACACAGAACACTTTCATGTCATAGTAAGCGCAATTCATTAGTATTTTATTATCAACTTTTATTACATTTCCTTTATGCGTTCCTAGTGTCTATACATATAAATTAAGAATTAAATGCGTAAATTAGTCAAATGTTTCATTTGTTAAAATATATCTTTGGATGATTTTGAGTGACCGGGTTTTAAACATTAAAGGAATACATTTCATTGTTATAAAATAATAAAGACATGCATGTATTCTTAATAAATAAATTTTTAAAGACGTCGTCCAGTCTTCGTGATCCTTGGTTCATTTTAAGTCATATTAGCATAGTCACGTCAAGTCACTGTCCGACCAACGGCTGAGGAGCCCATAACAATCAGACCACTAGCAATTGTGGATTATCTGAAAATAACAGCAATGGTATGCGACAAACTAAAAACAGGCTTCGAATAAATTACATGCCAGAGAACCACCCGCTTTGTTATTTTCTTGCGAACTTTAACACCTTTTTATGGCTATCTATCTTTGGAATCATTCACTCGATTTATTTCATCTGCCTTACATGTTTCACAGCTGTACGAAGAGACGTGAGCTATGCCATGTCTCCAAAAAACGCCATGACAATAAAAAAAATCGTCATTTCACAAAAATTCTGTCATTCGAATTTAATCGATGTTTTTTTTATATAAAATTAACACCACGGAGCTGTTCAAAATGATCACGTACGTAATTCATTGCTACTATATAAGGAAGAGATGCCGCTGTAATGAAAGCACAGGCAGTATAATAAACTGTGTTTTCATAAAACGTTCGTGAAACGCAAAGAAAGAATTCCGGGTACAAAATAATTTCTCTTCTTAACAGAGAGCTTAATCCTTTTGAGGTAAACGTAACGAGATGCATTCCTGTTACAGTGAAGCCGTTGTTTTTGTTTTTTCCGGTTGCTCGTCCATGGTTCTGATGGACGAAGCACATGTGAATAAGGGGGCTGAGTCTTCTTAAACAAATGTTCTGTCAAATTTTACTAGGCATATTAGTTTAACAAGAAATACCTTTGACAAGACTTGTCTGGTTTTAAAATTATCAGTTTTTTTATAATATTTAGCACAAACATTAATATAATAGTTTCCTACAAAACCATTAAAAGTTATTTGAAACGTGAAAGACTCCGTATTTTACACAAAGTACTTTATTTATATTCCACGTAAAATAATACGTAAATACTCGCTGCATTACATGTTCTATGAGACCACAATAACATACACTGTCAATAAATCGAGTGGTAGTTTTTCAATTACAGATTATCTAGATTTATGTTTATAATACTGGACTTGGCCGTTGGTTATCCGTGCGCCCAGTTCCTGGTCGCTTGTTCAACATGACTTCATTGTTCACAGGCACGTGAATGCTCTCTAATTTACGACTCCGCCTCGACCGGACTATTTCTGGTTTACAATGACCCAACTATCTTCGAACAGAAATATATGGAGTTTTAAGACAGTCAATTAGTCTGAAAGCTTTAATAAAGCAATTTAAAGGCTATTAATTGGTAGCCCTTAAGTTGTCTGTAGATAGATGAGATGTTTGAAGGTTAAATATAAAACTTGAAATTATTAAGGTAATGTGCCAGATGGAATTCTGAGCTAAACCAAGAGGTTTAGTATTAGTATTAATTTCATCTAGGGCGTTTAAATAGGTACCTTTAAGTGCTATTTCAGTCTTCTATGCAAAAGCTTTAAAGACTTAAAATAACACCTAATAGTACGCACTACTACAACCACGTACTGCCAAGTGCTAATATATTAATGGCGCTATAAAATGAGTACAAAATAGGGAACAAACAAGAAAAATTTCCTATATTCTTCATCTTATCCTGTTCTATAATTATAAAAAGATGTTTACCGGGTAAGATGGACATTTATTTATACATATTTATTACAATAATTATGTCTATATAAAAATATGCTAAGTTATATGGCGGAAGTTTGCACTAAACTTAACGCAAACTCGTGTTTTTAGGACCAATATAATCGATCTATAGAATTATAGTTAAACTGGACAATGCAAACGCTGAAAATTTAACGTTTATTTCATCCAACTACAAAATAAATATTTCTGGTGTACAATAACAATTTATGAGAAAGCCAACGAAAGTGCAGAACAATGAATCTATTAATGTCCCTGGACAAAGGATCCCCGGTAGATTCCCCCAGTCACGTCCGCCAAGTGACTGGCGTGGAGTATGACAATAGTTTGGGGTGGCCTGGCCACACCACATAAATTGTCCACCGGAGTGACAGATAGTAAATGAATACGCTTTTAATTACGTTAATCCTACCCTCTTTCTAAAATACGGGGCGGGAAAACAATTTTGGCTTCTGGCGATGTCAATGAATATACTACACATGATAAATACAATTTCATAAGTTTACCACTCTCAGTCTGTACCATTTTTAGGGAGTCTTACATTTAATAAATATATACTACATACATATATATACTTTTATAACAATTCATATTTGTACTTTAAGATTTTCTTTACTTTTACGTGTCGATTTATTTGTACATCGTGTTGAATACGAAATAATATACGTACTTACTGCTGTACCTATATACTATGTGTGTCAATATCAATGTCACTTAATTATGTATGTAATAATGTAGGTTTATGCAACCACAATGATGCATGTAATTGTGTTATGTCATATATAATCTTTATGGTAATGAACTTCAACTTTATTTATATAGTAATTATGTCATTTTTGTTAGTTTGTATTCATGACGACTAAGACCATAGGGCTATCTGATGTTTAATACTATGAAATAAAAATGTAGTTTATATTTTATAATTTTATTTTACGAAGCTGAAGGAAACTTATTTTCAGATACTCGAGCACCTATCATTACGTACAGATTATTCGGAATGGATTACCTATAACAGAATCAGATTAATTTAGAATTTACGATTGTGCAGAGTGAAATTACTTTGTCGCATAAAATCGTTCCTAGATTTTAAAGTGGTTTAATGTAAAAATTAGTACTGACGTATGTTTTTTTGTTCTAGGTAAGTGTTCCTGAAGGCTAAACCGCCGTTGAAGTGTTTTAGAATTTGTTTGTACCTATACAATGAACATGAACGTAGTTAAGGTAGGTACATAAATACAGTAACAAGATTATAGGAGAGGGGTGTTGGTAATAACTTTCAGAATACATTATAGTGCAATTCTGAAATTTGTGGAAACTTGGGTTTTTATGGTCCAATATTTATTGTACCTAAATCAGCAATTAGTAGGTACAGTTACTGGAAGTTAAGAAAAAAGGAAGAAGAAGATAATTATAATTGTACGAAATCAAATTAGCAGTACTATACAAAATCAAGTATAATAAATAAATATAAATAAATATCCGTCGACATCACATACATCGATCTGACGCCGAGGTAAGTAGCTTAAGCACTTGTGTTACGGATATCAGAATCAACAGTGGTATAACAAATATATACTTAAATATTGGATATTAACACCCAGACACAGAACAAACACAAGTATTCATCATACGAATATTTGTCCTGGGTGGGGATCGAACCCATAACTCTTGGCGCATGGGGCAGGGTCACTACCGAATGCGCCATCGAGCTTGTCAAATATAATACTGCATAAGAAAGTATTTTTTGTCCTTATCTGAAAGTAATAATTATGCAACTATGAATTATTGCCTTACATCATAATGAAAGTTTAAGAATCAAATTTGTACGTACATTTTAAATTTATTACGCGCCGTAGATAAGACGTGCAAAAGATTATAAGTATTGTTGTTTACATCTAATATTGTAAGACTCTAATGGGGATACTAGCCCTAAGCGTAATGACGCCAGTATTTATCCTTGACTCAAACCCACGTGGCAGTGGCTATAGGCGCATAAATATTCATAGTTTATAATTCACTCCTAACTAAGCATACCATGAGTATTGTGTTTTAATAAGTACCCAGATCACATAGTTGGTGGACAGCTAAATTGTATCTTATAAAGGAGTGCTTGTACCACACTGAATATTGGACCTATTAAAATTCATAGTAGCGGTATCATTAGAGAAACCTAGATGCAGTGGCGGATTTACCCTAAGGCCCAGTAGGCCCAGGCCTAGGGCGGCCAGATATTTGAGGCGGCCAATCGTGATAAAAATTAAGTGATGACGCTTTAGTACTGAGAATTATGGCCTGGGGCCTAGGGCGGCCAAGACTGTAAATCCGCCACTGCTCAGATGTAAATGTAGTCTTTTTAAAGCTTTTTCGATGACAAGCTGTTTACAGAACGTCAACAGTTTTTACTAGCATCATTGACTGGTTATAATTTTTGCAAGAGAGATGGGCGTCTACTGTTGTAATCTGGTTTCATAAAAGTTGTTTTAACTGCTTGAAAGAAGACAATATATGGCATGGTAATAAAGCAATTCTTTATAAATAAATTCTTAGACCACAGGAAATTGTTTTACAAATCTTACAAAATGTTAATGAGTAACGTGAATGGATTGCCATCGTATATATACTCTTTATTGAACAAAAAAAAAATACATATCTTGCTTAACAACAGTACAGTACAATTGGCTATAGTACAGTAGAATTTATGCGGTCTTATCGCTGATGGCGATCTTTTATAGACGACTTTTAGGTAGAGGAAAATAACCTACTGTTTAGGTTGAATAAAATATCTTCAAAGCTAGAGAAGATATCATTATCTTTGACGATAGGACCTGTTAATTTATAAAATAGTTCGCGAGACATGTATTTTCTGTGGCAAAATTACACGCCTGCGAAGCTACCGGCGGAAGTTACCAGTTATTATAAACACCACAAGTTCTGTGAACGGAACAGTTACAGTTTGGTTCGTGTTTCTTTCATTTAATTTCACAGTGAATCTTTGTTCGCGTTTAATAATGAGCTCGGCACGTTACACCTGGCCTCTAACAGCTTTGAAGCGGTCAATGTATTTGAAACAAAACTACGTAATAGGCTTTACTTACAAAAGCGCGCGTCAAGTATTTTGAGGTTGGCAGCACCGATGAGTTCTGTTTTTATTTTAAATCTATAGAACTAATATACAGTAATTTTCATTTAAATGCATAACAGCTAGCATCGTACATTTGCATTATACTGCAAAATCTACGATCGTGTAAGTGCTCTGTTGTGTTGAAAAACCGTCATCATTATATCCGAAGTTTTACACGTTACATTTAGGTATATAATGTATATAAACAATTGCATCCTTCCAATCTTTGTTAATATTACCAACGTGAGTTTTTGGACAACCTCACTCATCATTAGATATCTCCCTAGCGTTAGGTATGTCCCGTGCTTTGCGTTGCTTAAAGGACTGAACTCCTCACTAATATACATATATCTGAACGGGCAGACGTAGAGGAAGTTTTAGTTAAACAAACAATTGGACAAACTTTAATATCTGTTACCAGGCTTTCGCCCGATAAGTCTGTTGAAATATGAGATCCGAGAGATACACAAAGTGATTTTACTAATTCACATTTCTCTTCAACATAAACATCGGTGTTGTGTACAAATATCAGATTGCTGATCTCACAGAGACTACATATAGCAATTGCATTTTAGTTTCTATTCCCTGCCGTTTAAGTTTATATTTGTCTGTTCCAGTTCGAATAACAGTCGTTCAGAAACACAATACTTCCGATCTCTGGCCCAATGGTTTTGATTCACAATAAAGGGGATTATACAAAAGATTCGCCAACAGCAGACCATAAAAGGTGTTCAGTTGATCCTTGAATATTGTCGAATTCAATTGTGAATTGAACCGTGAATGGATGAACGGTTGGCCGTGAAGAGGCTATTAATACGCGGAAGCAAGGATAATAGGTTTTTTTGTTAAGTACTTTTATGACAAAAATTAAGTACCAACTTTCAGACACGATAGCAGGAATAAGTATATATAGACATATGTATATTAACAACGTTTATTAAAATAAATTATTGTCATCATTAATATTCATAAATACAAAATTATAAATTAAGTGTGTATGTGCTTCCTTAAATGATAAAAATATTCCCAATCGTTAATATCTATATAATGGAAGAAATATACCAATCATACGCAATATTGAATTACTGTAATCAAAGAGCATACATTTCAAAATTCTTCCAATTTTGTGTAATTTTTTACTTTCCCTGTCCTCATTAGCAGATAATCGCCTATGTACGTGGGAAAGAAAATAACATTATTGTGTGTGAAGCTTTACGCCACGCATTGGTATTTTCTACGTTTGAATTTGCCTTGTATTTTTTAATTTATTTTCTGTTTTGCATCTCTAAATCGATTTCTTAATCAATATCGCCCTTTGTATGGGCTAAATACAGAACGAACGTGTATTCTGACCATATAAACAGACAAATAAAATTACAGGAAATTTTCTTATTGGGTTTTTGCAAGTTATTTATTTTATGTAATGTTTAATACTTTCCGAAAAGACCGGTGGTTATAATATTACTGATCAATTTAAAAAATTATGTATTATGTTTTTTTTGAATAAAATAATTAATTTCAAAAGTATAGGTCAGCTTAAATGTAGGATCTTCTAGCTATTATATCGTAACCTATTAATGTATATATAAAGAGGATCTATTGAGATAAAGGGTAGGTATAGTACACCAGTGTACAGTATCATAAATCTGCCCCTAAATACGAGGAGTAATAGCTGCTTGAAGCACTCAAGTGGTCCTCGGGAGAGCACATCAAGTCTCTATTTAGCGGGGAGGGCTCTGAAGTGGTCGCTCAAGATTCATAGAAGGACCTAAACAAACACACTGCGCTTCGAGATGATGATGAATAGAATGCCAGACATTCCTTTGTGAAATGGTTGACGTTGCTTTCAATTAAATAGTTTCTACACATTCCGAATCTGATGAGAGGAAATATTATTTACTCAATTTCAAACACCAAATTATCTATTTGTACTTTTATTTTAACTCACATTACACATGTAACTATCGATTAATCCCAATATATGTAACATACATGTTATTGAAAAAGCTTTTGGTATCGTATTATTAATGCAAGGATAGAGAGGTTCGTAGACTACAAATAATAAATATTGACATATTTAAATGTTGCAAACGTAAATATAACTACATATTCAGAAAACCAAGCTTTTTTTCATGTAATTTTAAATCAGTCTTTTTTATAAACGAAACGTTTTAATTAAACCTCACAGAGTCGTTAGAGCAATAAAACAAAAAATCAGGTTTGGTGCGTGTCAAAACGTCTAACGACAGGCGCACCTATAATTTGCAATTCGCCATTAGTTTTTGCGGGAGCATTTCATTTCGGGCTCTCCCACAGCGGTAGATAGCTCGGCCCAGTTTCCGGCTCGGTTAACATCTATACCGTCACGTGCGCGGGCGCAAGCTCGGCGCGTGCCTCAACAGACTCTATCGAGTGTGAAATGTCTTGCAGCGGATAGTTGCGTCTATAGAAATCATCTGTCTGATCACTTCCGATATTGAACCTATTTTATATGTCTTGGTTTTAAGGTAGCCTAAAAATTAAGTAGTTGACATTAAAGCAGTGTCGGCTAACTTTAAATTAAACGTGGAAACTTAAACACTACTTTTGCTATTACCATGGTCATTTAAGTTGGAAGATATAGACCTCAATTTTTTTATCATATTTTATTTATTTGACCACACCAAGTAACGCTATCAGTATCTACTTAAAGAGGATGTCAAATCTTTGCATAAAAACTTTATTTTAAGTTACTAGGAGAAATATATTCGGTTGTTTACCTTTTATAAAAAATGTTTTTTCTCATCTTTCTAAAAAACAGTTATTTTAATTTCTATTATTCATTGTTATGATAAATATTGTTTATTGTCATGCCCGCTCCGTGCCAAAACATTAATATTTATCGGAAACCGTTCAGAATATCTAGTGCACATTTACTTTATGCGAATGCATAAGTAAGTGTAACGAACAAAGTAAATAAAACAGTTCAATAATTCATATTGTTTATTATATTGAAATATTGTCTGGACAAAAACTAGGACGTTGCAGCACCTATAGTTATGGACAATGAGTGAAAGACTAACTAAGAACACATGTATATAAATTGCGCTTACAATTGCCCTACTCCAAGACCAGATGATTGGTGTGAAACATGGGGCGACTTTTTCAATAAGGGGCATATATGTCGAGATAGCTATAACGTCTAACATCTAACGCATATGGTTGCCACACCGGTGACATATGCGCGCAACTGGCCGGTACGCGGGTGCATGACTAGACGCGCGGTTCTCAGTAATCTTCCGCCGTTTTATTCTGGGAATGCCGCTAATCGAATTTCTGAGAATTATTGACCAATCAGCTGTAGGTACTGTGTACAAATTCTTGTGAGGCTGCTTGTCAATTTTATCTTAGTTTGATATAAATTATGTTATTGGTAGACTGGAAATGTTGATTTGGAATGTCCTTTTGGTTTTTCCCCAAGTAGTCTGAGCCATGTCTCTTAAGGATTTTGTTAACAATGTACCTAGAAGTGTAAATAGCAATATAAGAGCGACGATATTTCGCCTTTAAAAGATAATAATGTGATCACACTTAGTTTCGTGCGGTATAACCATGTTACCTGAGTCGTCTGTCAGACACGTTTATTTTTAACCGTCTTCAAAAAAAGGAGGAGGTTCTCAATTCGACTGATTTTTTTTTATTGTTTGCAATAATTATTCATCGCACAGTTTTATGGCTATGGAGAAAAAAAACCGTCAATTTAATTTCTCTACTCTCTCGCGCTTTGAAGTTTGCAACAAAACAGCTTTAGAAAACAACGTTACGCTAATCACTTATCAGCACATCCATCTATTGGGCGTTAACGTAAATAATATAGTAAATGCCGACTCGGCCAGGTCATCGTTCTCTCTGGTACTTTCGCAACGCTATTTGGCTCTGTACAACGTTTTTCTTGGCCTATTCAACGTACTAGTGTTTACACGCATCGCGAATGAGTGTGCTGACCCATTTCCTACTCAATTGGTGAAGATGTTGTTTGTTATCAAAATGAAACTTGAGCACTTATAAGATTAGAGTGGATGATTAATCGGACAAGCTACATTCATCTTCCTGGATTTTATTACAAACAATTTCATAAATGGAACGGATTCTTGTTACCGTTTCTATCAATCTCAATATGTAGGTAATCATATCGGTTAGTAATTATAGACTTGAGTTGGGGAGCCCAATATTAAATATTTGTACTTTACGCGACTGAAAATGAGTTTTTATTAGTAAGGACTTTTAGGAAATAATTGATAATAAAAAGTATTATTTATCATCATAAGCCTACACATTCGTCTAAATATTGCTGAGAAAAGATTTGTTCCTGTGAGAATTCCCACTTACCTGTCTTATTTTTACAGGTAGATATAGAATTTGGATACAGCACAAGACCTAAAATTTCTCGAATACTACATTCAATGAGTTGAAATCTGAAAAGCTTAACGAATGTTCTCAAGCCATTTGTCCGTTAAGCCCGACAAGAACTTTGTAACTTAACCCGCGAAGTCGTAAACCACGAAGCGTCACCGTCCGTTTAATTTCACTGGCCGCTTGTTATTGTGGCCTAGATATGGTGGAAAGCGGCCCTGCCCATTATCTATGATAGGGCTGGCTCAAAATACGGCCTCACACTTGGAGGTTTGAAGAATATTTTGACGGGTATAAGTTATTTAATCTTATTTATTAATAAACCGATATTTTTATACAACAATATTTCAATCTAGTTAAGTTATAAATATTAATGGTACCTATCGAGTCGTCGTTAGTCTAATATCACGTTTAAATGAGTTTTTTTTGTGTTTTTAAAATGAATCGGATTCATTGTCTTTTGAAATTAAATGATAAATAAAACCATAATAATTGACTCTAATATTTCCTTTCTATTTTGTAAAAGGTATTATTTTCTACTAGCTGTGCCAGCGGTGTCACCCGCCTTTATGGTTAATATTATATAGACTATTTCCGTCATACATGATTTCTATGTAACTTTAACCATAAAGGCTTCACACGCGACGGAAGCTTGATGAAAAGTATACTATAACCTGCCCAGGAGTATGAAGAATAATTGTACCAAGTTTCGTTAAAATCCGTCGAGTAGTTTTTGTTTCTATAAGGAACATACAGACAGACAGACAGACAGACAGACAAACAAAAATTTTACTGATTGCATTTTTGGCATCAGTATCGATCACTAATCACCCCCTGATAGTTATTTTTAAAATATATTTCATGTACAGAATTGACCTCTCTACAGATTTATTATAAATATAGATGTGACAGTGTAAGCGACAAGCTAGCCACTTGTCACTACTTTTTCACAATTTTCTATCTGGCCCAGCGCAATTTTTTTTTTGGCTGATTGAATGATATGGTGGTTAAACGGGCCTGCTGCCCCTTTGACTCTGCCTACCCCTTGATTGTGGGCGTGATGTAACGTTTGTGATTTTTCTTTGTTTCACCTTTTGCAACCCTCCTGTAAACATTGTAATGGGATATCGGCGACCTGCACACCCCTGACTTTGACACCCCGCCACGACAGAGTCCATTCGGAGCTACCGTCACGATTGCGTCGTAACAATCAATCTTTATTCTTCGCCTTTCGTGAGGGCGGGGAAAGCTCCAAGATACCGAACCATTCAGGCGACTATGTTAATAAAGAATTTATGCTACGCTAAAGTCAACTAAACCAATATATATAGGTACGTACAAAATTTACTACAATGTCCATCCTACTAATATTATAAATGCGAATGTTTGTATGTATGGATGGATGTTTGTTACTCTTTCACAAAAAAAACTACTGAATGGATTTTAATGAAACTTTAGCATAATCTAGCTCATACACCCGAATAACATAGAGGCTATGTTTCATCGATGTACCACGCGAGCGAAGCCGCGGAGAGAAGCTAGTTAATTATACAAACTTATAAATTTTGCCTTAATAAAGTTAGTAGGTGCAAAATTTGAGAACTAAACCAATTTAGTCTCACAGCGATTCTAAATATTCTTTTAATTCCTAGGATAATTTTTATGCAATCAAAGTTTAGTCCGCGTGATTTAGATTTTCAACATCAACATGTGAAGTGTTAGATAAAGCTGACGGTCATGTGCGCCGTAAAACATCATAAATTACTTTTGCTATCTGATAAATAGCGTAATGGCTTCAAATAGCCACAAATATCTAGACAGGTAATGGCAGCGTGTGTACCGCGGAGCAATAACAGCGGAAAACGAGTTAATTTTCCGTTAGTAGTAGACGGCTCGGGCTAGATACGGTCTAAATAGAGTGACAAGCATTTAGGAGTTGTGCGTACTTTAAATAATGTAATTGTTTGGGTAGATGCTAATACTGTTCTGGTTTTTTCAATATTTGGTTGCGATTGAACTACTAAAAATTACTTAGAAAAAAAAAATTACAACTTACTAAATATTAGCGCATGTAATATCACATATTTTGAGAATACTTCCTGCTAGTCAATTAAAGTCAATTCGTTGCCTTTGCAAGTTATTAAAAGTAACTGCTATAGGTTGTTCGAAGCCACAAACCTTACACATGAAACACTTAAAATTTATGGACCATAACACCGGGGCTGTCTAAGTACATACATATAGTTTTATCTTGACTCAATATATCCTCTTTCTAAAGTTGATACCTTTTAAATGCAAATCGTTCGTATATGCTCAAAAAGGGGAACATTTTTCTAGTTCGACAATATCCTGCTTGTAGCCATATCGTTGGTCGCCCTAAGCTGACTCTCCCACTAAGCTCTCACAAGCGGACACATCCGTACTAGGCTATCTCGAAAGGCGCAGTGTTCGATGTCCCATAACTTGTCCCGAGTGAATTATTGACACGTGCGTGTATTGAATGAGCGACAGAACATGTCCCGAGACTTGTATGACTGGTGAAATTTATGGCACGGGCCGCATCGCGAATAGACGTTTGAATCGCTGTAGCGAGGAACATTCGTGTAAACATCAATACGGGTTTGCACTATTAGTTGTTTAATCAATGTAATCTCTTCATTATCTCTTTGGGAATAAATTATTGATCGTAGGAATGATAAATCATCGCTTAGAGACGGCAGCGGGTTGAGGACTGTATTTATGGTATAAAAATTAATTAAATCTATCGTTTAACTCTTAGAGTTACTTAGAGTTGTATAACACAATAAAAACAAATTCCTAAGTCTTAGAGGAAAAGGTATACCACCAAACAAAAAGATTTTCTGAACTTACGACGTCTATAATTTAGGCATTGGTGGTTGGTAGTCGTACCAACGGTATGTGGTAGACAGCTGTTCGTCGGAACAGCCGTATATACACAATACAATCAACTATTGTTGCCGATTCTGCTTCGTTGTCATTAGTTCAAGTTAAAATTACCAGCCAAACGCCAATGCAATTGCAAATTGTAACATGTGAAAGCTGCTGGAATCTTAACAATCATTGCAGATTATATCTGCTGGAAGCTGAAGTTTTGGATAGAGATTTGTTGATAGATGTTTGTCCACAAGTCTATTAGTTAACTTAACTTAAATAAAAATACATCAGCTCAGAAATAAAACATTCAATATTTATATGTATAAAAAAATGTGAACAAAACAACACTTGACTTTTATTGCAACTGTCACATTCGTTTTAATGAAACAATGACAAAGGAATGCTCAATACAAGTAGCACTTTTTAATAAAATATGACTTTTTTAAAAGGTTACATAGCTAACTTTATTGCTTTTTTATCGGCAGGGCCCGAGCCCTGCACACACTGGTGACAACAAAACGCAACGGAAACAAAAGACGATAGAAAAACAAAAAAAAAAGCACTCATCATAATGTCCTGGCGTGTTCGAAATTTGAATACAAGCGGCGGGGCGTGAATGCGACGTAATTGTGCACGGTTCAATTTAGAATTTTGATTGCTTGTCCCTTCATTGTTTTACACCTATTGTTGGGTATAGGCTGCTCTCTGATTAAAGGAAGTTGACTATGCAGTTTTGTATGCACGTATTTCGGCTTCATTATTTTTTGTATTTCAATTACCTGGTATAACATACACAATTGAATCTCTTAAAGCAATGATTGGATGCTTTTTTGACTCGTCTTCCTTTGTCGGTTTCTGTCTATGAAGTAGTAGGAGAAATTTGTTGGACAATGCTTGGAAATAAATTATTCGTATCATTATACACAATAACGCAACTTGTCTCCTCCAAGGACAACAAATAAAGATTGAATTAAAAATACAGTACTTAAAAATTTAAATATGTTTTTCAGGATGCCTTTATTTCTTTTCTGGATATATTATTAAAAAAGCAAATACTTGCATTGTAGCTTTCAAAGAAAACGTAAAACGGAGAGAAATATATTTTTCCAGTGAAATGGATGCTGGTTTAAGTTTAAATAGTTTAAGGAACTAGAGAAATGGTGCTGTTTTATGGTAGCATTATTCGTAAGGGCTTAGTTATAATAAGCGGAATAGTGCGCTTTCCTCGGAAGCAAGAACCAAAGATTACAATAACGCAGATAGTAAATAAGTAGAGCAGATATTTTTCAGCAGGCCATACAAATTAAAGCAGACTAAATAGGACATGCAAAGAAAATACTCTAAGAAATGATTTGATGATAATAATGAAATGAATGAAAGTATATATAATATAAGTATACATGAAAATGTAGGAAACTCATATTGCATATATACGTATTATGATGTTCTACATAACTATGTTTTTATTATAACTTGCTCCTTATATGCTGGCTTCCTATTACTAGACCCTTATGACACTTCCCGGTCGATATGAAGGTGTGGGCAATAAACCGAACAATGCATCGTCCTACTTGACGTCGGACTATTCATTCCCTTTACGACCTACCGCAAAAGTAAGTGAATAATTTTCTCCTCGTGTTTGCTGTATAAGAGGTTGTAAAATTTAAGTTACTTCTGTGCACGAATGTACTGTAAACAACAGTTATTGTTTATTGTATGAGTTTTGTAGATAGTTGTAAACTGTTTCTTTTTCGAATGTCCAAACTATGGATTTATACATCTATAAATCTATCAAGAAAATTTTACCATTGACCATTGTCAGTGGTTACAATTTCTACGCGTGTCAGAAACTTTAAGAAATATGGTGTTCGGATATATGTAGTTCGGTTTTTGGTACTTTGGATTTTAACAGTAGTGCATACGATTTTCGGAAGTGGCCATCTGAGAAAATTAATTTTTGCGAAAGTGACCATTTGGGAAATGAAATTCTGCGAAAATGGCCGAACGATTTCCAAAAATGACAAATTGCGTCTTTTATGTGTAAAGACTTAATATTTTTTTAATGAAGTGAATTTCTTATCATAGTAAAATTTTATCTGTTCTCATGGTTGCCCCTATTATCGAAGAGCATTTAGATTTGATTCTTATAATTCGTATTAATATTATTGTGGGAACACGAATGATCAGGGTGGCCATGTCGTCAGTACAATTTGCCGTCCTTGCCTACGTTAGAATTACAAAGTCGCCTCAGTTGGTCAGTGGCAGCTAATTTACATGTCCAAGCTTTGATGGACGTCGCCACTTATTGATATTCGCGATAAGGCTCTTCAATATTTCATCGCGACGTGACCGGACGGCACGAGTGTGTCACCAAACGCTTCCTATCTTGGCTTCCAATTAGGGTTTAGATGAGTAACTGGTGAGATAATTGGTCAGTATGGTCACATTGTTAGCTATGATTAATCGCGTCAGTTGTTCTTTGGCTTAGTTTGAGCTTCTATTTAAGGCGTGTATATTTAGCCTGCCCGTTTCAGCTGGCTCTTCTAAATTTGCACGTAAATTAATCGTCCTTTTTTGGCCAATTGGTGCTCATCTAACTAATAATAGTAAAACCGTTACGGAAATAATCACTTGCTGTTATTTTTTTCATATTACTAAAGGTGACAAATAAGCAAAGGTTTGCCTGATGGTAGCATGTGGTTATTTGAATTTTTAAAAAATATTAAAATAGCAATTCAAAGATTCTTTATGTCTGCTTAAACCCAATACTACTAATGTATGAAAGCTTTTATTGTAACTAAAATAATAAGATGTAATACGCTGCTAGTCAATCCATGTCCAAGAAGAATGGCCTTAATTTTTGTTAAGTTGAATATTGAATACCAGTACCATTGCTTGTATTTGACAAATGCTCTCTTGTCGTCCGCACCGTGACTGATGTTCTCAAACCTGCTGGCGACATTGAGCGACATCAACCGGTTAAAGGATCAATTCCAAAGTATTTGTGTGCAGTGGCTTGGTTGAGTACGACGCAAAATTTTAGACATTGCACTAGAAAGATAATGATGTATCCTTCCTAGTATCGTTCATTTGGAGGGATCTATGTACAAAAGGGGACAAGTATACGCTGATGATGATGACGATGATGATAATAATGACGTATTCTTCATTGTATAATACAGATATCCTATGTGTCTAGTGCAGCACTTTACCCCTTTGCTTACGATATAGATAGATTAGGACTTTTCGAAAACACAACTTATTTACAAACAAACAATACACAAAGTCCCGTTCGCACCTACCCTTAACTAATTATTATTTTACGTTTGTAGAGATAATTACTTCCTAACTTCGGAAATATTGCTCTAATGGAATATTATTCGTAAATATTATTACTATTTTCTGTGTAATAAGACTGTACAGTTGTTCAACTTATGTTAAGCCTCGTTCAATTAATAACTTACGCCGACCTCGGCAGGTTTACGCGCGGAATATCATCTAAACAATGCAACGTATTGCATCGTCCTAGTTCGGTGACACCATTTGCGAATTCATTACGTTTGTTATTAATAATTTACCTTTACTTGTTTCCTTACCATTTTACTATCGAGATAAGAGAATGGCTAGATATGAAAATATGGAGCATAGCCTCGATTCTAGAGAAGAAAACAATGAATGAAAACTTGTTTTGGACTAATAAAGAAGAAAATAATAATTAGAAATAAAAATATAATCTGTTGAGTAATAAAGTGAGATTTAGATTTAAGACAGGATTTGCATTAGATAAATAAAATATAGCTCTCAAGCTTGGTCATGTCACAATAAATACGTTGTTTTTTTTCGTAATAGCAAGTACCTAATCGAATTACTTGTTTACCAACACAAGAAATAGATCAATTTTATAAACTGTTGCTAATATAATATGAGTCTTTTAATCACACGCTAAAAATAATTGACAAGAATTGTGCATCTCATTGCACGCAACTGAACTCTGTTTTATTATCGCCGACTGGTTTTACTGGTCTATAACTAGATGTGTTATTCTTTTGTTTTTCTAACTGACCAAATATGGTTATTTGAGCAGTGGCCGGCTAGGGCACGTTATTAATTACGCAGCCGTATCCAGGTCGCGGCAATTATGGCCAGCGACGCTGCCACTCAGCTAATGTGCCGACAGGTTTGCCAGGGCTCACGTTACGGGCTGCCTTCGAGGCTTAACGGGATGTCGGATTGGAAATGACATGTTTAGATGTGGCGGTTGGCACATACCAAAAGTGAGTTGTAACGCTTAGTTAGCTGTGATTAAAGTCCCGTTCAGGAATATTCTTGGACTCCACCTTTTTTTTTTTTAGGAGTGTAGTATTAGTCTAGTCTAGGATATACCGCATATGAAGAGTATTAACAGCAATTTTATTGGGTTCGGTTTCAACATTCTGTTTAATATGCTTTGTATTCGGGTCAGACATGGACCATATGTCCATACTGGTGAAATTGTATTGTGAAGAAAATATAGGCACTGCTGGTTGTGTAGAAAGTTATCAGTCTAGCGATATCTTTAGTGTTGAAGGTCACACGTTCAGAAACATGCGGGAGTATGCATGGCTGACGTCATCTTTCTCTAGTGCAATTTTAGCTAGTGAATTTTTCATTACGAAAAAGATTAATGTTTTCCGTTATGGTTTATTAACTTCTTTACTTGCATCACTCATGCTGAATCTTCGTTCTTTTTTACTTTAAATTATTAAGTAAGTAGTTGAAAGGAATGTCGTATGGTAATAGTGAATTGTCTTGGAAAATTTTATTTTTGAGACTTATTTTATTTCTTAATTTAGTTTCCTTTAAATTAGTTGCAAAATTAAAATACATACACAGGTTGTGTATGTATTTTGATCGTTCTTGTAATATGAAAGAGTATTAAGTCTGTCAGTTTAAATTGGCTTAAAAATCCTTGGTATCAAGGTGAGCGTTATTTTATTGCTGATAGATATCTTGGTTTTCCTAGTTAATTATAAATAAAATACTTTATAATGCCATTTCAAACACCGTAAGCTATGATAAGTGTTGCTTATGTAGGTCTGTTGTACCAATATCATAATATTTCCACCAAAGAACGTGCGTATTATCATTTAGTTTCGTATTGTATTCTGAACCTTTAAAATTCAAAGTTATAAAAATGCCATAAAAATCTGATTCTGTACGTAACATTTTTATGTCACCAGCATTAGAAAGTTGCATCTGCCCATGTAAATGCATGTAATATTAGAAGTGAACGAGTTCAATAAAAAGAGATAGTCTCAAATTAGTTTTATCTCCACTTTACAGCCCATGAACTTGTAAAATGGCCTTCTAATTCCGATTTCAATTAACGGCGCTGCAGTAAGTAAATGGAATTACCGCACTAATGGAAAACCACGACGTTTGTCTGTCTGGCAATAGAACTTCATTAAAGAGACAAGCGGCTAATACGTGGTTCATAAAGTTGGTGAGAAAAGCCACACTTTCCAATAGCGAATTTCTCTAGGTCCGAAGTGTTATTTCCGTCGTAAAATAAATAAATGTTTGTTCCATTACTCGCTGGAAGTGTAGTAATAAATGTCATTTCAATTTTATTTTCTCGATAAATTAAATATATTCTTCTTATCTGGTTAACTACTGTTAGGATCACGCAAAACTGTAAAACCCGGACAGGGTTTTTGCTTTAACAGGGTCAAAAACCCTGTCAGGTTTACTCTCCCATTTAGACATAAATAAACTGCAATTTTAGTAGGTAAATAACAAAAAATGTGAAATTTATGTTTTCAAGACTTTATTACCTTTTAATGTCTGCAAAATTATTATTTTGCATATTTGTAAAATGGTTGTCTTGATATTACAAGCATGTTAGGGTACCTACAACAAATTACAGCGGTAATAACATGAATAATTCCGGAAAGAAACTTTATTTAAATCTAGACATTAACTGAATAACAAATGTATTTGTTGTAAATCTTTTAGGATTACGTCATCAGTCGCGTGCCCAGCATGTCCAAAAACCATTTCGCATGTCCGTCCGTCCGTCCGACTTAACAATGTATTTATATTTGTCGTCTGCTACTGGGCGCGACTGAAAGGCTTGCCCGAATCCTACACGCGATCCGCCGACAAACCTCCGCAATAAATCCTTTATATCCTGGAACATAAAACACAAAATTGTAATGAAAATCTTAATTTCGGGTTTGATTAATGTTCCCAATGAAATATTGTTTTATGACAATTTATATTGTGATTCTTGTTGTGAGTGTATTATTAGAACCGTTAGGCTTTTAATTATTTTCATTGCTGGTTCAATCAAATATTCGAAAAAAAAAAAAAACCAAATTAGGTTGATCATCGCTTTCTGGAACAGGGTAAAAATAAAATTTGCACACTGGGATTTTATGCCTAATTTTAACTAAATACGGCCGCCGTTTCCGGAAGATAAGATAACAAGTGTGAAAGTTGTGACTCGGGTATCGGGTGGGTAACGTTGCACGGTTTTGCTTGTTAACCATGTAGAAAAAAGTTTGTCTTTATTGTTCTCACTAAAGATTTTGAGCTTTGTCTATACTAATATTATAAAGAGGAAAGATTTTATTGCTTGTTTGTTTGTTTGCATTGAATAGGCTCCGAAACTACTGGACGGATTTCAGTAATTCTTTTACCAATGGAAAGCTATTTTATCAGCGAGTAACATGGGCTATATTTTATTTCCGAATTCCTACGGACACGGGAACTACGCGGGTGAAACCGCAGGGCGCTGCTATTTCAAATAAAAATAAAAGTGCTCTGTAACTATAACTGTGATTTTTAATTATTAATAAACTATAGGAAAAAGATTATGAATGTTAAAGAAGCAACCGAGATGTGTAAGGACCGTCCCATATGGCGTTCAGTTCTATCTGCATACCCCGCTAGAGAAGTGGTGTAAAGTTAAGTTAGTTATTTAAATTGTACTTTTCAACTAAAAAGTGACAATGATAGCAGTTAAAATACAGTATACCGTAAAGCTATATTTTAATGCTACGAGCATAGTTGATCAGATCACCCATCCACTTAGTTATCCTTATCACATCGGATCATATCAACTACACACAGGATACAGCTGTCAATCCAGGAAAGCTGTCTCTACCTGGAATATTTATTTATCAGAATAAATATTTCAATACCAAGTGCGTTGCCTCGTCCCGACGGTCCATTAAACTTTTAGATTGCACGCTGACGGAAGAAAACTTGAAGAGCTTGTGTCGTTAAATCGACGAATGGCCTGCAATTTTTATGAATGGCTTATTGATAGCCTGTACTCACACAAATACTGTTTGGCATCGCATTTGTATCGTGAAGGAACGGGTATTGAGTATGAATGAAAAATGTTTTTATCAACGAGAGAATTGATTTTGAATAGCTAAAGGGATTACATTTTTTCACATTTTTATAATAGATTATATTGGGTGTTTTTCAGATTATATTTGAAACATCAGTTGTTTTTTTTTAATCTGTCATCAATTTCCATATTAATACAAAAAGAGAAATGTTGTTATTCCGTAAACACAATCCCTACTAATACCTTCTAATATTATAAATGCGAAAGTAACTCTGTCTGTCTGTCTGTTACGCTTTCCCGCTTAAACCTCTTAACCGATTTTAATGAAATTTGGCACAGACAATCTTTAAACCCTGAGAAAGAACATAGGCTACTTTTTATTGTGAAAAAAAAAGCGCGATATAACCGATTTCCTCGCGGCTTCCTCGAAGCCGCGGGCGGAAGCTAGTGATTTATAAACTTGATCACTAAAGATTAAAGGTGTTTTTTGGAGGTGTCTCGAAATAACCAGGAACTAATATTTTATTTCTGTAACGAATCTAAGATAAACCCTAGTCTCATAATCCCGCTACATATGTATTAACCATTCTAGGAAAAGTCTCATCGTTGTATGTCGTGAAACTGTCAAACAACTTAGATAACAGTGAAATAGGTGATCTCCCTCATCCACTTTACAGGGCCATCCGAGGATGGATTAAGATATGCAAAGTAAAACTAGATTAGCAACTCCAGCCTCCAGCTAGATCACTGGCGGGGCATCGACCCCGGCCAATTATTGCCCAGAAGACTTGCCGCAAACATGGCCGCCATATGTGCAATTGACTTGATGTAGATGGTCCTTGTTTGATTAATGATTTGTACTAGTCATAAAAAACATTATATTTTTTTATAGTTAAAGCAGAAGAAGTAAGGATACGGAAATCAGTTATAGTCATCTAAGAATGATGGAATATCACAAGTAATTCGAATTCAAATTATTTTTTTTTTTTTTTTTTCGAACAACATGATCCATGGGTTGGTACAAAAATAGTAATGCATGCGTTGCTATCGTAGTTATAATGATTAACTAATGGTATTAAGGATAGCTCATCTGAAATATTTGATCTATTTATTTATTTAATATCTAAGCCTTCCAACTAAATACATAATATTAATAATAATAATTTTGACAGGCTCGATGGCGCATTTGGTAGTGACCCTGCCCCATGGGCCAAGAGTTGTGGGTTCGATTCCCACCCAGGACAATCATTCGTATGATGAATACTTGTGTTTGTTCTGTGTCTGGGTGTTAATATAATAAAATAATAATAATAAATATCCGACTTTGTTGCATTACTAGTATAATGGGTTTCCATTTGGATGTTCCCGTTATTCCAGACGATTTACTCGGGGTTTCAACATTACCAGACGCCTGCAAATATGTGTTGCAGGCGTCTGGTAATGTTGCAACTAAAAACTAGGATTCTAAAAAAGACCGATCTTTTTGGTGGGACTTTCTACCTGCCAGAACCGCTACTCACCATCCAGGACCGCAGTTCCATGTTGGGGTATAATTACCTACCAAAAAATTGGTGCCAGCACTCATACTACAAGTAATTCACATAAAACATACAAATTATTGTCAACTAATGTCAATATAAAGATAACGTAAGACTAGCCCCAACGCTCAACTTCACTAAAACAATGCACTATTACTAAGATTATTCTTCAAGCAACACTTTTGCTGTTTAACCTTATCTTAATCCCGTCTACATACATTGAGTTCTATTTACCATTACTGGCACAGCATTAAGATGACTCGATCGCATTGTCGACACAGGTGTTCGGACGGCTGGTAACATGCGACCGCACTACCCCGCACTTAACTTACACACCATTGTCTTGAAACAATAGAAGTAATTAAATTAACTTTGGGCTCCGAAGATAACGCGCGTTCCCATATACGCCTACAAAATAAATTTGATAAGCGTTTGATACTAATGTGTTTACTGTATGATTGGGTTAAGGTGCCTTCATATGTAAGTTTATTTGGTTTTATTTGGTTCTTCATTAATAAGTACACGAAGTGCTAAAGTAAAAAAAAAATAGGACTCGTCTGTAATAGTTCGTGAAGTAAACAAAAATAAGTATCAGTATTATAGAGAAGATAACAGTAAACAATTGTTACATTTCTCTAACCAATTTATCTGTTTTTGTTTTTGCACTATGCACCTTCTTTACTTGATATATGTATTTCAAGATATTGTGCATTGTATTTTAATTTCCATAAACGCCAATAATACCCTGAAAAATCATCTATGTCATATTTTGTTGATTGGTTTGCTGAATAAAATGTAATGTTCAGTTTTAAATAAAAAATATTTTAAACATTCGGTATGATGAAACCAATCTGACTGCACCTTAAGTGTGTCTTTGATTTGTCGATAGTTTCAATTACAAGTTAATAGTCCTAGACCACAGTGTGGAGGATTTGTTTATGGTCACTGATTGGTATCGCTTTGTAATTTAACTTGTAATAGACGGGAAGAGCTGTTATAGGCTTTAAAAGGAAATATTTGGTAAGTTTATGGTCTATGAGGCCCGCTACTTCTTGATGATTGGTGATTCCAATCGGTATTATAAACAAGTTTGTTGAGTTTTTTTATATAGTATGATTGCTTATGAAAAAGGTAATGTGTGGTGAGGTGATCTATAATATTTTTTTACGTCGGTCCATATCTATTTAAACTTTCGATTTATTTAAACGCAAATAAAACCATCTAAAACATATCTATTTAGTGAACACAACCACACCAAAACGTTTTCATTTCCATAGGTCACATTTCATCGGCTCGCCAACACAAAAGGTTCAAACGCCGTACAAAATTGGTGTTGAAACGTCCGCATTGTTGACTCATCAAATCAACAGGTTATTATCAGAGGCATGAATGGAGGTGTATGAATTTGTAGGGCCTAAGGCCCATGGCAATTACCGAGGGCAGCGAGCCGCGAAATCGATTTTGCGGTGCGCGGAAGCATGCTAAAAGCTCTTTATGGTTGAAAACTGAGCGGTGTACTGGCAGAATAGAATAGAAAAAATATATAAATAATACTCATAAACTCTTATATAAACATACAACTTTTACTAATAAAGTAATCTTAGTCTTACCCACAAAGTGCAAGAGTAGGTAGGTAGAGTGCTGAAATTCAATGAATATGGATGTCATCTTAAGTACTTGTATATGAAATGTGTCAATGAATGAGTTTATATGTTAATTATATATATATATTGCCAAGTGGAGAGTTCTACGAACTTCTGAGTAATTGTGTTGTTTTTCCTGTCAGGGGAACGCTACGTATCCAAAATGCATGTACGAGTATACCAAAAGTTTAAAAATAGGAACGAAAGTAACTAAATAAAATCTTATCAAAATATAATAAAATATTGTAAGAAAGCTTTATAAAAAACATTCGATTCTCTCTGCGTAACCCGCTAGGGAAGTGGCGTGAAGTTTAATAACTAAACTAAAATAAAATTGAGCTGAATCTTACAATTATCTTGAAATATTTTTTAAATCTTATCTATTCGATGCCGCTACAGGAAAAAGTTTTAATATAAATTAGCCCTATTCACGCTCCATAAGGTGCTCATTACTGGTTCAGAGCTGATACCTCAAGGCGCATGGTCCTACGCCCGAAGAATAATAAGCTGCATGTGTGGTCACCTGCAATTAGCTGCAACATCCCACTACTAGGGCTGCCTCGTATTCTTTATTGAAATTTTAAAGGTTGATTTGAAAAACGGAAGATGTCCAATACGTACAAATAATATATGTGTATGTATGAAATCATGTAAGCTTTTACAAAATTTTCTAAAGAAACTAAAAACCATATAGGATACTTTTTTCGGCTTTATAACTTTGACAAGACAACTTATCTTTGTGATAAGATAAGTTAGCTTGACGCTCACTACAGGAGAGAAGTTTGCCAGGTCTTCTTATCCGGATATTAAAGCAATAAGCTGTTATATCCAGTCAAGTTTTGTGACGGTCACGTCTACTTACTTCTTCTTTGCAGAAGTCCCAATTTGGATGCCGTTAGGAATTGTTAATAATAAAGTATATCATTTTGATTAAACATTGTTTTGTGCCACCCCTAAGCAATGCTTTAATTTACATTAACAGTTAATAAGCACATCGCTACGTAGAGAAGTAAAGCTTGCAATTAAGCGCTTGTAAGAAATAAACTCACGTTTTCAATTAATTGGGATTCGAAAGTGGAAATAAAATGTGTAGTCTTTGCTTTCTCTTGAGTTTGACGGTAACTGGATATTCGGTAATGATAACAGTTTTTGGAGAAAATCATTGGGAATCCGCAAGCAGTTATGCAAGATTTTTAATTAACCAAATACTGGTACGTAAATAAGCACTGACACGTATTTGGTTTTCATTCGACCACATTTAAAGTAAATTTAACAAAAAAACATCATACATACATACATACATAACATCACGCCCATGATCCCCGAAGGGGTAGGCAGAGTCGAAGGGGCAGCAAGCCCCTTCAACCACATTCAGCCAAAAACAAAGCCGGGCTGGGTCAGATGGAAAATTGTGAAAAAGCAGTGACAAGCGGCTAACCTGTCGCCTACACAATCACACACCTAAAACTCGATATACCATTAGTCGCCTTTTACGACATGCTAGGCAAGAACCACAGTTGGCATATTCTTTTTAAGTCCCAGACCAACATGGGACAATGGGCTGGGTTGGATGGAAAGCTGTGAAAAAGGAGTGACAAGTGGCTAGTTCGTCGCCTACTCAGTCACATACCCAAAAGCCCGTAAACCATTAGTCGCCTCTTACGACATGCTAGGCAAGAACCACAGTTGGCACATTCTTTTTTTTTGTCCTAGATCAACATGGGCCAAGTCCCAGACCAACATGGGACGAAAAAACATCAAATTTAATTTAAAGGGCGTATCATTGACTGTACGTTATTTTATTATAGTGTGTTCCTCTTTTAAAAAGTAATAGGTATGTACATAAGTATAATTTAAACTACTTGCAGAATAACGAGTTTTTAATTTTTAATTAGGCTTTGTAGCATTATCCATTCAATGGGTGGGTGGCCTTTAATATTTTATTCTTGTTCAACCTTGATTTAAGTAAAATAAAAAAGATGCAAATTTGCGTATTAGTAATCATAGTAAAGCGTTGCCACATACTTTATATATGGCCTTATGCCCTTTATAAATAGCCGTTACAATGTTCCATGTTAAAACGACGTTTGTATTGGTAAAATTATAATAAACCATTGTATTTGCAAACACCGACTCTTATTCAATATCCGTCGTGAGCATAAAACCTAAATGTCATGATATGAGGATCATAAAATAAGATATTGATCTCACGTTCGGATCATATTCTTTGAATAACAATAGGCCATGCATTGTGTTCGATTTGTGGGCACATTACCTTTAATCTGATTACTTTGAAGTCAGAAGTCAAAGTGTGTTATGTGACCTTTGTAGGCTTATTTGCGACTTAGCATTTGATGTGGGTGATCCAAAAATCTGTGTGATAAGGTCATAAATGTTTTTTAAGTGTTTTTATGAAATATCCATCAGATGGCTACCGAACCAACACGCAGGTATGTTTTTTTTTGAGTAATTCACCAAAATTAACTATCATAAGGAATGACAAGAAATCTAACTAACTTGGAAGAGATAACAATCTCTTACCAATAAAAGTACTGATGTGTAAAATTGATATCAATTTTACACATCAGTACTTTTATTGGTGAAATTTGAAACACATGTGCTTTGAAACACACATGTGTTTCACAAATTTTGCTAAGAACTGGTGGTGAAGAAACGTTGTCTTTTATATGTACACAGTCCAAGGTGAATATTTACTATCAGTTCATTCAATTAGCTTCCCCTAACATAAACCTACATCCACGTATTAAACCGTAAAGTTATTAGTGCGCTATGGTGAATTACCTTCCTACACACCCTGACATTTACCAAAATGAGTAAGGCAGGCGTGGGCGGTAAACGCAACGATGGATTGTGCAGTTCCAAGTATCTGGCGCAAAAAGTTCCATTAATGCTCGGTTGAAACAGTCACAACTTTTGGTCGTAGGAAACACTGAACTTTTCCATCGTTCGTAGGGTCGTACCAACTAATTTATTACACATATATTCAAGGAAAATAGTCCTTATATCTTCGTAAGAGAGCCCAATTCTAGAAACCGTTCTCTCAAGTTTGTTGTGACTGCGAATTCGTATAGTAAGTTTTGTTCGAACGGTTAGAGGTCGACGTCCTCGTGACGTCACGCCTGAAACCGATTCACTTATTTCAGGTGAATTGTTATTTCGTGTGAGGTTTGACAGTAGAGAATGAGATTGGATGTGTTCCTGAATATCAATGTGTTGGTTTATTTTATTGTTTTGAAATACCAAAATAGTGACTTTATTATAAAAGTCACTATTTTGGTCTTTCAGCTATCGTCACGGTTAATTTTTCAAGATATGTTGACTATGGTTTAAAACTTTAAACCATTATCCTGAGATGATATTTTCATGGAAAAATTAACGATTTGTTTTATTTTTCCATCGATGACCTGTTTTAAAAACCAGCTGTATCCGATACTACGAATTACTTCGGAGACGCATTCAGAATACCATTTTAATCCACGGAAATCCTCTACTATCAAAGTGCATTAAAATCTCAGGGCTTCTCACGCTTACCACATTTATCATTTGTTTGCTACAAATACCCTCGGTTATTTAAATTGGCTGCAATAAAAAACAAGTGGGCGTCTCCCCCTGTTAGTAATCCTACACCGTGCACCGGCGTCTTTCATCCCGCCTGCCTTATTACGCTTCAAGCATAGCTATGGGTGTAAGTGATGGTGTACGAACGGTCAAGAGTGAGTTGTTAAAAGATTTGAGAGGCATCATATAAATAGATGACAATACATTTGTGTCGCGCGGAGCAGTGATTCAGACACTACGTTGTAATAAGGGGAGGTCTTGTCGTCGCTTTCGTGAGAATCCCGACAATGGGGATCCCGATAGTTTTGCGTTCAGCGCCCGAAGAATGGCAGCAGTGAGGTTTAGTCGGTAGGGGAACTGGTGCTGCCAGCCGAGTTCCGAGTCTGGCACACACTTGTAGACTCTTACTCAGGTCTACCTGGATGGTGCGTAAATGCATTGCTCAGGTACGAAAAAAAAAGGTCTTGTCCGTCGTACCGAGATAAATATTGTCGATTTAATACATAAGTTGGTTATTTAAATCGGGTGTTTGTAATTAATTGGCTTATTTTAGGTGTAAGTATCTTTTGAGAAATTTAATTTGGAATAAGGGCTCCAAAATCACAGATTATGGCCCAGTGCAAAATTAAATTAGCAATAGAATGTTAACTACTATGCGGAAAATGACGCATTTGACATGAAGTGATTTGAAAGAAAATAGAGAGTTGCGTTTTAAAGAGTTATTTCTAAAATAATTAGAAGTGTTATTTCGGTGAATTTTGTCACCCAGTAAAATATTCTAAATGAAGAAAATAATTTCTAAAGGAAGTTCTAAAAACGAGATCGATTCGGGGTGAAACGCTAATTTACAATCGATTTATAATGTCTTAAATAATGATTATCGGGCGGACGAATTAGGAATACTATTATGTAGTTATTTTCATGTGGATCTCCAAAATGTCTCTCATACAGGATGTGAGAAGCCCAGTTATTCCTACGTAAACATGCTTCTGGTAATATGATACCTATACTTTGATCTGTTTTAATAATCAGAAACAGAATTTTGGAGGTCGGATCACACAATAGAGTCATTGTTAATCGAAACATAATACTATCTAATCCAAAATCGTAAAGTAGAATAGTATTGGAATTATACTATTTACGGCCAAACTGCCGAGACAGGATTGAGATAACTATTAATACAGCTATTCGTGTTAAAATAAAGTTTATATTCGATCTGTAATAAAATAAATTGTTTTGGTATTAGAAGATATTGTTGTTACGATGAGATAGACTGGAGAAGTTTAAGTTATCAATAAAACGGAAAAGGGAAAGAAAAATAACAATAAAAGTTAAGATAATAATCGAAGTGAATGGTGCTGTAACTTGCGTCTACAACTATGTATTATGTAGGAATCCCCACTGGCGAGCTTATAAAAACTTTGTCTTTTCTACCATTGTGGAATTATCTTTGTATATCTATTTGATTTATTGAGAATTTGTTATGGAGTCTAGAACTTCATGTTTTATGTTGGTATTGTTTCGAGTGCATTGTTTTTTCTTAAATATTTTATTGAGACTTATGTTTTGGCACCTTAGATTAAATGTATTGTTGGTGTAATGTATTGTTTGTTACTAAAATATGAAAAAGAACTGGTTACTTACAATTTTATTAATATCCCGAAACAATTATAGATATCGAATTGGAAATTGTTTATTTTCACTACAATCTGACTGGCTCAATGGCTCATTCGGTAGTGACCCTGCCCCATGCGCCAAAAGTTGTGAGTTCGATCCCCATCCAGGACAAACATACGTATGATGAATACTTGTGTTTGTTCTGTATCTGGGTGTTAATATTAGATAATTAAGTATATATTTGTAACCACTGTTGATTCTAATATCTTTAATAAAGTGCTTAAGCTACTTACCTCGGAGTCAGATCAATTTATGTGATGTAGTATGATAATTATTTTATTATTATTTATTTTCAGTAATAAGTAGTACAAACATATTTAATAAAATTATTTCTGAAGATCTTTTTAAAGTGATTTTTAGGTGTCCATTTTATTTAATCAAGAATCTAATCACTTTTACTAATCCCTTCATACATATTTATGTAGTCTATATGAGTCACGTTGTACTGTATAAATTGGCTTATTCTACATAATTTTTCGTGTTTAACACGCTTAATTGTAAAATTAATTCATACAACAATTAGGGTCATGGTAACCGAGGCCTGGAATTGTTGCTGCTCATTAAACAAGCTTAATCGCGATACTTAGAAATTATCAGATATACATAATAGAATATATATCTTGATAGTTTCAAAATGCAAGACTGACACCTACATTGTTATTATATCAGTGTAGATCTGAATCGATAAAGCTGTTTACACACAACAAATTCCCCGATAGGATCTCGGCCCTACCATTATTACATTTAAATCAATTGCTATAATTATATTTGTTGAGTCCGGGCAGTGTTGGAGTGTAGGCGTCCCGACTCAGATATAATTAATAGCTCTATGATAAGGGGCAGAACACTTAAGATTAAAATAGAAGGGCCAGACGCAAGACTAGAGTTCGGACGACCGTTATTGAGAAATGAATCAAGTTCAACCTACGGTTTTCTCACTGAAGACATTTTGATGGATCTGCCGTTGTTGTTACATGTGCATGTCTTCCTCGATGTTTTGTCTTGTAATTTTGTTCAGACTATTTAAAATTATTTATTTTAATTGACATAACTGGAAATGGTTAATTGTATGAGTTAATACATATTTTTTTCGTACTTGAACATTTGGTACTGCGAAACCATCGTTCTTTTAAAATAAATCAAGTGTAACTGCAAACAAACATTTACAATTTCGATTTTTAAAGAGCAAACATATTTTACACAAATACTACGAGCGCTTCATTCATAAATACAAACGTCATTCATGCATTTATCTTGACCTACTTATAGTCTAAGATCCCACCATAGAACGACCTTCACCGAGCTGGTTAATGGGTGAAAAGTATTTTATATTCTATTAAATATATCAATAAATATATTGCAAATAGGTTGACTGAAAAAATTTAGTCCAGAATATAATTAATTAACAATAAAAAAATTGTTTATCTATATGCCACATTTGTTTCTGACCTATTCAGTAGTTCTGGCGTGATTGAGTAACAGACATATATACATACATTATAACTTGCGTTTTCATAATAATAGTAATCTTTATTGATAGGATTTAATGAATTGTGATTTCAATAAATACATGGATTCATCTAGGATGACATGGCGTTTTGTGTAAAGTATAATTGAAGCATTACCTTACTGTAGGTATTTTTTTTTAAATTAATTAATTTTGAATATTTTACTATATTAATGGTAATTATTAAAAATAAATATGCCATTACAGATAAAAGTCAAGTCAAAATAAACTTTACCGCTATCGTTATACGTTTCTAAACGGTGTCTGTCAAACACGATAGAATCAAAGCGATAGTTTCGAGGTTGGAACTATTAGACACGTAGCACTAAATAAACGTTCGTTAGGTATTTTATTACCGATCGTTTGAGTTGCGTAAAATTCGTCTATTAGCAATGATTCGCTTAGTATTCAAATTAACGAATTGGGCCACATAACGAGAACCCACGTTGTGACTAGTAGACGGATACTGAGCATAGGTATGAAAAGGTTAATGCAACTAAGTAAACTTATTTATACCGTCAACATTCTCTTATAATTATGTGATGAAATATCAGCTTTATATTTTATCTCCTGTAAGAATGATTTACTAAAGAAAACCGAGATTAATTTTCTTATTTTATTTTTCAGGTAAGTTGGCCGAACTGATAAACAAAACAGGACGCCAGGTAATTAATATAAGTAATCAAGGCTCGTCCAATTTATGGTGGCGTTAGTGTTAAAGGAAAAACAATTTGTATTCATATAAATTTCATATCTTACTGGGAAGTAAATACTAGTACTATTATCTATTAGTTATCTGCTGGGCATTACTTTTACAATAAATTTATCTTTGATTTAAACCATACCTAAATATATTAGTAAAAATCCATGACTCGAATAACAACAACCATTGACGTCACACAAACATTTGTCCCTAACGGAATTTAAGCCTTCGGTTTTGTAGCTATTGTTTCAAAGTACCACACTAGTTAAAATAGTTAAGAAAATTACACTATTAAGTGGCAAACACGATGCTTATCTATTTGCTACGAAATGCTACGACATTGACACTGAGTTATCTTTTCCTCATATTTCATTGAAACGTGCGCCATTTTTATGAGACCACACATGCCTTACTATTTTGCTTGCTTATTTAAGAAATCCTGACACGGGAGGGGTCTGATTAAAGTGGTAGGGTCGTATCACGGAGGCGCCGCGATTCCAAGGAGTCGGATAGAGCGCACAAAAGTAATGAGATACATATAAATGAGCCGCCCGCTGCGAACAATGCTGCATTACAGCTATCTGATACATCTGCTGAGTAGACGGAATATTGATTTGGTGGGGCTAAGTACATGAGCGGAGTACTTAATAAATGAAAATATATATAAGCGCTTAGTTTGTACATTATACGTCTAGGCAAAGTCTCAAGTGCAATATAAAAAAATTGCGATATCATTAATTATATCCCAATGTTTAAATACTGCACTTGTTTGACTTAATAAGAGTTTGTTTCGAGTATTTTCTTCTGCTCTCTTTTCTTTTTAAAATATTCCACATTGTTATAGAAATAAATGAAAACGAATGTACAAATGCAAACCAAGCGATTCTTTAGAAACCAATTAGGAAAAGTTTTATTATCAGTTTTTTTCTTTTGTGGCAAGTATATAATATCTACACTAATAATATGTCGTGAAAATGTTATTTAACACCAGTGCTATGTGCAAATTTGCAGGCTGAATAGCGTATCAGTAAAGTAACTACCGCAAATATTCTAAAACTGTACCAGAAGTAAAGCCTTGCAAATATCTAACCAATATGTACTGCAACGATTTGAGACCCTATAGCGCTTGAGTTGACTTAATTACAACCAAATAGGTCCAGTTATTCGTCAGTTTTGAATCAAGAGTTTGTAATGTTTATATTTTTAAATTTACATCTTATTTAATGTACATCTTATTCAGATGTAAATATGAAATATAAAAATTAATTACAAAATAGAAATTCACTTTTCTCGATGAATACAGGTTTTGATTTTTCAATACACACAAAATTTGATATCATTTTCATAAGACTTAGTTAGACTGAAAAGAAAACTCGACACTTCAAGAAGACATATGTAGATACATTTTCTTAAAAATAGTCACACTTCATGGTATACCGGCGGAGGGTTGAGTGTAGATTCCTTCCTTTTAATTAGTCCATTGTGATTGGGCCAAATGCCCCATGAAGCCGGGAGCTGTTTACGAGATCTTGTTACATTGCTGCTTACAATGCTGTATGCAGACCTCTGTAAATATTCTTCCGGGAGCATTTACAGGCTGGAATAACCCGTATAATAAGCATAAACATAAACATAAATTCCTTAATTCTAAATTCTTAATGGAAAATAATATTGTGGTAATCAATTTCATGACATCAATTCTGTAAAGGAAAAGTCAGTGTTCAACCAATTGTGCAAAAAATACGAACATTTAAAAAATAAACTGCAAAGGAAAATATTGTATTAAAGTCTTGTTAATCTATACTTATAATAAATCTGTAAAGAGGTCAATTCTGTACATGAAATACATTTTCAAAATAACTATCAGGGGGTGATAAGTGATCGATACTGATGCCAAAAATGCAATCAGTAAAATTTTTGTCTGTCTGTCTGTCTGTCTGTCTGTATGTTCCTTATAGAAACAAAAACTACTCGACGGATTTTAACTAAACTTGGTGCAATTATTCTTTATACTCCTGGGCAGGTTATAGTATACTTTTCATCACGCTACAATCAATAGGAGCAGAGTACTAAAGGGAAATGTTGGGAAAACGGGAGCAGTTACTCCATTTTTTAAGCTTCCGTCGCGTGTGCAGCCTTAATGGTTAAAGTTACATAGAAATCATGTATGACGGAAATAGTCTTTATAATATTAACCATAAACGCGGGTGACACCGCTGGCACAGCTAGTCTAATATATAATCATAAATAAATAAAATAACAATGGAAATATTATTAAGTCACTTAAAAACCACAATGTTCCACAACCTTATTATGTGCACGTAGTTTCAGTATTTTGAATATGAAAGGAATTGTGGACATAGATAAATATTTACAGTTATGCACGAGTGTATCGATAGCAATGAATAAATTAAATGTAGCCCGTATTTTGTGAACCTTATATGCAGTGTTAGGACATATTCAATCTCAGCTAATAGTTGATGCGGATTTTGAACTCCACATTTGCCTATACGAGTATGTTGCAAATCAATATGTTTATTTGCATATCTGGAATATGACTTTTATTATAAATAACGCTGGTTTTGTCTTTGATTGTGTAGTGTCATTGATAACGTTGTTCTTATAACAACTATTGATGTGATGTTAACCACTAAGATTTGTAAATATTACTTCGCATTTACGTGGTTATTCATATTGTGCGAATTAAAGTGAGGATGGGGATGTTCAGTCAAAACGCGATATTTTCATAATAAATTATGGTATACATTTGTTAAAAACCAACCTTAATAAATAGATGACTCAGCAATATACTATACCAACCAAAGTACGTATATGAAGATCCGTTGTTTTGTTGTTAATTAGGTACGTAGCGTTTTGTATTTTTTTAATTATTAAAATTAATTAGGGAAAGTCACGTTAGAAAGCATTATGATAAGATAAGCAATGAATAACGATGATAATCGTAATTATTACCGAAAGCTAACCGCATGGCCGCGTAGTCACCCCAGGCTGTGATCCCCAGGGCTTTTAGGTAAGTAGGCCTCTGCCCCATACTAGTGTTATCGTTACCGATGTTATAGCTTCTGGATAGAAGCGCCTTAATTGTAAACCCGTAGCAGATTCCTAGAGGCATGCCTTTCAAGTGGCGAGATCAAATAACTTGAAAGCGACCGAGGTCCGATCTATTTCGAGAGTTCGGTTATCTCGAGTACTGCTCAGCTCGGCCTGCTAGGGTCGAGGGCTTCCGGTCTGGAATTTTAATGAGCTATTTGTAGAAAATTACTAAGTCTTGTTGGCGTCTAGTCGCTATGTAGTTAAGTTGTGATGAATTGAGCATCGGTATGCTTGGGAGATGGTACGTAATCTATTTGTAGTAATGTATGTCATTTGATCTTCCTTTGACGTCATGGTTGCAAATTTATTAATTGTAAATATTGTGCCCTGCTAATGTCATATCATCATGTCATTTGGTCTCAATGTAGTAAAAAAAAATCCTGTATGCAGTTTTGCCACGTCTCAAACTTGAGGTCGGTAAGGCACTTGTGATACCTTTGGTGTTGAAAATATCCATAGGTACGATGACCTAAATTAGGCAGACAGTATACTTGATTGCCACATTTAGTGGTAAAAAAATACATATACAATACAATAATATCCCATAACATACGGTATCAGTATCTATTTGTTTATTTTTGCGAAATTAACGAGTTTAAAAAAATACTGAAGGCATTTTCTTGCATTTTATTCTTTGGTCTTGCGACATTTACAAGTTAATAAATAAGTATTTTTAGTGAAAACCGCACACAAAGCCGAATGACGTTAATTAGACTCGGAATGGAATACGAATGATTTTTCCAATTTCAGTCAACGTATAAAATTTACAAACATTTCGAGCAAATTGTTTAAATTACCTTTGCGGAGCAAGCCGGCATAAATCAACATAACTGGAAAAGTCAGTTGTCATGACGACAAAAATTCATGCGACTCATGCGTTTAAAAACTCGCGCGTATGTCGACCACCCAGCCGGTCACAGTTTCCGCGTCCGTCGGTCGAAATAAACAAATGCATTGTGTGCTGTTGTGATTACCGTGTTTGTGTGTCCATTGCTATTCATATCCGCTGCGTGTACAGCGTATACACGTAGTGTTGTCGGGTTCAATTTCCCGTAATGGGATTAAAATTTCATCCATAGATTTATTAATTTTCACTATTTCATAGTAATATGTATAGCTATTTTTGTATTTAATCGGGAACGGTACTTTTTCTAAATAAAAGTTACCTTACCTCATGAATCATAGAAGAACTCATAATCTTACCTATATCGTAATTATTTGGACAATTAAATGTAACAAACCCACTTTTTCTTGTACCCACGTTGCTCATATTTGATACAATGTAGTTAGGTATGTTACTGATAAAGTTGTTCATTTATTAATAACATATATATTTGTTTAATTAATTAAAATAATTAAGAATTGACAAAAGCACATTGCGATAATACTCGTGTCTTCTTCGTTATAAATTTTATCGTTACTCAAATGTAAACGGTAACCTTTTTCATAAACATTCTAGGTATATATATTATACCCAGCCCATTACAACACTACTCCATACAGTATATAAGGAACGTTAATTAGTAGGAATTTCCTCTCGTAACTCGTCGACGACTGAAATATGAGTTCTTATCCTCGGTAAACATTACGCAGCGTTATTTATTTGTCCATCTTAATGCAATGCCGGACTTTCTGGAGTAATTAAATTATCTACGGCTAAAAATATTCCTTTGGTGAAGCGTATTTTAAAGAATTACATTGCAACGTACCGTCTTTCGAGTTGAAGTAGTTTTATCGCGGATACCTAGTTATCAAGAACTTTTAGTTTTTTTATTCATAAAATACTGGAACATAAATTAAACGTAATAATTAACTTTTTGAATTTGATATCGGATGTTGCCCACTTATCAAATTTATCGATATCATTTGGTAAAGCTGCAAAAATAACTGCAGGGTGGATGTACCGTAATGCAAGATAAATCAGACAAATAAACATCGGGCAAAGCTTTCAAATAATATTATTATTATCGCTTTTTGAGTAATAGAAAAAAAGTTAAAATTATTTCGCACTGACATTAATATTTAATTTTAAAAACATGTTTTATAATTTTGCGAGATATATATACTTATATCTGATTCATAAATGCAATTCAAGCTTTAAATTATAACTAACAATTCTCTTAGGTACGAGTACCATGTAGCAAATATGGATATCTTCCAAATTAAAATTAATAGATGAATCTTAAAGTTTTATGAACACTATATCAAGGATATACTTTATATCCGAATGCATTCCTTAAAGCCACAGATTATTTAAGGCACATGTCTCACAAAACTGTTATAGGCGATTATGTCATACTTCAAACTCCTCATCGTTGCGCATCCGCACCATGTGCCTATGATACACCGCTTCCTCCATGAGTCAAGTGCGTACAACATGCAGTAACAATAATGAGCGTAATTGCCTTTTCTCACATCGTGATTCATTCCGGGAAGAGCGGCTCTCCCTCTGTTGCTCCTTTTAACCGTTAGACGCGTGGTGCGGTCTTATAGACCCCACTTATTAGAAAGAAGTACCTAATATCTTTCTTAAAATAACGTGGGCTACTGCTTTTTGTAGCTTCAATTAAGTCTCAAGTTAGCTTAATTATAAGTAAAACTTGAGTAAAATGTTCGGGTTATGGATAGGTTGGACCAAACTATTGGACAGGCCAATAAAAGTTGATCACAATTTGAAAGATTTTCTATAGTTCTTATGCCTCTCTTAATATTAAAAGTTTCGGCAAATTATAGAAAAAGGTTGAAAACATTATTCGCTTCATAATATTGTTTTTAATTGGGATCTGGCAGACCCCATAAGGCATGTGGTGTCATTCCCACCTACGGCATGTCAAGGGTTAATTCAAATGTGAGTCAACGCGGAGTGCTCAAGCTTAGCAGTTGTGCATGATTGATTAATGGCCGACAATTGTAGGATTTATTTGAAAAAAATCTTGAGTGCCACCGGGTGAGATGTATTTGAATGGAGAGAATCTGTTCTTAACGCCACTGTTCCTGTTAGTTCTTTTCAAATATAAATAATGTTTTGGTAATAAATCATAAAATGCGTTTGGTTGGATCGGTTGTTTACATGTATTTAGCTCTCTACTCTTTGACATCGAGATTTGGAATAAGAAATATCATACCTAGTTAAATATTTTATTTGTTGTTGTTGTGTATTGTAGTCGTATACAATTATTAAATATATTTTAGTTATTAAATTCACTTTTTTCCATTTTATATAAAAAATAATTAAATTGTTAGATATTTAAATCAACAATTTGTCATTTTCATTAAGACGCGCTTGGCGTACGAATGACGTCAGACGAAGATTAATAAGTCGCTTATATCTTGGCTAGGGACGTGAGATAAAGATAATATCGTTATCAGAAGCAGATGACGAAGGGTCCGCCTGAACAGCCATGAACTCGGTCGTTCACAAGGACGGCCCGGAGACGACAAGGGAAAATAAATACTCGTTAAAGCAACGCCAGGCCTTCGGCACACGTGAATTATTGCGTGGAATGCCGTCAGGACGAGCGTTCTTTTATTATTTTTACAAGATCTTTTCTTTTTGTTTATTTACAGACAGTCCTTCTTTGAGGAAATCTTTTGACTTTACAGCAATGACATTATATAAATGCAATAAATGATTGAGTATTGAGTATTGAGTATATATATAAATTAGTAGCATTATACATATGTCACAAGCCCGCGCCATGTAAAGACTTGAAAACGTCCCAATTGAGACATTTTGACGTCACGTTGACATTTGTAATCACTAACGGATGATTACGTGTGATAGATGATGGAACATTTTTCTACATAGATTGAAGTGTAAGCTTTACACTGTTTGACAGTTAAACAAATCACTATTCGAATATTTTTTTTTCCACGACCTTCTTTTTTTAATGAAACTAGATTTAGCGAGTCTGCTATTAAGGCTTCTGTCATACATAAATTTATATTTGATTCTGCATATTTACGCATTATATTCTTCTGTTTGCCGTTGAGTAAGATATAGACGTAATGAAATCTGTACTAAGTTGAAATTAAATCAAATAGTACCTACATATTTGTTTGAAATAAAAGTTTACATGTCCATCATATTTACCACACGTAGGTACTTACTCCTTTTCTAATTAATAATAAAATACCCTTTCAAAGAGTGTGTTCACTAGCGAAAGTTAAATCACTATAAAGTATGAAGTAATTAGTTACATTTTATGTGCAGACATTTATTTTCTAAATTTAGAAATGCAGTATGCCGTTACATCATCTCGCCCAGAACTGGAACGGATGGGTGCTCAAGAGAGCAAAGGCATTTTCCTACGCGGAACTGACACGCTTTTTCCCCATAACTCCTCAGATATACGCCTAATGGAAGTCATAATCAACTATTTACATGACATCAAAACAAAGCTTTACGGCGGCTGTATTAAACTGCCATAAAGAGAGAGGCGATTAACATCGCATAGTCCGTTCTGAATGTGTTGATATTTAAACGATTTTGAATTGAACGACTATGAAAATAAGGGAAAAAGTATATTTAGAACTTTTAGTATGTGTAGTCAGCGTCGCAGTATGACTCCAGTCATATAAGAAAGGTCAAAGGGCGCTGAGCCTACTGGCATAGTTTTACAATTTAAATACGTTTTTATGTCTGCAGTAATAGGCACGTTGGTATCCTTGTTTCAATGTAAACATAGACCAAAATCGTAATGACCGGAATCGGATAATGGTGTTAAACACCAAATCAAAGTGAGTACGAGGAAGTAATTATACCGCGTTAATTTCGTTTGGAAGTTTGCTTGCCAGCTGTAAATAAATTCCGTGTCGAAGTTATTTATCGCTTATTTAACTATTTACCTGTGGAGACCTATTCAGTATGTAATTATCTTAGATTTACTATATTACAGTTATTTAAATCTATCTTTGAATATTACATTACTTACATTGCTTATATGTTTTTCTTTTTATAAAACTGTGTAATTTATAAAGCTTACACAGCTTTATAAATTACACAGTTAAACATATACTCGACATAATGTATAAATAAACTTAATAGTACTTATTATTTATTAGAAAAAATCATTTTCTTGTATGAGCATAAACGTGTCAGTTCAATCCCTCGATTGACATTGGCATTAAAACTAATCAATTACAAGCAGTAAAAATATCGAGAAAATGTGCCTACTGTGTGAAAACTCGGTTTCACAAGGCGCATTTAGATCTCATCTTTAGTAAGCAGGATTTAAACTCGTTTGTGCTAAGTTAATCAACTGGACGAGTGGATGTTGCGTGTGAAAATGCCCCCATACTCGTTTTATGCGCCTGCGCCCAACTGATCGAATCTCATCGGCGCCGAGCAAGATTTATGTGACGTTTTCATGAAGAGTATGACATTATCTCATTCACGAACAAATTGCGTATTTCATCTCCTTGTACAGTACGAATTTATATTCTATTTATTACTGGCCGGTAACTATTTTTCTTTAACTTTTTTTGTATTAAAGGTAGCAAAAACATACGGCTTATTGATGGCTAACAGTCAATGTAGTCTATGGACATTTGAAACACCAGAGAAACAAGTTTTAACAAGCGCGTTGTTGACATTTTATCCATTAAAAAATAGGTAAGGAAAATGGCTTTATTATTTCCTTATCTTCCTTTCTTTTTTTCCTTAAAAATCTGACATATGTAGAATATTTATTAATTAAATAATTGTTTTTTTTTTTAATAAATTTATATTGAAATCGTGGGTGCGTTAAAAAAAAGAAGTAAAAATTGGTCGGCATTTCAAGGCATTGTTCCCGAAATAGCAAAGTGGCATTTGCACCAAAGGTTACCCGGGAAGTTAAAGAACCCCATAGTAATTCATCAAACCTAAACAACAATGGTTATACCTATGTACGTATATAATATAGGTCGATCTATTTTTTGTCTTTAAAATATGTAGAATGTGAATAAAAATAAGAAAGGATATAAGGAACTATGCGTAGATAGGTACATCATCTGATATTCCAGGATTTTAAAAGAGATTCTATTCGAAAACCGTTACATCTAAAGGAGCAGATATAAACTTTTAGCTAAAAATAATTTTGAGTGCGGTTAAATTGTAAAAAAGTAATCATACACAAATACCTACCATTAATACCATTATTCGCCCTTTAGACATGCTAGGCAAGAATTAAAGGTATTATTTTTTTTTAAACAATAGGACAACATAGGCTTGATTCAGAGTTTAACAATATGTTAATATGTCAACAGTAAAAATTTCTGCATTGTTCTTTAAGCGCCACAAACTATTCCGAGTGTATCGCGTCAGCCGCCGCGTCTATTGCGGCTTATTTCCACCCACGTGTGCACTCTGCACTGTTTATTTTTGTCGCAACAAAACTCGACCCAATTATAAATAGGTCGTTGCATTCTCGTGATTACGTCTTTTTTACAAGTTCCCTTACAACATGTTGAGGTATTTTCGTGTCGTGTTTGTACGAGGTTCTTCGATCATTCGGCGATTGCTTGATCGTTGCAACATTCGTTACATCAGCAATATCAAACGATGTTTCGAGCCCACGCGAGTATCTCGATTTTTGTTTGTTAACTTTGCGTAAACGTAACTTTGATGACCATGAATGTTGTTTCCCAAGCATTTAGTGACAATTTGATTTAATTATTTAGTGGTTATGCTTGCTTAAGTAATAAGCCAGAGTAAGATTGACTCGTTTCGTCAAATAGCCGTGTTTTTCGGTTTGATAGCCTTTTAACACGTGTTAGCAAATTTATAATCACGACTCTTGGTATGTGAAATTTTATTTCATTATGTGCGGCCCGCAGGGAAAGAGCCTTTTCGGTAAAGAATAGAGGAGAATATTAAAGTATTTTTAAATCAGGCAAATGGCTATAGCCAATATAACGCACCCATTACACTTTTACGTCTGCGCTGGTAGTTGTAGGTGTTGATGTATTTTATTGTGACTGCAAATTTTTTACTTTATTTACCCTGGCGTTAACCCAGTTAGTGTGAAAGCGGCCCTTCCGTAATTGATGGCTTTCTATTTTTCGATAGCGAACTCGATTCGAAATTCGGACGTGGGCGAACACGTTTCGAAAACCAAAGCAGCGAGAGTCGCCTGGTAGGGCCTGGTAGGGCTTTAATGGGCGCCCTTCGTGTTACGATCAGCGAGTCTGGTCACATTCTTGCTTGTTACAATAGGCAATATGTATGTTGAATGGAGATTCTCTATTCTATCAATCTTTATTATTATAGCAAGATTTTAGCAATAATAAATATACGACGGACCCGTTGGTCGAGTGGTCAGAGACCATGGCCACGAAACCCAGGGTCGCGAGTTCAAATCCCGCTAGGGACAAATATTTTGTGTGATGAAAATGGTCCTATCTAGGTACTCGAGTCATGAATATTTATAAACGTATTTAAGTATGTCGTCTATCCATTCATCTAGTATCCACTTATTAGGTTAGTTTGGAACTGGCGAATTGGAGAAAAAAAAATTGTTAAAGGCCATTTTATTTTTTAAGACGACTTAGATCACAATTAAAATAAAGTAGACGATTGATCAATAAATATTTTTAGGATTCTTACTAGTAGTCACTTGAACTTACAGTACTGAGCAAAACCCTAGTTCCTTGAATTCATTAATAACGTGGGTTGTCGAGCAAAACAACTTCTGCAACATGGTCTCACAGTTTCCTTTCCTTTTCCTCAAACATTTCTTAGTCATTGCAAATATCATATGTAAAAGATAAGGTATTTTGCTGCTAAAGATCATAAACAAAAGAGCGGGTGATTCCAGATACTAAGGGCGGCTACTGCATGCGTGTGCGCAATAAATCGTGTCCAATTAGCGGCCTCGCCGTTATCTCGCGACAAAGCGATCGCCCGCCACTTACTAACTGGCCAAAATAAGAAGCCCTTTCATTTGTACGGGTTGCTGTAGATTTCAAGTGTCTAACTATTTGGATCATCACTGTCTTGAATAGCTTCTGGTGCTATGCAACAAGACCTGTAGTGCTATTCTCTAAAATAAGAACTTATCTCATTTCTCCGGCCGCACACACTTCGTTTCCATCAAGCATTGTTGGTAGGCATTTGTGTCGTTGTTTGTCAATAGTATTACTATTGTGGATGATAATAAGTAACGTTTATTATTTCTCTTAATATAATAATTAATAATATATTACACCGTTACTGTTGATAGGTCTATTTAAGGTATAAACTAACTTACTCTACGTAAATACGCACAAGAGGGTAATGAAATTTGTAAGGAGGAATTTATAATTTGTGCGATATGGGAAGTGGGGGATACCCAGCATTTTATTTTATAGACTGTGCATTTAAATTTCTAGACTTCACGGTAAGTCTAGAAATTTAAATTTAATGTCATACCTATAAATTTGCCTTAAACAGACGATATGGCAGTATGCGTGAGCGCAATAAATCGTGTCCAATTAGCGCACCGCCGTTATCTGGCGACAAAGCGATCGCCCGCCACTTAGAATAGCCGTCGTACTGCTGCCCAACATGGCTCGCACCCCATTTGCTGGATATCACGTGAATATAAAACCTATCCTGTTCTCTCCTTAATCTATATACACTGGGTTAAAGAGAGATATGACAGGCTATGTCTATAAATAGCGAAATAGATTTGAAGTTACTACTTGTGTGTAGATAATTTATTGTTCGGTTTGTGTTGTTTATTGAAAATTGTACTGTCCAGTCCATAAACCTGAGTTTATACCATAATAATACCTATGTAGGTTAACGTTTTTTATTTAAAATCGTTAACAAATATGAAAGTCTACTCTGCTGGCAGAAGGTAATAAGAGCATAATGCCCACCTTCTCTTTTGATGTTTTCGCGGGGGCACTACCTTACCAGTAATATTTTTAAAAGCGAAATTAATAACTAAAATATAATTAAATATCCTGTTAGATTAGAATATGTTTTCCCATATAGTTTTTTCGTATAGGTACTTAACTGAAATACCGGGCATAAGTGAAACATTTCGTAGAATCTTTAAAAACTATAATTTTATCGTTTGGGCCGGTCCGTCTATTAAAAAGAACATGGTGAAATCAATAAAATTTAATAGTCCATTACAACTTTGCGGGTTAAAGGATGATATTTACGATCACCTACCCCGGGGAACAACGGTTAGACAATGGCGACACGAACCGTCCCATCTACTTAATTTTGAGTAGACACCTTTGTCATGTGTTTTTGTTCGCGGCCATTTCCATAAATTATAGAGGATGGCACCGGTTTGTGCTGTTAAGACTCGAGTATGTAGTACCAATGTTTTCTCTAACCCGTATTATGATGCAAATTAGGGTCAATTTTGAATGATTGGCTATCGTAGCCGAATAGGTGGTAAGGTAAAAGTTTTGTACCTGCCATTGTCATGGTAAGCGTCGACGTGACGGATGCGCCACGCGGGGGATTCGGTTAACGCCGACAAACACCCCTATGATGTATTAGATCTGTACGAGATTATTGAATAATTTAACTAACCAAGAAAAGCTTTTTGATAGATTGTGAGAACCGGCTTTATATTTCTTTTAGTTTAAGTGCTGGTTGGTTTTTTAATTTTGGTTTGCTCACTCACAATCTTTTTAAGATTTCTTTGAGATAATAATATCAGTCTACCAGCAATTGTTATATAAATAGAATGCATACAATTTAAATATTATATCATTCGTATAATTTAATTTAAATAAAATATAATATAGTATATTTTGAAAATAATAGTTTCTTCAGATGTTGCGATAGGAAATCCAATTTAGGTGCCAATTAGAGGTAGAAAGCGCCTAAGGGCTAATTCTGCGAGACTCAGTATTGTTCAGTCACGGCGCAAGCCGATCAGTTTAAATTTCGCCCGATATGGGCGTACCTTATAAGGGCGGGATAATACTGCGCCCGCGCGCACAAAACATCCGCTAATTGGCAGAAACGTCATATTAAATTGGAAATGATTGATGGTATCGGCTATCGAGCCATCTCTAGTGCGAGCGGTGTTTGCGACATGTAGTGGCTTGTAATTTTTTTCTAACGTTTAAAAGAAGCTGCACACTATCGTGGTCCAACTTAGTTAATTTGTGTTCATGAAATTATGCACATGCATGCGATGATAATGGTAATAGATCTAACAAAGACACAGTTTACAAAATATACAGTTTCTGACATGCATAGGATTTTGGACCAAAATCAAGGAGATACCTACATCGTAATTAAAAAAATCTTAGGATACAATTATATATTATACTACTAGGTATATAGGCGGTATTGGAAAGCATTCTGATGAAACTTCCCATTCTGACAACCGTTATAGTGATAGAATTATATATTATTTTATTTAACTTGTTCCGCTGTATACCTAGAGCTGTTCTCTAGAACAGCTAGTCAATCATGAATTTTGAAATCATGTCAGAATTAGTTGCGAAGGTCTTAACGACTATTATTACTTTTATTTCATCACTAAATTGAAAATTATAGTTAAGTGTGGACTCCGACTTAAGGATTCAAAGCTAGAAAGACAACATATGCAGTGCATGCAATGCACGTTTGCGTAGAAATAAACGTGCATTTGTGTAGATTCGGTCGTGCGACTGTTGATGCAGCTAAGCTTGTACTTTTGCTTTGCGAATGAATGGCATGTCTAGTGAATGGCGATTGGAAAAAGCTGTGTATGGACAGCGATTACATCGTGTTTGTAATGTAAGAGACAAAACACGATTGTATAAATTCTTAGAAAGTATTGATCGCTCGTTTATGCTATACAGTGAAGCGATTGGATTGTGTTATCAATGAAACTATTGATATCGCAAAAAAAATAACTGTGTGTAACCTCCCTTACTAGTAGCGGTTTATCTGATGACTGATATGTTGGTGTAAACATTGTGTTACAAAATAAAAGTCTGATGTGATCACATTTTCTGTCACGTTTTTGTTATTAGCTTCTTGAATACAGTTGTGGTTAACCGAGTCACGATTCTTGTCGTTGCATTCTAAAACTTCGTAAAGTAAACAAAATGTTTATATTCGATTCAGTGATTTTTAAGTCAAAATAATTAGATACGACCGGTGATTTAATGCAAAAAAATCATAGCTAAGCAAATACAACAACGTTTGTAAAAAATTTAACCTAATATTAATTTACCTTATTTTGGTTTTAGTTTTGTCACTTTCAGATTAGGAAAGATATTCCGAATAGATATGTAATCTAACAAAAGCATTTTCGGATACGCACACAATAAGTAAATCTGTCTCAATAAAGACTGTCACTACAACTTGCAATCTTATCATACATCCTAGACGGAGGTCAGTGACTTGAGCACAGTGCCCTAGTTCACACGTGCTTGCCGATCAGTCGCGGCTGGTGACCAACAAACTATTTAGATCTGCGCCGCTCATTCGCTCAATTAGTCCTTCCTGCTTGCGACAATGTTGCTAGCTCAAGGTCAACATTCACAAGGGTTACCATGATGGTTAAAAGGAACTGCAACGTGGAAGTAACTACATATCTCTAAATATTGCCCAGTGACCTAATAGTACATCGGTACCTACAGTAATACTTCATTTAGGGCATACATACTCTTGATTATTATAGAAAAACATGTACCTACGGGTATCTCACATTGAATAAATTGACCTAAAATTAATAATCTCACTTGTTAGATAATATACTCATAATAGTCAACTTGACCTTTGACTTAATCAAGCCAATTTGACCTTTGACTTAATCAAGCCAATTTGACCTTTATGAATTATTTTGGAAAGAAATGTATACTTACTTCAAAATTCATAACTTCATATTAGTCAGTTAAACAAAGCACATTTGGCTTGCCATAAAAAATACCTATGGAGGCTTTCAATATGAAAGTTCATACAAAATATATGTCAATTGATATGTCCCCTTGATATATTATGTTGCGTGATATTTTGTGTACGCCCATGTAAGTGGTATCAATAACTTTAAACCGAAATTTAGTATCTTCATTCTGAAATTGTGAGACATTCAGATCTCCCTAGGTTCGATATAGAAAATCTAACAGTCAAGCATGAATATAAATCCGATTAGAATCCGGCCGGAACGTGAACGAAATACCGAAGCGTATTTAACGCGTAGAGGTCTTTAGCTTTAATATAGTGTTATTGTTATTATACATATTATCACACATTTCCTTCGCAGGTGAGGTCAATGACTCGTGTTGTAAAAATTACGTCTGTATTCAACCGATTTCTGCCCGTGTTAGATCTTTTTTGCGACAAGTTTTTACGACAATGTAGTTGTCAAGGTCGCCTATTTTTAAGATTTGCTATTACATGTATGCTAGACAGGGAAGGTCGCTGACACACGGAGTGAGTCAGTAGGTATTAGACTGATTGTCCGAGAGTTTGGTCGGTATCCATCAGTAATAATATTTTTTAAGCTACATGTACTTTCCGATATACATTTTGTGAGTAGCTTCTTATACAAGCTCAATTTTAGCAAGAAAAGCTTTAGAAAAAATATCGGTATTATTAAAATCTGAACCAAACTTAACGGATGTGGTATGTATTTAAAAAAAATAGTGTTTGAATCGTATTATTAAGCTATTGTACGCAAATGTTTTTTAAGATAGCGGATCTTTATTAAGCCAACAAAGTCCCATATTTAATGGTTCCGGTAGCTATTAAAAGTACGCGATAAAAAAGTATAATAGGTACTCATTAAATCACTAATGTGGAAGACTGCAATTGTGGAATGCTTTTAGTATAGTTATGGGGTGTGGTCAGATCTTCTCTCGCGGGCAGCAGGCGCGGCTAGCGACAGCCACAGTGGCCTAGTTCACACGTGGTCGATCCGTCGCAGTCGCCTGTCGCCCGACTGACGTTCACAGGCGCCGACTAATTCGCTCAATTGGCTCTTCCTGCTTGCTGCACTGTTAGTTCAAGGTCAAATATGTATTTGATAAGCCGCCTTTCGCTCTTGACCGAGTTTTGATGTAAATTTAAGCTATGATAAGAATTTGGATGGAGATTCAATGTGTTTCTATTAAGTACTCTAAGTTAAATGTTATTCCCCCAATAATATACATTATTAACACCTATCTCTGCTTGGTTGATGACCATTTAATATTACCTTATAAACGGCATATTTATACTTTCTGAATAAATCACTCCTCATTATCAGTCATCTTCAAATAACAATTAGCGAAATCATTACCCGCTAGTCTTGCCATGTCTGCAGTTTATTAGGTGTTTTTAATGCAGAACCAACATAAAAGCCGTGGACCTTTTTGCTTTTAAATATTTAAACTGCAATCAACACAAACACCACGCATCATTTAAATTCGTTACATTACTTACTGCGTATACGACAGGGCAATTTCCCGAGGCATGCGCTCGCATCAGCTCTTCAAAACTTCAAAGAGAAACAATCTGATACAAAAAAGCCAAAAACTCGTGGCGCTAACGTTCATGAGTCATGCGAATGCACAGACTCGCCAGTTATTTTTGACTCGGTGCATGTGCAAGCCCGAATCGCGGGTTCGTTCCGAGACCAGTTCTAAAATTAGGTCTTGACGCACAGGGAATACTGTGATGACGTTAGAGTTGCCTGCCAGGAGGGTTCTGAATATCACTGGAACAATAACATATGTGAATCATGGTGCCCTTCAGCAAACATTGGATATTCGTAACGTAAAAGTTAGTATAGACTACTTAAAGATTGCTTTCTCGGGCAGTACTATGTATCGTAGTTTAAATAGTAACAAAGCGTCGAGTGTCATGTTCGTTGCTCAGTTTGTGGGTGGGTGATACATTTAAGCAGTTCGATTTTCGGTTAAGTAAATACTTTCATTTTTAATTACTTTAAAAAAACGGTAAGTTTTAGTTATCCTTACATCCATCTTTTCTGACATATTACATTTAGATAAGTATTTATGGTGTCTAAAGTGTTTAAGTGTTCGGTTCTCTCTGCCTATCCAGCTAGGGAAGTGGCGTGAAGTTTAGTTAGTTAGTTAGTTTAAAGTATTTAAGGTATATTATATATTCTAAAGTTGCCCCAATGGAAGCCAAACTTAAGTATATCTTTTTTTGTTTAAAATTTCTCTTCACCTGAACCTACCTAAAACGATTAAGACTGTCCATCGTTACTATTAAATCAAAGCTAGAAACGCTTAACTTAGTATACTAAATAAAACATCTTCATGTGAAAACTATGCAGACGTGAAGTCGGTCATCATCATCACATGCTTAAGTGAAATTGCTACAATAAACACACACTTGTAATATATTGACTTAGCGCGGTCCAGCGGTGTGCCGTGAGAATGGCTGGGCCTACGTCAATATTGGACGACGCTAACGCAACCAGCTCCCAAGTCCCAGGGTATGCACGGGCAAACGTAATTACGGGCACTGTGTTTAGTATTTAACCTGACAGTCAAAAGTTAAGAGAAAGTTCAGGACATTCTTGAAAATCAGTGTATATTGTTTGTTTGCAGTCGAAGGAAGGACAAGTGCTTTCATATTCACTTTCTTAGTCGTTATCTCATCATGTCTACATTTATTTGTTACTTGATACACATACACTCACGATTTAAAGTACATATAACCGTATAGTATGTTTTCCGTATGCAAAAAAGAAGCACATTTTTCGGAAAAAAATATATCATATAATGTACCCAAGTTATAGTCTACATGGGTGCCAAAAAGTCTGGTCTAAACTATCCAGTCGTTGTTGCGCTGTATCTAGAATAGAAGAATAGGATAATGATAAATAACTTATTATATAAACAAGGTTATTTCGACAAATGCACCAAAGAAGTGCTTTTGAACCTTAGAATGTACAAATGTTCTTTAAACCAAAAAGAGTCACAAAATCGAGATTAAGCTCTTAAGCAGACACTTGGTTATTCATCTTTATGCCTCGAACATGATCTTGAAATTATTATTTTATGATTACCCTGGACCATAAGACAGAGTAAGATGTGTAGACAATGTTCTGTACCATGCATATCTCCGCCCACGGCCGTTTCTAATGGTATGTACTGCACATTAATTTATTTAATGTTTGTCTGTACAAAGCAAACAACCGAAGTGGAATGTGCATGTTATTAATTTAATATTCAATTATTTCTAGTGGACTGTTACTTGTGGTTATCTACTTTGACATTTTACGAGTATTATAGTTCCCGTAACGACATATAAAGTTAAATGCTATTTTTGTTAGTAAATTAGCTTTTTATAAAAACAAAATACAATATGTACAACTTTTATAGGTATATATAAAATGATATAGGGGACATAAAATTGTGTCATTATAATATTTATTTATGCGTTGTTGAATTTATTGGAATTGCTATACAACTGGTAGAGATTAAAGTTCAATAAAACATTATTTCAATGATTGCCTTTCAAGGTTGCTTGTCTTGTTAATAATTTACTGTCATTCATTAGGTTCTTGATTTAGTATTCTATAAGTAATTTAAATAAATTGCAGCTTATTATATAAATATTTGTCACGCAATGTGTTGGTTATTTGCAATGAATTATACAATGCATTCAACTAGCGAGAAAAAAGTGTCTTGATTACCTCGTATATAATTTAAAGGCATAAATATTAATCTTAGTTGAATGATTTGGTGGCCTGATCATTAACCCATTTTAAGTCGAAAGACGCGTTTATTAGTTTAGTCCATAAGTTAGTGCGAAAAGCTCGCTTACACCATCAAGCAAAACGAATACGCCCGTTAATACACTCAGCAGTTGAATCCAGTCCGATTAGCGAGGCTATTTCCCCGCCAGAGTCGCCCACGCTGCCTCTATATCTGACTAATGCACAACACGGACTATTATTTACCAGACAGGAACAGGTTTGCGATTATCCGCACGAAGCTCCCTTGCATCTCGCGCCATGTTTTATGGCACGTTATTTTGATTTACACTCTTATGTGGGGCAAGAACCGTACCGTATACGGCAGGGAATTTGCTAGGAATACCACTTGAACTATGCAATTTCACACTGTTACCTGCACTGAACGTGGAATAAAACATTTTCCAAACATAGAAATCACCTTCTAGTTTAATTTGACCATAACTTGTTTCGGATGTAAGTTTTTATTAGATGTTATGTTAGTAACTCCTAACTAAACGCCCAGAAAAGTAATTTTATAATATAATTTTGTATACCTATTATATTTTGTGTTTATATTTGTAATATACTTTTGTATCCTATCTAATTGTACATAAAACGAGCATAAATTTCTTTAATGAATTATGCTGCTACCTACTTTTTATTTATTCTGTAGTGATGCTTCATTGTTAATCATTCGTTCTCACACTAACTGTCATTTTATAATATTTACAACATCTACTAATTATGCAGCCATGGACTAGATATGCGTCTTGTCGGTAGACAGATACCAACACTTACACCGCACAGCAGCGCAGTCACCCATCGATCATCTCGCAACGAATCGATTCGTGCACGCGCGCACCGATCGGTAGACGGCAAATAGCCGACGCCGTACATATTCAATTTAGCATTGGTCACGGGTAGCGGAACTCATTATTATATGGGGCCTACTGCAGGCCCTGCGTTTAAATTAACATAAATCATAAGTAATGCGCCTCTCACCGGGTCTCATTGTAACATGGTCTACTCAGTGTCTATTATAAATAAATTCTAAGCCCAGAACCAGTAGGCTATGAGTAAGCTGGTTACGATGTAACAGCATTCTAAGACAGATAAACGTGAGCACTGGATTAAGCTAATTCAAATATAGACTTAATTTACAAAAAATATAACAGGGTCTACATCTTGCCTAAAGAATAGACGAATGTTTTAAAACGGTTTAACTGTAAATCCTGATAAAAAATAATGACGGCACAATTTTTTTAGAATATGTTAAATTGCTAGACATAACTACAACACAATTTAATTTAGACAATGTCGTGAATGAATATATTCGAAACTCATAGACAAATGGGTCATCAAGGAGGAACCATCTGCTTTCATACTATCTATTGTTTCTGATCTTTAAATTACAAATGCAACACCCACACGGGTGAGGTCAACGCACCTTCACAATATTTACAAATGGAACACGACTTACAATTAAGACCTCATTGTTTTGCCTTGCGTTACGAAATTGTCTTATCTAACCATTTCTTTACCCGAGAAAGCTAAATGAAAACAAACGCTGACTAAGTAACGGGACCTTAAAAGCTGATAGGAATAGTTGTCGCGCGTGGGTAGAGGCGTTTCATTTTTATAACTGCAAAAGGCAATCGGTCAAACCCTCGTGATCAATTTGTGGTACAAAGGGTTCATTTATGGTGCAACGGTGGGCCCACATTGCGGCATCGATCGTGCCCTCATACCGCGCTGCGCCTACGCTCCTCATTTATCATTGCACGGAAAGCGATTCCGACGAATTGTAAGGCAATATGTTTGTAGGCAAAACTCTATCCTGCCATTAGTCGAAGTAACGTAAACATCATCTATCGTCTATAAAAGACCGCTCCCTGTGCCCGTCTCGTATATCGTATCCTTGGCCGCGCCTGGGTTGAGGATAGTGGTGTTTGGGCTGGCAAGCGTAATTTAGGGACGTAAGGTAAAAGTAAATCTGGGATTTTATTTTACTAACATCAAGTGTGTTTTCAAGTTTATAATTCGGTAGTGATAACACCCAATTTAAATTATTCAGGTAGTCCATGATCAAATATGTATTGTTGATAATAGTTTTGTGTCCGACTTAAAAAGGTATGTGGGATAAATAATAATTTTAAGAAATCAGTCATCAATACCGAAAGGTACTTTATGCTAATTTTGATAATATGGTTGATCGTCCTTACTGTCTCACGTAAACCGTATCAGAACTAAGTATTTGAAGTATAGGCGGTAGAATTAAAATGTAGCTACAAGCAGAAAACTAGAAAAACTGGCAATACATTTAATTTTGCATGTAAATGAAAATAATTATAGCCACCGACCGTAAAATTAACAAAATACATACATAGACGGCCAAAACAAACCGGGACGCGTCACCATCACCTTAGCAATCGGGACGCCCCACCCATATCGGGGCTCCTGACAACTCTAGCCGGGGCGGTAAATCGCCATCAATACGCTATCTATCCTTGACATCGGCTGATAGTGACGGCGTATTGCATAAGCATTTAGATAGCCATTACAATAGAAATGCATTTCGTGGGTGGTTATCAATCTTACGACGAAACCTTTACCGAACGTCGCAGAATGTCAATGCGTTTTGTTGGTATTGGGAATTGTTATTTAAATGGTGGTCCGTTGGTTTGTTTGGCATGGTTCGAATTCTTTCCACGGATATTACAGAAGGATTTACATATTTACTGTAGATAATTGTGTAGTTTATGGTGAGGTAAACGTTGGTATGTATATGTTAGGATTGCTGTTGAAATTCTTAACATGACTGTTTTCCAATGAATTAATAGTTTCACTTTTAAGTAAGTATAACGGGATTGTTATTGATATTTGTGTTATTTCTTTTCTATTTATTTAATTACCCGTTTAATTTTGATATCTATGCGATACATTATTCCATTCATTTGTTATTTGTAACTTATTATATGCACTGTGTATTATGGACTGTAAGGTGGGAAAATAGAGTGAGATCATTCATTAACTACCTTCCTACTGATTACAATATTTAATAAGGACACAATTGGGAAGCTACATACACACATAACATATCATCACGCTCGTAATCCCCGAAGGCGTAGGCAGAGTCAAAGGGACAGCAAGCCACCTTTACGACATTCAGCAAAAAAATAAAACTGGGCTGGGTTAGGTGGAAAATTATAAAAAGTAGTGACAAATAGCTAGCTCGTCGCCTACACAATTAAGGATTGATTCATTGATCAACTAGGGGTAGAGGAGCTGCTGTACTAAAAAAAACCTTTTATTCTGCTTGTACGTACGAAGAAACTATCTTTACTATATTTTTACCAATTAATAAGACCACTATAGAACTTTGAACTCTCACATCAGCTTCTTGGTTTCTCAGAGCCTATAAATATCATCGCTGTATCTAAAGCGCTCCCGGTCAAGCGAGGCGTCTATCTTGTCATAATTTCAATCAACGCCGACCATTCATAACGTCTTCATCGTGGTAGCGGAAATAAAATGGTGATCAATAAGGACTATTCGATTAACTCAATAGTGGGATCAAAGAGCGGGCCCGAGCGATGATGCGATAGCGGTCAATTGACGCACGTGGGCTAGTGATGCTTTGTAATGAATCTACAATGTATATCGACTGTGAAGCAAGGATTTGTCTGTTCAAAGTGAGAATGGTGCGAATGAAGAATAACTAAGAATGAAGTGGCATTAAATTGGGATACCAAATGGAATACGATGTTGTACATCGCATTCCAGTTTTCACTTAAACTGACAAAATAACTTGTAGATTGGTTTTAGTAGTTATCCTTTGCTGCACCGAACGAATATTAGTCGATGGTGATCAATTAAATATACACTTTAATAAATGATTCATTAGTAACCCTAATAATAGAATAAAAAAGAGGGTATAAAATTATTAATATCATTTAGTCTAAAACATTGTTTTAAAACACGTGCCAGAATATATCGATTAAAATAATGTAAATAATAAATTCAAGCTTAGGTACTCAGTTGATGTAATGAACGAATGATAGTTTGTATGGTAAACACGTGTCTACAAACTCGTACACTACTAACAGTATTATTTCAGACATTTGAAGGCGATTAATCGTTATAAATAATTAGTACGTATGTACATCACTAATCGTAAGATGAGTATGCAACAATCTAAAATAGAAATTAATTGAATTTTATTATCCAAAATATCCGACAAGATAGCGAGTTTAGTTTATAATGCTTTAAACCTAATCTAAAATCTTTATGAATATCACGATTGCTCTATTACGCTATCCCTACTACGATCGTCGGTAGCAAACGACTGCTCGTATTCTTATTAGCACGTACTTTCGTCTTATCTACGTAGCTATCTGAAATGTTTCTAGTTGTATGTTTTCTGTTTATAATTTTACTATCAACACGGGACTGTACTTTTGCAGATCCCTGGTTGTGACTGCAAACATTAGACAAGTGAAAGAAATCTATAGCAGATTTTATGAATGAAAGGTAGTTTGCTATTGTTCTATTTTAATACGATTTATTTAACAGTTTTTTTTATAAAAATAAATACAAACATATCATCAGACCACCAAATACGGATAGGCCAATTCCAAGGAGCTATGAGGACTTATAACCTCTGCCAAATATGGAGTTGATTTGACATGAGACTATACTATGAACATTTTACCGGACTAATACAGATAAATTAGACAGCACTCAAATATAGAACTGCCAGTCAGACAGACAGACAGGCGGCACCTAGGTTTCGTTAGCAATTATTCTATACGGAACCCTAAAAACGAATCTACACAAGTGCGGATGCGGTTTATGCGGTATGAAACCTGAAACTTATAATATTGCATGTTACACTCATAGACAAAACAGACACGTTATGTCAATATTATAGAACCTATTACTCTTTTTGCCCAAATTTATTGAAATTTGATTAGAGATATGAAATCGACTGCAACTTAAAATAAATGATTTCCATTTCTTATAACTTGTATCATCATAGGCTGATGATGTTTCCTAGATAATATCTATAAAACGGTTTCAGCATAAAAGGAATCCATACAACAATGAAACTAAAATGTTAGTAGAGTAGCGAACATAGATACTCAAAGAAAAAATAGGCAACCCAAGTATTGCTACTAAACAATTACAACAGAAGACATGACAGCTTGTCAAAATAAATTAATGTAACATACATCTTTCAGTGAAAAAGCGTTCACTTTATTGAAAAGCCATCAAGTGTCTGCCGGCGCATCGCCGGTGGTCCACCGCAAATAGCGCCCTCGGCCATTGTCCAAACTTTATTGTCGAAGACAACCGCTATCATCCCCTCAAACCCCATTATAAACCTTAACAAGGCAAGTCTTAAAGTTTATATTTCTTTACACTCAAATAAGAGTATTTCAAGGGACGCAATGGCGACAGTTCCTTGAGGTTGGACGGGCCAAGTAAATATAACATTGTATTTTTATGGACGCATATAATTTTATCTACAATATAAATATGAAATTATCGTTTCTTTATGATTCTTAGGTTCTCATTTATGTTCGAAAAGGCCAGTCCTAACGTATAGAGCTAAAGACCTTTTTTCCCGATTTCAATCCCTTTCTGTAACGGTTATACATGGTAATAATATGTAAATGCGTCAATGCTGCGTCAATGCTTTTTAATTATAAAAATATCGAATTAGTAAATCCTACAGCATATTATGATGTCGCATGTCATTTCATGTTTGTAGTGGAACCTGGGCCTAGCAATGGGACTTATATGAATTAAATTTCAAGTATGTAGTGAACTCATACCAATACGATTTCAGATCTTACAAATGAGCTCATAAAAATTCAATGCATTTTAATAATGATGTGGAAAATGAAGCCTCAATTTCATAAGAGCTTTTACCAGAAGCAGGCACGCGCGTTCATCGTGTGTGGCTCAAATTGTATGGAAATCGCCGAGGAACAAGTCAATGCAAATTTGTTCCATGTCGGCCAAAGTTGCGGGCAACAAATTGTTGGATTGTTGCAGGTATGGGCTAGTTGCTGTTGATGGCCCATGGGAAGAGAGATTGTGCGAATATGCACACTCTGCACAATTAGTTCGGGGTTCTATGGTTGCACTTATTTTATTATATGTTTTATTATTTAATTATTATTATTAGGTATTTGATTTTAATTGTTAATCTATGAATTGTGAAATTATTATTTAAACTCTGTAATTTGATACGGCCGATCGCTGAAATAAATTAATTGAATTGAATTTAATATAATATTCATAATTGTTTTGACTGCAAATAGGTACGGTAATGGTAAATAATAAAATATATAGAAAAAAGAAAGGGCTAACGTTTATTTTATCTATCTGACCCATTAAAGGCCTACCTACCACTGCCGTGTTTTCCTGTTAATTAAATTCCTGTTCATATGGTTGAGATATCTAATTAATACGAAAAAGGGGGTAAAAGAGACCGTTTTCGACACCCAATTATGTTTTTCCTTTGTATATTTTTCTATATCTTAACGTACAGTTAGTTATCTTTATCTATATGACTATTATATATAATAGGTGAAATTACCTATTCTATTATATTATCAGGTAATTTTACCTATATCTAGTAGTCTAGTAAAAGTACTATATATCGCCGAGCATACAGGAAAATACTAGTGAATGTAGAAGAAGCGAAAGGTATGAGTCACGATCGTAGTATATGGAAGAATTTCATCTCTGCCTATCATCACGAGTAAAACGCGTGACGCAACAAATGTATAAAACGTGCACTTTTTTAAAAAAGTCCATCTGCATTTAAATATGCTTCTTAAAACAACTCGTAACCTTGCAAGTTGTAAAAGCTGTAGGTATGCACATGCTTGTTTGGAACCAGCCAATTACAATAAACGTGAAGGGACAACTTAACAGCAGCGTGACGGAAGTTAAACCTACAGTACAACCTAATTACACTTAATGACCACAAAATACATATAATTAATTAAGCCTCAAACTTATCGTGGCCATCAATCGTTGCTTTCCCCATCGCCCTACGTGTTCACAATGCTCCAACATCAGACCGTAACCTCTCAATTAACTACCCGTAATTACTCCGTGTAGTACACGAACAAATCGTGACTGAAGGCAACATGTCACCGGCGAAGTTTTGTTCCTTGCTTTACACTCGCTAACAACCAGTTATTACGCCACACGAAAATACACCTTCAAACGTAAATAATAGGGTTTACAAGCAAATTGTCCCGCCAAGATGACACCTCGCGGCATTGAATCCATTATGCATCATCTTCTGTGACATTTAGAATTTATTACCGGTGTCTAAATGATGGAGTAGGTGTAGCAACGCAGAACTATGACGAAACGTTGAGTGACCCTTTGTGATAGCAGTATCACGAAGCCATCAAAATTTAACGACCGCATTGTGAATCTTCTTTGTCTTGCATGCGTTTTCTGTATGAAATAAGGTACGCAATGATTCTTATTTTACTATCTACACAACTTTAGAGAGCTTATAATAGTAGTAAAAGATTGGCTCACTGCGAGATGTGACTACGATACACACAACGGAGGCTTAGCAATATGGTCCGGTTGGCAAATTTTGGGAACGGATTAAGTAGCGGCTTTGGTATTATTTACTTATTATACAATTTACACATTTTACCGATACACGAATTTCTTTTCAACTATTGAGATTAGAACTTTTATAAATAATTCTAATTAATACTTATGTACAAATATAAATCAACATCAATTTATGATGCTGTTTGCTCACACAGTGAGAAACATAAAATTGAAAACGGCTTGCTTAAAATTTTATCGCTCAAAGATTAGATCTTATCGGATTTAGGAATTTCGAAGATAATCAGCCTTTTTATTACTTTTTAAATTATGAAGCATATGCTTGTTAAATAAGTTGTATGCTAGTAACTACTTCAAACAATGTTTTAAGGCGTTTTCTATCAATAACAGTCGTGATAATATGACATTCATTATATGACATATTTAGTATCTGTGAATAAACTCATTGTACCATTTAATATGTTTGCTCTGGGAATGTATTTGTACCTATTTAAGCATCACTCGCTTTTCGCTTTTTCATTCATTAATGTGTATATAACTAGCTGTTTCCCGCGACTTCGCCCGCGTAGACTAATATTTCCGTATCCTACAGAAATTGTGCATTTTTCCGGAATATAAAGTAGCCTAGATGTTATTCCAGACAATAATCTATTTCTGTGCCAAATTTTATCTATATCCGTTCAGCAATTTTTGCGTGAAGAAGTAACAAACATACACGCACACACACTCACAAACTTTCGCTTTAATAATATTAGTGTGATAATCTATCTCTGTGCCAAATTTCATCGATATCCGTTGAGCAGTTTTTGCGTGTAGAAGTAACCAATATACACACATACTTACAAAGTTACGGCTTTATAATATTAGTGTGATTAGTGTGATATCCACGATATTTGTCGCTTACATTCCAAAATCCATTAATGCAGATAATGATATTAAAAAAGGCTAGGGACGTTCGTTAGGTGTAGATACTTGTAGTATATCAAGTGGTAGGCATAGGCATGCAACGCATGACACGTGGAAGTACTCAAGTATCTAATTCTTAGTATGACATGAGTGCTTCATAAGGAAATAGTTAGATGTTTGTTTCAATTAGATACCTCATCGAAATTGAGTACTTGGTTACCTTATAGCATTTCACAGAACTAATGTTACTTTATGCAAGTTAGGTTAAATATTTATTTTATTATTGTACCTTTTTTTTTGTCTCATATTGTGGTCATTAAATGTCTTTTTTTTCTTTCTTTCTTTCTTTAAATGAATGCGGAAAAGATATAAAAAATTATATTATTTTTAACTATTATAATACAATGGCGTAGAACGAGTTCCCGGGGTTGTCGCCAGGGGCAGGTCTCAATGTTTCCGCCCCGAGGAGGAGGTTCAAATACTCGGTTTTCCGCCACCCCACAGACATTGTAATCCAGGACCGATATACATATAAATATATATAAATCTTTAAAATTTTAACAGTTATTTAAAAATTGCAGTCCCCAACAAATGCTGCAAGGAGCGGACTGCCCCCCTTGCCCCCACCACGATACGCCGCTGCTACAATATGAAATTAAACGTTGCATTTAATATAAAAAGATTCATATGCTATAAAAGAAAACAATTGCTAATGTTTAAATTCGTCACATAAGTATGATATTCTTTACTACATTGATGTATGCGACGAACTAGCTACTTTTACAATTTTTCCATAAACCCAACTCAACTTTATTTTTTTGCTAATAGTGCTTTAATTAGCTTTATTGCTCCTAGGACTCAGCCTACCCCTTCGGGGATTGCGGACGCAATTATATGTATATATGTACCTACGTACATGTAATTACCAGACTCGCTAAATCCTGGATCATGGTCTAAGCGGACCCCGTCTATACACGGGACATAGCTAGGAAGATGATGATGTACCTACGTACATGTTACATTTTGCGGGTAGGTATTATTTATTAAACATGGTTGAAATATTTTTTGTCATTCAATAGCGAGAAATTAATTTCTCTGGAACGTACCTACTTGAATGTAACGTACTTATTAATAATTTCTATTCGATACCATATAGAAAAGCAATAAATATAAGCAATGAAGATATCGCATTGCAATGCCAGTATTCCTGCCGTGTTATTTGCAAGATGTCGCCTCGCGGTATCTATTCGGTAATCGCTCGACTCGCGCGTCGTATCGAGCGCTTGATCGCTCATTAGTGAGCTCGTGTCCACCGCTCGCTACCGTTATAAACTTTACGCTCCCAATCGGTAACGAGCATCTTGTTTGAACTTGCCTGAAAGTATTTATGCTGTTCAAAAATTGAAAACACGGCTACCGTTTAAAAGAGATACAATATCGTGCAAGCATAACACTGTATTGCGAATAAACTTAACCAGTTCGAATTTTAAAAGAGAAATAAAAATCTGCCCCGAGGCGTATTTTAAACGTCCTTCTAAGAAAAGGCAGTGTTAAACGTATATCGGACATTGATTACCTTGTAATGACATATGTACCTATTGATGTATTTCGGAATAATCTGAAAAATATAGCACCTATCATACTGATCCATAGATTTTAAATATGCATAAGTTATTAGTATAGACTTGTATTGTAATAATAATAATAGATACTTATTTACTTTTTATAAAGTTTCGTGAAAGACGCGTGCATTGCAGTAGGTAATTAATTTATACGCGGATAAATTTGTATTCTAAAAACTATTGAGAAATGTAGATTAGCTATATTATGTAGTTAAGATATTTCGAATATAAAAGACATAGGAATAAAGCATGATAACAGTATGGACTATGAATATTTATGATAAGTGTTGTCATTGTAACGTAAACATTTCGCGTCCATGTCAAAACAACAATTTGTGTTGCACTGTTGACCGTGTTCAGATGTTTTCAATGGAATTGTAAACGAAAAGTTATTAATTTGTTAAGTAATAAAGCTGTGTAACGTATCTTGCTATCTACACGACGCAAGTTATTGAGGCGCATTCTCTTACGCAGTCGGGTACCTAAGAGCGAATGTGAGCTTAAATTAAATTGTACGCCGTAATTTTTATTTCTACATTCAGGTAGTATTCAATTAATCGTAATGTATTTTTTTTAAACTAACTAAATACCTGATATTTATCAATTTTCATGTATTATGTATATTTGCATATTTTTTTTACCGATAGATACCCTTAGCACATTTGGTGTGAAGTTGTGTTGCACATTGCATATTTGGCACATAAGTAATATTAAGCTGTATTTTTAGCTTTTATCGGTACACTATCTATAAATAACTACTTAGAACAAAACATTATTCACCATTTATCAATTCGTTATATCAAAGGGCAAGTCAAGAGTAACAAAACGACAGTAACCATAGAGAAACAAATTGAATATCTAAGTAGTGGACGGGCGTGCAAAATAGCGAAAACAAACAACATTGATGTGCCGCGCCCGGTGGCCGAGGTGTACCGGCTTTCACACGCGGATAGAAGTTAACATTCGCTGTTTTGTTATTTCAACGGTTAGCTACTACAGAGAGAGTATCTTTACTTTGTTGTGCAAATAGAGTAAATCTCGCTAAGTGCTGTGGTTTTCGGCGCATCAATGCAATCTACTGGACGTCTTATTTATCGTCTTATTTTATTTTTGAAAGTGGAATTCACACAGATGTGATACGGATACCAGCGGTGGTCTGACTTTTTTCGGGGTGATTGAATAAAAAAACATTAGATATAATTAATTTTTATTGTGCCCAAGTTAGCTTTATTTTATCTGAAAGTGGCTGTTGTAAGATATGAGGCCAACATGTTTGCACTATATGTATAATCCAATGTCTTATTCTCTATAGCGTTATGTCCTATTTTTGTCGGGGTCAGCTTGGACTATGACACTGGATTTAACGGGTCCGGATAATATAGTTCAATTTTAGTAAGATCATCTTTACACAGTGATAATCTTTGCACGATTTATAGATACTTCATCTATGTTTAAATGATGCTAGTTATAATTACAGAAAGTACACCGTTGATAATTTACCATCAACATACCTCATACAGCATTATTATACTTGCTTCATACGTTAAAACGTACCCTTACTTTCCAAATTGGATACAATTTTTTTTTTAAATATGTCATTTTCTCGTCTATTGCCTAAAATGGTCATGGTATATACATATATAAAGTAGGTACATACCTACTTTACTTTTAAACATCGCCATTAAGGCGCTAACAGCCAACGCCTTATAAGAAATTAAAAAAATAACGTGTTTTTACTATTATTATAAGACCCTCGTTAAAATTTCTAAGCCGCGTAAGAGCATAGGATATAAGAGACCGCACGATGTTACCAGGCCTTATCGGGAAAACAATGAGTGTGTCGGGGCGATGCGATGCTAATGTGCCAGGTCTAATTAAGCTGTAGGTACCGGCGCAGCGCAGGCTGGGGTGCGTTCGACTTATCTAATCATCTGCTATTACATACATACCATCACCTCTGCAGACCCTGAATGATTAGGTTTAATCTAAGGCGTAATAAGCTTCTAAAACCATTTTTGGCCGCAAAATAAATTAAGTTAGGTTAGATGGAAAATTGTAAAAAGTGACAAGTGGCTAGTTCGTCGCCTACACAATTACAAACAAACACCATTAGTCGCCTTTTACGATATACTTAACAAGGAATACAGGTACATTATTTTTGAGTCCCCGACCAATATGGGAACAAAGGTATAAACAGGGTCTAATTAAGCTGTATGTAAGTAAAGGTGCGGGTGCGTTGTAAGACTTAATCATCTGCTATTACATTGTTATGGCCATTTATGGCACACTTTATGCAAACAAGTCATGAATATTTATTTTTTATTCACATAAATATGCAAAACTACGGGTTACTAATAAAGACGATGTCGCGAACAGTTCTATAGTCAAATTAGCATAAGCTCCCTTTTACGTTTTCTCGGCAGATTTTTAGTTTAACATATTAACAAATAAATAAAAAAAGTTGTAAATTATTTTTGAACTATCCAAATTTAAAATAATTATAAAACAATTCCACAAAAAAACCTGATTTGTTTCTCTGTAAAATTTATATGTTTTTTAAATCATACTGCATGCATACCTATTCAATATGCAATATTTAACCAGGTTGTAAACATCTTTATTTATATTACTTTACTTATCTCATACGCGTCCCAGTACTTACTAATTCTCTATTAGCGTACACCTAATCTTATGTAAATTCAATATAAATAAACAAATGTTTTCTAGCTTGAGTTTATGATAAATCAAAAGTCCCTTCATCCAATTCACATATTACCTTCTTCACAAATTATTGCGTCCACTCAAGCTACCGAGTACCGACGTAGTGGTTGTCGCGCGGTCACGCAAAGTCGGCCAAGCAAATTGTCTGCTCTATGACCCAACGATCCTCATTACGCCATAATGACGTAATGAAAGACCACGACTGCACCATAATCACACGCGTCTCGTTAACGACCTGGATTGCTGACGTCATTGCCGTCGTAAGGCTTAGCTGTAATTTATTCAATTACGTGGTTTTTGTTGGTATGAGCCATGGAGGCTTGTTAGCTATGACGGTGCGTATAACAGTACTGTATATACGATTACTGGAGGGAAATATTGAAAGCTGTTGTAAGAAAATTTCTTCGATCACATGCAAATAATTTGCCATTTAGATGTCATCGTAAGCATGTAGAATTTTCCGCGTTTAATTTTTCTTTGCAAAATCTAAGTCAACTTACTAAATGTATTATTCATAAGCTCGCGCTTCGAAAAACTGCTTGTGTTTAATCTACTGTCTACGTAAAAATTGATCCACCCAATTCTCCGTATGCATGATGCTATTCCAGCTATTTCATTTATTTAATTCAATTTGTTTAGAGTAGGATAGATGGTATTGTTTTCAGTAAGTCTTTAGCAATGCTCTTTTTACTATTCAGCAGGAAACTATCAATACCATTGACCCAGATATACAGTTCGTTGTCCTATTTGATTATTGATTTTGTCTTATTCATAATTTGGTACAAATGATGTACACATTGAAATTATTTTAAATGTATCTGCCCTGTATAGTATGAAATAAAAAATGCTATAAAAGTTTAATACTAAAGGTATCTAGGTGGTGCTTTGGACAATTTAGTTAGTTATAATCGAAACATCCTAGACACAAACTTCTGAATGCAACTTCCCAGATCCTTTAGGAATATTGTGTTACTATAAAATCTTTAAGTACCTAGGTATTTAATGCTAAGTGGTTACAACAAAAAAAATCCTCCAAATATTTCTAATGTAACTGTTTCTTTCTTTTCAGGATGCTAGTTGGAGCTCCTCTAGGTCAAAATCTTCAACCGAACACAAGCAAGTCAGGTGCCCTTTGGAAATGTGGCATGACCCCAGCAGTGAGGGACTGCGAACAAGTGGTGACGGACGGACTGAGAAGTGAGTACCGTCGGCATATACCTTTATATACCACCGCGATGTCAACGCGTATGCTCATAAACTTCATTTAAACTCTCGCTCCATTGGTCTTCTATTTCAGCGGGAGATATTCATGCATAACCTTACATTCACTATGTTCTGGAACAAATACTTCTACGTTTCAAAATTTTTGTCATTTATTATGGTATGTTGTATGCCTCTTTCTCTACTTTTTATACAACATGTATCTACATTCAATATTTAATTTTCCTTTCGTAGGTTCTAAATGAAGTTAATTAAGTAAGTTTCTGATTGTATTATACTATTATAAATATTGTTATATAATTAAAACTGTAGTAGGAATATATTAATAATTCGTACACATATATTATTATATACTTACATAAATAAGACTGTTAATAATAAGCTTACAGAGTGATGTATGAAATCTCAAAATACACTCCTAGTTTAAAAAACTCACTGATAGATTGTAGACACAATAGTTATAGTCGTAGATTAAACACCAATAGCATAGAGTTGTGCCCTGTTTAGATTATTATGGCACTTGTTTTGCAATCAACTATCAAAACGAGTTGATTACACTATAGCTTAGGCACGTTGGTAACATCGTTTAAATTATAATAATTTATAATATGTAATTAAATATATTTACGAAAAATACCGAGAACAGTCTTGTCAGACCAAGTTGTAATTAATAAGTTTTAACTAAACTGTTGTCTTTTGTCGGTGGTGCCCCAAACAGCGAAGTACGGCAAAATAAGGACGAGTAAGTGAGCTGTGGTCTCAAGCCCCTTTATTCTTAATCATTTGGTCTTGAACTAATATCAACTAATCGCTGTACTTTACTTTTGATTTACTTACTAATTTGCTGCGAAGATATTTTGCCTGTTGAAGATCTCGAAGCGTCATTAATAACGATACCCCACGCATGCGCATCACTAACTCGGCATTTTGAAAATTTTATTTTGCGTAGAAACATCATTTATGTTTAGATCATCACATCGTATGCAGGATTTATAGAAACCAATAACACACTGCAAAACATTGTGTTTTCTCTTCATGTAAATATAAATCCTGCATGCAAATACAATCTAAGAAGGCACTAACTGCTTGCAAAAGCACCCATTCACAAGCTTCAGCCAGCACTTGATGTATATACGAAGATTTACCATGTTAGGAAGTAATCTTATTAGTATACAAGTAATAGTTAACGTAGCATAGTAGTAAACAACGTTTACTCTCCTGTGGCTTTTAAGAGTAGAGTAAATCTAGGCGCTTTTGTACAAACCTACAATAAAGTAGATAATCTAGCGAGTTGTCTTATCAACGTTTGAATTATAAACAACAGTAATATATCACTAGACTTAAACGAGCAATCTAACACACGATAGACGAACGATAAAAGGTGACTGGTATTAATAAACATTAATCACTAAATTCATAAATAAATAAACTTTTTGGCATTTCAATAAATAGTGTTAAAATTAAATTTTAAGACAAAGCCAAAATAAACCTGGTTTTGCATAATAAGTATTTACTATCATCTAACAAAAAATAATCAAAAGAGTAACACGGGCCGATTAACTACATAGATTTAACAAATAGTCGTATTTCTAATTCGAAGCATAATAATTGGTGTCCTTTCTGGTGTTCTAACGAATCGGCCATCAATTAATGACGACAGTATCAGCTCTAAATTAACATAATGTAGACCTCGATAACGTCTATTAACCCGAGACCACATGTTTAGCCGTACCTTCAAAGATTTATTCCAGGTTCCCAGCAGTTTTATCGTCACCTTAACGCCTACACACGAGATCACCGTTTTCTATTACAAAAGACTGCTTAGGCCAATCAAGGAAGATCTGACTGAAATGCATGTTTATTTTTTATTCAAAAACAATTTACCATCAGCACGAATGTACCTACAACTTTATGATGATTCATCTTCTGTATTTTTGCTGCTAGTTTAAGGACATATTTTAGCATCATACACGCCTGGTTGCAAAGCTTTGCATATGCCAAGATTTTATCACCAATAGATCTATATTGGGATTGAAACCTTTTTGAACCAAAAGCAACTACGTGTTATTATTGTTCTAGTTGCTTTTGTTTCTAGATTTTAAGACTAAACCTTCTAAATCCCTCACTTCTGTTTATTCTGTGTTTGGGTGAAATTTCAATAACACGGTATGAATTTAGTAGGTGATGCCTATTCATCATTAAGAGTTTCATCCTTATTTGTGTCTAATTTGAGCTTTTGGATTTTATAAGTATTATTTGCAGTATAAATAATAAATGTAATTTTGATTTTTTGTATTTAACTGGCTCCAATAATTATTGCAGCGTCTCTAATATGTTTATGCTTGTTACTTATTTGTAAAGTTTTGTTTGTATGATTTGGTTTACTGAACGTGATTTTGGCAGGTTTGGACATGGATTCGTTCGTGAAGGTGAACCTCTCGGGCCCGCATCCTGATGAAATCAAGGAAGGACAATGGCTAGGAGTGTCTGTAAGAAGTCAGGGTCCTGGTAAAAAGGCTGTTGTTTGTGCACACAGGTACCATCAATCTACAGATTTCATAGCTTTTCAGATATAATAAAAGTATTTATCTACCTTATTGTTTAAAAACATTAAACTTACTGAGTGTTATTAAAAGGCTTGACTTTAACTTGATCTTATAGTTTATAACTTATTTTGTATAATATTAATAGCAGGCTTTTTAATAAGTTAAAATTGTTCACAGATATATTCGTAAAGTGGGCGAGTCCCAACTTGGACAAGGTCTTTGCTACATGTTAGACAATCAGCTCAGAATAGCCGACATTTGGGAACCGTGCAAAGGACGATCGGTTGTTAGGTAATAACAAACTTTGGACTATATTCCGCCTTTCAATGAGATCTTCTACTAGTTTTAATATTAGTTACTCTCCATATTATGTATATTTTTTCGTTCCCTCTTTCCGAACACAGAAGGTTTACAAAAATTGTAATAGACAAGGTATCGAAACTATCTATTGCAAATCAACATCTCGTTAATACATATCTAGTAGTAGTACATTATAGTTCTTCACTGTTCATCCAAATATTAAATTTGCAATAAAACCAATCCAATCCCACTTTATGTTCGCCAGTAGTCATCAGCATTATTAAATGTTTCGTAACACACTTTTAATCAATTGGACCTTTAAAAACAGTTTATTTATTTAAAAAAAAATATTTAAAATTTTCAGGGAACACGAAGAATATGGTTTCTGTCAAGTAGGCACGAGCAGCTCTTTCCTGCAAGACGACACGATACTCATGGGCAGTCCCGGGCCCTACACATGGCGAGGCACGATATTTGCCCAGGACGCGAGAGACGATGTTCTGGCTCGGGACCACACTGTCTATATGGCTCCTGTGGGAGATGCCGATAGTCCTGTAGAAAAATACAGCTATTTAGGTAAGACATACTTTAAAAGGTCAGGTAAAAAGCACCCTCAACCGACGAGCATGTATAAAAGACTTGTGAATGTAGATGAAACGAAAGGTGTATGTCAGGATCGTAGCAAATGGAAGTATGTGATCTCTGCCTACCCCCATGGGAAAAAGGCGTGACATTATGTATGTATGGATACCTTAAAAACGTTAACGTTAACATACTTTAAAAATTCTTGATATTTGATCTTGACATACTAATTGGCCGTTTGGTCAGACACCCTGGTCACGAAACCAAAGGTCGCGAGTGCAAATGTTAATGTAATGAACATATGTAGTTTCTTTAAAATTCTTCTTAAATACACTGCAATGGCGTCATGGTTCAATGGTTTATTTTGCAATGAGTCTGACATATGCACTTGTGCATTAAGTAAGTTTGAAGGTAATTTTATAAACGTATTAAGCCGTATTTCTTCTTTGACTCGTGGTCAAGTTTATATGGAAGACGCCTGCTATATGATAACCGGCTAATACATACTATATTATACATCTACTTTACTTTGAAACTAAATTCTTTAAAACATATATATACAATTTGCAGCGCTCCGCGGTTCCACCCGCGTAGTTCACGTTCTGGTGGAAATACGGGTATAAAATAAAGCCTATGTAACTTGCTGATAAAGTAGCTTTCCATTGGTGAAAAAAATTACCTATTCATATCGGTCTAGTAGTTTTGAACCCTATTTAATTCAAACAAACATTTAAATCATACCTCTTTATAATATTAGTATGACGAAGAAGTTGATGAACGAAAATATTCAACCTAGCGCACCCTATCGTTCGCTTCCCTAAACATATTCTTTGGAGAGAACGAAAGTGCATTCTGTGCTTGAAATAGCATGCGCCTATCATTGCCCTAAAGGCAAATGTTTCTCTGGTAGCATCAACATTATAATGTAGGTATCTCGATGGAACGAAAAATTGTATAATATAATGGTGACAGCATATTATAAAAGAATGCGGGATTTAACGAAACAGATTTTAAGTTTGAAAGAAAAAGTAAAAAATATTTATTTACATATCCTGCAATCATATGACAGAAATATATTGAAATATACATACGTTCATTACTATTTTATTTTTGTTTTGATCGCTTTAGATTTAATTAAAATAATTTGCTGTGCGCTCGTAGTATAGATATGATAATAATAGAGTATATGGATTGATTGATGGTATCTATATTCCAGGAATGTCGGTAATCGGAGCTGATTTCTTCGGCCGCAATTCCTCCTACGCCGTGGGGGCGCCACGAGCGTCTGGTACTGGGCAAGTGGTCATCTTTAGCAAGCCAGTCATTCAGGACTGGACGCGTACTGACATCGACATCCTCAAAGTCACTAGGCTCTTTAAAGGCGAGCAGTTCGGTTCGAGCTTCGGTTACGAAGTCTCGTCTGCAGATGTCAACGGAGATGGGTAATTTATTTTTATGTGTCCTGGTTTAGGTATTACTATATTTTATGTTAGTATTCAGTAGTATAAATTCGCATATGAAGCGCTTACTTAGAACATTCTTATAAAAAAAAAACTTACAGAGGTGCTTTTTGTTAAAATTCCAGACTACCTGATCTTCTAGTTGGTGCACCATTCTACTTCTCCCGTGACATCGGTGGTGCGGTTTATTTGTTCCTAAACAAGGATTACGACTTCAAATCTAAATACGATGTAGAACTTCACGGTAAACCTGAGTCTCAATTCGGTATCACCATTGCCAACGCCGGAGATCTTGATAAAGACGGTTGTGAAGACGTCGCCATTGGGAGCCCTTATGAAGGAAACGGGGTAGTCTACATTCACATGGGGGATAGGAAAAAAGGTTTGAAGGTGAAACCTGATCAAGTGATCCAGGCGGAGTCATTGCCTATAACGTTGAGGACATTCGGCTATTCCATTTCGGGAGGAGTGGATTTGGATTTTAATGGATACCCCGATTTGCTTGTCGGCGCTTACGAAAATGTAAGTTTCATTTTAAATGAGTATGAAAAAAATATAAAATTATTATATAAAATTTCAATAGTTTATACCTAAGATTGTAATTTCTGAGTTGTTTAATTTTGTAGATAATTAATGGGCCAGAATAATATAATCAATCTAAAATTTAAGAAGTTTAGTTGTCGCTTAGGCCCCATCCAAATGTTTTCATTCCATTTCCAGAGCAGCGTCGCTCTAATACGAACGAGACCAATAATCGACATCAAGACTTCGGTCCGACCAACGAACATGATTATGAACATCGATCCGACAGTCCACGGCTGTGAAAAGGACCCTGATGCCAACTATACATGCTTCCACTTCCAAGCTTGCTGCATCATCAAATCTTTAGTTAAATCCACCCAGACAAATATGCACACGTTGAACTATGTCATAGAAGCCGAGACTTTCCCTGGAGGCAGGAAATATTCTAGAGTGTTCTTCGATGCCGAAAAAACGAATATCATCAACAAGACGATACGATTGGGAAAGGACGTGGAAGGCTGCAAAGAGCATATTGTGTATCTCAAAAACAATACCAGAGATATTCAAGCGCCTATCAAAGTAAGTTCTCAATATTATTTTGTAATTATTATTGTCTGGGCCTCAAAAATAATGTACCAATTATTTTCCTTCCCTAGCATGTCAACTATGTAGTAGTGTGTAGGGTGTTTGTGATTGTGTAGGCGACGAGTTAGCCGCTTGTCACCACTTTTTCATAATTTTCCATCATACCAAACTCAATTTTTTTTTGTCCCATGTTGATTTGGGACTAAAAAAAGAATATGCCAACTGTGTTCCTTGCCTAGCATGTCGTAAAAGGCGACTAATGATATACTAATGCCTACATATTCACACACCCAAAACCTGAGTTTTGGGTGTGTGAATATGTAGGCGATGAGCTAGCCACTTGTCACTACTTTTAAAAAAAAATCCATCTAACCTAGATCTTTTTAACGGAATTTGGTTGAGGAGGGGGGTTGACCCTAACTCCTTTCTCTGCCTAACCCTTTGGGGATTGAAGGCGTGATGATATGTATGTATGTGTGTACTCGTATGTATTTTATTATTGGTTGAATATGGTAAAAAGTGTGAATGTGCTTATTATGGTCTTTAGGCCTACCTCCTCATTGAGGATTGCAGACACGGTGGAATGTACATACATATGTATCCCTCCGACTAAGCACGGGACATAACGCTAAAATTATGATATCGACTATTTCTGGACTCTTTAGGCAGATTTATTTATATAAGATTTATAAACCTTGCCTACCCCCATGAAGAAAAAAGCGTGACATATGTATGTATATTAATTTGACTGGCTCGATAGCGCATTCAGTAGTGACCCTGCCCCATGCACCAAGAGTTGTGGGTTCGATTTCCACCCAGGACAAACATTCGTATGATGAATACTTGTGTTTGTTCTGTGTCTGGGTGTTAATATGTTAATATCCAATATTTAAGTATATATTTGTAATCCCACTGTTGATTCTGATATCCGTAACACAAGTGGTTAAGCTACTTACCTCGGAGTAAGATCAATGTATTTGATGTAGTCGGATATTTATTTATTAATTAAAATAATTAAAATTTTCAGTTCCAAGTTACATACAAGCTGGAGCACGAACAACCCCGATACTCGACTCTCGGCGATCTGCCCAACATCGACGACTACCCGGTGCTAAACGCGACAGCCACCTCCACCTTCACCGCCAACTTCCTCAACGACTGCGGCATCGACGGCGTCTGCGACAGCGACCTTGTCGTCAACCCTGTGCTGATGCTGCCAAAAGGTAACGCCAGGCCCGTTGGTCGAGTGGTACCCGGTGCTGAACGCAACAGCCATCACACCTTCCCCAACGACTGCGGTGTCGGAGGTGTTTGCAATAGTGACCTTGTCGTTAACCCTGTGCTGATGCTGCCAAGAGATAATCACAGGCCCGTTGATCGAGTGGTACCTGGTGTTTAATGTGACACGTGTGTTCTGGTCTCTTTCTGTTTATCGTTTGCATAGGGAGTTAAAAGACGAACTTTTGCTTTACGCTGATAATTTGACCGCGAACTTATTTATGAACACTATGATTGCATATACTACATTTGATGCCTAACTTTAACCAAATAAAATTATTATAATTTACTGTCTGCTATTGTCGAGTCAGTATTATTGTATGATAGACAGAAAAATATGCCGCTACTATGTCTTCTTGTGCCTAGCCCTGCATCAGATGATCCAGATCGTAATCGTCCATGACCATTAATAAGTAATATAATATATTCGAAATAATATTAACTAGGTTAAAATAATTGCAGAAGGAAACGACGCGTATGCATTAACGCTAGGGCAGGAAGACGAGATCCGGCTGGCGATATCAGTGGATAACTATGGCGAATCCGCTTATGAGACCCAGCTGTTCGTCGAGCACCATGCCAGCCTCCACTACATCGCTATCAATATAAGCGTGAGTAATCATTGTTTATTGTTTTTAGTTAGTATCGGTTTATAAACTTACTACAGAGGCACTGGAGACACTTAACAAATTAAGGATTAATTCTGTGGTATACCTATACTCCGGATTGAAATTTATATAAGACTCAGATTTTTTTTCTTAAATAAAAATATACTAACTTGCCTATCATGTCCTAAGACACGATGGTATATTAGGTGTTAATGTGTAAGCGATGAGCTAGGATTTTCACAATTATCTATCTAACGGAACTCAATTTTATCTTTTTCTAAAAGTGGCGAAAATGTATTTCTTTTTTGCGGACGACATCCCATGATGGACAAGTCTTTATTACTTTACTATGTAGAACGAAAACAGCTATCACCCTTATAAACCCCCCATCATAAAACATTAACTGATTAGCACATGGCTGATAAATCTTACTTTTTCTATAAATATATTTTTAGGACAAGCACGTAATCTGCACGAGCGTCAACAAGACCGTGGTATCCTGCATGCTAGAAAACCCCTTCAAGAAACAGCCTGAAGGTACCCCACCTATCACCATGAGGTTCGACGCGAGGGCTCTGGAGGACAACGAGCCGTCCGTAGAGTTTACCGTGTGGGCTAACTCCACTTCTAGAGAACTTTACCCCGGCAAGACTCCGGCTAAAGTGAAAGCACTGGTTATAAAGAACGCTGAGTTATTGATCAAAGGGTGAGTACAGGTCGCATTCATAGTTCAACGCTATAAGATCAATCAATGGCGTGATATAAAAGAGTAGGATTCAAGGCTGATCATAGTATTTATAGATCTTTTGCTAGCAATCTAGCTCCGGACACAATCTATACAAAATTTACTGCCATTAATATCATCTTGCTGCCATTAAATATGAAATGCTTTTTCTTAATAATCTTTTCTTGTATGTACTATACTATGTTTATAATGTAGACGGAGATATTAACAGATATGTTTGATGATTATATAAAAAATTGGAGATACGCATTAAGCTTTGTGTAGGTCAGATAGGCAGTCGCTTCAATGTAATTACCAGGACTGCTAAATCCTAGATCATGGTATAAACATAGGTAAACGGATCCCGATGAAGCGTAGCACATAACAATAGAAAGATGATGAATATATAAGCACATTTTTTCATATTACAGTGCTGCGAGACCGGAGCAGGTGTTTTATGGAGGCGAGGTGAAAGGCGAATCAGCTATGAAATACTTCGACGACATCGGAACCAGGGTGGTGCACACTTACCAGGTAAGCATACATGTTTATGTTACTGTATGTAGGTTATAAGATATGTCTTCCATTCATTTATGTAAGTAGGGGTTCACGGATATGTATTATCTAAGAGCTGGCTGTAAAATTATCTTTGCACTGAAAGGGTGTCATCTACAAATGTTATCGATCAAAATAGAAACCTTGTAAATTCAAATACGTATTTATTATACAGAAATAATGACAATGGGTGGCCTCTTGAATAAAATGTGGGTTACTGATAAATTAAAGAGGAAAATACATATGTAAGGGATACGAATGAAACTTTGTTTACTCACGCGTTTAGCCGTCCGATTTTATTTTTATTCTCCATGTATCTATGGGTATGTGTTAGAAATAGATGTTTAACATTGCAGGTATTCAATGAAGGACCGTGGCGCGTATCCTCAGTCCAGGTGTTGATCTCGTGGCCTCACCAGGTTGCTGCTGATGGTGCGCAAGGCAAATGGCTCCTTTATCCGGAAGGAGTACCCACTGTGGATGGAGAAGCAGGTACGTGTGTGGAAACATGGTGACCATATATAAAATTAAGACTTTGATGCGATAGAAGGTTGTGACTTCGGAACACAATCTACAGAAAGATTTATTATTTTGTAATTAACTAATCATTATTTAAAAAATACATACCATCACGTCCTAAAAAATAAACTATATTTTAATCCTTCTTTTTATTTCGGCGCTTTATGTAAATTTCCAAAGCTGTATTTTCTTTCATATTCTTCACAGATCAGAGTAACGGCGAATGTTTCATATCAGAGAAACAAATAAACCCTCTAGGGTTGACTTCAAGGCCAGGAGTTCCAGAGCCAATTTTGGAAAACCTGGAAATGGATCCGTTCCTGAGGACCGGAAAGCTCAGCGTAAGCTCAAGCGAGAAGCTTACGGAGCATAACGAGACGAAGAGACTATACGAGTACTCCAGTGCTATGGAGAATAAAGTACGAAGAAAGAGGGACAGTGATATCGTGAAGGCAGAGGCGTATACAGACAAAGATGGGCAAAGGAAACAAGTAGTTAATATGGTGAGTGTTCCACGGTTTGATTGGGATTAGCCTTACCTTGCTTTCAGAATTCGAGCCTCAGTAATATTTTCCTACATATAACAACAATGAGTTTGTGCTCCTCATGATATTCTTTCGTAATCATCATTGTAATTTTTTTGGATTACAATCCTTAACGTTTCACATTTACTTTCCAGAATTGTCTGAAGAAGTCGGCCAAGTGCATTCAATTTCAATGCCTGATCTACCGGCTGGGTCGTATGCAGGCTACTACCATCACGGTTAAGGCGCGCCTGTGGAACTCGACCCTGGTGGAAGACTACCCTCGCGTCAGCCATGTCAATATAGTTTCCTCCGCCTCTATCGTCATACCTGAACATTATAACTTGCATCAGAGCAAGCATCATGATGACACAACTACGGTAAATCATTTTTATTCTATATAACAAGATAATTATGGTTTTTACAGGGTCGGCAATGCGCGAGTAATACCTCTGGTGTTGCTAGCGTCCATAGGCTACGGTAACCGCTTACCATCAGGCGGGCCGTATGCTTGATTGCCACATTAATTGGTATAAAAAAAAAATAACAATAATTTCCAGTCTTTAGTGATGTAATTAGCAGCCATCCATCATCAAGCAATCCTTTTTAATAATACTGTTATTTTATGCCAATCGACATAATAAACTATGGTGATGATGGAATTTTTGTTACTGCTTATGGGAACTTAATCCGGCGGAATTTTAAACTGGGTTGACTTTATTACATTTGAGCATATTGTGTTCTATAGGCAGTCATAGCATTTTCTATATATTTTTATCGTATCTCCCTTAATTTTACAAATCCTAAAAATGTATATGAATTACGGATCTGACTTGATGTTTAAAACTTTTAGGTGGAGACAGTCGCATATCCAGACCTCAATATTAGTGTACCCTCAGAAGTGCCTCTATGGGTGATCATCATATCGGTGATCATTGGGCTCCTAGTGCTAATAATCCTTATCATCGCGTTATGGAAGCTGGGCTTCTTCAAGCGCAGCCGGCCGGACCCTACGTTGTCCGGAAACCTGGAAAAGAATAACCACGAGTCCAGCCCGTTTATCGGGAGAGACAGAAACAGCATTCGATAGCCAGAGTACTTTATGGTGCATCTCTAGGACTGTTCAAACAGATGTGAGAATGTGTGTACATACTGCGTTGAGGAATTGTTTGGTTCACGACGCCTTGCGATAGGGAATGAAATTGATAAGCATTTCTGTGCGTTATAAGTAAAACTTAAGTGATCGATGAAGTATCCCTTTTTGATGGTCAGGTCGATTTTTTTTGTGTAGTGATTATAATCACAATATAGTTATATGTGATCGATTACCTTATTTTTAATATTTCTTGGACGCTTAAGTGCCAGTCTTCTGCTTAGATTCGTGGAAATTTCTGCTTAGATTTATTCTGTGACTCACAAATGACCGATGTATTTGGAGATTCGACTATTGATGTGTGACATAATTATGAGGTTTACTACTGTATTTTGGGTTTTAGTTTAAAATGCTTCAATTTTATTTCCTAAAGCTGAACAGGCGATGTATTTAATAAATAAATTATAAATATTTTGACTGTGATGTCTTCATAGAGGAAAATTGTGCGTATGTGATGTTTTAAACAGTAACATGTTTAAGTTTGTTGATGTTTGCACGAGTCCTTGTATTGAGAATTTTATTATTTTTTCTATTTGCATTTGTGTAGAAAATAATGTGCAATTTGCACGATATTCGATTGTTTGTTTATATTCGAATGGATATATTTTTCTGTAAATAAATCCTTGTCTTGTTTTATTATTTATGAGTAGTGTAAGTGCCTCTACTTGATCGACTAGATTTGTTCTCCTAGTCACAATATGAATTAGTTAATAGAGATAATACCTATTTTACGAAGTGAAATGCTAATTGCATTACTGGTTAAAACTATGGTCACAAATTATAATGTTTCAATGTAGGAATGGTGCGCTTATTGACTTATCACTGTTTTATTTTTTTATAAATAACTGATCTTAACAGAAATTAATATTTTAAGTACACTTTTCGAGCCACCTTTGCGTATATATATTCTAATATTTATGGTACAGGCGTGTTTATTATAATCGTACATTTGAGAAACAGGATCACTCTAGAGACTATTCCAATATAATTAGATAAATCTTCTAATTAGGAATGGAAAAGGATTGACTTCATTCGGAGTCATATTTACAAAATTTGTTTCTTAACATTATAGTACGTTAAGCTTATAAATAAACGAAGTACTTAAGTGTTACGGTGTTAACTAATTCTGGTACAGGAAATAACATCAATTTTCTTTTTAAATCATTTGATTCAAAATTATATATATTCGGGTATTGATTCGGGTTTGATTTTTCAACAGTCAAAAATAACAATTTAATAAATATCTTTGCAGATAATTTTATGAGGTATCCAGCGACACTGTGATCAAGTGTTTATAAGTAAAATGTGAAATAACATAATTTAAACTGTTATTTTTTATCTAGCTTTCAAAAAATCGGAAGTACTAAAAATTCCCCGACCCCTATTAAAAAAGTGTAATGCAAACGTATAAATATTTAAAAATTAAGTGATGTAAATATGTTTCATACTTTGAGATTTTTTACTAAATTTATTAATGACATTATTGTTAGATCAGTAGTTCAATGAAATTGTTCACAAAATATACCTACTTAATAAAAAAAAATCACTGCCACTAAGTCTTAGAATTAAATAAAACCTTGGTTGATGTAATGTTCTTTATGTAGGTTTGTAAGTAATTTTGAAAATTGTGTAAGTAGATTGTAATTATTTGATTTTATAAATAGGTACACCTTAATGCTTTTCCAAAACCAATTTTAAAATAATGAGTACAGTTGCAAATCAATGTACTATTATCGTATCGCCTACTAAACGTTATACAGCTACTTAATTTTTGTTGTACATTATTAACATTTCACCAATAAAGAAGGTATTTTGATTATGATGAAAAATACGATTATGTGAATAAATGTTTTTTAGACATATACCTACATAGTTGACCGTTTTAAGAACTGGTTGTGATGGCTTCAGTTTCCTTCCTACATACTTAAGTACATTTTACTTAAAATAAAATAAAACGTGCCATTTAAATAAAAATTGTTTTATTTTTCTCCACTCTTAACCTTTTTTAATGTTCATTTCAGTATCGCGGCATAATCGTATACGCGTGATTGTCATTTCAGCTTCGTTACAACAAAGTTAGTAAGTACTTAGCTTAAAGCAAATATAAATTTATCTCAGCGACGTTATATTGTTAAATAAAGACCTCAATTAAGGGTTGTCACATTTTTACCGCGTAACTCAGTGTTCTACTCAAACAAAATTAGCTGTTGCTACATTGATTAAAGTAAATAAATACTGAATGACTCAAAAAGGTAAATGATTCAAAAAGTGTTAGTATGTATTTGGTCACCCTAGTTATTTATTACAATAATTTAAATACATTATTATAGATCATTAACTTACATCTTCGACTAGTAAAGTTATAATTATATACAATGTATTTTTCTTAGTAAGGCATCTTGTAAAAGTTGTAGGTGTTGGCCGGTGAACATTTCTGAAACCAAATAAATACTATCTATGGTTAATAGGCCACAGAAAGGTTGGAAATTTTATATTTTGCTAGAGAAATTTGTGTAGGTATTTAAAATTATTGTTTGAATAAAACTCAATTATTAAAATTTACCTTAGTTCTATGATTTCATTCAAAGGGATTAGATTTTTTTGGTATATAGCAAATTATTTTACGTACCTCTTTTTTTACGGAGGACCAACAAAAAGTACACAACGATTTATTTTGGTGATCAAGTTCTTTCTTTTGAAGACATGGCTGTTCCATTTGACCTGGAATGCAAACGTTATGTTTAGTCATATTATTTTCAAAGAAAACATTTGTTGTACTTAAAAGTCTAAGTTAAACAATCCCATTTCAGAAATATATAGATAGATACTTATCTACTCTTTAGTATACATTTTTTTTTTCAATACTGATTGAGGAAACAATTTCATCACATCCTACAAATGCTTATGTTTCCTTATGCTAATTAACATAACTTTTTTAATGTAGCTGAATATTATTTCCTGCGGCTGCAAAATTTTGCACAACAACCTGCCAAGGTGATATGGACTCTATCGCACCTGTGTAGAGTTGGTTGTCAAGGTGCGTGATGTAGCTGCCGGCCAGGCGCAAGATTTCGATCTTGCTCAGCTTCCTGTCGGGCGGCTCCGTCGGTATGAGCAGGCGCAGCGTGTTGAACGCCGTGTTCACGCTGCTTGGGAATATTAATAGCATTTTGATAACAATTCTATTACTTGGACTACTTGGTTGGCGTACACTAAGATGAGCTTTAAACGGGATGATAAATTAATGACTTTCGTTTTTATTGCCCTAAATTTTCGAGTCCTGGTTATTTAATCGCACTTAACCAGATGATCACAAATAAATATGAGTGAAACAAATTTTAATTTTATTTTCAAAATTGGTCTGTTACTTTGTATACATACATTATTTTGATGTACAATTAAGGAATACGAGCTGCTACTGATTTTGAAATTATTAGATCTATTAAGTCTATGAAACAGTGGATTGACAGGCAGATCTTTGTGAACTGCAAGTGTCAACAACTAATGGGCTAGGGTACAGGATAGATATAGTTACATAGTCTTCTACCGAAGGCCAAGACACACTTTAAGTTGCTTGGCGCCTAAGCCAATTAAGTAAGAGTAAGTATAAATAAGTGGTTTGTGGATTTAACAAGAAAATATGAATAGAAATAACAGCACTGACTAAAAAACCTTATCGAAAATAATTTTAAAACAAAAACGTTGAGTGAACTAATTTATTTGTTTTGGAGTAACTCAATGACTGCACTAACTTTTGCGTGCGATCCCTTTCGCGCGCGTTCGCTTGACACCTCTGCTTCACAGCTGGCACTACTTCTCGTCCAGCTGAGTAGGTGCTGGCCGACAACACTTGTTGATTCCATCCTTCATCGTTGCACTGATACTGTAAAAAGTTTTCCATTCTAAAAAACAAATTAAAAAAAATTCGTATTTCGAACAATACTGATTCTTAGTAAACTTTTGGGCCTGTTACAGACATAGAAAATGATGTATTGCATCCGAATGTTGGACGCGTACTAATCCGAGTGCGTATGTGGGGCTACTAATAAGTATCCCGATGGATATCGCTCATGAAGGAGTCATTTAGGAAGAACAGCGCGCGCCACTGACGCGGCTCTTAACCGATAATTGTATAAACAGATGGCTCCCGGGTGTGCAGGGACGGATTCAAGGCGATGAGTTGCAATGTGTGACACAAATGTGTTGAATTGCACGACTTTGGTGTAGCGTATGTTTACTTTGCAGTTAATAAGATGATATTTTTCGTAGAGCTTTTATTTGTTGATTATTTTCACAGCATCAAAAAGAAGCGAATTGCTTCAATAAGGTGCAGATTATTAACTCAAATGGCATCCATAGGGTAGTTAAAGATAAGCTTGAATGTCCCATTCTTAGGCATTGGTCTTGATTGCATGGGTGGGACTCTCAAGTTTTTTTAATTGTGCCATCTTATTTTATTTATTAACATAGCATTAAGAAACCTACTAACAACTTTGTATGGATTCATATCTATACTTATAATAAATCTGTAGAGAGGTCAATTCTGTACATGAAATATATTTTCAAAATAACTATCAGGGGGTGATTAGTGATCGATACTGATGCCAAAAATGCAATCAGTAAAATTTTTGTCTGTCTGTCTGTCTGTATGTTCCGTATAGAAACAAAAACTACTCGACCGATTTTAACTAAACTTGGAACAATTATTCTTCATACTCCTGGGCAGGTTATAGTATACTTTTCATCACGCTACAATCAATAGGAGCAGAGTAGTGAAGGGAAATGTTGGGAAAACGGGAGAAGTTACTCCATTTTTTAAGCTTCCGTCGCGTGTGCAGCCTTAAGGGTTAAAGTTACATAGAAATCATGTATGACGGAAATAGTCTTTATAATATTAACCATAAACGCGGGTGACACCGCTGGCACAGCTAGTCAGAAATAAAAGAACTCACTTACTATCTATAATGTAAAGTTGGTATTAATTTGTAAGATGAAAGTAAAATAATAAAAAAATACTAAGCTTAAAGATTAATTTGCTAATATTTTTATAAAAAGTTCTTACAATTGGAGTTTTGTGCTTTGCGGCAGATCGTGTAAGTAATGCAGCAATTCGGTAATGTCTTACAGACATTATACATATGTAGGCAATTTATCAATTTCAAATCTATATTATTCAACCATTTGTCATCGAAGTGGCAGACGCTTTACGTGATGACTAATGGTTATTATGTATATCAAAGTAAAAATTGTCTCAGTGCCATTGTCTCATTACGATAGTAACTTTTGGCGCCACTATCTTTGGCTGCCTTAACGCAAGGGATTGGTCAAATATTTCCATAAACCAACCATTAAATATTTACCCTTTGTATTGTTAGGGTATCGTCATTATACGAGTCACAGGGTGAAAGGTGACCGCCCCTTAAAAACGCTCTCAGTTTGGCTCTCTGATTTAGCTGAAACCAGGCCATAATATTCCATTATGCAATTCCTTGGTCTCGACGTTGCTTGCTTGATTGCGAGAGAATAAGACTTTTAGGGCTAGTCTTGAAACTTCCCTAAGTAAAAAAAAAAAAGATACTGTATAACATCGCACATCCATGAATTTTCTCGGTACTTCATTTTATATCAATTATTTTGGAAATGGCTCGATGAATATTAGTAGGTACATTCTAGTCAAAGTTCGTCCCTGCTGTGGCGAATGGCTTACTTGTCATCAAGAATGTAAAACCCAGCTTGCGCCCCCGTGCTTTGTCTCTGTTAGTTTAAGCTAACTACCGCAATAAATATTTTTAATGCCTTCGATGATTCTGGTGAAACAACGCCGAAGGGCTATCTATACTTCTGAATGCTACTTGTGAAGTTGTTTTATGGAAAACAATTATATTTTATTTATTTAATATCGCATTCCAGGTGTGTGTATATTACAAATGTACAGGTTACTATCATAGGTGGGTGCAGTTACTCCAAAAGTAAACTTAGTTAATCGTTAATTCGTTAGTTAAAAAGTTAACTTCGATAACAAGTACCTACAGCGTTGAATTTTCGAGTAAGTTAATGCTAACCGTTAAAAGTTAACCATGAAGAACTTATATTGTTTTTGGGCTGTGAGAAAAGGTGAATAAAACAAAAACAAGAAGAAAGAACGATTAAACGACGACAAGTCAGTTTTTTTCTATAATAAAGTAGGTAGAAATAAGTAGTACCTAAGTAGGTGGGTATGAGTAGCCCGTTGGTCGAGTGGTCAGAGACCCTATCCACGAAACCAAGGGTCGTGGGTTCGAATTTCGATAGGGCAAATGTTTCGCGTGATGAACATGGACCTTTGTACTCGAGTCACGGATACGTTAAAAAACTTATTTAAGTATTTCTATTCGTTCGCCTAGTATCCATTCTTCGCCGTTGAAGTTCTTATCAAATTGTGAGTTTTGTTTTTCAGAGATTTGTGGCCTTTAGACCTATTTTGCTTAAACTGAATAACAGTGCTGTAAAAATCACCATTAATTATTGCTACTTCCGCTAATAGGAATAATTTCCTTTTCGTTTGCTTCCCTTTCTTTGATCAGAGCATCTTCAACTTTTGATTTAAAATAACAACATTTCAATAAACGACTAGTGTAACGGACTACAATTAACGGAAATTTTATTTAACGAAAATTAACCAGAGCATTAAAACTTTTTGGAGTTAACTTAAAAGTTAATCCATGCAGCAGATTGTTAACTTCATTAATTAATGATTAACGATACACCCTGTTCATTCTTATATGTGTATACATACAACGCCTAGGTGAGCTATAGATGTGGACAAACACTTATACATAATTTATACAAATATACATATTTAACCGTCCAATCTATTAGTGCTTTCATTAAGATATAAGAATTGAATTCTGACCAATTTTATTCATTGTTTCGTTAGAGTTATAGATACTTAACGTCATCGTTTACATTGTCCTTACTTACTATACATACATAAAACGATTAGGCATAACATTTATTTATAAGGCGGGTCCTTAGAAAACCTTCCCAGGTTCAGAGCTTCACAAGCTGGCCCGTCGATCAAAAGTTGTCTAAGTCAAGTAAGCAATATTTCTGTTAACGAGTCCCTTTCTCTTGTATTCGCGTCTCAGGGGATGCTAGCGTTTCCGTGGGAACATCAGCTAATTGGTTAATTTACGAGTTGTCGGCCGCTGCACTCGTTCGAGTCGTAGGCGCGGTTCACACGTACCAACAATGCGCGTGACCGTGCGACAATCTATATTTCGGTTCTTTATTCTAATCTTGATTTTGTTGAGCTCAGTTCTAAATTCATGCCATCATCATCTTCCTAGCGTTATGTCCCGTGCTTAGACGGGGTCCGCTTAGACCATGATCCAGGATTTAGCGAGTCTGGTAATTACATTAAAGCGACTGCCGATCTGACCTTCGTAACCCTAAGATAGGGGAACCAGACAATTTTTGGATCATGGTTACAAATCCAATGTTGTTTGAATTTGCAGGTTTCATCACGATGTTTTCCTTCACCGTCGAGCTAGTGGTATAAATACGTACATAGACTTGAAAAATCCAGAGGTACGTGCCCGGGTTTGAACCCGCACTCCTCGGTTAAGAGGCGCGTGTCCTTACCATTGAGCTACCACCGCTAATAAATTCATGCCAGCGACAAGAAAAAACATGTATCGAATTTACATCTAATGTTTTTGTGGTATGCACAGCATCTTTCTAGCGTTACCTTATATTATTTTCGGGGTGTCCTTAGACCGTTAATCTAAATGATTAAGCGCCGGATTAATTTTATATTAGTACTACTTTTTACGCCATTTTTATGAAATTAGGTTCACCTAAGAATTTGGTGTAGAAAGATAGTTGTTGATTTCAAATCAGAAATAATTTGTGGAAAATTATTAAACGATGAGTGGATTGCCAGATTAGATTGGCAAAATAAGGATTGTTTATAATAAAAATTCTGTAAAAAGATTTAAATTAACTTTATTAAAACCATATAGTTTATATGAATAATAATATATTAGAAAGCTAGGCTAAATTTAACTTGGAATGCGTGTTCTTTTGCGATTGTTCTGCATCGTGCGAAGTTTTCGGCTCACATACAGATCTTGTTGGCTTGACCGCGAGGTGATGAGGCAATCACAATAGTGATGCTCATAGTGCTCAGGTGGCTGTGGTTTTGCGAGCGACGTCACGCCCCCTCCACGGCGGCGGCGCGTCCAACCGGCGCAGGCGCACCACGGCCGCGACTTTCTCCTCGCGACACCGCCGCCGGAGAAACCACCGCTGACGCTGAGTCGCACACGCAGCCGCGCGCGGGTCGACCGTCTTCGGCGCGAGAGCAAACGATCGTTTATTGTCATCACAGTACTTCCGCGTTCGAATTACCGCTTTCGCTCCGTAAACAGTACTCGTGTGAACGTTCCGTGTTTTCAAACAAATTTCGCCATCGTCGTTGCGAAATAGACTAGTTCAGCCGGTGGATGGCTGCAGTTTCTGAGACGAACCAGCGGCGTTTGCAAAACGCTACCGTGATGCCTAATCATAATTAAAGGTGAGTCGCTGCCTTTCTACTAGCCGTAGTCCGTTCGGTGTTAGGCGATGACATTCCATGATAAGGTAGCCGCTGTCTTGCAGTGAACGCAAGGACGCACATGCTGGCTACCCGCTGGTCACCGCTACCGTGCTAATTTGTACACAATGCTATCTACTGACATGGTAAAAAACGTCTTCACCTTCAACTTTACTATGATCTCTCTTAAGTTTTAATGTGCTTTATAACCAAAATTTTGGTTTTGAACTCGTCTACCTTTATGACAATGGCATTTTTAAAGAAAATATGCACATGAATATTTCAAACAATGGCTTTTTGTCCATGAGTTCATGACAGTTCGGTACATTTTATGAACAGTTACAAGACCGGTTAACTCTGCCCCGCATTTGCAGATCAGCTGATTCAACTCTTTACGCTAAGATGGGTACTCATACATTTTAAGATCGCAATCTATGTAAATTAAAATGAGTTTCTTTGAAATAATATAAGAATGCACACTATGTAGCAATTATTTTTTATGGGGTATAAAATATGTGATTGATAGAAAATTATGGATTTCTTTATATACTTATCCTAGTATAAGAAAGTTATCTACACCATAGATGCAATCTAATGTGAAAACGAAAAACGAAATATGTAGCTACCCTGCAAAATAAGTTTATTAAAATTTAGATCATCATCTAACCATAAATTATATTTACCTACGCTACTCAAATATAGTAAATAAATTCTGATTCAAGAGTCCACAGTGATGCAATATTATGCAAATGTTTTAAAATTCCTAACGCAAACGCATCTTAGACTTCAATCAAAGGACGGAAATTAGGCGATAATGACGATCGTCGAAGCAACAATCGTGCAGTATTCCTCTTGACAGCTGCGAAACCGCTCGCTGCGTAACAGTACGTGAGATTATCGAGGCGCAAATACGATTCCGCGTGGATTCCTGATGACTTCATGCCATCCGAAATCACGGCACGAACGAAAAGTCACGCGTATCGCTACACCATCAATGGAAAAACATATGATTCACTAGGCATCTTCAGCATTGACATCCTGCCAATGACCCATAATAAGCATGCGGTAACTTGCAATATGCAAAACTATTATAAAACTAGAAGCTGTGTGCAGTGCAGCACATTGAATCATAAGATGCAAGAAACTGGCATTGCTAGTTCATTCATCTTAAGGATAATTGTAAGGTAGATGGTTCTTCTAATCGATCTTTCTTCTTGTGTGTATAATATACCATATCATGCAAATGGCCCCGTTCGTGTCATATTCGCTTAAACATCTCGTGTGTGAAAAGTGTACCGTCTCTATAAAAAAATTCACAACGTAACCTTCAACTCACGCACAACGCTTGTGACGTCAAATCGAAGATGTTACATTATGTAAGATAATCAGTTCAGAGTAAAGTGCGGCAGCATTTACTTTCACTGTGAGCTTGGAGCGTTGGTTGTTTAGTAGACCTTAGATACAACACCTTATAAATCATACCAGTTCGAATCCGAATACGTCCTGTCTTATTTTAAGAGTATGTATCTATAGATATAAACCATTGTTTAACGAGGAAAACATCATGAAGAAAGTTCTACCCATAGATTTAGAATTTTTTGACTACGCTATAAATCTATGGTTCTACCTATATTCCGCTTTGGTGTGATGATCACATAGCTAGTTCTCTGGTTTTCATGTCAAATGTTCACGAAGGACAGCCATCTTTTCTGAGTGAAAACTATTTCACTGTTGTAGTTGTATATGTTCTAGTGAACAGCAGGATCCGAAAATTTACCAGAGTTAAAATAATCAACCGATTAAAATATTTTCTGCTTCAGATTTCGTTGCAAATGATTTGACATAAAAACAAAAGTGACCTATAGTCGCGTTTATAGGTATTAGCAGGATGCGGACCCAACTGGGAAAACACAATCGGGTTAACCCATCGATGTACCAGAGGTCGGACGATGATTGTCAGCCTCAAGGCCCTCAGCGGAGGCTCCGCGAGTCACTGACTGGGCGTGGGTAGGATCCGCTCGACAGTGCTGGACTGGGAAAAACTATTGAGTATAAACCAGGGTTTATATTTTGTCCTTACTCTAATTTGCTAATAGAAACAGATAAAGTCAAAAGACCTTACCTATCTTTCAACTTAATCTGCATGTAAAAGATCTTGGGTCCACGTAAGTTTTCCAATATCTACTTCGGTAACCTTCCGAAGCTTAATAAAAGTTTTTTTAATACTTATATTAAAAAATCATTCAATGAACTTCGTTTCATGAAATCAGGTCTTTTGAGAGATCAAGTTCATTAGATGCCACACCTTTATTATTCATTTTTATTCCGGTGTCTGTTTTAACGAGGTTCCACGTCTCGTCGCCCGCGTTAGGGTAGGATCCGTTCTACGGTACCCGACTAGGAAAAAATTCACTAATCGATGTCTCAGAAGTTGGACAGCGGGTGTTGGTCTCAAGGCCCTCAACGGAGGCTCCGCATGTCGCCGACCGCGCGTGGGTAGGATCCGCTCGACGGTACAGCTAGCGGCCGGTGAAGGCCGACTCGCTTTGTGTTTGATTAAATGCCCAATGGAGGTGTTACAGCACCTGTTATTAAGCTAGCGAACGTTATGTTAGTATTATTATTTTTGTTGAAATCAGTAGGTATCTTTGAAAACACAGAAAGATTTTTTTTTCGATTTCGAGTAAAATATTTTGAAGTAAACGGATGTACTTCAAATATTTTACTTGAAATACATCCTTCAGATAAGACGGTAATTATATTTTAAATAAAAAAATTGTGCTAAAGCAACCTTATTTAAATACTTTTAATTAGTACTTGCAGTTTCGCGCGCATGGCAAAACATGTTTTCCCGAAGAATATCCTGTGTGAAGACAGTTTTTTTGTTGGTAAACACCTTATATCATAGAAAACAATAGGTATAAAGTTTACGTAAAGTCCACAAAACCATAAAGGATCCTTGAGTGATTCGCACCACCAACCGATGAAATACAAAATAGTTCTTCCCGATTCGCCCCACAAGCTGTTTGTTCCCGGTACAAACGCACAAGCGATTCGACGAAAGACCCAGTAGATAGGGACTTCCACTAAGTTAACCCTTTCGTACTGCCAGTTGGAAGTAGAGAGCAGTCAATTGACTAAAACCCTAAGTAACCTAACGCAGTTACGGATGAATCGGTATCGTCAAGAAAAAACAACGACTCTTCTTGCAATGCTTTTATATAAGACATTCATTTCGTACCTACACATTAAATAATTTGTCTCCAAAAGTAACGACTAATGTGTACTTCTTTGAAGGGTGTCGTGTACCAATTGTATAGACCGATATTAAAAATAAAAACGTTAAGTAAACTGTTAAAATTGTGCAACTGCATTTGAGAGGCCTGAGCCCGAGACGCGACGTGCAATACTTATCTTATACCTTAATAGATCCTGTGCAATAAATTTTATCTGCGTCCGACTTCACAATCGGCCGTTGCACGGATAAGGCTGAAGGCTGTAAAGCTTCGTAAATTATGATATTTAATGTGCATCGAGAGGAACTTTTGTTATTAAACCAGATTACCGTTATTTTATCAGCGAGCAAATAGTCAGCGATGCATCCGCATAGCTATCTTAATGTGTCCTTGAGACTGTTAATGCAACGTTCAAACTTAATTGCTTGCTGTTAGTATATACATGTGTATTTCTTTTTTTCATATAACGTACAATATAACAGCTTATTCAAAATGTTTGGTATTGGTTGTATATTTTGAAGTTAATTTACCATTAAATTTTTTTTTTAATTATGTTACAAGACAATGTTCGTGCTATGACAATTTTTACATAACTAGTGGCATTTTTATGTAAATTATTGTAATGCAATCAAAATATTACTATCACTGAATTAATGACAATTTACGTTATTAAATCAGTGACTAATTAACGAAGGCAAACACTAGTTAGCAGGGTTATTCTTTAATAAGTCATTATTTAGCTTTTATAAGTAGCAAGTAAGTGCTTTTATACGTACTAGTAAGTGAGTTACAATGTTAAATCTTCATTGAGGTGCAGTGAGATAAAGCAGAAGATAGTCTTATGCGCACAATGCCCGGTGTTTGGTAAGCGGCCTTGCCGTCAAATGGGCCGAATCCACGTTGCCCAACCGCAATTATACATGACCGACCATTATTTTATTTAATAATTCAAAACTCTTATCGGCACCATCATGAGAAATAGCCGCGTGCAACGTCAAACTTGTTTTGGAATGCTACACCTTAGATGAATAATGCTAACGATGCAGAGAACAATCGCTTTGATTAGACTATTTACATTGCTATTGTGAAATTTTACTGTCTACATATTTAATATTATATTTAAAGGCCAAATGTAAGGTATAAAGAACGGATAAAATCGGTGGTTCAATGGTAAGGACACTTCGCATACGAGGTTTGTTAGCAAAGAAGTCTAACTATCTATTATCTACGTATTCATACCACAAGTTCGGGAAACCACTCCTAGGTAACCTGTATTTTTAAATATCTGTAATGATGTCTAAAGCTTTTTTTAAATTGTCTGGTTCCTCTATCCAAGGGATGCAAATGTCAGATAGCAGAAGCATAAATGTAAATAACTAGATTAGTTTAATCTAGGATCGTGGACTTACATGTAGACTGAATTCAGGAGATGATGATTGGGTGAAACAAATACGGTAATTGATGTTCCACTTTACTTACTTTATACCTATTTGATGTTACTCAATAAATGTTACAAAATGATGTAGTGCTGATTTAGATTGCCACTACTAATATAAAATTATATATTATTTTATCATTCACCAGTATAAATACTGGTAAAATACATACATACATACATACATACATACATACATACATACATACATACATACATACATACATACATAACACCACGCCCACATTCCTCGAAGGGGTAGGCAGAGTCAAAGGGGCAACAGGCCCCTTCAACCAATAGTAAGAATAAATTGACTTATCTAATTTTTTTTTCATAGGGCTTCAATAATTTACTCAGTGGCTTACTAAGCCTGTTTAAGGCCTGGGGCGGCAAAGAGCTGTACGAGGTCCCTAGTAGGAATACGAGCAGTGTTGCTTGCCCGAAATGGGGGGGAGGTGGGGTCCACTGTTTGATGTAGGATGATTACAGGGATTTGGAGATAATATAAGGCCCCCCCAGGGCCAGGCCCTGGGCGGACCGCCTTTTCCGCCCCCCGGTTAGTCCGCCACTGAACTTACTATTAACGAAACCGCAGCAACATCCGTTATGAATACAAATAAGACATGATCGTGTCCGTCAAATTAACCACTATTTGTTTTTTGTGCACCAAACCATAAATCGAATTAACACACGAATAGATCTATTAAAGTGTATAAACTTATTTTATTTCCGATGTGATGAATGAATTATGAATAATTCAATCAATATAATATTCCTAGGTCCTTAATGCGGTCTTACTCCTATAGACTATCAATTATCACATAGTAATACAGAAAATTGTTAATTAAAGTAGATAATATAATAAATCGCTAAAAGAACATAAATCATAAATATTTCGATTTACCGATTAAATTGACGATCACGTTCAGGAGAAAAGTCTACGCTTAAATGTATGTACAGTTGGATTTACAACTTTAACAAGGCAACACGAAACGTGATTTTTGACATGGCGACTCTAAGTGCGGAAAGAGTGCAAATAGCAGTCGCATCTTCAATTGCTCAAGACGGTACGTGTATGTGGGCCAGCGTATATCGCAAATGCTTTGCGACTGACGTCCTTGTCATGTTTTTTTTAAGTAGACAATCCAATAACTAAATTGACAACTGACTAATAGTTAAAGGCTAGTTCAATGGTCTGTAAAAATATAAGCCAGCGATAAATTAAATTGTAAAAAAAATTGCTTTTGTGGCTGTCTTTTGGATTTTTTATTTATGATATGGACAATGTCATTTACGAATCAGTCTCAACTTGTATTTGACTTTGAAGTCAGCCCTTAGATTAGAAATATCTTACAATATTGATCTGTAAGCCAGTAAAAAAATTTAACCTGCTTATTACCCCTACTCGTGTTCGATTGTAGTAAGTTTTTTTTTAATTACGGTGCTGTGAGTGGGACAACTTAAAGCAAGGATCCTTTGCGTTATCTTGCAATCTTGACTAAATCCGGGTCAGTGACTTATAAAATGACTATCTTCTTTCGGAAAAGAAACTCATGCAACGAGGCATTTGAAGTGATTATTTTAATAAATGTAGACGAATAGAATGTACTCAGCCATATTTTAGCTATGTGAATGCAATAACACCATTGCCTTCACGCAGTAAAATTTATTGCAGATAATGTAGTAGGTTTAGATAAGCTGCAGATTTTTACTTTTTCCTTAATAATTTAATTTTATACCAAAACCGAGGTTCGCGGGTTCGAATCCCGCTAGGGGCAAATGTTTCGAGTGATGAACATTTGTACTCCAGTCGTGGATGTTTATAGACGTAATTAAGTATGTCTATCCCTTCACCTAGTATCCATAGGACAAGCTTATAGCTTAGTTTGGAACTAAGAAATTGGTGTGTCAGTCTGGAGAATTTATTTAATTATTTATATTTATATGCATTGAAAAATGTTATAATTTTTGATGTCGAATGACGATCTAAAATTTTAAAAAAATATGAATATGTTTGTATAACCATACATCAAAGCGATGATAGACGCCATCCGAATTTTAAAAAATCATGGCATTTTGCGAAAATGCTGCAGGCGTTACGTAATTATACGTATTATTATAAATGTATTGGCTATTAACTCCTAAATGAATGGTATGAACTACTTTATAAAGTTCTACTGTTAATCCCTACGGATATAAATTCCACAAAATGTCTTATCTGGTCTAATCTAATCTGGTTTAAAATGTATAACATCATCTATACTTTTAGTATAGCCTAAGGGACAACGCTCAAAATTAAATGGCGACGTTGATTGACGACTTGCGAGTATGATTCACAATCAAAAAAGCTTTTTTGCTGTCGACATTATTGAATTGAAGTCGTATTGTAACAAAGGTCGTAGACCGTTCCAATATACAGTCCTACGTACATATGTACATACGCTTACCATTAAGTCTCAATACCTAGCATCTTTTGTTTGGTCCTTATTCATTTATCAAGCGCTTACAAGTATTTTCCTTGTTGCTGTCAACGCCTTTAGGATTTTTTTAAATACTTTTGAGCACTTATTTTTGTTCCGGCATCGGTGTCATTAATTCACTCAAGTAACAAAAATACTCGCAGTTCATTGTTTTTTACATTATTTCGCTAATGACTCGCATAATTTTTAAGTAAAGATATAAATATGTGGTTATAAATAACCTTATGCATTGAAAAAGGTACAAAATACTTTTAAATTAAGTATGTATACTTAATAAATAATCCTAATATCGCTCGTTACTAATTTTTGGAAAAAAAATAGTGTGATTCTACGACGACTACAAAATTATAACTAGTTGTCTCTTTTAATTTTTACGAGATAACAAAAAAGTGCTTTCATAAATGGTAGTAAAGGATGGATTGTATTTTCATTAAAAACACAAAAAATGTAATTCAATCATGTTTGCATTCGTTTTGTTATAATAAAAACCGACGACTAATATTAAAAAGATAAACATATTAATCGATCATGGTCTTGTATGGATGAGGTTTCTAAGAGGATCCGGAGTAGACACCAGTTGACCTTGCACCGTTTTTGGAATTGGTTCAAGTTTTTTAGCTAAGCGTTACCCGTATCATCAAATATTATGGTCATATAAATGTTATGATACCGCATTTGTCAGACCTTTTTGTCTCGCCAACAAATTGAAGCTATATAACATGGTCTACAGTTATTTATACCTACTTATGTATAGATACAAATGTAATATGTATCCGATGTTAACGTCTTTTAGATATTTGGACATCCGTATATATTTTTTGTATCTACTAAAGTAAGTACTTGATATGGTTTCATGGTTAAACATTTCATTTATATTTATCGTTTACTATAATCATTTTACAACGTTCGCGTAAAAACCTAATTTGTATCAAGAGAGCAATTTGTCCTCTCATGTCTTCTGGGAACGGAATGTTAAGACCATAGATTTAGGATGTACAAGATACACAATGACGGCTCGGAGACATGACCAAAATAAATTTAAGCATGTGTTGGTTGACGTCTATGTGTGGGTTAAAAATAGTGTTGTCAAAGACGCACTTTTACATTATCGACTGATTCAGTTGTATACCTAGTAATAGTATAGGTATTTAAAACACTTTTTTATACTTTTGATTAATTATTTATGGCATTGACTGAAATCAGTAGTTGTATATATTAGGTAAATTGGAATTAGTCGGTAAGAAATCTCATTCTAAGCAGTTCTATAAACAATGAGATGGTAAAATTCTTTGTATATTCAGCGTGTAAGAAATTTAAAAATAGAAATATGTTCTATGATTTATACTAAGACAAAAAGATATGACTTTTGCTTTGTATGATGGAATGAAATAGAACAAATAATATATTAGCAACTTTTAATTTGGTGTCATTTAGTTATTTAAAAATAATATGTAGTGCAACAAATTTTTTGCTGCCGTCATTTGCCGTCAGCATGTTTGCTGCAGACAGTGGAGTTCTTACTGGGAGTCCAATCTGGTTTGTTTATAGTCCGCATCCACTTTTTACACAATGCTGGGTTGCTTGAAAAACCTAGAAAAATTATCAGTTACTTAACTAACAAATTTACGGAGATAATGAGTTCCCAATGTGAATATAATTATATTTCAACATAACTTGGCTAAATAACTTTGTATTCATGTCATGATGTCGCTAAAAGACGATAAGTTTTTATCGATACTCGTGACGTCACCGCTTTGTCAAGCACTAGCGTAACCAAACTATTTACAATTTTACACAATATTTTCCCCAATTCTGTTTATAATCACGATGTATACTTAGAAAGATCAATTATAATCAATATACTATTGTAAACATATTTTTCTAAACTGATTACTAGCAACAATTTGACAAAATATGGTTTGAAAAAATCTAATGATAAAATCGTATTTACCTGTTAAAAGTGTATTTATTCGAATTATTCCGTCGTGTAACCTCACAATCACGTACAGAACAAGTCACCTCAATTGCACATTTAATATTCTCGGTTATAATCCAAGGTTTAATACATAAATGCACAAATTTCACTGCAACGTAGAATAGACCGGGACGCTATGGCCTCTTACTCGTAAAAACATTGACATATAGGCACTTCATTCGCTGTCTCTTTTTCTCTCGGGCGGTTTGTATTTCAGCAGGATTTCTCGCTCCCACGCTTTATGTATCTTTTGCGTAGTCAAAAAATTCTAAATCTATGGTTAAGACACATAAGCATACCAAAAATAATATGATTAAAGGGGCCTGCTGCCCCTTTGACACTGTCTACTCCTTCGGGAATAATGGGCGTGATGTTATATGTGTGTACATATTACCAGAACATATTTGTTAGTGTTGTTTCTCAGTTAAAAAGTTAAAAAAAGAACAAAACATCAACAGACGATCATTTTCAAATTTTAAATTTATTTAATGGCTGTTTAAAGCGTTCGTTACTTCAATTATATAAAATGCAATGTTAACACGTACCTACGCCTTTTACAAACAACCCGCATTAGTCGTGATTGTCAAGGTGTACCTACTTAAGTTAGAATACATTACATATAGGATTTTTTATTGCAATCCGATTCCATCAATGATCATGATGCTGTGCATATGAACTAAGGAGATACCGATAGGGTTGACAACACATATGATAAGCTCTGCTTTAAAATCAAATAATTTAATGTGCCAAAAAATTCCGTTCCATCTGTTATAAAAAGTAACAACAAAGTCTATATTTATGTATAAATGTACGAAGTAATCTACGAATATATAATATAAAAATAACATAATTGTCTTTTTAGATTAAAGAATATCCATTTATAAGGAAATTTTAGTTTAGTTTGGCATCAATATTTTTGTCTATCACTTATTCACAAGCGTACAAGCAAACAGTTTATGATGCGACTCTTTTTAAATTGTAATACCTTTGCTAAAACTTAAAATCTCAGTATCTTTAAATTGACAAAAGCGTAGCTGAAAGGTATGTATGATTAGAGCTTTTGGTATGACTATCCGGTGAAAAGAGCTAAATAAAAGAGGTCAGTTTAACACTGGTTTATTTTCAGCTGCCATTAGTGTTCAGCGAACATCAACATGATTATTTGTCAGCCCTAAGCTAAGTCATGCATAAAATGCAAAGATTTACGAGTTGGCACAATTTGCATGAGGCTTGCGGATCTGACGAATAAGGTAGGTGCACACGATCTGTTTCGCGCAACGGTCGATAAATAGGACACGGCGTTATTGATGCAAACACATCAAGCCTTATGTGGCTACACCGTGGGCTATTACGACAACCCTACGTAATTGGTCTCGTAAATAACCCGTGAGCATATCTTAAATTTTTATTTCGTTTACAAAAATGTGTATCTAATTATGATTTACAAGTTGTCATTAAGTAGCGATAAGTGTTTTAATTAGTGCACGCATCGTTTAGAATTCTGTTAATTGGAATTACATGAATTTAGGTGTTGACGATGAGTAATTAATTGTGAATAATTGGCTTATTTAGATATCTATAAGTTTATGTGAGTTGAGAACTAATATGCTGATGTAAATAATTCATTTTCTTTCAGTATTGAATAAAAGATTGACAATATGTATTGATATAAAAAAAAATAGAAATGAAGCACTAATTTATGTAAGTAATTTATGGTCAACTATTTACTGCTCCGTGAAATCAAAAATACAAAAATCCGTGACTGCATTACAAATAAACAATGATTGTGTTCCATCAGACAGGCCGTATGCTCGTTTTTCCCCTGGGTTTAGCCAGACGGTGCATAACGTATTTTCCGGTGTAAACAAAAAAGGGCGGTATTCTCGTTTGCCATGTTATTCTGAGACTCAAAAAGAGTTTACCAACTATTTTCTTGCCTAACATGTCGTAAAAGACAACTAATGGTGTACCAAGAGTTGGGTATTGTTTAGGCGACAAGCTAGCCACTTGTCACTACTTTTTCCCAATTTTTCATCTAACCCAAATTCAATTTAATTTTTAGTTGAATGTCCTTCAAAGATCATATCGCTCTTTGGACTCGGCCTACCCTTTCAGGAACAACGGGCGTAGTGGTATGCTTCTATTAGCTAACAAGCATACCCTCTCCCCCGTAATCCCCGAAATTATAATATAATCAAAATTAAAATCTCGTTGTTGAAATTATAAGCTATTTATTTATTTAATTATTTATTATTGTTACAGATCGCAACACAGACATGGGCGCTGGAAGAGGCACCGGCTGCTGGCTCGCGGCTGCGTTACTCGTGGTCGCTTTGCCCCCAGCACTGAGCAACTCAGGTGAGCATCTTTCATTTTCATCGAAAGTTACATGATATGGAACCAACAAATATTAGGGAATCTTTAGACGTTACCGAAAATAGGATTTTAAATCAATCATTTAAAAATGCGCCCCGTAATTATGTGTGTGTACATTATAGAAAGCCACGATATCCAAAAATGTATTTTGAACTTATTTTGAGCGAATGAGAATACAGCTTGTTCATTTAAATGAATATTATGAAAACATATTTAAAGTTAAAACACTTAATAAAAAAAAATACTAACCACTTTTAACTCAATTTAAATAAATACCTACTTAGGTATTACTAACCAAATTCGATAGGTTCTCAATGTCTAAAGACAATAGTAGAAAATAATTAAGTAGTTACAAAGATTTGTTTATTAATGAGGTAATGTTATATGTTTAAAGCCTGATAATTGGCCACAAAGTTTAATTTGAATTTCACACACACCTTAGCACAAGTACAAGTGCGTTACTAATGTAATAGTTATTGTGAAAAAGTTCGTTTGACCATATTCTACCAATTAATTTATAGTCTAATCACTCTTCGATTGGATATGCAACTGTTACGATAGTCATAGTAATGTATTATAATGGTATACCGCATCCAAGTGAAACTCAGCCCCAAACTATGTAAGAAAATGTGCAATGCTTAACATTAATGAAATTTGTAATTCTCGGTGAATAAAGTTCACAATGCCTAATGTTAAGCAATCAAATATTAATTTAAACATGGGTGATGAACCTATTGAAATAGTTTACTCAACAGTATTTCTGGGCATTACCATTGATTCTAAACTGCAATGGGGCCCTCATATTGCTGCTCTAGCGGGAAGACTTAGTTCCGCAGCATATGCCGTAACAAAAATACGGAAATTGACTGATGTTGGATTGGTTTATTTTGGCTACTTTCACAGCGTAATGTCGTACGGCCTTCTGATGTGGGGGTCTGCTGCTGACATACAAAATATCTTTGTATTGCAGAAGCGGGCTATCCGCGCCATATATGGCCTTAAACCACGGGATTCGCTTAGGGAGGTATTTATAGAAGCCAATATATTAACCGTAGCATCTCAATACATGTTTGATTGTATTATGTATGTACGCAAGAACTTTAATCTCTTTTCCAAAAAATCTGACCATCATAGTTTGAATACCAGGAATAAACACAAGCTTGTCGTTCCACATCTTAGACTTCATAAAAGCAGTAATTCTTTTGTGGGGCTTAGCATTAAGTTATTTAATAAGTTACCAGATAAGGTAATTCAAATGCCCGTTCATAAATTCAAATCACATATGAAAACATTTCTCATGAAAAAGGGCTATTATAGAATTGAAGACTTTTTCAATGACAGGAATCTGCAGTCTGCGCTCTAATTATTGCATGGTCTACTCTACTATTGTAATGTATTACATTAATTATATTTGAATTATATAAATTTGTAGAAGTAGATATAAAGTAGCATTGTTATTGTATACATGGCGATTTAAAAGAGTAACGACCAAGTTTCTTGCCGGTTCTTCTCGGTAGAATCAACGTTCCGAACCTGGCGGTAGAATATTTATTTTGTATTATTATGACTATTCATAAGTGCTTTTGTGGAGCCTACATGAATAAAGATATTTCTATTTCTATTTCTAAAGTGTAATCACCGCTCTCTTAAAACGTAATACAGTGCCAAAAAGTGTATCTCATAAAATTTAAACCAGAAATAATGTAACACATATCCATAGTTCGGAATGACTTTTGATCTCTGTAAAACTAGTATCCGACCATATAGGTACAATTGCTCCACGTTTCTTGTTTAGCAAGATTCTATTTGTATTCTTCCATGTTGGTCTGGGACTTAAAATAAATGTGCTAACTGTGTTTCTGGCCTAGTATGTCGTAAAGGGCGACTAATGGTATATAGGGTTTTAGGTAGAAATTGTAGGCGACGAGCTAGCCACTTGTCACTACTTTTTCCCAATTTTCCATCTAACCCAGCCCAGTTATGTTTTCAGCTGAATGTGGTTAAAGGTGCCTGCTGCCCCTTTGACTCTGCCTACCCCTTCGGGGATTATGGGATTGATGTTATGTTTGTTAATTTGTTCTATTTGTATTCTAGTTCAGTTAGAGCCGACTTGTCGATCGCAGTGATAATTCACCTTAGTTTATGATTTATGCATGTAACTTTGAGCGGACTTGTGCTATCGTTGTCAAAAAGTTTTGTGGGATTAGGACGATGGATAATATTTTTTTTCTTCTTGATCTCGAATAGAATCGTCAATCAGTAATAGTCTTTCGTTGTAAAGGAATAAAGGCTGAAACGGTGTAGACGAAAAGTTGGTGGTCTGTATTACTGTAAACTGACTAGGTTGTAAACTGGTTGCTTTGAGTTTTTATTGTCACCGTACACCGTATAAATCTGCGTGAGGATCAGTCACGAATCACGCTAGTCATGATAGAATAATAAATTACTTTACATGTACCTACATTTTTAAACAAAACACTAAAGATAATAATAGTTTTTATTATGTGAAAATAATTGAATTGTAAAAAGAATAAATGAAGCGATGAAATTCCACATGTAGGTATACTAATCTCGCAGGTCAATCAACCTTCGCTTCGTTGGTAGGCGTATACAAGTAGCGAGGGCATGAAACACGCTCGAGTAATGTGTGATTAATATTAAATTTTATTGATTTTAATTATTAATTAAAAGATGCAACATCCATAAATAATTATAAACGTGTTATCGTGACTAAGTTGTCGGTTATATGGTACATTTAATGTGTGATTGATATCATTTTGTTAACAGCGTAACTATTACCAATATAGATATTTAAACTAGTTTTTAGTTAGGCAAACGCTAGTATTTGCATGTATGAGTGGTGTACACGAAGTGCTGCCCACCGCAGCACTGAACCCGGTACTCATTCCTTACGACAAATGTCAGTAGACGTGGGTGCTCAGGCACATATAAGTCAACCATTTATTACCAAACAATCAGCGCCCCACGGTTTCACCCGCGTAGATTCCGTTCCCGTGGTAATATGCGGATAAAATAAAGCCAATTAAAGTAGCTTTCCATTAGTAAAATAACTTTTCAAATCAGTTACTGGACCGACCGTTTCGGAGTCTATTCAATGCAATCAATTAAACAAATAATCAATTATTTGGTAAAATATTAGTATAAACGAACGCAGTTATATTTAGAATCTACATTGATTTGATATTTCTTCAAAACATGTATAATATATACCTTAATATCAAAGTATATATAACTATTAGAATCTTATATTTTTGTGTACGTATCGTTTTACATACGTGTCTTTGTATTATCGATACCTAAACTAAAATCTAACACACACTAGCCACAGCAAGGCGTGACTGAGTCTTACTAGTAAAGTGTATAAGTAGTAGGTAAGTTTTAAGTTAGAAATAATTTTGAGACATGATTCCATTAAGTCAAAATTACTTGCATTTCAAGCATTATTCGTTTGAGAGGGTCGATGGCGCATTTGGTAGTGACCCTGTCTTATGCACCAAGAGTTGTAGGTTCGATCCCCACCCAGGACAAACATTCGTATGATGAATACGTGTGTTTGTTCTGTGTCATTTAAGATATTTATGTATACATATATTTGTGATACCATTGTTGATTCTGAAATCCGTAACCCAAGTGCCTAAGCTACTTAGCTCGGAGTCAGATCAATGTATGTGATGTTGTCGGATATTTATTAATTTATTCGTACCAATATTATAGGCAATACTTCTATATTAAAACTACAAGTCAGAATAGTTTGTAGAGACACAGACATGCGCTCACAGACTTTCGCAATGATTCTTGTTTTTTTAAAGCCTTGAACTTATATATCTTTACGTACAATTTGCTTAATGGACGCGTTTCACACATTACTTACTCGAAGATGCGTTGTAATTTGTAATGTACGTACCTACATGCTTCTATGTATTTGATAAAATTGTCTTGTGAACGATTGTGTGGCACTGTGTAAAGATAAGGAATCGATAATACACCGCTTCAATGTCACTCGGCTTGGTTAATCCATTCGGCGCCCATGACCCGGCGGTTGAGTTACATTAGAATCTTCAGTACCCTCCAACACATATGAATCACTAAAATTTCTGATGACGTCTCTCTATACTCAATAAAAGAATGACGCGAAAATGACGTAAAAAATATTCATTAAAAAAAAATGATTAAGATAGACATAGAATTGAGAAGTTTACGGAAGGGAATCGCTCTTATCGTCCTAACGTTCTTGGAGTGGAGTATTAAATTAATGTGCTAACTGTGTTTCTTGCCTAGCATGTCGTAAAGGGCGACTAATGGTACCTATATAGGGTTTTGGGTATGTAATTGTGTAGGCGACTAGCTAGCCACTTGTCACTACTTTTTCACAATTTTCCATCTAACCCAGCCCTGTTATGTTTTTGGCTGAATGTGGTTAAAGGGGCCTGCTGCCCCTCAAGTGGAGTCAGTTGGAACTATGACTATCGATTTTGAAAATCTAATTTATAGTTAAATCAACCCGACTACCATCTGATCTTCGTAACTCCTAGAAAAGAGAGCTAGATAAATTTTATCGTGGTTACACATTAACACTCACGTCCAGATTTGTTTCCCTACCCCGAATAGATAATGTTAGGACACTTTCTGAAATTAAAAAGTCAGGTCTTTTTAAACCATATTAGATCAATTACATACCTATGCTACAAACAGACCATTATTTATAAGATTCCTGAGAAATAAGACTAGATGAATACGTCAATAGAGTTAATGTACTATTAAACTTAATGGGATAACCACTCTAAATAATCAGGTAATGACTTAGAAACAATTAGATTCCGACTAATAGTGATATAACATTTTATTACTTTTTAATGACAAGGATCTCGGACCGGATAGAAACAACCGCTGCCATTACCGTCCGAATCTCGTGCATCGACTCTCAAACTGGTTGATGTGACGTCGAGATCTTGACATTTTAGACGCGTGCACACCACCAGTCACGACAGAGCATTTCCCCGCGGCCTTGCTACAGCTTCCGCTTCCGTCGGGTCAAGGCTATACTTTTCTGTTTTAAAATTTTTAATTTCGACCTAAACATTCGCTTTGTGTGTCTGCTGAAAATTCACCGTCTATTGTTAAGTCGGGTGTACTTTCGCAAAGTATTACTAAGTAGGTACAACTATTTCAACCTTCTTTATGTAGGCGGATCCGTACTCATTCGTGGTCGTTGGAATGTTTACTTATTAATGGTATTAGTCACCAGCTATAGTATTATTTAAATGTAAAAAACCAACCTGACCAATGGATGAGATTAATGACGAAAGACTACAATCTATGCCACTTTGAGTGAAAATAATAACAAGGTTAAATACTTTCTGTTAGCTAGCTTGTACTCCTGCTATCATAGATCGTATTATCAAGAGGAAAGTTTGTTTGTATTTAATAGGCTCCGAAACTACAGGATTAATTTATAAAAATATGTCACTAATGGAAAGCTACTTTATCGGCATGAAACATAGGCTATATTTTATCCCCAGTATACCCACGGAAACGGGAACTACGCGGGGCGTTGATATTTTTTTATAATAATATTCTTTGAGTCTAAAAAATGTATTTTAAAATTAGGATGATAAAAATCAACTTTATAAGAAAAAGTATCATATGTGTATATAATAATATACAGTCAAAACACATGTATACCTAAGCATCTTAATTATCCATAAATGAGTCCGGAAAATAATTATCGTGTTACAATTAACTATCGGAAGATAAATCCGTTATTCGTTGTTTATAAAAACAACAGAGTGGGATCAAGGTTTAAAGGTTACTTATGGATATACCTACATAGATAATTGCAATCAATTACCCTTGATTTTTATTGAACTTACGTAAAAACTTACAAGTAGTTATGTCGAAGATAAAAGAAGATGTTCATCGTTATTACCTTATACCTATACATTTTAAGAAATCCACTGACATGTATCTACTATGACTTGGATGAATGTTTATATCCTCCATGTACATGTAGATTACCAATTATAAACTTTATCGATATTTTTATTAACCGATTCATTGCGGCGCACATTTTTGAAAATTTTTAGTAGTGGCGGCATACAATTTTCTCGTGACACGTCTGCCGTGTCAAACGCCATAGAAGTAGATGACACGGCTACCGTGTCACCAGCCATGTTTAAAAGCATTTATTGTTTTTCTTGGTTTTTACACGTGTATTAACTTAATTTATTTAGTTCAACCCAAACCATTGATGTGAACGGAAGGTTACGTTGTTTTAAGTAGATTTCGAGTTGATTTACTAAGTATTACCCTGAAAATGGCAGGTAGGCGATTTTTTTATTCAGATGTTGCGAACCTTTTCTAGGTTTCAAAGTTAGAAATATGAGTATATTAAATAGATCTGGGTTTCCGATGTAAATTACGTTCGTTGATAAATTTAAAGAAGTTCGTTGTTAAGTTTTTTGGTTATACATAATGTTAGTAATGTTTTTGGACTCATTGTAGGTTCAGTTTATTCATTCGTTTTTCAGACCAACACAAGATGACAAGACGTGGTAATTACTTGATCTGCGAAACTGAAAATTTTTGTTCCGAATCTCAGACAATGTTTGTGACTCGCAAGTTTTTGTGACTCGCAAGAAGAATTCCCCGATTCTCAGCCTTATGATGATTTAACCTATTGTAAAGAAAATGATAAATACGACCCCAAAGACGCTTTTATGGTAACTAGAACCAGAGAGATAACTCACAACTACACTACCACTGTGACAAAACTACATAAGTTTGCATTATCATATCATTAATGCAGCTTATAAAAGGTTGACAACCCCTAGTTATTTTCAATTAACAGAATAATCAGAAACGAAGCCTATATGCTTATTATATTTTACGTGGAAAATTAAGATGGTTTTGTTCAGAGTGGAACCTTCTAAAAAAATATATGACACGGCTGCCGTGTCATCCGCAATTAATCGGTTAAATACAAAATCATAAAAGTAACATATATACTTAAAATGTTTATATTAAACATAAATATTTTGACATAGAACATACAAAGAAGAATGACATAGAAAATCCCCTTTGATTCAAAAGTTATGTATATAATCATATTATTCAATTTCACTCAAAATATATCCATTTAAATACATTCATAGAGTTGTCAAAATATTCGTAAGAGAATTATAGCCAACCTTATATTATATTTATCATAATGTCACTTCGATTTATTAAACGTGTGACTAATAACCCATCTGACTAATTACCCAAAGGTATTTAATTTTATTCGGTCAACGAACCTTCGCAATGCTATATACGTATGTTTTTTAAATGTCATTGTTTCTAGAAGGGAGTTGATACATGTAATTAATGGACGCAAAATATTTGCATACGTATATAATTATAATTATAGTCCCATGTTGGCCTGGGACTTGACGCATGCTAGCTAATCTGGGACAAAAAAAAAAGAATGTGCCAACTGTGGTTCTTGCCTAGCATGTCGTAAAAGGCGACTGATGGTTTACGGGCTTTTGTGTATCTGACTGAGTAGGCGACGAGCTAGCCACTTGTCACTCCTTTTCACAGCTTTCCATCCAAAACAGGCGACTAATGGTATATCGGGTTTTGGGTGTGTGATTGTGTAGGCGACAGGTTAGCCGCTTGTCAGTGCTTTTTCACAATTTTCCATCTAACCCAGCCCGGCTTTATTTTTGGCTGAATGTGGTTGAAAGGGCATTCTGCCCCTTTGACTCTGCCTACCCCTTCGGGGATTATGGGCGTGATGTTATGTGTATATATGTACGTATATAATTTAAATACAAATAATAGGGATTATTATGGTGAAAGTTTCAATATATTGCCAAATTTTTAATATACCTAATACTGAAAACTGATTAAAATTGTAAGTACCTATCACTTTATATCATAGGCAGTTTATTTATTACGTTCAATCATCATCATCATCTTCTTAGCGTTATGTCCCGTGCTTAGACGGGGTCCGCTTAGACCATGATCCAGGATTTAGCGAGTCTGGTAATTACATTGAAGCGACTGCCAATCTGACCTTCGTAACCCTAAGATAGGGGAACCAGACAATTTTTGGATCATGGTTACAAATTCAAAGTTGTTTGAATTTGCAGGTGTCATCACGATGTTTTCCCTCACCGTCGAGCTAGTGGTATAAATATGTACATAGATTTTTTAAAATCTCGAGGTACATGCCCGGTTTTGAACCCGCACTCCTCGGTTAAGAGGCGCGTGTCCTTACCATTGAGCTACCACGTTCAATAAAAAAGTATAATTTTTCTTGACCTATTTACGCAACTATTGTCTAATCAAAATTTAAGATCGTAGGCTAATTAGGCTGTATGCTAATGCTCTGTTTATTTTGAGTCACTTAATTAGACTTTTAAATTAGTTTTGCAATAAAATTACCATAAGTGAACACAATATGACAAGCACCTACTTGCCCCTCGGTTGCATACTTTTTCTTATGAAAACGAATATGTTCAATCATGATTTAGTACTAGAGGGAAATAAATTTGTCTCTTGATGGTCTGTGATTTAAAAATAATGTATTTCTTGCATAGCATGTTGTAAAAGGCGGCTAATGGTATGTTGGGTTTGTGATTATGTAGGCGAAGAGCTGACACCTTATTAATGCTCTTCAATTTTTTTCACTTAACCCAACCCCATATTTATTTTTACCAAAATGGTTATTATATCATTCTCCTTATGCTCTGCCTACTCTTTCGGGGGTTGCATGCGTGACAGCACGTATTTTACCAGGTCAATCGTCGTCCAGTCCCTAAGATCCTTTATGTCGGCGTAACAACGCACACTGGCGGCACATGTCGCTAGTGAAAGCCGACTGAAGGCCGAACTCGGACAGACTAACGGCGGACTTATTTAGATAATCACTTTTCGACGTACTTGCCCACTGGCGAACTTACTCAGTAATACTATAGCAAGCATAAAGCGGTTAGTAACGGTTGTACTTGGTTTGGAATATTCGTCCATTTATTAATGAATGCATCCAAACTAACTAAAGTTTGTTATTCATAGTTTGACAATTTGTTATACATACATACATAATATCATGCCCATATTCCCCGAAGGGGTAGGGAGAGTCAAAGGGACAGCAAGTATCTTTAACCACAATTTGTGCCAACAAAATAAAAATACTACTGCATCTATTTCTCCCAAAATTAAATTCATTGAATTACAAAAGTTCAGTCTAAAGAGTAGCTAAAGAATTTGAAATGATGTCCATGTAAATTTAATTAAAATAACAAGAACATACATTTTAAATTTATTCGCTATGATCGGACTTAGATTTATTTCAAGGGCGTTATGTGTTTATTTTTTAAATATTGCCGATTAACCTTACAGAAATTAAAGTAACACAATGATAGTATATACAGTATATAATATAAAAATAACTGATAAATGCACCTTTGACATTTACTAACTTACATATATAAGTGTAAGTTTTATATAATAGTTTAAGGTATCAAACCTTTGTTAATAATGATCACCTCATACTCATAATAATTTACTTTCATAGTATATTAATCAATTATATCGAATTATAGACATGTCAAGATTTTACGACGTTGCTTGTTTAAGCGTTATGTTTGCAAAGGATTTACGGCTAAAGAACTACTTGTATCGTTTATTACTCACTATTTAAGTGTAGGCAGATAGGCATCAATATAAATAAGTAGTGTCTTTTGAAAAAATATTAATTTGTGATGCAGATTAAAATTTCTATTTATTGTACATTCAGTTTGAGACATTAGCGACAATCAATCCTATATATGTATATTTGCCAATGCTATAGTATTCTTATTAATATTACTTATTTATTAGGTGCTTTCGAGTATATATAACTTTTTAAAATATACTGGATGCTGGTCCAATAGTTAGTCTCTCAGATTAAAGAGTATTAAAGTGTGACATCTCCCTTCATAGTAAACGTAGGAAACAATCATATAAATAATTAAAGTATCTGAGTATCTAATCTCATGTTTATATCTCATCTCTCTGTTTTTATTTAAGAGTGGTGTTGTAGTTATACATGAAAATCCCGAACAAATTGAATCCTTATTTTCTATTTTAATTATCAGAACTTATCCTGTTTCACCCACTCTTTTATTCGAAGTCTGTGATATCGACGGCAATAGGAAATAATTTATATACCTACCACTACTTAAGTGTTTAGTTGCACAATTGCTATTGCAGTGTCTTACACAATGTTACATATTATGATGAGGTGTTATTAGGTATCTAAGAATGTATGTAAGTGCTTATTGATGAGTTGCTAACAGGCTTAAATGCTTCCTTATAGTTATTTTACTGCATTAACGCCTTTGAAGCTTAAGGGAAAATAGTCTGGTCGATCTTGAGATAATTGCTATCGTCCGATTTATTGCAGGTATGTAGATTAAGAATCGGTTGATTCAAATAAGCTTACAAGCAGGAATAGCTATAAGGAGAATTTAAAAATATTTGACTATTTAAAGATTGATGGAATAAATAGTCCGAATTAAGCGATTTAATTTAAATATTATTTTTCTCTCGCCATAAACCGTAAAAATATAATAAATCTCTAGATATTATAGAATATTTATTTAACTGTACTGTATTTTCAAAAAGCATATTTTCGAATTATGTGATCTATACCTACTCCCATGGGAAAAAGGCGTGACATTATACATAATTTATGTATGTATGTATAATTTGGATACATACTTTGCAATGTTAATTTGCGTGTACAGAAAAAAATATATAGTGAATTTTATATTTTTGAAGGTATGCTACTCGGTGAATAACATTTTACAGTGATAAGAAGTATGTGTTAATCTAGGTCAAGACCAATCATGTATGCAAAATTTTATTAATATTCAGTAGAATATGGTACAGTCAACATTCAAACATCACTATTACAAACTTTCATATTAAAATATATAAAACAAGTTAATAGAAAATAAGAACCAATTAGTAAATTATATAAATAAGCAGATTATATTTGTCGTATTACCATACATTTCTGTAAATCTACAATTACGAATACTTAACATCAAAATGAAGGTAATAAATAATATGTGGACATAAAAAAATAGTGTAGAATTTCTTGTTAGTTTCTGGTATACAGACATCAATTTGAGATGAGCTGTTGAAAAAATTAATTACCTTGAATCCAATCCAGTTTTTCAGTTGATCGCGTGATGCGCGCCATGATCTCATTCCATTCTAAAAACTTTTATTAGTGCAAAAACATATTTGTATTATAATAATTGAGATGACGATACCGGAGCTGTTTTTTTGCATTGAAACGGAACCTTTTCATAATGGGGCAATTTTGTAAGGAATCAAACGAGGAAAAAATGTTACCCCATAATGAACCGCTATTGTGTTTAAACAATAAAATCATAATCATTTTTTTTTCTTGCGACCAATAAGTGTCGCCAGTATTCCGTATCACACCGGGCCCTTGTATTATTAGTTATTATTATTACCCAACTTCCTTAGAAGGTTAGTGAAGTCTATCAATTTAAGGCATTTAAATACCTAATTATTAAACATTTTATATGTAATCTTTAATAGTTCAGTAAATTCTCCATATGCCGAATTAATTAAAACTGCATTTCATATAAACGGCTTGAAATCGGCTATAGGTTGCTAAAAAAATATGTAGGAAATCATTAATTATTCCTTGCGCCTTGCTCCCAGGTCATCTTGAATTCCGAAAGAAAAAGACTCTTCTTTGAATGAATGAAATATCGTACTTATTTTACACGTCTGCATGATGTATCCAAAAATTCTCGAAATATGGACATGGATATGTATCCATGTCCATACAGAACGATATAGCAGTTATTTTGTGGTTTTCCATGTGGAAAAACCACAAAATAACTGCTATATCGTTCTGTTTCATCCTATAAGTACTAAACCCTAAAAGAGAGTATCGATCACTTCGTAATTATAGGCTCTCGTTTGAGACTTAGTGTTGATAAGTTACGAATAAAGAGTGTCAATATTAATTCTATGTTTCCTTATTCAATCAACAATTTTCACCTTTACATATTTAAGTTTTAGACAGTAAAATGATGGGTGACACAAAACTCAAGAACTATATATAAATCCTATTGATTCAAATGTACATTTTTTTAATCTTTATTTATTGAACTCAACAAACGGTTACCCAATGTGTTTAAATACTTCATGTTATGATATATAAAAATAATGGCTTTATTATTAGCTTGTGAATATATTATCTGACTAAACTAAACTAAACCCTTTTATGCAAAGCTTTGTGAATCATCAGAATGAGAATTTGAATGACGATACAATCTAACACAGCAGCTTTTAAGACTACCGGACCTTCGAGTTAACAGATAGGGTTGCGAACCTTTAAGTTAACAGATCATTTGGGTCATGGTTGCGGTTATTTTAATGTATAAGCGTTCTTACGAAATTTTGACGTGCATACTTAGATTGTTAAAAATCCTTTGATCGGATTTGAACCGACGCCCCTCTTCATTTTCATTCTATCAATCCAATATGTGCTTGTAACAAAAGTATTATTGATATTGTATTTGTACCCTACTACCCCTACTGCTAAATTAATGTTAATGCACATTATATTTGTATTGTTGCCTAAAATCAATGCAATGCATCTTAAATCTGATGTAAAATTATTCATATAATAAAAAATAGTTGACTATTAATAAAACTTAGAATTTTAAATAGACTCTTTATATTTTTTTAACAGTACCCAAACTGTAACATGTTTTTCCACACAACACTCATTCCTTTCTATACGTTCTGGCTCTATACTATATTTATATTATTTAACCATTTTTATTAACTAAACTTTTAAAAACAACTCTTATCATACTTTCCTTCGTGCATTCCAATTCTCTTAGCAATAGGGGATAATACTGGGTCAAAAAATTATCATTTTTATACACATTTTTTTGCTTTCTCAAGATAACAATAAAACACAAAGATCATCATAGTTTTGGAGTGGGGGCTTGCGACTTCACTCGTAGAAGTAAAATTTATACCTACGGGTGAAGTCACGCGCAACTTGAATCCGTCGTATCTTCACCAGAGTTTGTTTGACAAATAAATGAAAAAATATGTGTTAAATATTTTTTTATAATCTAACTGACGGACTAAATAGAATTTTTAGTCCGCTCCCCTATTATAATGTTATCGTTCTGACCCAATCACTAAGATCATGTTTCGTTTTAAAAGTCTTAAACCAATAAGAATTTGAATGAAAGTGCAATGAATTAGATTCCGTCAAGTTTTTACATTACGTTACCAAGTGACATTTGTTGATTAAATTTTATATTAGAACGCGGGAGCACACGCTCTATCAAGCTTCTGTCACTTGTCACACCCACTAAATGTCAAATAATGGGCTACTGACAGCTCGACATATAGCTCTTATCTAAGTGGAATTTCGACAAATAAAATATTAAGCTGGTCATTTAAACATTTAAATGAGCAGCTTAAAATGCATATCTTGAGTTGAAACTCATCTCAGTCTCTTTTTTGTTTTGAGATTATAAACGGGATTACAAGACGTGCATTAGCCTTATGTTGCGTTACTTATAAGGGGACGACGTAATAATAAAAAAGACGGTATTGAATAATACTCGTCATACTAAATACGACAACCCAAAAGATGGGACCAAATATTTAAAAACTTTTTTATCTATATCAGTATTATACTATTTATGGTGTATTATAATGAATTATAATATCAAAATATGTGTATCAAATGAAATGACCTATTGGTTTAGTAAGCTCCAATGTCCTTAAATAGCTTTTTACATTCGTTCGAATTAGACAGATAGACAGACCTCAATAAAACAATAACGATTTAAATAGCGGTTGCAGATAAATTAATACAAAGCAAATATTCAACCTGTACTTACAGGTGATTAGAAAACAATCCATATCGCATTACACGTCAATACATAGAGAGCGGCCTGTTTCCGTTTTAGCTATGAGTAAGCTGCCCATTCACCGCACAGTATCCTTTGGCCAATGCTATAGAACAGCGTTTCTTAACCTCGGGTCATGATTTCAATTTGGGTCACAGTAGGCAGTGTCTAAGGAGCAACAAGTGGACCACTTTATGCCAAAAATAAAATTGGATTGAGCTAGGTGAGAAATTGTGAAAGTGTAACAGAATTACAAACCCTACTCGCAATAAAGAATAAGTCGCCTTTCGCCTTTTAAGACTTGCTAGGCAAGGAATGCAGTTGGTATATTTTTTTTGGTGACCATGATAATCGGGCTTTTAGTTAATCTTAGTATTTTATTATCACACAGATAAATAAATGATGTATGATATTTTATTTACTCAATGTATACAGACATAACTATAGGTATATAACTTATGACACAAGTAGATACTTCGAGTTGCCAGCTAAAAAGGTTAAGAACCGCCGCCATAGATATTTCTGTTTGCCAAGTCTGGCCCGAGTGTCGAATGCAACTGTATTTATTATTAACAATTTTCTATTGAGGTTAACGGTTCGATGGATGACCGTTGGCCTTTACAAAAGTAACAAGAGCTATTTATTTGATTAGATCGTATGATAAACTGTTTGAACTGTCGTGGTTTTATCGATCAAGTGCGGGTAAATTTATGTAGATGATCTAAGAGATTTGATAAAGACAGATATAATAGTCTGGTTATTAATGGTTTCTCGTCTGGAGCAAACGGTTTCGTCTCAAAATATACTATACTTTTGTCCACTGCTTCGCCCAGGCCAAATTAGGTCTGAGACTAAGTCGTGTGTCCTGTAGGATTCATCAGTTATTTTCGAGATAAAAGTCGAATCTAACTTTAGGCCTAAACCGCCTAAAGTTAGATTCGACTTTTATCAATCAATTAAATAGTTTAGGTATGAAAGCAAAAGATTGTCAAATTCAGAATATGTAGTAAATATATACGGGTTTTCAGAAGAAACATCTAAATAATTGTTGTCCACATTATCAGAATTAGAGCGGCTTATTTGTTGTGATATTTTTAATTTCATATCCCCTAATATCGATATCTAACTTTCTTTATGATAAATGCGCAGACTGTCTAAATCCGGCGCACTGGACTCATACTCTAGGTATTTACGTGTGATACTGTTACGGCTTTCTGTGAATTATACAAACATGGACCTATTCAAGGTTCGATCAAATGGGGATGGCTGAATAAAGCGGTCACCGACGAGAAACGGGGCACGATTTTAAGAAGATCATGATACAATAGCCTTTCCCAATCATTTTCTACGATGGACCCCCTAAAAATTAACAATGATAGTCTCGAGCCCGTTATATAGTTTTAATAGGTTTCATTTTATAAGAAAATAAATAAGATCTCAGAAAATTTCAGTGATACAAATTATATATCTACTATGGAAAACGATCTCGGACCCCTCAAAATATCTTTGTTCGCGGAACACAGGCTGGAAAAAGCTGCAATTCTACATACATACATACATACATAACATCACACATATAATCCGCGAAGGGGTAGGCAGAGTCAAAGGGGCAGCAGCCCCCTTTAACCACATTCAGCCAAAAACAAAACTGGGCTGGACTAGGTGAAATGAAAAATTGTGAAAAAGTAGTGACAAGTGGCTAGCTTGTCGCCTACACAATCACATACCCAAAATCCGATATATACCATTAGTCGTCTTTTACGACATGCTAGGCAAGAACAACAGGGACACTCTTTCTAAGTCCCAGACCAACATAAGACAATGGGCTGGGTTACATGGAAAATTGTAAAAAGGTAGTGACAAGTGGCTAGCTCGTCGCCTACACAATCAGAAAACCCCATATACCATTAGTCGCCTTTTACGACATGCTAGGCAAGAAACACAGTTGGCACATTCTTATTTAGTCCCCGACCAACATGGGACTTAAAAAAAAAACTGCAATTGTATTCGTAGTCAATTTATTATTTGAACAAATAGCTGTCGTTCGTGTGGCTCGTCTTTGATTAGCAAATCCTCTCACCACGACGCAGTCAGGGTTCCCATCAACACGTGACGAAGACGACTATTAATTAAATAAATCGTGATGTCCATTCATCTTACGTCAAGCCTATATAGCTAAGTTCGGGATAAAGATATTTAGTTTTAAAGTCATACAGTACATAATAGTAAATTAAATTATAAAACCTCGTTAAAAAATCCACAACGATAATAAATTAAGAGCTTCAATTGGATAAGTTTAAAAAACTCAAAGAATAATTCTTAGCTGCAATTACCCGCTAAATTAACTAAATAAATATTATAAAGCACTCCATATTACTTTTTACCACAATTATTTAGTTAATAGCCAAGAATGGCTGTTATTAGATATCGGAGAAAAAATTGTGTCAGTGGCATTTTAAACGACAATTTCATAGTAATTCTGCAGGGTTAGCAACAATAATTGCTCATGAAACATACATGTTGTGGGAATGCGTATACGCAGGTGTCATGACTGCGGTCGCACTGTATCCGTTTTAATAATATCTATTAAACTAATAGATCACAATTACAATGTATGTCGACCTTTCATTATGAAACAATAACGTATACTTATTTATAGAATTTATAGAATACTGATAAAAATATTAATTGAAAGTTTTATTACTGGTTGCTATTCAAATTTACAGTCGCTTTGGTGCAACAGTTCAGAACTTCAGCGTTTACATCAAACCTACTTTTATTTGGTGATAAAATCTGTATTTATTCTAAGTCTAGTTGTACTTGGCACTTTTTTTTACTTTATATATGTATCTGTATTAAATCGATTTATGACTGTATGTTCTGAACTGATAGTTACACTATATACCTAAATAAATACCCAGTTACCTATACAAATCAGATTGTGAAGCTTAAAAAAGACGGTAGTAGGAGTATACAATAGTTAATCTCTTTATTAAAAAAAAAATGCAATGCTTCATCGAATCAATAGGTAGGTAAGTGTAATACTTATCAAATATTTTATCTCTAGTAGACAACGGATGACATGTAATGTACATGCTACATATCGTTACATAGTGTGTTACTATCTAATACATTAACTAATCAAATGACTTATTGGAACCCGTTACACTGACATCTGTCATTTGATTTTGATATTTAAGCCACTGGACACAGAGTGTCAATATATAAACAATGTTGATCTACGTATTAATATATCGTCATCTATTTTTTATATCAATGCAGATATTCAGGTCACGCATTTAATTGGCATTGATTGATATATAAAGGCAATTACTAAAATTCATAAATAGCGCTGAAGAATTTAGTAGACGTATCTAATTGATGCCATTTGAAATACATTTATGGATAAATTTAATAAAGACATTGGTAGATACTTTAACTGCTTTGCCTGTATGGTATTTAACTGATTCTAATGGAAATTAAAATCTATGATATATATAACATGAACTGCCACATTACAAAGTAGTTAGTAGGTAGTTGTTTTAACCCCAGCTTAAAAAGCTGTAAACTCAAATAAAATAATAGTACCTATTAAACATAAATTTTACATGTTGTTTTTGGCTAAATGTGTTTAAAAGAGCTTGGTATGGGCATGTGATGAGAAGAGAGGAAGGACATGTGACAAAGAGAGTGTTAAGTATGAATGTTAGTGAATGGAGAGGAAGAGGAAGGCCAAATAAGAAATGGACGGATTGTGTGAAAGATGATATGAGAGTGAAATGGGAGTGGATAGCTTGATGATGGTTGACCGGGACGTATGGAAGAGGAAAACGTGCTGCGCCGACCCCAGATGAACTGGGAGAAGGGCAACAGGATTATGATGATATGGTTTAGGGAGCTTGCTTGGGCTTGATGATATGTATGTAACATGTTGTCTATAATAAACATTTTTATTTTTTATTATTTCGATTAGATAAGAACATTGTCCCCTTCTTAATAAAGGCTGATAGACTTTTCCCAAAAGGAAATTCCTGTTACTATTTTCAACTATCTTGCAAGCTACTGTTAATAAAATCCACATCTTATAATAAAATCCAGCCACAGTCGTCATGATTATCTCACAATCGGCCTCCCATATCAGCGTTTCGCTTCGTTAAAACGTTAATACTATTCAGTTAGACTGTGAACGCTAATCAAGATTGAACGTGTGTTTTTGCGGATCGATGTTCTAGATAGATCACACATATATTATGCAGTTGGAAGGCCTCGGTAACCAGCCTGCATCACTAATAAACTCCTCAATTGACAAACATATGAATCACGGGTAATTAAGGCTCTAAAAAATAAGTTACCGACTATTGAAGATATTTCCCGAGAATAAAACAAATCAGTAAAGTTAATGATACTTAAGGGTCATTAATATACGATTGCATTGAGTTCCGTGATAGAATTAAAGTAGGTTTTCTTTAATGTATATTTAAACGAGATCCGGAATGGATGCGTTTTATGAATTGATTTACTACATACACAATGATGTTTGGATTCAATATATATTTTAAATATACAATATATGAAATTGTGTTTATTAGCTTGTAGAATTTAACCTCCTTTCTTTCTTATAGGTACGTATTATATAGAAACTTAGTACTTAGGCTTAGTGCTCTTCTTATCAAGTAAATCAATTCAATTATGACTTAATGCTTAGACTTTATAGTTAGGTTTAAAGCTGAATCTATTTTAAACTATGGTCCCTAGAGAGAAGAGTCCCTTGTTAAATAAAAATAAAAATGCAGTTGTATCTATAATAGAAAATCCTTAATGTGACTAAATGAATTATTATTGTACAATCGCTACTTCCACTACGTGGATTGAAACTTGCTTTTGTTAAATTGTTCTCTTTTCGCTAGAAAGGAGAAAAGAGTCTAACAATTTCATGAAATAACATTACAAATGTTTGTTTCTTTTAGTTAGAAAATTAATAATTCTTTACTAAACTTCTACTTTGTTGCAGAAATATACTACGAAAAACAACGTTATGATGGCTGGTACAACAACAGAGCTTATCCTGACTGGGGTTCAGTGGGTAAGTAATATTCATTTAGAAATGTACTTGTAACATATTTTTAACTAACGATAAAAAATTAAAAGCTGGTTGTAGTTTAAGCTTATCAAGAAGGTTTACTCGTGTATTCTATTGTCTTCTTTAATGTACTGCTTCAAACATGCATATTATTTTTAATTGTTTGTAGTGAAATATAGTAGAAAATTAAAAATGTGTAAATTTAACCGTATGACGTATCTATGGTAAAAAATCATTGGACTATAAGCACATTCCCAACTTACAGTAACAGTTCATTACAACATACACAAGTTAGCTACTTATTGGCCACTTGAACCGACTATAACCTCTTTGTAAGCTGTCATTGTTTGAACTGACGTTAATCAAGTCTGATGTGACTTAACGGTTTGAATTATCGACACAACCTTGTTCTAATCTACGTTATAGATAGTGCCTTAGAAAAACCAGTAAACGATACCATAGAATAAAAAAACAGACAGACAGTGCTCCTAAAGCCAGTACGTATAAAAGCTTGTTAAAATGTTTTATTAATAAAAAGTAATTGTAGCCTGACCTCATAGTGTTATGTTTCTTCGCGCGATTTTAATTTACATGGAAAATTGAAGATTTATTAAATTACAAGCTGCAAACTTAATGTTTCAATTCCATTTGTAAGCGACTGGCTCGGTTGCGCATTCGGTAGTGACCCTGCTCCATGCGCCAAGAGTTGTGGGTTCGATTCCCACCCAGAACAAACATTCGTGTGATGAATACTTGTGTTTATTCTTGTTGTTCTTTTTGAGTGTTAACATCTAATATTTAAGCATATATTTGTAATACCACTGTTGATTCTGACATCCGTAACACAAGTGCTTTAGCTACTTAGCTCGTAGTCAGATAAATGTATGTGATGTCGTTGGATATATTACTATTTATATATATTATATACGTGTATATGCATAATGCTTACATTGTATGATTCTCAACTATATGATTATTATCTCTATCTATTGATTGTTTCGTTAAATTGCTAGGAATAATTAGATTAGTAATTAAATATTCCTAGCGCTTACCTACATACTTACTGTCATACCTGTAATACTAAGTGTTAGGTATGTAATTGTACCAAAAGACGAGGCCACTTGTAACTTACTTTTCACAATTTTCGATGCAACCCCATTTTATTTTTGGCTTAAAGTGATTCAAAGGGCTTGCTGCCTTTTTTGATTCTGCGTACTCCTTCGAGATTTACAGGCTTATGATGGCGTACAGGCGTATGATACAAACACATCGTATACTCTGTGCAAATATGATTCACATATTAAAGCACGCACACACACTTTAAATGCTTTGACATGTTTTTAATGTCATATTTTTGTCGCTTTGTTCTGTTTATATCCTAAATATGTTATTATTTTGAATATTTTATAGCCGCACTGTATTTGTCAATCCTATCCTCAATCTGACCCCCACGTGACAGGCATCGCCTAGTGTGGGAGTCACTGTTTATCATTGTAATTGTGATTTTTTTTTCTGGTAAATAAACAAAGTTTGATATGATTTGATTTGATTTGGTTATGGAACATCTGTATTTATTATTCTTAGTTTGTATCTATGTTATGAATGGATAACAGATTTCACCAATTTGTCTGCTCTAGATAAATTATTGATCCCAAGAATATGTCTTGGAAATAGTTATTAAGCTTTATAACAAAGATAAACTTATAGTCATTAAGGTCAAATAGTGTAAATTATATATAAAAGAGAATACGATTTATGCTGGTAAATAAAAGCAACATGGGTTGTCTTGCATAACCAATTGACAAAATAGTTTTAAAATTATTTTATTGTTGTTTGTATATATTTAAATACTTTCGAAGACACAATGGTTCGTGATCGCGTGAGAATGATTATGCAATCATACTAGATAAATACTTACTTATGGGGTACTTAAACTTAACATTGTTATTAATGTTTATTATGGACACTTATGCCACCCTCAACAGTATACGCCTAGACTAAATAATTGAATAGCTCAGCGTCTTGAATGTTATTCACGAAACTTACCTGTCAAGATAACTATATATTATTTCATGTCACTCAGTTTAATGACATACTAAAGTATCATTCAAAAGTTAAACTCCGTCAAGAGACAGTCACTGGCGGTCAATGTATCTTATCTCTGATGTTTTTATTATGATTGAAACCTATTAAATTAAATTTTATGACTACCATTTTGATGGAAAGTGGGTAAAGACGGCTTTTTATAATACTCATCGCAAGATATATGAAAAGTGATTTAAACAGACCGCCGAGAGAATATGACTCCGTTTTTATGGATGTTTCAGAGAAGGGATATGTACGCCAATACAACATGCGGTTGTTTTAAACGTCGTTATATACTTTAAATATCAAATAGTGAATCACTCTATAATTTACACAACTTGATTCTTCTGTTATGATATTCAAAATCAGAAAACTTAGCATAAAAATGCACGAATAAATTAGCTGTTGCTAATGATAAATGATGGAAAGACAAAAAAAATATATATTGTTCATAGTTACAACTAAAAACTGGTATACATCCTTGCAACATATTCTATATTTAAGAACTTTTGGTGATCCAATCGATTTGGGATGTTAGCGCTAGTAATCCCAAACCATTGCTTATGAATTTCGTTAATCAATAGTTTTCAATGAATATTTTTGTTTTAAATTCAATTGCATTTAAATCAAATCATTAAATAGCAAGTGAATATAGAACGCGGAGAGGTCATACAAAATCATTGCGTATTGACAGTTCATTAAAAGTGTGTCAATTGATTGGTGGTGTCAACTACCCTATGTGTAGTCTGAACATTTCCAATGAAACTGTATCACGAACATCGCATTTTATGGTAACTTGATCACAGTAATCTTGTCGATCAAAAGCGATATAATCGATTTTATATACTTAAACTGGATCAAATTCAGAAAAGGCAATGCACCAGTTGCGAGTGAGGTAATCAATAACTCGCTGATTATAAAATTTATTGCCGTATACGATTTTAAGATTGTTCTATAATACGTATAAAAAATTCTTTTGTTCGGCTTGGCCGTGAGATTTTATTCTCGAAATTCATTCCAGTCACATACATCTTTACTTAAAAAAAAAGAAAGGAAAATGTAATTTTTATGTCAAATTTATAATATCATTAGATACTATAAATTGACCATAAAAATTACATCGCACTCATAAAACAATTACTATCCGATATCGAACAGATGTGGTATATGCCAGAGTAAATGAAATATTCTAGTGCATATGTAATATATTTACAAGTTGCTTTTTACAAATGGTAAAAAGCAACTTGTAAAACTTGCGCCAAAACTTATGACGTAATGTTTCATAAGCAATAATAATAAGATATTATTAATAAGTTAATAAGTTATCCACATGAATATGAAGTAAATGGACTACTAATATACTTATAATATGGTTATCTTATGAGGTCAGTTTGTAAAGCCAGTTCACCATCATCTATTATATTATTTATTTAGCAAAATATTTGTTAGAATAAACGATTGTATTTAGCAATTTTATGTGTATCATGGAATTTCTTGAATAAAATGACTGCCTATTTCTTTTATAGGTAGATTTACATAGCCATATTGTTTTAAGTAATATCTGTATTCTGCGCACACGGTTTCAATACCTTAAGGGCCACTTAATACATACCAACGTGGCAAATGGCAAGGAATGTGTTGTATCAGAGAAAATATTCCTATATTATCTTATGGCAGTCACTTATAGTTATAATTACGTACCGTCGAAGAAGAATATTCTTAAAATGTTAAAAGTATAGATAGGTATACACATAAAGTATTTTTTTTACCAATGAGGAACAATATCCTTATTAATTCACTTAACAAGTTGTTGCTGAATAGTTCGTTTTATTTTTTTAATTAAAGTATTAATGTCAATGTATGTCTAATGTCTATGACCATTAATACGTAATTGTCTATGGCAACTGATAAAGCAAATAGTAACGAAATTCCCAAATGTACAAATCATTTCTTTGTTGTTTTATAATGCTGCAAGTTAACCAATATCAGATCGCTTAACTTAAAACCATGTTTGCCAAAATTACCAACAAAATCTCGTTAATAGACACCTAAACATATCCATTAAAAACAACCATAAAACTTCAAATTCATATGACACCTGATCTATACAAAACACATATTAATTATGTAAGCCAAAACAGTCCATGTGTAATTAAAAGCGAAATCATAAACGAATATACGAAGGTCGTATCTGGGTGGCATCTCGGGCACATCTGTTTGTGAAGATCCATATCAACTTCTGTGAAATCATTTAATCGTGCGCCTTGATTAATGGCATCCTTCGCAGCACATTAAAATATATTCTATTTACATAAAATAGCTATGATTTTACTGCCACTTTGATATTTGGTAGCCACCTGCATTGTTTATGTAAATATTTTTTTTAAATCTAAAGGATAACTAAAACATTTAATCCCCTCCAATGGAAAGACAAAATATTCGCTTCACATTGTATTATCTGATATCGTTTGCAGTTTTGGTTTTATTGTCTAATTATGGCGGGTTTTTAAAGTATTATATCTAATGTTTCCATTATAAGATAATTAACAGTATTGAATGATTAACGTCATATGTGCTACAGGTCATATTTATTGATACACATAATTTCAATGTCCCAAATGAATCAACTACTTACAATTGACTGTATCTTTTTTCACGTAAAAACTATGCGTATAAATAACTATTTCTTCTAATACAATTCAATGATCCTGTTTATGTTTTAAAACTTATGATCTTAAACGTCTAAGTAAATATGTTTATATATGGTAGCTGGTATATTTCTGATAGTGATGACATAACGTGCATCCTTTAATAGTAACTATTGCTATTTTATTTTAGTGTGTCAGTGTGCCAATCTATTTCGATATCAAAGTCCCAAAACGAATGATCCATATTTAGAGCAATATTACAAAAACGATTTACATATTACTAATACGTATGAAATCGCAGGCGCGTTATCTTAATGAGCAAGATCACATCGCAGATCACATCGCGTTGTCGCCCTGATGGCAGGCGCGTAGTGACAGATGCCTGGCCGATTGCGAAAGGCTCGCGCTAATAGATTACAAGGCCGGAGATAAATAAATATTATTGTTTTATATACGTACAAAGTTATTGAGGTGGTAGGGCTACGTAAATATTGCAAATGAAAACATAAAATTTTAAACTTCATATTATTTATTCATCTAAGTGTATGTGTATATCTTTACACGTTTAATAGTAAATAGATATCAAATGATACACCTATCGATATTAATGTACAAATCCCAGATAAAAAGGACCTGGGTCTCCCACATTCCCCCAAATGACACGACGGTACGAAAAACATCCTTCGAAAAAACTAGGTTAAAACTAATTTGAAGATCTGTTTTCTTATTCAATTGACTGTTCAATTCAAAAAGAAAACAGAAGGCTATTATAAAAATTGTTACAGATTTAATTGATTGAATTATTGTGTAGAAAATCTTTTCTAAATATTCGTAGCACCATTGACTTTAATATTTGAATGTTTATGCCAAATGCCAAAATATATCGAATATTGTTTTTCTGTATCTTTCACAATCCTTTTTTGTACTTATCTAAGTAAAATTTAATAATAAAATAATCTTAAGCAGATATAAATCATAGAATCATTATGATACAACTCTACGTGGAAAAGTTTCCTAAGAAAAGATTTCAACGCGTTGCTCGGGCGCTATGAGAATTTGCTTGTTAATTTTATTCATCGTAATTCAAGTTATTTACACATTATGTTATATATTCCGAACAATTTTCTTTTGATTTATAATAATAAATCATCTGATCCGCGTCTGACAGGCAAACTCAACTACACATTACCTATAATTTTCACTAAATAGTATTACATTTTTGAACATGCGTATTTTGTTCGTTGGCATTTTGGGAAATCATACAATTATTTAGTTTGTATGTGCAATGACAGTTACCTTAACAATTTACTACGAGGGTGAAAAATATTCTACTTTAAAATTAAATTAAAATGAATTCTCTTTTTCTATTTTTGTTGATAAATGTGGCACCTATATTTTCAAACATAGCCTTATTTTATTGAGCTACTTACATTCACATTTAAATTAACAAAAATAATTTTATATGGTAGTATGGTAGTAGTAATAATATGTACATACTTATATATTATCAATATATCAGTCAGTCAGCGTATGTCAGTAGGCTCTATGGGTGATTGAGCGGTTGCGTCAAGCTCGTGAGCCACTAACGAGATCACATGCCTAGATAGAGCCTTATTAATCTATTATCCACCGTTGTGTAACTCTCTTGATGCCTATCTAAATCCGTTCACTTGACAATTCTCACTTGAATCAGGCATTTTAAATAATAAATATCAGACTACATCACATACATTGATCTGACTCCGAAGTAAGCACTCGTGTTACAAATATCAGAATGAACAGTAGTATTATCAATACATATATACTTTTTAATAAATATGAATATATATAAGGACCAAAAAACGTGTGTTCCAATTTTTATCATAAAAGCCCATTCAGAATAAAAATACCAACACCCAATTTAAATTTATCTTAACGAAAATGGAAGGACCTCAAAAACTAGTTTAATTTATAAATAATATATTCACAAAATTACCAAAATGTTTACAAAACATATAAAACGAACAAAAACGAGTATAGTAGAGCACCAAAGCGCTGTTTAAGATTCGAGACATTTCTCAGCGGACGAAGGGCGCATGCGCAACACGGAATTGCATCATTTGTAGCAGCAACAAACCAAAATTAAATTAGTTAGACAAACATTGAATAGCATTGAGATAATAGCCCAATGATTTATCGAGCCGTGAAAAATGGCTTATTCGAGCCGCGGCGCAGCGTGAGTAATTTATATTATTGGGTATCGATAATCGCTCGCGGAGCGATAATAACGATTATGAGCACAATTTACGAACGTTTTGTGCCGACGGGCCGGAGCGAAATCTCCTTGTTCCTAATTCGTTATTCATGGAAGTACATCGGTGAGCATTACGCCACCTCGAACAGCGTCACGAGCACATGTTAAATTATTCGCCGACCCATCTCCGCGGTGCTGGCCATCAATCACGAATCGCGGGATCCGTGCGACCTGCCGAACGATATTAACACATCGACTGTAATACTATATATCGCATGTAGAACTACGAGTATGGTTGAAGTATACTAGACAGCATGAACACTTTAAGCATAATTCCAAATTACCTTGGGCAATAAATGAATTTGATCCAGTTGATCAAATATATTGCTATGACAATTTTTGTATGAAGGTTAGCACACATTAAAATGTACAGACGACAGCACATCAGACAATCCATTTTTGTTGCGAAACAGCCCTTATCACAACGACATAAGACTCCGCAGTGTTTACCCTGAAGTGCTGTCGTGTGTATAAATAGCAATATCCATGTTTCGAGCTATTCCTTACTAAGTCATTGAGACAAATCAAGATAATACTGGCTCTATAGGAAAATATTTTGTCTGATCATATTACCATTAACTTTCCCAAAATAGGTTGAAATTGATTTTTAACTTATTACATAATACTAACAGACCCTGTACAATAAGTCTAATAGCATAAAAATGTACATGTATGACAGAAACTTATAATATTTACAAAGATATTAATATGTAGGTATCAATATTTTAACCTAATTTATATTCTGTTTCTTTTTGATTATTTATAAATATACATAAATTTACATTCTACTTTAATTGGAACAAAATGTTTTATATTTTTTTCAATATACTTGATAGCTTTGGCCCTCTTTAGACCTTGTCTGACAGAATTAACATTAACATAATAGCCGGTCGAACATTATAGTCGCAGTATCAGAATTATACTCCTGGTGTATCATCAAAGTGCAATCGAAGAGTGCAGATGCAATTATAGTCAAAACATCAGTTTTTCGGAAAATCCATTAATGCATTGCAAAATAATACGTCCATTTCATTTCAGAACTATAAAAACGACCAATTAAATAGGCATTATCATGAATAATGTATTATTATTTACGAATGCAAGTTCCACGATTTCGGACAGACTCATAAAGTTTTAACGATTATGGGAAACATGAATTACTCAAGGGTTACTTTATAACAGACGTGGGAGTTGCCCCGTTACTTTGTCAATATTTTTTTAAATAATAACGGATTTCTTTGTATAAGCGATATCCGACTGTAGAAACAACGAAGTAGCCACTTGACGCTACTTTTTCTAAATTTCTCTTAAAGCCCAACCTAGTTTTTGTTTGCTGAAGGTGGGTAAATAGGCTTGCTGTCCTTTGGACTCCGTTAACCTATTGAGGTATGCGAACGTGATAGTATGTAAAATAGCAGGAAGACACGTTACGAAACAGTTAAAAGGAGATTATTAATAAACATATAGGTACCTAATACTAATACTACCGTATATTAAACATGTTAAAAATAAACTTTTGTCTGCATGGATTGTATATAGACCAGAAATGTATCCAAACAGTGAAAATAGCATAGCTGTAAAGTTAAATGACGATTTCAACAAGGAAAATTAAATCATAATGTTATCAATTCATTGGCCATCGGCATAATGCTCAATGCATATGTCAATCTCACTAAGGGCTAAGTACATAAACGCCTGTAATGATCATCCGCTTACCACGGTATCTTATCGTTTACTTGTAGCGTTGAGTGAGAGCTTTACTGGTATCGTACTAGTAGAAGGTATGTTGTTGTTGTATGATTTTAAACTTTCGAGTTCCATTACCGTCAGTAATAATTAGTATTATTTATTGCGAACTAGTGTAAACTACTACTACAAGTTCGTTTCAGTTAAAGCTTTGCTTTATCGATGTGAACTTTTTCTCATATTCGAATTAAACCGTAGAAGCCAATCAAATGTTTATTTTTAATGTTTTTATCATCGCACTCAAGATATGTCACCTGATGGAGCGAAATATTTTTATTTCCTTGTTTTGATGGGGACGAAATTTTCTGAAAAATTACATCATCTACAAAGTCGCAGGCAAATCTATACTTATAATAAATCTGTGGAGAGGTCAATTCTGTACATGAAATATATTTTCAAAATAACTATCAGGGGGTGATTAGTGATCGATACTAATGCCAAAAATACAATCAGTAAAATTTTTGTCTGTCTGTCTGTCTGTCTGTCTGTCTGTCTGTCTGTACATTCCTTATAGAAACAAAAACTACTCGACCGATTTTAACGAAACTTGGTACAATTATTCTTCATACTCCTGGGCAGGTTATAGTATACTTTTCATCACGCTACAATCAATAGGAGCAGAGTAGTGAAGGGAAATGTTGGGAAAACGGGAGAAGTTACTCCATTTTTTAAGCTTCCGTCGCGTGTGCCGCCTTAATGGTTAAACTTACATAGAAATCATGTATGACGGAAATAGTCTTTAAAATATTAACCATAAACGCGGGTGACACCGCTGGCACAGCTAGTACGATATAAATTGCAATTCGGGTGTTGTACGTTCGCTTTTTTAATTTAGAATTTTCTAAAGACGCACGATAAAACATTTAGAAGCGTATATCGACTTTTTATAAACTGAATTCCACGTATTAAAACCGCAAAAAGAAGATTGCGTAAGATAAGAAAAGTGTACGTTTCCATATCATGTGATTTTTTTTTATTATTGCATAGGTTATTAAATATGAATATATTGTAATAATTTCGGACTTGTGTTTATTTTGTACTTACTCCCCGTTTATGGTGAGTCCACACCTGTGCAAGCGAGCGTAAAGTGCTTTGCATGTATCTTAGAAGCTAGAAAATTATATTTTTAGTATCATCTATATAAGTAATCATATGAAGCTAACAGAATTATAGCACGTTTTCAAAAATTTCGTTTCACCGTTCGCGCTATAAGCTCGTACATTTTCGGATTTAAATTAAATTGTTTTCAAACTCACATTCCAAACTCAAATTAAAATGTATTTATTTATGTAGGCCTTTATTAAGGTACATTATGTACCTACGCTATGCGCTTACAGCAACGTTTGTACTGATCGTTGCTGTAAGCTCATACCGTGCTCAATTCTTTGGTGTTCACCATACGTTAACTGATGTAGATCCGGCTTTACAAAGAGGCAATCTCAAAAGTAATAGTTGCCGAGTAAGTCAAGTAGGCAGGTAGTGATCGTGCCACCGATCGGTAGCTAATTAAAAGCCTCAAGATGACAGGCGTACATTATCATTATTGCACCACTTTTGGAACTCTGGTAAAAGGAGAGAGGGTATTTCTTGGCGAAAGGGTCCAAATTGTTGTAGTCGTAAGTATAATCAGATGTTGATTTACATATAGGTAAAGATAAGTTTATAGTAAACCTTCAACGTATACCAAGCGGTACGCAATAAAAGCTATGAGAGCTATGTTAGGTTGTGTTGCAAAGCACTGTTACCTTCTTTGTATCATCTTTCTAGCGTATATCTCGTTCTTGTTATCTTTTTTATACATATATTAACAAAAAGTTTTACTAAAAATATTTTCACATATATGTATTCTATAATAAATTTACATCCCGTGAATGATTGAACAACCACTACTCCTATTCACTTACGAAAGCATAATCTTAGCCCTTCACTTCTCATCGTTGCTATAATTTCGCATCGATTTTATACAATTTCCTTGTACATTCTCCCTAAGATTAAACTATATGCGTGATATTTGCCTTTGAAGAAATTCCAATTTCTTCATCAATCAATCACACGCGTCGGCGGCATCCTTTCATTTTAATTCTGAATAAAATGAACGAGCTTATATACATATATATATACAGTATATATAAAAATCTTAAATATGAACAGTTATTAACTAGTTTTTGAAAACATTATACGATATTTATTTTACCAATATTGATTGTAAAACGTAGAAACCATATTCATGATACTTGCAGACATTATAGCGTAATCGATAGTATCTAATAACCACACATTGGTTATCAATCATTGAGACAAGAAATACATGATTGAATTAAACTCAGTCATACATTATATAAATATGAAATACACGATTTAGTTGTATGTATTAAATTGTGTTGCAACATACTGCTGCAGTCTTTAGACACTACTAATAGTTGAGTGCACTAAAAAGGCAACTGATCGATAAACAGTTGACATACGGGCGGTACATGTGGGTTGAAAGTGTTGACATACTAAATCATCGTTGCAATATGGAATAAGTTTTATTTTGATAATCAGACTGGCTCAATCTTATACTTCAACAGAAAAAAAATAACGTCTCGGATATTTCCTACGTATTTTTCTTAACTTTTCTACGCTCGTCTCTTGATGAGACCCTACATTCCAATATGTGTTAAATGGAAACTCGTTTGAAACGTCAAACTAGTTTTCTATTAACACTAACAGCTAACAGGCAATTAAGTATTTTTTAAGTCTGCATACGTCAGGCTGAACAATCAATTATGATGGATCAGTTCCACTCTTGTTACGAAGTCTAATGATGACTTTCTTTTAAAATATTACAACAGCTAGTACTTTCACTACAAGGAACAGTGATTAATTAATTCGAAGTGAAGACAAGAGATCTACAAAAAGTATACTAACTTAATAGAAATAACAAAGTAATTAATTATATTTATATTCGACAGTCTTTAATGTTTCCTATATGCAAGCTGTAGTAAATGTATGTATTATTTAAATTATATGTTAACATTCTTTTTAAAAGCATAGGGACTTCATTAACTTTATAAACTTTAATAGAAACCAATAAAATGACATCGCCCATTTAGGATAGAATATTAAAATAAATTTATTCATATTTTATCTATCTTTAAATGTTACGTAGATAGATCAAATAGCAGCTTTTAAGTAAAATAACTCTATAATGCGGTTTAAGGAGCTTGCTGTTCCTTGGACTCTACCCGCTACTTCGGGGATTATGGAGGTGGTGATATTATAGTGATATTACAATTTCTTACAGTTTAAGCAATCTACCCATTTCCATGGGGACCCGTCTAAGTACGGGACATAACGCTAGAATAATGATGATGAATTATTGTTTTCATTTCGTGGCAGCCAGTCGACTCACGCGCAAGTCACCGGCGTCGTACGCGGACGGAGTGTACATGATGGCTGGCGCTGACAGACCTGGTGCCAGGTCGCTCTCCAAGCTCTTCATGAGGGGGCAAGATGGACTGCCCTCGTTGGCCAACAGGACAGCTTTACTCGCTTTCTTTGGTAAGAAAGATTTCATGATTGATTAAAAATTTTACTTAACACATAAACATACATACATACACTCATACGTACATATATATGTGTAATCACTTCGTATATGAGCTATGTAATATTGTTATATGTTTTAATTTACTGGAAAAACCCGTGAAAATAAAACCAAGTATTGCTATTTAACAATTACGACAGCTGATTGTATAATTGACTGAAAATCCAAAGTCACAGGATCAGTTTCTAGTCAAAAGACTTTAAAAGAAACAATAATAATAATTCCCCTTATTATTTTTCACCAAATTCTCAAAGTCTAGGGGAAAATCTAATGAGGATAACTAACAACTCCATTTAACATATTTTTAACAATCTGCAGAAAATAATTAAAAGAAACCCATTGAATTCTTCAAAGAATAATTACTAAACCAATATCGTAACCATGCCGGCTGCTATCTCATCTGGAAAAATCGATATGGATGTACTGTTAAGGAAATATCATCTAATAATTATCATACATGGCCCACGTACACAATTCCGCATTGATGTCTTTGACCATGACGCAATCGCAAGGGGAACGTTAGTTCACGGCTCGCAATTGCGTGCGATATTCAAACGCCATATACCATTACGTATGTATATAGGTACATAATCCAACTTATTTGATTAAATAATTAAGAACTCATTCTCACAGGATTATGGTGGACTGCCTTAAATAAGATAACTGTTGTTGCTAACTATTTTTGATATAATGTCCACATTGACTTATTTTTAATTAATTTTCAAAGAATCTGTACCAATTCTTGAGGACCGATTTAATTGATAAAGATCTGCACAAATAGAAAATTTTAAACTAACTAACTAAATTTCACGCCACTTCTCTAGCGGGGTAGGCAGAGAGAACTGAATTTTTTATTCTTGGTAAACAACATAACAAAATTAAATTAATATCATATTACGCTGCGGTAGGTAACCTTCGTCACTGCATACCTATCGACCAATCGAAGTACCATCTTATTGCATTCTCAACTCAATTAAATAACATCTTCGATATCGAAGACCTACTATTTTTTTCATCCCACAGTAAGGACCTACTTTTTTTTATATGAACCCATCTCTTGACGCATAGAACAGTGTTACTTCCAAATTTAATCAACTTTTCATAGCATATTTCTTGGTTTCCAGGGCAAGTGGTAACTGGTGAAATAGTGATGGCGTCCGAATCGGGTTGCCCTATCGAGCACCACCGCATCCCGGTGGAGAAGTGCGACCACATGTACGACCCGGAGTGCAAGGGCGTCAAGTACATGCCCTTCGTGAGGGCCGCCTACGATCGAAGCACTGGACAGAGCCCGAACAGCCCTAGGGAACAAGTAAGGAAAGGAGTTCTCCAACTTTAGTAGTGAATTAATAAGTAATTAATAATTGTAACTGAGCTCTTGTTTGTAACCTACAAACAAGAGCTTCATCGCGATTAGTAACTGGTGTCAGATAACACACAAAATCTTTGTCACATATAAACCAATGACAGAAAATTTTAAACAATTGTCCGTACGCAAAAAAACATTATACAATATTTAATTTTTTATTTGGTATAAAATAATAAGTGTTTATTTTTTCGTGAAATATTATGTTCTTTTACACATAATATGCAAACGTTAAGTTTACAAATTTCTTTTATTAAACTAGTTAATTTTCCTTTTTTGATCTCAATTGAAATTAGTCGTCGGTTATGATACATTATGGCTGCAATGTTAAAAATTATGATGTTGTTTATCAGATGCTGTCTGATCAGATTAATAAAAATAAAAAATAAATACAGGTTTTGGTAGGAGTTATACTCGTAGTCCAAACGCAAATGCAGCATTCTATCTGCAGACGTTCTATATATCCAAATAAGTGACTCTTATACGAATAAACAACAACAAATATGTATTTAAAATAAATATTACATTAACAACGTACTATGATGCACATATGTAAATGCAGTTCGTGAGAAGACCAGAACGTGAACCGCCAAAAGTGGCGCCAATTAGTCCACAGTAGTCATGATTCAACGCCAATTAGCGGAGAACACCACTTGATTTTATCGGATCCACCGAATCGCAATCGATTTCTTGCCACTAACGAGATGTTACCACACATAACGATGCTTATATTTATTCAGAGGACAAAATGTCACGTCTATCGCGTCTACTTTTCAATTTGAGAATTTCATTATACTTACATTCTATAAAGTTTAACAAAGAATTATAAACCACATGTTTAAAATATGCAAGGCAATTTTGAAAATATGTAATAGAAAATAAAAGGTATTTATTCGTGATGATAGTTATCTGTAAATTAATCTAATGTTCTAACATGATTATTATGGTGTTTAAATATTTGCATACAAAATGCTAATATCTTTATTGCAATAAAAACTTTAAAACCTGGGAAATATGAACACCTTTTGAAGATGTAGAATGTTTTTTGCAATAAAAATATAATTTTCAATTTAATTATAGAATAACTATGAATACAAATCAAAATATAATTAATAATTTCATTCTAGACTATTCGCCCATGGTTTTGGCGAATATTTCATACCACGCCCGAAATCCTTGAAGGGATAAGCAGAGTCAAAAGGGCAGCAAACCACTCTTTGACCACTTTTAGCTATAAATGAAAGTGGCTAGTTTGTCGCTTATACAATCACATGCTTAAATATTTCTCCATATATATATATAATCAACATAAGGCAATAACGTTCGTAGGTACTCCGTACAGTTCCGTAAGTTACATTTTTTTTTTATGTATAAACGCTTGAAACAAATTTAGCTTTAATCTGAGGCCCGTATACAATGTTGTATTACTACATACTTCGTCTTATCCTGTAAAAAGCAATTGTCATGGGTGACCTCGTTCGCTAAGGATCGTACACGACGTTGTAAATCATCTCTTATCTCCGCCCTTTACTTTTTGTTCCAAATTAAAACGTGACTTACTGAAATGCGCATCCTTTTAGCTATTCACTTTAATTCGTTTGTCGTCTAGAGGACTGAGTGGAACCTTGAATGCATCCTGCACTTGAGTTACGGAATGGTTACTTTTTTTTTCATAATAATTAGTTAACTTTCTATATCGATTTTAATGCAATGATAAGATTTTATTTCAATTTTTACTCGTAGTAAGCTGAACTTTATGTTAAGATACACATATAAGAAATGGACTATTTTTCCAAAAATAATGTTTATAGTCCGTGAGTTAGATTATCAAAAAATATTAAACACGTATTTTTTTCTCTATCTTATACTCGAAAAATTACAATGATACAGTGCTTTAAAATCTGAAATGGGGCGCTTTACTTTACATGGACGATACAATTTTACACACCTAGTGACGTAACGCGGTACTGTACGCGCTGTATCTTCATCATTTTTGGTGTGCTGAACAAAAGAAAAAGATTATAAACAATATATTTTTGTAATCTCAATAATGGACTAAAAAATTATTATAATAGCGTATATATAATTAGTATAATAGCGTATTGTTTCTTTGAGTGAAACAATGTAAATATAACGGGATAACTATAGATGAATTTTCCGTGTCTTGAGTACTCATCTCCTGAGCCTGATCACTCTCTAAACTATTACTCAGAGGTATTATATGTTTTTTACACACTTACCTACTTAGTTCTTTGTATGCTTTTCCAATTCATAAAGCTTGACTTACAGGTGGTAATGTTTGATGTAATTTCTTGTGAGGCGGAAACTGAGATACAATCAATGCAATTATTAGTAGGTAATGATTTAAGATCTTACCTCGGAAATAATTAATAACGATTCATCTTGGTTTCCCTAACAGAATCTGGAGCCACGGCCATGATAACTACAGTAGCAATCATCTTTGATTAAATTGAACTGGGGTTCATGAACTAATGTGATAAATAAGTCTACGCAATCTTGACAAATAAGATTATTGGTAGAAGAAGAAATATCGTTGTGGTTAATTTTGATTAGTGTCATAGTACTTCAGACGTATGTAGTTTAATTTTGACGGCCGTGCTTAAGCAACCATGTATATTACTAATATGCAGTTTGTATGCAAGCGACTTCTTTTGGGTAGAGAAGTACCTATTTTTTAGTCAAAAACCTTCGCAGAGTGTCAACAACTCTCAAAAATTTTACAGCTGAATTTTTTTTCTAAATTAGGCACGGTTCTGATTAGATACTTCAGATATGATCATTATCATTATCAGCCTACACTCTCACATTGCCGGATATAAGCCTTTCCTAAGCCTACTTAGTCCAAGAAAACACTTTCTGCATAAATTCGAGGTCACATCAGTCCTTTTTTTAACCAATTAATAAGAATATATTTTTAAGAGAATATTATTAAGTTGCATAGCATGCAAACATAGTCTTATTAACAGCATAAGGTCGAATTCCGATCAATAATCCGTAATGACCCGCACCTAACCTAGTTCCACTAATCTTACGATGCTTTAAGGATTGGCAAGTATGTCGCTAATTTGCTATTAAAGTTGATACAATCTCGATCTGCGCGTTAGAACGTTAATTCAGTAGATTCTGTACTTGGTATGACTTACCTACTGTTAAATTGATTTTATAAGGCATTCTGTGTGGAATTGAAGTTGAAGAACATAAAGTAGTATTATATAATTGTATATTTATTTTTCCACTATACGAAACATTCGTACTTGTTACCTCTTTTAAAAATAATATTCTCCTTAACCTCAGCAAAGCTGCATTCGACAACCTGACGTCAGAACGGCTGGCCACACTCTTTTCATGTTTTGTCACTGCTCGTCGAGGTACTAGATAGTATGATTTAGGTATCAAATAGTATCAAAAAGGTTTTGAACTTTAATAGACTCCAAATATAAAATATCGCACTTGGTCCAGGGGTTCTGACGCTTACGAATAATTACTTAGGAATGTGGCAGAAGAAATGAGAAAATCTACACAACACGGAAAGTTATAGATAAACCTTAATTTTGTCAGTTAATTTAAATAACACTGATACGAAAAACATTTTAGATTTTTAAACATCTAATCGACAGGGAAGACAGTTTTAAATATCTACTCGATGAGCATAATATAAACATTGTATAAATTCACCAGTTACAAAATTTTATAGGAAAACTAATGAAATATTTTCAACATAATCTATCTGGTGTCTATAATAGGTGATAAACTATGTTTACAAGTGTAAAACAATCTTATTAAATGTACTTAACTCTGATTATTTGTTGACTGACTTGCTCGTTCTGCCTTGATGACTGGCTCGATGGCTCATTCAGTAGTGACCCTGCCCCATGCGCCAAGAGTTGTGGGTTCGATCCCAACACATTCGTGTGATGAATACTTGTGTTTGTTCTGTATCTGGGTGTTAATATTGAATATTTAAGTAGGTATAATTTGTAATACCACTATTGATTCTGATATCCGTAACACAAGTGCTTAAGCTACTTACCTCGGAGTCAGATCAATGTATGTGATGTCGTCTGATATTTATTAATACTTATTATTATTATTGTTCCAGATAAACCAAATGACGTCTTGGATCGACGGCAGTTTCGTGTACAGCACGAGTGAGGCATGGGTGAATGCAATGAGGTCATTTCAGGTGCCATCCAGCAGCCACGCCTGCGTCTTTACGTACATTTCTATGCTAATATCTTAACTCACTTTACCTAACAACATTATTGTCTCCGTATACGCTCAATTTCATTCCTTGTTTTTAAGAATTTATTCTTCGAGGTGGATTAGTCAACGCTATTTCTAACAAAAGAAAAGTGGAACCAATTCCCAAACACATCCGTCTATAGAATACAACATTTCCTGTACTTAGATAATCACTTTAATGATTTCCGTACTAACAATTTATGTTTAGACTTTCATGTTATTTTTTCTGTGTATCTAGTTTTTTTTTTAAGAAATGCGACAAACTGCAACATCTTGTAATATATGATACGTCCGTACCATAAGAGCATTATTTCTGCACTGAAATATTTAATATTACAAAATCTTTTTGACATTGCTCTGACTATACAAAAACTAGAATAAACCACATTGAGAGCTAATTTATAAAAGCAACATTGCAACCACAAGTCATCAAATATACCTAATTTGAAGACACAAATGGAGCTGTAATGTGACAAGTGATTGAAAGCCGCAAACGGACTTTGACTTGTCGGTGACCGGGTTGGAACCGTTGACGCGGAATAATTAACTTCAAACGTTGTTTAAATCAAATTTGGTATTGCAGAATGGGAGCTTGGCGAGCGAAGGCGGAATGCCTCTTAAGAACACAAAAAGAGTGCCTCTTTTCAACAACCCCGTCCCACACTATATGAGAATGCTCAGTCCTGAGAGGCTATTTTGTAAGTAAATACGATAATTATCTAGCCCACAACTAAGCTTGTATACAATTTCTGTAAAAAATAAGAAACGGATAGATGTACTTATAATAAAATGAATCGAGTAAAAATGACCGCAGACATCAAACTATTTTTTCTTTGCAAAATTTGAACTCGATTTTGGTTGCTGCTTTTAGCCAAATAACTGTTCATAGCCAAATAAGAGGCCCGTAATTACACATTACTAACATTTGGTTTCACCAGCCCTTTCCTTGTAATATGAGTATACATGAGATACATGAGATAATGTCCACTTAAATTACTTTTCAAAAGATCTAAAATTAGGCTACATTGTATATGTCCAACAATCGAATTTGATCATTACCATTGTACCTATAGCCAAAATTTACTGAGGGCATTAATTTAATGCAATATTTTATGAGATAAGATTATTTCTGAATAAATCAAAAAAATATAATCATAGAAGTAGGCAACTATTAATATAATGAAATGGTCGTAATAGCTACATTTTACATAAATAAATGTAAATTGCAGTCTTCAGATATTTAATACTTATAGGTTATTTGTTGGTTGGGAACGCATTATATTATGTAGGTACCTGCATTGTCTGAAATTAGAAATTTAATTGCTCAATTCATTAATCATTTTTATTTACCAAGCACTCTAATCGAGCTTCATCAGTCAAGACTGGTCTAATTGACAAGGCCGAACTTGATATCTTAATTACACGCCAAGAGACAAACTGATATAATAATATGAACTTTCTCTAATGGTGCCAGAATGTTTTCACTTACTGATTTCTCCTATGAATATATCTCTAAGATCATTAAAGCCATGTCATGGTGATAAGTTCTAAATGTCGGTACTTTCGTACATAAGGGCCAAGGTCTATTTTCATCTTAAACTTTTTAAGTTTTCTTTGTTAAGTTAAGTATAAGTCATTTATTTAGCATCTGGCATTTGTTAGTTGTCGTGATATTTAAAAAAAAATACTTGTATATACTTGAAAGGGTTTTCCAACTACATACATAAATGTATTATATTAGTCTTGAATCCATATCCTCGTGTTCCTAATTTCACAATAGATAAAAAATACTTATAGGGACCTTAACGCGATATTTGCCTTTTTTGGCGGATATTATTTTTGTACTAAACCTATTGTCTAAATTGTCACTATTATTATCAATTTATTTAATTAGTAAAGTAGCATATTCACAGTGGCATCCTTCATTAGACTCCTAAACTTGGAGATTGGAAGAGAAAATTACCTATAAGCAATGGTTCTGAGTATAGTCTCTTTTGCCCCAGTGCTAGGAGACCCCCGCACGAACCAGAATCCAGCCATGGTGACGTTCGGCGTCCTCCTGCTGCGGTGGCACAACGTGGTGGCGGCGCGCGTGCACCGACAGCACCCGGACTGGAGCGACGAGCAGCTGTTCCAGCGGGCCAGGCGCATCGTCATAGCTAGCTTACAGGTATATTGAAAATATTATGCTAACAAACGTGGTACGAGAACATAATAGGTATATATACTTATATAGAAGGGGAAAGTGACAAATGGCTAGCTCATGATTGTGTAGACACAATCACAAACCCAAAATACAATAAACGGGTATGGGTCCTATGTGCAGAATAAGTTCGGCGCAAGTCACATTGGTCACCTGTAATTTTAGACATATTTTTTTTATCTTGCCAATTGTAATTTTTTACTTTCTGTTATTTAATAAACGGTCTTTTTATTTTCCAGAACATCATACTTAACCAATACGTGCCATCGTTTCTCGGAGTGCCCATCCCGAAGTATGAAGGCTACAAGGCAGAAGTAGCACCGGGGGTGACTCACGAGTTCGCGGTGGCCGCATTCCGCTTCGGACATACCCTGGTCCCACCAGCCATACTGCTACGCGACAGGAACTGCCGGTATGGCAGAGCGCCTGGAGGACATGACGCGATTAGACTCTGCCAGACTTGGTGGGACGGAAACGTAAGTATCTTATAAAAAGTAGCAATAAAATAAAACCTTTGTATTATTTACGCATCTATACATTTTGATGCCCCTACAACATGTAATGTCAATCACGTACAAAATTAGTCGAATGGGTGAAAGTTTCATTATGGCCTTTGCTGAATTATAATGAGGCTAAAAAAACTAAGGGAAATACTCGTAATCAAGTTAGATAGTACCATTTACCAAAAATGGTACTATCTAACTTGATTATACCCATCCTCATAATATGCATAAATCCCTTCAATGAAAAAAAAATACAAATGGAAGCATTGAAACAAATTTAGCAAAACTGTTTTGGAAGAAATCAAACCAAATATAAAATTATTTTAATAAACTTTAACAGAGTGACTTTTGCAGACGTAATTCCACAAACACATCAATAACGTCAGTAAGAAACAATACATATCTTTGTTACAGGATGTGGTATCTCAAGTACCGATAGAAGAAATACTCATGGGAATGGCATCTCAGCTGTCTGAAAGAGAAGATGCTTTGCTATGCTCGGATGTGAGAGACAATCTCTTTGGTCCCATGGAATTTTCTCGCAGAGATTTAGGAGCCCTAAATATCATGAGAGGTCGAGATAACGGTCTTCCGGATTACAACACTGCACGGTATGTCAAATAGAAACCTTATTTGAATGGGAATTAGTTCTGTTTTCTTGTGTTTTACGAAAAAACTTAATTGCAGAGAATATTTTGGTTTGCCGAAAATAAAGACTTTTAACGAGATCAACCCGCCTCTATTCGAAGATAATCCTGATTTACTACAAAAGCTAATTCAAGTTTACGATGGAAAACTAGACAACATCGACGTGTACATTGGTAGGTACATTGCAAAATAAATTTTCTTGCAACATTATCCTCACTTCTCTCTCCACTCACACTTTATATTTTATAGAAACAAGGGTCGTTTTTTTTTTACTTAAAGCACTTATTATTTTGCAGGTGGTATGCTAGAATCTACTGGCCACCCTGGGGAGCTGTTTAGAGCAATCATACTTGACCAATTCACAAGAATACGAGATGCTGATAGATTTTGGTTCGAGAACGACAAAAACGGGTAAGATTTATAATACTTTTTCATCCCAATTATTCCCATATTTGGATCAGCCCTAGAAGTGGACAGTAAATCACTAAAATGTCTCGTGCAGGATATTTACACCTGACGAAATTGAGGAGCTCCGGCGCATCACCCTGTGGGACGTGATCGTGAACAGTACTGCTGTGGGGCCTGGAGACCTGCAGAGAGATGTGTTTCACTGGAGTTCAGGAGATCCATGCCCTCAGCCGTACCAGCTCAACGCCTCAAAGCTGCCGCCTTGCAAATACTTGAGAGGATATGATTACTTCGAGGTGAGGAGAAATTCCACTCAAAATATATACTATGATACATTAAACAATGTAGTAATACAAATATTTTTAAGTAATATGCTCTATCGACAAACAATGATATTATAAATTTTCACGCACATGCCGAATTTCACAAATGTGTAACGACGTCTCACTACCATGAGAAATAGATTTTCTCTTTGTGTTTATTTACCACGCAAACGTTACATATTCCTTCCTACTGGGTATATTATTTACAAAAATTATTCTTCGTTCAAGCTAAGTTAAAAATTTAAGCAATTTAATCCATCTACTATAACTAAAAGTGTTATTGGTCTTATTTACCAGGGCAACGAGTTCGCGTACATCTACACGTGTCTGGCGCTGGCATTCGTTCCGATCCTGTGCGCGGGCGCAGGGTACGGCGTCGTCAAGCTACAGAACAGCCGCCGTCGCCGCCTAAAGATACAACAGGAACATCTCAAGAATGCACAGTACAAAGGTAACATAACTATGTACTTCTAAACTTTCATCCGATATCAGATTAATATTCTTTTATTAAGAACGTATTAAAGTATTGTTTATCATTAGCTCTTATTAACAGATGCCACTTGAAACGTTTGCTTTGAGATTCTCGATTGCAAAATAATTGGCTATCTCGTATTTATGAACTTCATAGAGCTCTTAAATTAGGATCTTTATAAAAAATTGCAAACGCGAACTCACCTTATAATACTAAATCCGATCAATATCTTTGTATCTATATTATATCAAATTAGATGTCTAATTGTTTGATTTGTCCTTTGTACTACGGTAAATATCCTACTAAAATAATATAATCATTGTACCATAATTTTTTTGTCTAGCACTTAGGTAAAGCTACGTAAGACCAACGTTTATTATTATTAAATAAATATATGTATTAATGACCGCCCAGTGGTCAAAATTCACTTTTTTTTAATATACAATATTTATTAAAAATACATAAGCTCTCTGCAGTCCTTCTCCATATAAACTTCAACTGTGCTAAATCGCATACTTCTCCATCCGCGGAATGTTCGTAAAAAGGGGTACAAAGATTATGCTTCACGTATTAATTTATAGATAACTATGGCCTTGACCCTAACAAAAACAAAATATTTCTCCCCAGGTTCGGTAGACAAAATGGTATGCCGTGAGTGGGTGCACGCGTCCCTGAAGCGGCTGGTGAAGCTGCGGCTGGGCCCGGAGCCGGCGCTGCATGTCACCGACCGCAAGGGCGACAAGCTGCGGACCGTGCCGCTTGACCACACTGAACAGCTTACAGTGTTAGAGAGTCAGGTACTTCACAGCATGGTGTACATGGATGCTGACATATTATTGTTAGACTAAAGCTAAATTCTTCAGTTCAGACTTAAATCCCTGTTCTAAACCCTGTTCTAATTTAAATTTCCAATTTACTAGTACGTAAGATGGGACTAACGGGCAGAAGAAGTGGTTGCATATCATGTTACGTTACATATAATTGCATGCAGCGTAACCTTATTGGTGAACACGCCTTTAACACAATTTTGTATTCTTTCTCAAGAACAGACGTCGATGTTCCCTATGTCTTTGATTTCGTGGCCTAATCACTTGACTCGAGTGGTCTGCGCCCTGGCACATAGGAATGTGACGAAGTCTGTCTGTAATAATGAAAGTTTAATCAAATTTGTCTCTAATATTTATTTCAAAGATCGCCTAATAAGAGAAAACGGTTTACAACTCTCTATTTGGTTTCACAGAACCTGATTATTTGCCCTCTACTGATATACCGTATATTGTGTTGTGTATTCTTAAACAGCAGGATTACCATAACTGTATATTGCATTCACAGGAGGGTCGTAGCAATAAGCGGCCACTGGTGCTTATCCGTGCTCCGCGAGAACACGACCTTGTACTGGAGATGGACACCGTCGCTTCTCGGCGCAAATTCCTAGTGAAGCTAGACACTTTCCTCGCACAACACAAGAAGGGACTAAACCTAAGCCAGGTAATGAAAAAAATATTTTGGCTACAATCAATATATAAAAAAATCAATGCCACTTTTCATTGTAATTTTATAACTCAAGAACGGGCTCACCTATCCAAACCAAATGTTTAGACTTTGTTCGGACTATTTAGTAGATGGATTATGTGAAGTTTGCACAAAATCGGTAGAGCGGTTCTACATTTATCACATTTTTTGTAACAAATTAATTCAGTAAATGGCGGATCATTTTGTTAATGGGGATTTTGCTGTCAAATTGAAACTTTTTTAAATATTTCACTTTATACGTAGCGAAGTACGTACCGGGCTGCTAGTACGTTATAGTTAAGTATTCGGTTTTTAATGCGGCATCATAAGTAGAAGGACCTCGCCTTAGGCTGGTTTCAATCATTCTTTCTTGCTAACCGCCTGCGCAGGTGCCAAGCGCGACTCGTAAGACCGTATTTGTATTTTAGCGCGGGCGGTAAGCGCGGCCAGTTCTACAGTATGAAATGATACAAGGCAACAGCTGACTTGTAGCTCTTGTCTCTTAACACCCGCACCGACGTAGGCGTGATTTTGAACCCATAACATATAACCGTTCAGCTATAAACGATTAACGTAGAATTAAGACCATCTTCATTAGTTTCTGTGAATGTATAACGAAACTTAATCGAACTGTAACCTTTTAGGGTCATAGAGAACAAATTCTGGCTACAGCAGAAACAAGAGAAAGAAGACAACGAAAACTGGAACACTTCTTCAGAGAAGCTTATGCTATCACATTTGGACTGGCACCCGGTGAGAAACGAAGACGGAATGAGGATGCAGATCCAGAGGTATATTTTAAATGCCAAAGGTTTAATTAAATTTAGGTACTTGGTATATACTGGTATTGATATAAACAATGTTTTTTCAGTCAATAGTAATGAGGACATCCCTATCAAAAGGCGAATTTGCAAGCGCTCTTGGCATGAAAGCCGATGCAGTATTTGTGAAAAAGATGTTCAATATCGTGGATAAAGACAGCGATGGTAGAATTTCCTTCCAAGTAAGTATACTAATAAAAATTATCATAATAACGTCTTAAAATAATAAAAATGCTCATACAAGTTTATACATCTAACCCAACCCAGTTTTTATATTGACCAAAAGGGTTAATGGGGCCGCCACCTTGATTCTGCCTATCCCTTCGGAAATTTTGGGTGCGATGATACATTTATATGTTTTTAAACTTCCTTCAGGCACTAGTATCTCACAAAGTTGGGGTCACATAATAGTACCATATCATTATTGTTTGTAAGGCCTGTGACCTGTGTGTTATTTATATGTATGTATGTATGTATGTGAAATACACAAACTTATCGATATCTATATCGATTGTTTGGGCAGACTTGATATTCCATCTACTCTATTTTAGAGTTGAGCAATTCATTATTCCGTATCATCTTCATAAAAAAAAATCTAGGAATTCTTGGACACCGTCGTCCTATTCTCGCGCGGCGCGACAGAAGACAAGTTGCGGATCATCTTCGACATGTGCGACAACGACCGCAATGGCGTCATCGACAAGGGAGAGCTCAGCGAGATGCTGCGCTCGCTGGTCGAGATCGCGCGGACCACCTCGCTGAGGGACGAGCACGTCACTGAGCTCATTGATGGCATGTTTTCGGTGAGTGATAGGTATACATTACATAAAGCTACTTATGGAAGACTACTTCGGGATCGGTATTTTGAAAAACCCGAAACATGATAGTAACTGAAAGTCAACAAGCAGTTGAACGAAGACTGTTCATAAAGATTAAAACTTGATATTAATGCATCATCCAATTACAATATCATCAAACGTAATAAAAAATCGGTTGCTTAAAAAGTGCATACAAATTACTATGAAAAAGAACTCGCAAAAACTTATTATTTTTGAAACAGTAGAAAGAAAAACTACAAATACATATAAAATCTAGAAAACTTACTTTGGTCTACCAATTTTTTTTACATATTATTAAATAAATCATTACTTTTATTTTAAAATAATTTGTAATGTTTGTACACAGGATGCTGGCTTACAACATAAAGATCACCTCACATATTCTGACTTTAAAGTTATGATGAAAGAATACAAAGGAGAATTCGTAGCCATTGGTTTAGATTGCAAAGGTGCTAAACAGAATTTCCTGGACACCTCAACTAATATTGCCAGAATGACTAGCTTCCACATAGAACCGTCAATGGAATCATCCAGGTAACTTGGTCATGAATTATGCATTGTTTACATAAGTATGTTAAGAAATTACTTGTTGCTTGCAATATGGATATTTAGTACCTAACCGTACAACTACTTCCAACCCATGCTGTTTAACTAATAACAAATTAAACCATCAAATTTATTTGATTATGATCGAAATTACCAAGCTGTCCCTTTTTTCAGGCACTGGATACTACTTAAATGGGACTATCTGACGACTTTCCTGGAAGAAAATAGACAGAATATCTTTTACCTGTTCGTCTTCTATGTGGTGACCATCGGACTGTTCGTGGAGAGATTCGCACATTACTCGTTCATGTCGGAACATCTTGATCTGCGTCACATCATGGGCGTGGGCATTGCTATCACCAGGGGATCTGCTGCATCACTGTCCTTCTGCTACAGTCTACTCTTGCTGACTATGTCAAGGAATCTCCTGACGAAGTTAAAGGTATACTTTTATTAACTTTATGTCTGAATATAGTGTTGTATGATGTAGTATGTGTTGCTTACAGCCGGCAACAGAAGTAACTGACCGCCTCTAATATAAGTATTATTTTGATTCTTTATTATTTCTTAGGACATAAAAATAAATAGTGTTAGACGCCTGTCTGCCAACTTTATAATGTTAAAAAATGGGGACGGTACTAAAATTATAAGACATAATATCATTTTGCTAAAGCCAGCATGCATTTATAAAAATGCTACGATCCAATAATAAAACATAAACCAAAAGTTAAACTTACTGTCGCTGTGCTGAGCAATGGGGAAGTCCATATTCGTCTCATAACGTTTTTTCAAGTTACGCGTTTGCAAATATAATGATGACTCCAGCAACCCGGCACGTTCGGGTTATCTTACAGCCATAAGATAGTATCAGAGGTGTTTAACACAGTAACGTGTGCCGTTTGAAACTGTAAACATGCGATAACATGTTTGAATGAATAAAACTGCGTTGAAGAAACCGTTAGTGCACCGTAAGGGTTTTTTTACGAACCAAATTTAGTTTCAAGTGGTTTTATAAAAATTTGAAATGGTCACTAATGCGATAAGGTCCCTATAATATTGGATATGTCTCATACTAAAATATAGATACCAATTATTAACCTCAATGAATTCGAATATACCAACTTTTTTATTTTTTTTTATTTTGTGTCATATTAAAATTACATATAGATAAACAATACAAACAATTTTATGACACCAAATCGCATCTACTCAGTATGTGCTGGGGGACTTTATATTCTACGCGATACTGGTCTTCCATATATGCTTTCCCGTTAATTGATTCCACTTAACCGTAATTTATCATTCCCAGGAATTCAGCATCCAACAATACATCCCTTTGGACTCAAGCATCCAGTTTCACAAGATCGTTGCGTGCACAGCTCTCTTCTTCTCGCTCCTGCACACAGCTGGCCACATGGTGAACTTCTACCATGTCTCCACGCAGCCCGTTGAGAATTTACGATGTCTGACCAAGGAGGTCCACTTCACTTCAGACTTTAGACCTGGGATTACGTATTGGGTCTTCCAGACTGTTACAGGTTTGTTATCTTAAAAAGCAGTGAATATTATTCAATCAAGTTAATTCAATCGTGATAAAAAGTTATGGTAGTCAAATAGATCAAAACTTTTACATAACAAATATCAAGCCGGTAAGTGTGGCTAGGTATCCACTAAATAAATAATTAAGACTCTCGCTATACACCTCCATGTTACATTACGGATATGCTCGACATTATTCTCCTCTCTTTATTTTTGTGTACGAAGGCAAGGAATTATTGTAACGCACCTTTTAGTTTTAGACGTATACATGAGCAATCTAGACTTCAATTAGTCTCAATCAAGTATTAATCTACCAAAATGAAACAAAATTTAGGGTATAATCACTGTGAATATCTTTCTTGCACAGTTCGACTTACCAAGGTCAGCCACTGTTCCTATATGGTCTTCTTAATCAACAGGTGTGAGCGGCGTGCTGCTATTCATAATAATGTGCATAATCTTCGTGTTCGCGCATCCGACAATCCGCAAGCGCGCATATTCGTGGTTCTGGCGCGCGCATTCGTTGCATGTGGCGCTATATGCGCTGTGTCTGGTGCACGGGCTAGCGAGGCTAACTGGCGCGCCGCGCTTCTGGATCTTCTTCCTGGGACCTGCTATTATATACACGCTGGATAAGGTGAATATCGAAACATAGAACCTCTAGTAGTCACTTAAATATCTAGTATCACACAAATAAAATCCGCACTCCAATCAGTTTGACTATACAATTTTGATATGCATACTTTTCAGTAACACATTTTTTTTTAAAGACTGTATAATCTAATCTAGCTTCACGCCATTTCTCTCGAGAGGAACTCAGAGAACCGAGTGCTAGACGGCACGGTCCATACACACCTTTTTCGCTTTCGCTTCTTTATCATTCATAATCCTTTCAATACAAGCACTACAGATTATTATAATTATGACTCCTAACACTCTGTTAATACATTAAAGAATTATATTTGGTATGAATATAATAAAAATGAATGTTTGACTATTTTTCCCAGGTCGTATCATTGCGAACAAAATACTTAGCTCTGGATGTATTAGAAACGGAAATGCTGCCATCGGATGTGATAAAGATAAAATTCTACAGACCACCAAACCTAAAATACTTATCAGGTACGTAAATATGATTAAAAAATATCATGAACGTATTAACACCGCAGTTATTTTCAAAAGCTAAAGACATATTGTTCCGTATGTATAACATAATACCACAGGTTTAAAAGTTACTAGGCAAAATTATAATCAGACTTTAATAAATAAATAAATAAAAATGACAGCTGTGATATCTCAGTGCATTAGAACAGTAATTCAATGCAAGAATATGTATCAATATTCTGGATTTACATTAACATAAATGCGAATTTATACCATTACTTTAGTTCAAGGAATACATACTGCACCTGTGCTTTTGAAGATTTTTCCATATCAAATCTTGATCCAATTTGACGAATCTCCCTAGGTAAAGGTTACTGAAATCGGGTGCCAATAACTGTAATATCCCCATAAATCCGCAAACATGGTCAAAATGGATCCTATTATTAGATAGGTAATATTAAGAGGATATAGTTTAAAACTAAATTGATATCCCCTTTCACTAGGTCAATGGGTGCGTCTAGCTTGCACAGCGTTTAAAAAAGAAGAATTCCACTCGTTTACGCTGACGTCAGCCCCTCACGAGAATTTCCTCTCGTGCCACATCAAAGCGCAAGGACCCTGGACTTGGAAGCTGAGAAACTACTTCGATCCATGCAACTACAATCCTGAAGACCAGCCTAAAATAAGGTATACTTCGTCGCTACAGGTTTTAAAGACATTTAATTTTATTTACTATGCCTACAATTAGTTACTAATACTTTAGTTTGGTTGAAAGCAGATAAAATATTGTCTATTTCACAAAATATAAATTCATAGAATTGGCACAGCTTTCTAATACAATTATAAATTACAATGCAAATTTCATCCAAATAACGTTAAACTTACGGTTAGTTATTATTGTAATACTGTAATTAATTTCCTATTTTCGTATATATGACAACATTTTATATAAATACACATAACGACAAGTTTTCTGAACACGATTAACACCATTTCAGTGATAATTTAATCGAAATTTCCTAAACTCACATAAAAAGTGAAACTAACCAGCTAAGGTCTAACATACCTACCTGACAAACATCATATGCGTAAAATATTTAGTTATTACAAAACTACATACGGGCTAAAATTGCACGAAAGTTTATTCTAATGATACTGGTACTTATTGCCTACCTTACGTTGACCACAAGTTTGACCTCGAACAATAACGGGTAACATTATTTACTAAGAAGGACGTGTATGCGATATCAAGGATGGCCATTAGCGAAGTATGTAAGATGAAGTGAAGAAATGTTTGTGGTTTTAGTTCTAAGTGAAGTTTCTACATTTAGCAAGTTGTATAATGAAGAAAATGCTTGCGTGTATATTCAGTAAATTAATATTCCGTGGGATACTCGTTAAGATATATGTAGGTAAAATGTTGTTAGTACTTTACGCAACTAACCTCAAAAGAAAATCTTAACTAATTCATAGGCAGGTTTTTCTCCTGCATATGAATAAATCGTTGTATATTGTGCATTGCAACTATGAGTAATAGGGATGATGTCAAATATTGGGACAATGTTCAGATGTGATGACTAAATTTGTCATAGAATGTGACATGTAACTTTATCCTACACTCAATAATTCTTACCGATGCAATACGATATAAGTAGTCTTGTCGTTAAAGGCCTTGGTTGGGAATAGCCAGTTTTCTCTAAGGTTTAGAGTAAGAATCCGGGAATTTCCCTGAGAGTTTATGGGAAAATGTTCTTGGACTTGAAATGAATTTATGGATGTTTATGCTTAATTGAGAGTGTGATTGAGAGCTAGCTGACTAGTGTTTAGCATCTTAACTAATTACATGATGATTTATGTCTGACAGGATCCAGGGTCCATTTGGGGGTGGCAACCAGGACTGGTACAAGTTCGAGGTGGCAGTCATGGTGGGTGGTGGCATTGGAGTCACGCCTTACGCCTCCATCCTCAATGATCTTGTCTTTGGTACTTCTACCAATAGATATTCTGGAGTCGCCTGCAAGAAGGTTCGTATATTATATTAAATATTATTTTCCCTATAAGTTCGCAAATCCTATACCCAAAAATATAATTAGTCGTCTTTTACAATATCCTAGGTTACAATACACAGTTACACCTTTCAAGTCCCAATCCAACATAGGATATAAATTCTTATTCTCACCCCTTGCCATTGGCTAACGTATAATAATGTCCTTATCTGCGCCACCTATGGACCTGTACATCTCATAAGTTTAACTAGCATCCGACATCCGGACATAACGGGCATCCGGTGAATTTTCCACGGGCCTCAAACGGTATAATTACGCCCCTGGTCTCAGACCAACATAGAACATACAATCTTACTCTCACACGCGTTCAGCCAGTGCCGTTGAGTCGCATCTAATAATGTCTTTGCCTGCATCGACCAGGTCTACTTCCTGTAGATCTGTCCGTCGCACGAGTACTTCGAGTGGTTCATCGACTTGCTGCGCCACGTCCTTGTAATATAACGTTACAGTCTTACCCTTACACTCGCACTGCCATTGCCGTCGACTCATATCTAACGAAATCTTTGCCTGCTCCGACTAGGTGTACTTCCTGTGGATCTGCCCCTCACACAAGCACTTCGAGTGGTTCATCGACGTGCTACGTGACGTCGAGCGCAAGGACGTCACCAATGTGCTCGAGATACACATCTTCATCACACAGTTCTTCCACAAGTTCGATCTAAGGACCACAATGCTGGTATGAACTCAATTTTAATCCGATTAAGTCAATATTCGTCGGCTGTTCCAGTTAAGTTTCAATAAAGAATTTCTTATTTGTGTAAATCCAAAAAAGCACTTGATTGCAAATCGTCAGAAAAACAAACAACCTACCGCTGGATTCTAAACATTGCATTGCATGCTTTCAATTCTCGTAAAAAGCTCGTTAGTTACTATTTCTAATCGTCGAAAGCTTAGCTTGTCCAGCAAATTTCGTAATATGAATGTTGTCTAGATACGTAGATTTCTTTAAATCCCACATTCGATTGATCTTGAATTTAATGACAGAAAAGCTTATACGCTTTTATCGTTTCACTTGTACGTTACTTACGTTAAATTTCAATAATCTTCCAGTAATCTTTTTTAACCTACTTTTAACTGCCCCATCAATTTGAAGTATACCTAGATATAATAAAATACGTTAATGGTCTCAGCTGATCGGATATCGGAGCCAGGACTTTAACTTTTCGTTCGAACAGCTACTTCAAGATAGCTTTTTTTTTTCTTCTTAGATATTCCACTTATCTAATATATTGGTTGTCTTGCGCAGTACATCTGCGAGAACCACTTCCAGCGGCTGTCGCGCACGTCGATGTTCACCGGGCTGAAGGCGGTGAACCATTTCGGTCGCCCTGACATGTCCTCCTTCCTCGAGTTCGTGCAGAAGAAACACAGCTATGTAAGTTGTTACTGGATTAACAGTATATATTTAAATACTAACGAGTATGTACGGCATTCACAGGGTGAAGTGGATTCCAATATATACTTAGATAGAATAGATATGAACAAGGAAGAGCAAACCGTGTGATATCTACATTGTAACGAATTGCTTGGGCTTGTTAGTTTAGTAGTAGCAGCTTAATTTTCTATCAAGTACCTTACACTTATGATTATAAAAACTAAGCCCTTTTTTTGTCAAATTTATTTTATTAGGAAAGCAATATCACTAATATCTAACGCTGATGATTACGTCAGCAATATTTTCTCGCAACTGTCAAAAAGTAACTGATAGACCTGAATTTTCAACCAAAATGGAATCAAAAATAAGGCTGAACTATCTTGCCATCTTCACCTAATTATTTTAAATATAAAAGGTAATGACGCTGTTATACATTGTTCAGGTGTCAAAGATCGGCGTGTTCTCCTGCGGGCCTCGCCCGCTCACCAAGTCGGTGATGTCGGCGTGCGAGCACGTGAACCGCACTCGCCGCCTGCCCTACTTCATACACCACTTCGAGAACTTCGGCTAACACCTCACACAACCGCACTACATCTAATTCTACTGTCTAATGTAAATTTTTAAGGAGTTTGTGCTTATTATTCGTTTAATCAACACAAATATGTTGCGAAGTCGTAACATGTAGAAAAATTCAATATCAGCGTCAGACTGATCGTACGCCACTATCTGAAAGACTAGACTTTCTTGCTTTTACTTATTCATACTGTATCTGTCGTGACATGTAGGTACATATCTATATACTTAGGGTGTACTGGCAATAAATTGTTTGTCCATAGCTATCTGACTCGTAATTTATTGCTTATATTCTTTCGTACTCTGTCTTAGTTTATTATTATCTGATCATCCAAAATATTTTACCGTGTGCTTAAATTTACCGTGTACTCTCTGTATTATCAATTGAACTCGTCACTGCCCGCAATATGTACAACAATAAGATACTGCCTTCAATATACTAATATAATTTACTTATACAAAACTTGTTCTTAAAGTAAGGAAACGCTTTGAATGTTTTTTATGCGCTTAGAATCTTTCCAATAAAAATACTTCAACTGAAAAATCACTAAATAAGGTAGAAACGCTTCAAAATTAGTGCAATTTACTGTAATAATGATTATTCATAAGAGCCAATCTTGTAAAGATTTGTCAACGCTAGGAAATTACTAACTGTAAGATAAATATAAAGAATGATTGAAATCACAAGTTAACTTTGAAATGTAAGAATGATTTTGTACAATCTCTTTTATACTTTTCTAACTTATTTATTTTTAACTTAGAGCTATTTTATTGACACATCTCTTTTCAGACTTCAAATTGTTGCAATGATTTAGTACAAATACGTCAACTAGGCATTTGAATGTACAAAATATAAAAAAATATCGAAATTGTATTTATAGTGAAAATGTTAACAAAATACTCATTGCGATCTAAATTTAATGTTTAAAACCAATTGTATTTATTAATTTTATGTTTATTCAGATAGTATTTTGTAAATAATGTAAAAAAATAGACAATTGGCTAGTTAATAATGTAATCGAATTTTCTTATTTTGACTTGTAATGTAAATAGGTATTTAATAAATTTTGTTTTATAATGAAACGTGTATTATTCATAGATAATTCTGAAGAGCTTCAAGGTGGAGTGAGCACTGAATGAGCTCAGCCAAAGAAGGCCAAAGAACGGTTACTAGTCAAACACAAAGTGCGATATAAATAATGATTGAATAAAAAACAAACCATGATTTGGTTTGTCCACGGTTGATCCACGATTGATCCACGATGATGTCGAATGACAGAACTTTATTAACCGTATCATTCTAAAAATAAACCTTATTATTTACTTAGAGCTTTTATCTTACTAACTAAAAAGTAAAATAAATTATCTTACTAACTAAAAAGTAAAATAAAAGAATAATATTATATCACACGCCTCTTAAATTTCCGAAAACAAGAATAAAACTTGATTAAACTAGACTTTACTACTGTTCTTTTAAATTTAAATTATAAATAATATTAAAACGAGCTGGGATTCGAATCTATACGCAAAAAGCGATACATTTAAATATAAGAACGGAAACGCATACTAGCTACATGTTCAAAGAAGAGGAAAACAGTTTCGTCAGAGCAGCGATAATAAATATTAACAATGGCCGGTGAGAAGTAATTGGAGGCAGACCTTAAAGATCGCCGGATTGTTTATGGCTGTAATTTGAGGTCCGCTCAGAGCCGAGTAAAAGGTAAGACCACGTAGCCTTGCTGTCTCGCTACACACGACCGCTGTAGAGGGAGTCCAGTTACAAGGGCTCGGGTTACCGTATAATTTGATTACAATCAAGCGTAATTTGAGTCTTTACATTTAGAGTATTCCCTTCTATTCTTTGCAATGTTCCCCTAAAAGAGGTTGTTTATTTTATTGTAATGCATATGATTTCCTTATAGTCGTCAATGCATATGCAGCCGCTCTCTAAATCAATTGAGGACATTTGTAAACCTACTTCAATTTAATGTTAATGGAAACACTGAAATTAATCACTATAAGGACCTAAAGGTATAAGAAAATACCCAAGAAAAAACCCTCTGTGACGATTTTTCAGTAACATTTTATATCTACTTTTATCCCTGTTGTACTAACTTAAAATTTAACCAATTATTATTTCTCTCTTTCATTATTTCTTGCACATGAAAAGGGTGGGTTACATGTACAGGCACATTTTTTAATTGTGTAGAAGAATATGATAGATGATATACATTTAAACGTATGTACTGTTCTGTTTTCCATCCCCGCAGGCCGTGTGTGGCACACGCGCTAACAAATCGTTCAGGCCCTGTAATTAAGGCCACAATACAACGCCTAGCGACTATTTCAGGGATGACCAACTACCCATAGACGTACAAAATATACAAAATCTCGAAATTCATAATCTCTTGACGTGGTCGGATAAATAGCTTATCAATTTTAATTGTCCTGTTATACAAGTTATACTTAGTTATTTATGCGTGCGTGTTTAGAAGTACCATTAATGATAGAGCTAACCAAGACAGCTTTAAGTCTAATATAAACATAGTGGGTAAAGCTAATCCACGTCAAACGATTAATAATTTGATATAAAATGAAAATTGTATTATACTCCTTGGTTTTGCAAATAAACGGACACCAAATTATTCTCATTTGCGTTCTCACCGCGTGAAAGTATAAAATCATTATAACTGGCAAAAGGTTTGCTAAGTCTGGCCTAGTGCATTATATTGCACCAATTGCTCCTAGCGTTTTGCCACAAATTGGTGCACATTGCAACACATTATGCGAACATAGTTGCGATGTGACTGGTGTCCAACCGAAAATTGCAATTTTTCAGCATAATATGAAAACGAAAAATAGGCTTAGGTTTAATTTTTTGCGAAGCACAAAAATTTTTAGATAAATAATTTAAAATATTCATTCTAGTGCATGGGAAAAAAACAAACATACATTTAAATGCTTATGAAATGGCCGAAAGACATGTTATGGTCTTCCTTTCGGTATACTTATTATTTTGGGCTTAGCCAAAGCTTTTGCTCCTTTATTTATGTTCTTCTTAAGCTCTACTTTTATGGTCTATTGCGAAAAGTGAAGTTTTGACCATTCATATTTTTGGCCGAAAACGAAAACAAAACCGACTCTTCAGTCAGTAACTAGATCAGCCCGTAACCTCTGGATTACCTTCATGAAACACTGCGTTACGTTACTTTTTTTTATTCGTTCCCGCGAACAAGAACAATGATTCCATGTTAATTAGTAGACACGCTTGAAAAAAACACGTTTAAAGTTACAAATCTGCTTAAATTCATCGTAAATCACCATGTTATTAGTTTTTGTAATATTTATAACTTTACCCATTGATTTAAAATCTGTTTAATATCTATACCTACGTGTTAAACTGAAAAAGATTTATTTATAATCTAATCATTTATTCATGATCTATGTTAAGAAGAGCACTTTAAAATAAATAAATTAAAGCAAGCTTAAATCATATACATTATTTTGAACGAATCTCAAAATAAGTATTTATATCTTGAAAAGTATGTACCTTAATAAGTACATAATAAAATATAGTATAGTAATAACAAAGTATGTATGTATGAAGGTACATACTCTCCTAGACTGTAGGTCACCATATATGCAAGGAGTAATGATTCCATTTGCTCATGGATTAAAAAAAACATGCCAATAATAAGTCGACTAGGAGATCACCAAATCTTAAATCATGGTCAAGCGTACCATGTCTTAGGGACAGAACGAGGCCCTCAGAAGAATAAGACTCGTCATATCTTCAGTTCACCGTCGACACCGTGAGATAATTTATCTTCAAAACGTCTCCAAATCAGGAAAATACTTATACAAAGGAATAAAGTAGGTTGAAGTTAGTTTCAATAGAAATAAAGCATCTATTGAACATTTCAAAGAGCCGAAACTAGGTTAAATAAATAACGTAAAGATGAGCGTAATTTTCGCGTGACTCTGGCGCCACTCTGTCGTCACCATAGTTTGTGTAAAGAAAATTATGCGTTATAGAAAATACGACTCAGTTTACGTTATATACATTTTTATTAAAGACTGTATGACAGAAAATTAGGAAAACACAATATAGGTAATGTTAAAGCCTATCCAATCACTCTTTTGCACCTCGCAGCGACAGACATTCTTGAAGATGATACCGCGCTATTCTGAGCTTCTACATAGGCACTAACCAACACAACCATAATGAATTTAACCTACAACCCAGTAACCCTGTCAAGAAAACGTTATTCCGACTGAATCAATGATAATATGAAGATGATATGGATAAAGAAAATTTATTTTAATGAAAACTTACAAGATACCATTTTACATTATGATAGGTTTGTTTAATTATCGGCAGGTTTTGTTGGGATTAAAAGAGCTCTGAAGAAGAAGCTTAATTAGCTCTATCTTATTATTTATCTCCAATTATTTTCAGCTTTAACTATTTTAGTTACCTATTTAATTAGCTAAACCTGATTAAGAATTCACACTCAGTATTTTCTTAAACTTTAACCCATGCAAAATAACTTTTAATTAAAATTTGCTAATATGGATTTATAAATGCCGCAACATATTCATCCAGTTGAATTAATGCATTGCCGTCTCAAAACCTGAGTTTTATAAAGCCAATAAACAGTTAAGAAATCACAAGTTCTTTTCGCAACTGCCACGTCACACATCACGTTTTATTTACATTTACATCATGATATAACGGTACCAAGAGCTCGGAGATAATAAAGGTACAAGCGATGAGTGTGTACGGAAAACCCCAAGCTGACCTGTGAGATCTGTCATTTTAGAGAGGGCGTAACGTACAGTGACATTTATGTAAGACAATAAAACCTGCAGTCAAACATGACCCTATCTTGAATTATTTATCAGTTTTGTAGAAATAAGAAAGATGTTGACGATAATATGAATAAAGAAAAGAGAATTCAGTTTATTTGATATAACTGCAAATTGTAATAAAACTATAAAAATCTATATAAGAATTATATTTTGACAGGTATTTATTAGGAACAAATTCAATTGCAGGTTTGCAATACAAAAAGCTCATAAAAACCAATGTATTGACACTATCGTAAAAATACGTTTATAAGTTAGGAACATCCTTATTTGTGGATGCACCTATTCTGCTCAGTTCATATATACCTACCGGTATGTTTGTGATGATGTTTCCATGGTAAACACCAAACATACGGATAAAAGGATTAGCATTTAATTAGATCTCAAGCTGGACCAACAACCACAAGTACTGGAAATGGTAGGAGGAAGTTAGCCTCCAACCAAAAATTATGTATTTCCACTGCAGAGTATCAGCATTTTCTATTCTATTCACAGAGATAACACATTTTTTTACTAGGTATTATCGGTGCAGCCACGGTTACTTTTTATAGTGCAACATTATAACATTAAGTAACTATCTTTACACCAGTAACATATATTTAGTTGCGAAATTTTTAACACTGTAACATATACTTACAGCAAATAACTATTGTTATCGGACGTCTTCTTCTGTCTCGACAAATTTGTCCCACATTAAGATACTGCAGTGCATCATATGAAGGAATTCAAAATGCTCTCACTAGCTAGAAGTGTTAGGAAATGTTTTTTTATAAAACACAACTTTGGTCTTATCTAAACAATACATAGGTGTCCGTATAATTTTATCTAAATATACATCAACATATTTTCAAAGACTATTTAGACCGAGAAATCTGACCTCTTTCTTATGCCCCAAGGCACTATTTCTAATTCGTCAGGTCAGACATACGGTGATGTAAAATTGGTAGTTGGAAGTTGAATACATTATCCGTATACTGTGATCATATAATACTATAATTTCCTAATAAATCAATCAATCTTTCATAGCCATTCTCAAAAGCGTCATGACTTAGTAATAATACTTCAAGATATTTGAAAAATTACGCAAGTCTTAATATTCTATTTATGAAGATTTCATTCTATTTGTCAGTCGATCTCGCATGAACTGAATGCATAAATGAAAAATGACGCTCTCATAAAATTATTCTTGTTTAAATTATCATAAACGTTACATCAACTCTATGTTTTATGTTATATATAAATTATTTATACTTAGTCAATACTATATTAAGGTTAAATTAATAAAAATCAAAATTATTGTATATTGTCATTACAACTTTTATCGGCATATATTTTAATAGCATATGAGTCATTAACATTATTAATAACGAAAATGAAATCAAGCCAAGAACAGCCCAATTTTTATAATTGAACGACGCATAAATGAGAATGCGCATTTCAAGTAAAACGCTATATAATGTGCAGGTATTTTGATTAATATATAATTCAATTGAGAGATTAATAAAATAAAAATTCAAATGTAATGCATCCACGTAATTTATTAGCTTTCTGTAGGTATTTCTACGCTTAATGGGACACCTAAGTGGTTTAAAAGCAGGAAACCCATAAATTATGTGGTTTTAAGCTGCGCAGGCACATTACCTACGGGAAAAAAATCCCCTTAAAACGTTTCAGTTCTTATATTTGTAAATTACATCAAATAGTATTTGGAAATAATAAATGTAAACGAAAAGTATTCCTCCAATTTAATGCTCAAATTGAATGTAGGATACAAATGTCGAACAGATAAGATTTCGTAGTTGTTAATTTGTCAATTGAAAGAAGTATGTATGCGCCAGAAAATTTAATCCAAAAACGTTGCTATATCATTGTGATAATTCTCACACCTGCACTTATATTACGGACCTACTCATACCTAATACATATGAACAATAGCAAACAATGGACCAGTGATACCAACCTTGTAGTTCAAGTTCGTCAAGCCCTATATGCTCAGGCCTATGTGTATATTAATGGCGGAAAGGAAAATGCTGTTAGGGCGGACGTGTTCCGCTCGGGAGCTCGTCTCAAATCCTCCCCCCCCCCCCCTTTCCCCCTTCCTTGATAGCTTGATCCAACAACCAGGAAAATAATATACAATCATGTTCATCGTTCTTTTCGCTAGTAAACATCAGCGATGTCTGTATTGATAAGGAGCGTACAGGAATCACGTATGATAGATTATAATATGGACGAAACTATGTCGCCAGCAGAAGAGAAGTATCACTAAAACTGGACTTGGACAACTAGGTCGCAGAGATTCCTTTATGAACGTCCTAAGTTCCTAACTAGTTCTATAAAGGGGAAGTTTGGGTTTCTTATTATAATGAAAATTATAATGAAATACACACTTTCCTTATTTTTGACGTTGCCCAGTGTATTAAAAAGCCTGTACGGCGCCTAACTGAAGGATAGAAATACAATTAAACTAAATTAAAACTAAGCACATTTTCACTATATTGAGTAAAATATTTGGGTTTGTGCTACTATCTTAGCCAATCGCCGAGAAAGCTTACGTTTCGTATAACCAATGTCTATTCTCATATCAATTCGAGTCATCGAGCTTCCGCCTTTACCCTGTGGCCTTTAATTTATCGAGTCGTTTCTCTAGCTCGAGTTACAGGGACATTAGCTGTGGGTCGCAGTGGGTCAGCGGTTGCGGTGTATTCTCACTAGTAAATTTAACTTTAAAGATTATACCAATAATAAATTATAGTACACATATTCTAGCAGCTAAACTTAACAAGCAATGATTATATTTTTAAATCTATCTACAATATACAAATATAACATTTTCTACTTCCTTCAGTCACGCTATAACTTGATAATGAATTTTGCGATTTCATAATTTTTTTTTTAACTTTACAATTCTTTGTTTATTTTTCTTACGGATAGAAAAAAACTACACAGAAAAATAGAAAACTTAACGATTCTATTAATACTCGTTTCATCACACTAACATTTACTCTAGAGGGATTCGAATACACGATTGTTGGTGTTAAGCCAGGCTTTTGTAACCACTGGACCCATCACCTGCTCGAAGCAATTTATGGGACATGTACATAATTAACCACACACAAATTAGGTACTCACGAGGAGCGGCTAAACATTTTATACATTCCTACGAATTATATAATAGAGCCAAAGGTGATTGATTACGCAGCAATTTTTGAAAATAGGCCCGAGGTCATTTTATATTTGACTCTTAGTGAACGGCACTGCAATTTAAATGAACAATTTATAAAAATAATACATCAAATATCTTACGTAACTTCAGTCCAAACGCTTAAACTTACAAAGGTATCTTAGTTTAATGCTCAATTGCCTGACTATACATCTAGAACCTATAACGATCGATCAAAAAATTACAATGCATTTTATTACATACATACATAACATCACGCCCGCAATTCCCTAAGGGGTAGGCGGAGTCAAAGGAACCGAAAGCCTCTTTAATCACATTCAGCCAAAAACTGGGTTAGATGGAATATTAGAAAAAAGTAATGACAAGTAGCTAGATCATCGCTTACACTACCACATACCCAAAACCCGATACCATTAGTCGCCTTTTACGACATGCTAGGCAAGGGACACAGTTGGCACATTCTTTTAAAGTCCCAGACCAACATGAGACTAAAAGTATGCATTTTATTATTATTATCCCCGCTAGGGAAGTGGCGTGAAGTTTAGTTAGTTATTGTTTTTGATCATATACATATATATATACATAAATGATCTGGCTTAGATAATTCGAACTTTAAGGCTACTTAACGGTATTCAGAGAAAATAAACCGCACTGAACATTTGTTCACGACCAACTGTTAAACTAATAAAACTTGAATGAACATGCAGAATAACTTGTACCCAGAGATGTAACACCTAGATCGAAGTGTTAGACTTGTTTGCTAAGTAAACCAGTGCGCTGGAGTATGCGTGAGAAGCATGTCGTTAACATAAACCTAAATAAAACACTAAAGTTAGGTCCCAAATAAGCTACTCACCATGAACCACACATGGCACAATCGTGTGACGAACTCACCTCGCTCATTGAACTATCGACCGATCGATAAGAAAGCTGCTATTTTTTCCTTGCGAGTGAAAGAAAGAAATGAGCGGCCGTCCCTTTCTTCTGCGCGGGCGGCGCGAGCGAGTCGCGTCAGCCGCGTTAGTTTTCAGCGGTCGCGCAGCGGAGACGGCGCACTCTGCCGGCGACCTCAACAGTTTCGTAATCGCGACTCATTTCCTAGTGCTTGTGGTGTGAAACTAATCACTTTGTCCGGCGGAAGCACGTCGTTCACATTACGTGCGCACCGAATGACTCGCAAGGATAATCGGCAGGTGAATACGTGAATGAGTATCGATTAACGCTCGCTTATCTGCGGTGAGGTGAATTCGCACGCGGCTCAGGTCGACATCCTTGTCCTCAATTAAAACAATTTACGCCAGTTCTTGTTTGAATTAAACATTTTGTAGTCCCTATGCAAATTGCTATGATGAAGAAGATGTAATTTTACGTAAGTCAATGTTTACATTTACGTGTGATCGATAAGAAACGCGCGTTGATGTCTATAGCAGTGCCGGATTAGCCATATAGCAGGAGGTAGCAAATGTTACGGGACCCGCGTTTTGAGGGGCCCCCGCCTTACATTGTAAACGAGGACCCCCTTACAAAGATCCAAATAAAGCCTATTTTTTGTGCAAAGGTAAGCTCGACCCGATCAGGCATCCGCTAAAAACCAGCGTCGCGGTGAGCATAGCGCCACCGCGACACATGCTGAGCAGAGACCTTTTAGGTACTACATATTTCACTCCTTATTTATGTTATTCTGTAATTTTCAAAATTTCTCATGTGTGTTACCTAATAAAAAAAAATCTTTCATTTGCTACGGGCCCCGCGCTGGCTAAATCCAGCACTGGTCTATAGAAGGTCAAAATGTTTTTACATCGAAGTCAGCCTAACTCAACTGAGTAAGCAGTAACATTGAACCTTGTCGCTTAACTATTGTATATAATATAAAATATAAACAATATTTTGGGGATATTTAAAATATGCTCTCAGTGAGTTCAAATTCTTAACTTTTAATTTGGCAAATCTGCATACTTACAAGTTAAGTTCACATGTTGACCTTTACAAAATGTCAGATCTGAGTAACTGCTCCATAAATACCAGGCATTTATTTGCAGAACAGGTTTGTAGAATTAAAATCTTGTTTGTTGTTGCCTCAATGTACTCAATGTTTATATTTTAGCAATATATTTGAGGTAATGCTAGTTAATAGAGAAATATAAACGCTAGTACTTTTTAATAATTTTTACTTGTTTATTATTAAATAATTTTTCATATCTACTAATCGAGCATAAGATTTTACATCTGATTAGGAATTTTATGTTCGTAGTTACTTTGTTCCTTTGAAATACAGACAATTTGTATAAGTAACATTCTATTGGTGGCACTTAAGTGTCGTCTAACCAGTAACATTTGACAACCCAAAGCTTTCTCATTTACATCGCAAGGTGACAACATTGAAGTTGGACAACAACTCATTGTCAAGATAATTTCATGCTAGTATCAAAGTTTTTATATATATGTAAATTGAACAAAGTATAATATATAAATTTAAGCTGCATATACAGCCTACCCTCTGACCCTGGTATGTATATAGCATTAAGATTTTATGTATATTTAATCGTGATTATCCGTACCTCCAACGGACATTAATGGTATGAGTTGGTCTAGACCTCAAGGAAAGTTGAGAAATTAATACTTGGTCGCTGAAGCTACCGAGTTTCTTGCTGGTTTCTTCTCGGTAGAATCAACATTCCGAACCGATGGTAGATTCATGTAGCTTTAAGGATCACCTATGTAAATTTGACGATTTATAAGTGCTTTCTTCAAGCCTACATAATTAAAGACATTTTGAATATGAATTTGAATTATAAAACTTTCCTTCGTAAGGTATCATTAGTTATGCATTGTAGTAAGTAATTTTAGGTTAAATACAATATTTAACGTCAAAACTTAATAAGTAGAATACGTACGTAAGATGCAACATTATTACAACAACTCGAAACATAAATGCAATATATTTTTAAGTATTCAATTAAAATAAACGACATTGGGCACTTGTTATTCAGACACTCAGTTGACATTTAACTGCAAAAAGTGTAGAAGAATCGATCATGATGATATAACCATATTCATACGAAACATCGCCGTCCATTTATCTTCTTTAATTTCATGACAATAAAATGGTTATACAACATCAATGCTATGCTGATTTAATTACGATGTAGTGTGACCCAACCCGACCAAGCTACCCATTATGTATTACCCAAAAGCCCCTTAGGGAGAATATAATTAAACCTCCATTTAGATCGTCCATCAGAAAAGTTCATTGTTACAATGAAAAACACGAATATTACGTAAGCCACAAGGTTGTGTTTCAAAGAGATTTAACATATAAATTCGTACCGTTGACCTGACTTTGGTTAAATATGTTCGAATGCAACACAGACGGCATGATCCGTACCAAAAGGCTCATCGCCTTGACCACTTTGAATAGTATTTAGTCTTAATTCACCGTCTCAAATAATATTATCGGTGTTATTTGTGTTCCCTTTTAAACTAACTTTTAGTCATTTTATTTGCTCTAATCGAGTCTTCTAAATAGGTAAAATTAATGATTTTAGTTTTCGTAAGATATTAACAAATATTATTGTTATACAATTCTTTGTGAATTTACCTGCATCATCTGTCATGTATTTTATCCAACATTATTACATTTGTGTATTTATAATAATGTACCTTAGCAAAATATTTGTAAGCAATGTTGTAGTCGATAATAGTGATTTAGTATCTGCTGATTTCAAATGGCTACTTTATGAAACAATTCGTTCTAGTTACTACACCTATTTCGTATTTAAATGTAATTTGTCACAACTCAAATTTTCCAATCATCATCGACAATCGAACAGTATTACACAAAGGTTTATACCTTTCTTAATATTCTATACTTTATACTAATATTATAAAGCTGAAGAGTTTGTTTGTTTGCTTCAACGCGCTTATCTCAGGAACTACTGGTCCGAGTTGAAAAATAATTTCAGTCGATAACCCATTTATCGAAGAAGGCTATAAGCTATATAACATTAACCATAAACGCGGATGAAACCGCGGGCACAGCTAGTTTTGAATAAAATCCCTATTTTAGAAAGAAAGCAAAACATTATCAAATCAATGAATACATGACATCATTAACATCAAAGAAACTTATCAACTTTAATGATCTCACATTCCAATTTCAAATGACAATAAAAAAAATCTCAAATGTCGCCTGCTATAGAAACTAACGTTCATTGCATCGCTGTACAGAAGCATAGCAACGATCTTGACATTTTGTCGTTCAATTAAGAACTTGCGTCGCTTATCTCAAATCTTGTACTCGACATTTGTGCCCATTCCGTTAATGTAAGTCAAGCTACATCCATTATTAATTACACAACACCTGCAGTAAAGGGCTTTTGAATTGGTATTTTCCTCAATTTCATCATATTCTAAGCGTATTTCGCGTAAATAGGCGAGCGCTGGAATCATGATTTGATGACGCTGTTTTCTTTTAAACTAGCAGATATATCCCAGAGGTACATGTCTAAGTTTGAACCGCTCTCTATTTTTTCCTTATTAACGTTACATAATATGTTAAGGTACCTATAATAAGGTACCTACAGTATAACAAAACGAATAATTCATTCAGTCGAATATTTATTTAAAATCGTTCAACGTTTCCTATTTAATGAAATTAGATCCTTTATTCGAGAAGTATCTACATATTTTATGAAGAACAATACATAATAAGTTATCATTTTGACTCAAGTAGTCTCAGCATCTACGTATGTGCATTATACATATATCGCTTGAGTAAATAAAATTATAATTGTCTAAACGTGCCCATTCTAAATAAGAATTAAAATGACGACCTCGTCAACAATCCCAGTGAAACGATGCCACATGGCTTAAAATTTTGTAATGGCGGAGTTGCCTACGTGGGAAACAAATATAGTTATTATAATGCAGCTGATTTGCTTTGTTAAGGCGATTGTCTAGAAGTGCGTGCCGCTATTGTGCACGCTTGCCTGCCAACACTCCCACAAGCCCAGAGCCTCTGTATACGTTTCGCTAATGTTTGCGTTACCATTTCTCACGTAGGTACCTGCTTACATTTGTTAGTGCAAACATACACTATTATTAAGTAGATTTACACTAAGCTATTATACAAGTCAATTCATTTTTGTAAGCAATATAAGTGGACTCTCTAAGAGAAGCTTTTAAATAGTATAATCTAATAGCTACCGGTTTGGATTTTTGAACAGCAATAACTGGGTAATCGCTATTATGTAATGTAAGGAGTCTTCATATAAGGTATTTCCTGGAATATAACTGTAAACTGTAAGTAACTGTAAATTACAATCTGAACATTGCTAACCGACGCAAGGACGACAAATTTTTAATAGAAGTAATATTTCATACAGCGCAGCCGCAATAATGTGTACCTATACCTATTTGATCAGTATAAACCATCTATTCCTATTACACTGAACCTAGCAATTGGATTACAAACTCGATCGAGTACCTAAATAAAATCTTTTACGTATTGAAACATGGTACCTGCGAACAATTTACATGCCGCGCCGTGACGTAAACCAATTGTTTTTGTTCAAACACGTGACAACGTTGCGCAGTGTCACCGCAGCAGTATCAATTTCATAAACTCAGGGACTTTGTGAAATTTCGGTAAAAATATAACTTTCTCGGATACTGTTACGCAGCGAGGTATTGTTATGTCATTGTATGAAGTAAAATTACGCCGCTGCATATAAGTTACCTCTCTGTGCAGTCAGTCATAAAATATGGCATTGTCGGAATTCAAGGTCAGTGATGAGGCTTTACGAACCTTGCTAGAGCTGTGGTTTCACTATACGAGTGGTATGTGTGAAGGTAGGTTAACATTGCGATTATACGTAGCTATGTTTTATGACGAAGTTATATGAAGAAGCAGTATTATACAATTTGACATCTTTACTACGTCTTTCAGTGATATATAAGGTGCTTGAACGCACGGGACTGATAAATCGACTGATTATAAGTCCCGCGCGACCTTTTTTTTAACCACGCATTGGTCCAAAACTTGCCACTAGTGTAGACTTTTCTGCGCCCCTTTAGGGTCTATGCCCTGATCTAAGGCAGCACACCGACCTAGTTCCGGCATTGCTCCTATGTACCTAGCAGAGGACTGATATGTAGTTAAGTTTGTTATTGACTAACCCGTAGCGATATAATTATTATTATTATTTTAATGGAAAATAGTTAAAAATATAAATCTTAGTTACGATTTATCTAGTAACAAATGAATTCCAAAGATATTATATATTAAAACAATTAATTTTACGTAAAAGGTTGGTATTTCCCAATGTATATAATCCCATTGTCCCGTGTTGGTCTGGGACTTAAAAATAATGTGCCAACTGTGTTTCTTGCCTAGCATGTCGTAAAAGGCGACTAATGGTATATCGGGTTTTGGGTTTGTAATTGTGTAGGCGACAAGCTAGCCACTTGTCACTACTTTAACACAATTTTCCATCTAACCCAGCCCCATTTTATTTGGCTGAATGTGGTTAAAGGGGACTGCTGCCCCTTTGACTCTGCCTACCCCTTCGGGGATCACGGGCGTGATGTTAAGATAGATAGATAGATATATAATCATGGTTAATGTTTACAGTACGAGCTGAAGCAACGCATGTAAACCGTAGACATATGTATCTCGTCTCAAAGAATTAAGCTGGGTAATAACTATATTGTAACCGATCATTATGACGTCATTCGTATGAGTTATGTTACAATGATGAGGTCAAAACTATACCTATTCCACTGTTTTACTTATGCTGAATTACATTTTCAAAACATACTTTTATGTCATGCACCGAATGCGTAAGTCAAATCTATTGCTGCTGACTGGACTCTACCTTTAAGAGTCATTATTTCGCCTCATAGCGCTCACCTAGTACTACCTTATCGGATAAGGAGCTGCTCTCAAACTACTTAAAAAGATATCCATATAACTAATACATACGGGTTGAAGCTACAAATTTAGTAATTTTACTGCACATACATACAGACATTCCGCCCATATACATGTTAACAAATTAAAACTATTTAACGTTTTAATTTGTCTAAACTTTATAATTAAGTAAATAGAAAATCTTTTATAAAAAATATAAGAACTTCATATGCACGAGGGAATTACTGTTTAGTAAAGAATATTATAGGTTAGTTTGTTGTGGTCTCAAACCCTTTGTATTTTCACAAATGTATACGTACAATGAAAACCACATCAGAATGGACATTTCAATACTTACGTAATCCATGCATGTAGGTCAGGCCTTTACATGTGACCTATTTTCAGAATTAAGAGTAAGGTCACGCTCACATTGTAGTCATTATTCTTTATTAGAAAATAATTTTGCAGCCATTAGATTCGGCAGATATAAACCACGCTCACCTACCACGAACAAAAACACTACAACAAAAAGGCTTTTAAATATTAAAAGAGATACGTACATTCAAGGACTATATTATTATTTTATGCACTTAACAATAATTCATCATGAATAGGTTGATAGGGGCAAGAGCTTAAACTCAAACCAAATAGACGCTAAAACCTCAATCGAAATAATAGAAGTTGCCTTTTGTACGAATCTATTCATAAATTAGACGGAGAATAAAATAATGACAATAATATTTACCAACATTCTGTATTCTTTTCTTGTTTGTACATAAGGTTTATACATATATATGTACATAACATCACGCCCGTAATTCTCAAAGAGGTAGGCAGAGTCAAAGAGACAGCAGGCCCCTTTAACCACATTCAGGCAAATACAAAACTGGGCTGGGTTAGATGGAAAACTGTGAAAAAGTACTGACAAGTAAACGTAACGTAAACGTTTATACTATGTATTTTCGGTAGTAGTAATCCTATGAATACTGTATAATTTAAAAAATAATATTTCTATCTATATCCTTAATATCCTTATCGGACAAAAGATTATCTTCATTTTACACATAAATTAGAGGTTAGAGGTCAGAAGTACAACATCTTAATATGCAATAATATTTAAATAAAGTTACAGTAAGCAAAGCCATCAGTCGATTAAACACGATTTACATAATTTAGTATATTTATGAGTAGTTATAAATAGAAAATTCTCGCTTAAGTTGAAGGGTCAGCTGTGGCTGTACAGCGTTGGAGAAGAATTTCGGGCAAGGCCGCGTGTGATCGATGGCGGTGCGCTTACGCAAGCACGCACGCTTCGCACTGCGCACCCAACCTCGCGGGCTCCTTCTGTTTGCCTGCTGTACATTACTAATATGTCAACAGCTTCGAAAACATTGCAAATCGTATTACTTGTTGGCAAAGGTAATAACGATTTAAGAGATTACTTCCCAGAAATATGCGCTAATTGGAAAATAGTTTTAATCAATATTCTGATATTTTCTACCAAACATCTTTATCCACTTCACTATAAAACCAGATGGTTCATCCTATACCAAGGTTTTAATCCCAAGTTTTGTGTATCCCATAAATAACTTGACGAGGATTAGTTAGCGAACGTGAATTACGAAAAGCAATTTTATCGGAACGAACTGAAACATAAATACGGACAGATTGATTTACAGACGTATTAAATGCAATCGGTAAGTGGAGGCCATTATAACAATATGTATTAGATTGTATCACATTTCGCAAAGCGCAGATGCATCTCGGAGCCTATGCAGCCGTGAGGACAGTGACTAACAGACCGCTATCAAGTCGTGACAAAGCAAATAATGCATGCGGCCCCGATCGGAGATCCATTAGCGTAATGAGTAATTACAGATGCTTTGAATCTAGTGATTGGACAGAAATACCGCGGTCCTCGCAGCTTAAAGATGAAGGCCATCTTTTGCAATTGAATTAACGCCCAAACCAAAACTCAGCATTACCTATGCATGTGAGTAGTTTGTGTCATTTACAGTACCTTTACATAAAACACATGTTTACAATACTGACTATTTACTTTTATATTCTATTGTATATCGTAACACATTTGAAGATACTATGTTGTATAGTATATATGTAGTCCGTGAAATATGATATCTATTACCAAATGGATAAGGGTCAAATTAACTGTCGTTAACATGCAAATTACGAGTATAATTAATTATTATTCTTTTCTAAACTATAATAATAAATATAAAAGCAATATTGAATTTCAAATAAAACTTATGTTGAAACAGTTAGGCCTACACCGAAGCATCGAGTGACAACATGGCCACCTCTCACAACTGTTGCCAAATAAAAATGCCGAAGCTGTTTTAGAGGATTATTTATTTTTTACCAAATAAGTACTACCCCATCATTCCTTATTAAGTCTCAGACTGCATTAAGAGCCTAAACTCAGAATAGGCAACTAAATAGTATGCGTCTCCAATCACTTACATTCTCATTTAGGGCCATTCAAATAACTAAAATAAAAATTTGTTTTAGCATGACCTAGACACTACTTTAGACATTTACTTCGTGAAGACAAGAACAAAATATTTTAAAGAGCTTCAACGTAATGTTTCCTGTAGCCAAGACTTAAACATTACCAATTTGTTGTAAATACATTTTAAATACGTACTGAGCATTTTAAATACCATCAGCCTTCGAATAGAACAACCGGAATGGACCAAAGGATCTTAGGCGGAACTTGTCTCGCATATCTTTACTGTCGTTACTGTCTTCAGCGCAGATATCATCTTCCTAGCGTTATGTCCCGTGTTTTAGACGGGGTCCGCCTAGACTATGATCCAGGATTTAGCGAGTTTGGTAATTACGTTGAAGCAACTGCCGATCTGACCTACGTAACCCTAAGATAGAGGAACCAGACAATTTTTGGATCATGGTTACAAATCCAAAGTTGTTTGAATTTGCTGGTTTCATCACGATGTTTTCCTTCACCGTCGAGCTAGTGGTATGAATACGTACATAGATTTGAAAAATCCAGAGGTACGTGCCGGGTTTGAACCCGCACTCCTCGGTTAAGAGGCGCGTGTCCTTACCATTGAGCTACCACCGCTCAGCATCACCTCACCGTCTTCAGCGCAGATAGCAATGTTTTAAACATAATTAAAAAAAATCCTATCTAAATGGTAAATGCCAATCTATACTTATATTATAATAAAAAGAGAATGGATTTGTACGTCTGTTTAAAATAAAACGATTTTAATAATAATATTATTTCACCATTAGAATGCTACATTGTCCTCGAGTAACATAAGCTATATTTATCCCAAATGTAGTTACTGTAGTTACTGATAAAAAAAGTTATTAAAAAATAATAAATCTAACTAACACATTCATATCGGCTGCATAATATTTAGTAAACAAGATATAACGCATTCACTTTCCGAAAATTGCAACTGCATCAATGTTAATTGAACTCGGCCTTTTAAGGTAACTAACGTTCTCTTGATCCCGATTGTACAAAGTCAAAGAACAACGAAATAGCTTTTGTTGCAATTGAGGCACAATTTCGCAACTTCCCACGATTAAGTTGCTGGTATTTTATTTATGCACAAAGATGTTTAGATTCGTTACAATGCGTAACCTAGACGTCTTTAATATTACTTATTCACTATTTTTTTTCATAAATGACTGCGCCCATTCGCATTTCATACAAATGCAATTTAAATTATAGTTCATATTATTTTTACCATAACTATTTTATTTATGTCCAAATAAAGTTAAAGTAAATATTGGGGTAAATTAGAAAATAACATAACATAGCAATGAATACATGTAATTTATTAGTTGTCATTTTAAACCCGTTCCCGTTATATTACAATGTATCGCGACACCTGTCCATGTAACTAAAAAATTATAGGAACATGTAACTATGTGTTGACGATAGCCATTCATCTATGATTCATTTAAATTATATTCTACGCTGCAGCGTTGCGAAAAACTCGATGTCGTAAGCTAAACTAGATAGTAGACGAGAGCAAATCCGTCGTTTTATTAGGCTAGACCACGGCCCAGCTGTGACTTACACCCGCAGGCACCTCCCAGCATGGATATTAAAACCATATTAAAAAATATTTGCACATACCTTGCTTTTGGAACTGAGAACCAAATTGATGCAATCGATAGCTGAGTCACGAAGAATGCTCACCGCCATTCGTCACTTGTTCGCAAAATTAATGCTGTAGCTGTAGTTATATATTAGGGCCTGTGCAATGAAATGATGCTCAAGTATGCAACAACAAGCTAGTATATTTATTAAAATGATGTATGCTAAAATTTAGCATTAAATTTCCACTTAGAACGTAGCTTTTTAGCTATCTAGACCTTGGCTAACTGTTAAAAATCACAATGTTTTTTAACTTGTTATTCTTTTTTTTATTGATGTAAGTTTAATACAGACATATTAACCATAGAGGAATCAATCTTTCAAAACTGATTAATATGATATGGCTTTTCTGTAGTTATAGGTAATATTATTAATTCAATAATAATTTATTTCCTTATTTATATAAAAGATCTGCAAAGTATTTTTCCAAAACCGCTATAGTAATTTTGCATTCAATAAGCAAAATGAATATATATGCCAAAAACATTAAATTCTATTGAATACTTTTCCGCGTATGCGACTCTGCTGTCATTGTTACAATAGGTACCATTCAGACATCGCTTATAAATTTCATAATAATTGCGTCAGAAACCGTGTTTTTTGCAAGCATCATCAGATCTGCCGTTTACTCACAACTTTCACGTATCGCAGTAGAACGCGTCACTAATTCGTATTATTTAATATTGTTCCAGATGGAGGCCGAATGACGAGATCTGACAATTAGTGGATTGTTAGTGTTACAAGTTGAGATTTATGCAAACATTGTGAAATGGGGAGTGACGTAGGTCAGTGACTTGCAGCAACACGTGGAAATGAAAAGAGAAAAGTACAAGATCTCCTCGGTACTCGGGTGAGTCTGTAGTAATTAAGTCGCTTCACAAAATGGCTCATTCAACGCCGACGCTTTCCAGCGCGATCTTCCGCGGACTAATTGATATTATTATAGCAGCGAAAGCGAAATAAGTTATTTTCTTATTTAATCACAAGAAATAATAAACATAGCCCACGCAGAATGTTGATAGGTTAATTACTTATTTCATATAGATTATGCATTAAATTATGTTATTAACTGCTTACTGCTGCACACTTTTAACGATTATTTTATAATGGGGTTAAGACAAGGAAGACATTTTTAAGGTTAAATTTGACTAACGATGTAGTTAGCCTTTTTCCAAAACAAAATTTAATTTATAATTAGAGAGCATAATAAATGTATTAAAATTTATCAGTATGGTCATGAGTTACTTATTCGAATAGGCACATCCATATTTTACGATAGCAATATTATTTAACTATAGCAAACTCTTGTTGTCAAAGTCTAAGATGAACAAATCTAAGTAGTTGCTACAAGCATTTGATTTCTTATAAAACTGCAGCGCTGTACTGCACAGTGACAGCAGACTCCAATTTAACACCTCACTGCGCTCTTGTATCAGCACAAATGTGCAGCTTATTTCCGAAACCTGTTGCTCGAAACAATCGGCCACGAAGCCAGATGATCTCGATGTTCGGTGAACCGCATCTTACGAGCAGTTTACATATTCTAGATGTAACCGTTGCGAAACGCACCACGGATGTGTAGAAGAAAACTTGGAGTTTTTGACTTGCACAACAACGAGTGCGGCCCGGAGCACAACACCCCATGACAAATCGTGAGAGCCATGGATTACGCGCGTGAGAGACAATAGGCGCCCACTTCAAACAGAATACGGCTGAAAATGAAAGCAAAGGAGCATGAGCCAGTGCTAATATCGCTATGTTAATACTTGTTCTTTAGTTGAAATATATTTTGCCTTCGTCGTTTAAATGTTATCCAATTTGAGGTCTACTTAATATCCTGCATTTTTGTTAAAATACCTATGTAAAATACCTATGTATTGTAAAAGCAGATTTTACAATAATATGTAAAATCTGCTTTTACAATTTGAGAACTATGAACTTTTGCAAATGAATAAATACAGGAAAGTTTCACAATTGTAGCTTTTTTCTATAACATAATAAATTTAAAATACCAAACTTATTACCACACACATACGACATGCATCCTTGTAGGAGGCCTAGTCAGCAATGTGTGTATCCTTATCGGTATGTTTGTATGTTACATTTACGAAAACATTAATGTGCCGTCTTTAAATATTTAATTAACCGCAAGTTCACGACTCAATCAAGGTGTTTTAATAATAGTATAGATAGGAATGAGGTGATGTCATTGTAAATCTGAAATAGAAATAACCAACCGTTATCCGTCAATATACCAGCGTAGTAATTATGGCGTTCAAAATCATTAAGCTCGTGTCGTGAGGGATGTGCGTGATAAACCGTCAAGATTGACCGGCATGTCATAAACTAACATCCATTTAATTGGTGTGGAGTCGGTATTCGATAATTAAACTTGATAACAAAATTGAGATGTTCGAAATGTTGAAAGAAGTATCTCCCAAAATAATTAACATTGTAATCATTTGATTGATAGAGGCCACTTAAATAAATAATTTGTATGACTACAAAAAATTACACGCGCAGTTCTCTAAGGGGTAGGCAGAGCCTAAAGTTCTCTTTGCCACTTTTAGCCAAAAATCTAATTAAGTTGGGTCAAATGGTCGTGAAAAAATAGTGACAAGTAGCCAGCTCGTCATCTGATACAAATACACTATTCACATAGTAGTCAGACACAGTTACATTTTTTAAAATCCCAGATTAACATGGGAAAATACAAATAATGTAAACATTGGCAAGCGAGTTTTTGCCTTAAGAACGAAAATAGATAAACACTTCGAAACACTTTCCAAGACAATACAAAAAACATTTACAACAAAATATCTAATGCTGTTCAATGGACCATGGTTAGGAAATTTTATAACTAACGATTTTGTTCACAACAAAAAACACTGACTAAAAAAGGAATAGTATGTCCAGCGAATTCAATACTGAAATTTATTGTTACTCGAATTGCTTATTACAATTGAAATACAATTAACATTAACAGTGACATTGAAATAATAACAAAACATAAACATTAAGCGGAGTATAAAAGAATAAAATAGATAAAAAGCTTAGAAACATTCTGTGCCAAAGCCTAGTGTGCCACTTATCAGCCAGCTGATTTCGTGATGATATAATTACGGCGGACGGCGGATGACGTAAGCACTGGTAAGGCCCGGCGGCGTGGCCGCTGGTGAAAGTGTCAACAGACGGAGCCCTGACACCGGAACGTGGCTCTAATGGCCTTTGTACACTTGCTACAAGCATCAGACGAATGCGATTGAGAAATTTAAAATAGCTTGTTATGTTCCAAATGTTCTTTTTGAACATTGTCTTAGAAACACGGCTTTACCATAACAATGCTTGTGTGGGTCGCAATTGCGCCAATTAAAAGCATTGAAGTTGATATGATATTTGCTTAGTAAAGAAAAAGTAATATCTCTGATTTTCCAGTAAAACAAATCTAATAAAAGGAAACCTTTTTTCGCTATTTATTTTACGTAAATTAGCCTATCTGACAAGATATTCTCTGTTAAAGTCGTATGAAGATCTTTTAAACTTCATGCTTGCACGCACATCTCGTATATGTTAGAGGTATCTAAAAAGGAGTCCCTATTTGCATGTCAGCATATTTATAAATTCCTCTTAATCGGCATTGGTATGCCAAGTATGCTATGTATTATCCGAACAGAGTAGAGGAAACCTCAGATAAGTATCGTGAAAGTGTATTCCGCCTAACCGGCATGGTCTTTAACCTTTTCACCTCTTCGTGACAACGTGGTAACACCCATAATAGTAGCGCTGTTAAAACCTCTTTAAAGGGCAATTTAGTACTACTCGTACTATTGTCTACATGTTGACAGGAAAATAGCCTGAAATGATGAACTTCTTTCGTATATTTTTACACTATTCAATATGTTTACATAAATACTTATACCATGCTGGTGCGTTAATATAACAATACTATATTATTGTATTATGTCGCGTTGATTTGGTTTTATTGCCCTTTAAATAAATCTGTAATTTTTATGAAACTGTACAAACCAATAAACCAGTTGGCAGTTATTAATTGTTTTTCTTACGAAATAATCTTTATTTAATTACTGTGTTTTATATAAAAGTGTAAATACGTAAAGCTTGTTTTTATAATGTGAGGTCCCTCCAACTATCATATGGAATTAAAACTCTTGACACAACAAAAATCTAATTAAATTAGCTATATTTCGAAATATGCTATACCTAAATGCAATCACTTGAATAAAATTGCCATGTATTTTGTCTAAAATCCAAAAATTGTCTGATACCCTTATCTTAGGGTTACGAAGGTCAGATAGGCAGTCGCTTCAATGTAATTACCAGACTCGCTAATTCCTGGATCATGGTCTAAGCGGACCCTGTCTAAACACGGGACATAACGCTAGGAAGATGATTTTGTAAAACACTTTCTTAGTTAACGATACCGACACGTCGACCACGTAAAATGACTAGGTAAAATTGCTCACCAACTCATATGAGTAGTAAATATCTGCTTCTTGGCACTGCCGACCGCAACGTGACCACTCGTTTACTCCCTGCTTATTATCTTAAACGGAAACGATACCAAAATGTCAGAGAAACCTCATGTCACTCGGTAATGCCGTTTTAGAGTGCTGCGATTTATGCTCTTGCGCAACATAGTCCTTCCGATGGACATTTGAAGAAAGCCGACTTTCTACAAAGGTTACCCAATGACGGGGCGCAACAAGGTCGCGCGATGTAAACTCGGCTTTATTGTCTTTGGTAAGCAGTGGGCGCACCTGTGTATTCATGGCCATAAACGTTAATTTTCTAATGAAGAAACATGACAAACGTGTCATCATTTTTATGTACAGGCCCGATTTTCCATGGGCAGATAAAACAAAACTATATGTTATGGCGTTTTTTTTTTATTAGGCACCGCTTAAACGAGATTAGGCTCTCAATGCTATATGTCTGAAAGTGTTTTTCAATAATTATTATAAGGATTTACCTTATACGTTTATATTTAAGCGGGTTAAACAAAATTACGGTTATGCGTTGTCATTGGTAGAGTATTTTTATTTTATTCATCTTTTATTACACTATTCAAGCTGAACCGATTTATAAAGGTGGCCGAAAAACTGTAAAGGTTAACAGTTTACTTATAATTGCTTATTTGTATCAATTAAAAACAAATGAAAAGCGCTTGACGTCGCCAAATTATTGAACAATCGGCCCTGAGCTAAGTCTACAACATCTTATTTACAGTAGATTGCACTGGCTGATTTTTTCAAAAAAGAAAGAATTATATTAACTTGATCTTCCAGGGCTGTATTTGCACAACGATTAATAAACACATTTTTTTACCTTATAAACATTTGTCAAAGTAGCTAAGTACATCATCAATTGAGCAAGATGCAAAACGATAAACTTAGTTTTATCTAACTAACATAATAAGCAAAACAATAAAAAAAACATTCTAATTTAAGTGGCCAATTAATTTAAATTTATTAACCAGAGCGCCCTAACAGCATATTTTGGGAACAGACTCATGTGATATGAAAATACATTGACAATGCATATTTAATTAAGACAGTTTAATGTTCTCGCTACAAATCTTTGTTATCTCAAGCATTGTTTTAAAAGGTACGTAACTAAATGCTAATAAAGAGGAAAAAGCACGTTTATTACGGTAAAAGCCAGAGCCGTAGCCAGACGCCGGCATAAATAACATTTAATATCACTAGACTTTTAATATGCTCCAATTTATACAATATTACTAGGTCATTTAGCAGTAGGTACATTTGTCATACTTGAATTTGGATGCATTAAATAGGAAGGGGATTTTTGTCTTTGGTTCGTATGGTTTTTGTCAACTATTTCAAATGAGTACCGTTTAACATTTTAACAATCTATGGACGAATGCATTATTTCCTGATCTTGACTGGAATCGGTTATTCCCGCTCGTCACCCCGGGCTTTGTACCCCCAGTGACGAGTGGGTTCAATGAGTCTCTCTTCTCTAAATTTTAAATTATAGAAATTCATCAGACTGACACCAATTTCCTAGTTGTAAACTTAGCATGTATGCTTGTGCTATGGATACAAGGTAACGGATAGACATACTTAAATGCGTTCATAAACATCCATGACTCGAATATAAATTTCCATGTTCATCACACGAAACATTTGGCCCTAACGGGATTCGAACAATGAACGACCTTTAGTTTCATGCCCAGGGTCTCTAGGCATGTCTATTACACTAATGTTTACCGTAATCCATCAGAAAGGGAGCAATACACTTTTTTTAAATTATAGAAACAAGTCTATGGTCATTTGAATAAACAAATTACTTGACATTTTTTTCGTTCATAATGTAAATCTGTGGCGCCATCCTTATATAGTGAGCTACCATCGGTCTCTTGCTTGGTAAACAGCTAGTAAGTGCAAATTCAGCACTAGAGGCATACATTAAGGAACGACAGATGTGTCCCTTGCTTCGGCGCTGGCCCGCCCGGGAGACGTAACGCGCGTACTAATCGCGATTTGCACCAGATCCGCAGTCATGACCGTTTTGGGCGCGCACCGGAACGCGTCTCAATGCCATTCGACATACAGTTATGTCAATTGATAACCATTCACAATATAGGTACAATTATTTACAATTACCTGAAACATAGTCGCAGTGACTCAATCGGTCAACGAACTATCCATATGACCGTTTATCTGTTTTTTAGATATTATATATACTTAGATTATTAACATAGGTACGCAGTACGCGAGTATTAGTCTCAATGTTTGTGATGCCTTTGTTGATTATAATTACAATAATACATGTGCTACCATAACTACTTTGGAATCAGATTAATGTACCTATGTGATATTATCTGATATAAGTGTATAAATTATAATGTCAGTACCTATTAAAAAAGGTGTAAATATATGGACTTCTCTATAACATGATAAATGTATCACTAAGACGGGTTTGAAGATGTCTTACAGCCAGCTGAGGACGGTGGGCCACTGCTAAATATTTAGAAATTTACTCTACCGAGAATTAATTTAATGTGTTGGAATTCTTGCAAAAATCTTGTTATCTATTACGAACAGCAGGAAAACGTCGTTAGGAATCCTGTTCGTATGAAACATGAAATAGAGCCAGTATGTGGCAAGATAAAACTATCACAACTATTTACTATTTAACAACAAGTATAAAAAGTTCGTAAGTCCAAACTGTACAATTAAAGATGACCTCTGTGGTGTCGTCTCCATAAAAATAACCTTTCAAATAACCAGTATTTTATAAGTGGTCCTGTAGATAAAAATCTGTTGGCAGCTATTAAAGTATTTCCATTTAAGTATACTCATTAAAGGAGCCCAATAAAATGCCTGTTTAAAGAAGTTTCGTTCGAATACGAGTATATCTATAAAATAAAAATAAACCTTAAGATGATAAAGAAGTTAAGATTTACAGATTTAAAGTTTGTCTGTATTAAAACTTTCAATCTCTAAACATATTCGCATTCGGTTTATATGTTTAACTAAAACCCAACGACTAATCTGTAAGCATCATTCATCATCATCCTCTTGCCCTTCTCCCAGTTCATCTGGGGTCGGCGCAGCATGTCTTCTTTTCCATACGTCCCGGTCAGCCGTCATCAAGCTATCCACTCCCATTTCTCTCATATCATCTTTCACACAATCCATCCATCTCTTATTTGGCCTTGCTCTTCCTCTCCATCCACTAACATTCATACTCATCACTCTTTTTGTCACATGTCCTTCCTCTCTTCTCATCACATGCCCATACCAAGATAAACGGTTTACAATCTGAAAGCATCATTACAACCATAATTTTCCTGCCAACACTTCCATATAGCCTGGAAACGTGTTCATACATGCATGTTCGCCACGGGCGCTAATTTTGTATAATGAGTTATAAGACACGATCAAGTGCTAACTACGGGTACGAGGTCGGGAAATTATATAAATTCGCTAAAGATACGTTACGCGGGCCAATAGTTAACGCACCTATTGTCCGGAACTACATAATGTACGATGATTAGGTCCGGGTGCGTGCGTGAGCGCCGGTCCTATCATGCGCCTGCGCAACGGTGATTGAAAGATTATAAATAAAAACATGTCTATTTTGATTTATAATATTCATACAAATATGCCGATAGAATAATTTTCCTAATAGTTCTTGTGTATGTATGATGAATGCTTTTTACAATTGTAAAATTACATATTCCTTTATTTACACTCGTTTATTGTTAATATATTCTACTATTCCAAAATTACTTATGCAGGTTTACAAAGCGATGTGTGAATCTACTATTAGCTACGGGATTTCATTATCCATTTCGTTATCCAACTTCACTGTTGTATAGTAACGCTAAGGTACACAGTGTCAGAAAGATATTTATTTACCAAAGTGTTCGCAGGTACCATCGTTTTACTGTACCTACAATACCTGTCCCTAAGAAAAGAATTTTTAAGTTTCCCACTCCCATGGTAAGAAGTACATTCGCAAGACGACACTATAATTTTGTAGCACCACATGTTTACAACTATTTTAACTTTAGGTACAAGGAAATATACAAGCTGACCAATCATCAAATAAAATTGCAGTTAAATGAATGGCTAAATTGCATAGATTACAATGAAACTGAATGCCTTCTGGAATAATCGCTCACACATAAAACACACAAACACACACACACACACACACACACACACACACACACACACACACACACACACACATAAACAAATACGCAACCATACATGCTTGCACAAAATCATACGTGCGCACTTTATGTTATTAGTTTATATTAGTCTTTAATTTACTTTATCTTTTCATTAATATTTTGTTAAATTTAGTCCTTTATTATAATACACTATTATTTGTATAACTTTAAGGGGAAGCACTGGCTCCTGAAACACGGTTTATTACTATCTTGGGAGTCAGGACTACATTGAAACTGTACTAAATGGTGTATTAAAAATAAATAAATAAATAAATAAAAAAATAAAATACTTCTGTTTAAAAATAATGTTTAAAATAAAATTTCTGTATTACCTATTTATTTATCTAGCATGTTGCCAAAGGTGACTAATTGGTTGTGGTGTTTGTGAACATGTAAGCGTCGAGCCAGCCAATCTTTAACTGGCTAAAGCCAAGGCATTAGATAACCTGGATTTATATTTGACTAAATGTGGTTTAATGAACTGATCGCACTTAGAACTTCACCTACCTGCGTCGAGATTGATGCGAACAAGTATTTATTAATAGAGACTATCGAGCGACGCTTCCTAGGATTTCTAAGCACTTATCTACATTTGCAAACATTGACACATTCATTATATTCAGACATTTGAACGAAATCTTAATTTATATGTCTGAAAACTTGTATTATTAATTGTGAATATATGTATAAGTATGATGGCAATTACCTTGGCAACTCACCTCGGACTGACGAGCCCTCAACTCCCGCGCAGGAAGTAATCATAATGATCATTGAGCACTAATGCGTTGCGCGTACATTAGCGCTGCGCGCACGCATCTCTATGCTGCCATAATGATTTTCCGTGAGATCCTTTCTTGGAAAATGAAGACTATTAGTTAATGACTTCACACACAGTCAACAAAATGAAGCCTTTGTCACAATGCACATGCAGTAACTTAAGTAATTATAATTATTTTTGTTTTTTTTACTGACGCTTATATCTCTTATGCTCGCTACAGTCTAGTTTCCAACATTTTATTGAAATAATTTTAATTTAAGAAACTATTTCATTCCCTATTGCTTGAAGTTAGTATGAATTCTTATACACACATATGAACATCCATCCATTATGAATCATATATATAAATAAATATCAGACTACATTACATACATTGATCTGACTCCGAGGTATCTTAAGCACTTGTGTTACGGACATTAGAATCAACAGTGGTATTACAAGTATATAATTAAATATTGGGATTTTTAGACCTAGACACAGAACAAACACAAGTATATATCACACGAATGGTTGTCCTGGGTAGGGATCGAACCTATAACACTTGGGGCATGGTGCAGGATCACTACTCAATACGCCATTGGCATCATCCATAGGCATCTTTAATTTTCAAAAGTTGTGTAACATTACGGGTACGCCGATCTATATGTAATATATTAAAAAACATATCAATATTCTAGCGGAGTCCAAACAATGTGTAAGGAACGTGCCATATGGCGTTCGGTTCTCTCTACCTACCGCTAGGGTAGTTTAGTTAGTTAGAAGCAATATTTTTATTCATACGACAGAGAAAGCAGAGGTAAGATAATATGCCGCACTTGACATAGATCGTCAGCATTCTTGATACGGACACCAGTGGCCGGTTGAACACGGTCAAGAAACCTAGTTACTTGCTTACTAGTTTTATGGATCAAAGCAACTAAGTAATAACTTGGTTATCCGTATGCATACCATTTCATCATCTTCCTAGCGTTATGTCCCGTGCTTAGACAGGGTCCGCTTAGACCATGATCCAGGATTTAGCGAGTCTGGTAATTACATTGAAGCGACTGCCGATCTGACCTTCGTAACCCTAAGATAGGGGAACCAGACAATTTTTGGATCATGGTTACAAATTCAAAGTTGTTTGAATTTGTAGGTTTCATCACGATGTTTTCCCTCACCGTCGAGCTAGTGGTATAAATATGTACATAGATTTTTTAAAATCTAGAGGTACATGCCGGGGTTTGAACCTGCACTCCTCGGTTAAGAGGCGCGTGTCCTTACCATTGAGCTACCACCGCTCCGCACCGTATGCATACCATTTCATAGTTAATTAATTCTGCAGGACTCATCGTGGCAAATTTACCAACTTGTTATAGTTATATTGAAATAATGGATATTCTATTATTTCATTATTATCAAAAGTAAATAAAATATGGTTTTAGGCACCTACTGTAAATTTATTCCATAGAAACTAAGTTAATTTATTTAAAAAATTTCAATATTTTTTATTTTCGTCGGCGACGTGCTCGTAAGTCAGTAGCCTATTGTTCTACCATTTGTCTAGTTTTGCTGGGAAACCTAGTTGCATACTAATTTTTGAAGCAACACACACTTCCCTGACTTCACACGACTAGACAAAAACTTTTCTCCGATTCACGAGTTGTTCGTGGTGAAGATTTGACACAAGTTGACGATGTATACTAAACATAAGCTAACTTTAATCTATTGGATCAAAATAACTTAAGTCAATATCAAAAGCATCTCCATGCTTCGAAGGGCACAAATATAGTCCCGAACTTCCATTATATACAACAGTAGCCTGAGATCCACACCAGGTACTACTTACTACTTGAAGATCAGTCGTACCTATTCTTGTGTAATGTATGAGTATTATGCAAAAGAAAATGAGTAACACTGCATTAGAACATTAAATGTGTATTCACAACCTAATATCGAATAAAAGCCTCTAATCTCCTTTATGTGTAATCTTCACCACCTAGCTGTAACAGTTACAGAGTTGCTATGTAACTGCACCCATTAAATCGAATTAAACGCAGGTAAATAATGGGTAAGTGGGCTAGTTACGTTCCCACTTAGACAATGCTGCGTTATTAGATATTGCCCATAACCGCAGCGGGGCTCGACGAGTTTGAGCGCCGAAAGCCAGCTTACGGCACAGTCAAGGGAATAACAGTGCTACATTTCCATAATCGTTAGACCTTACGCATGCCGCCCGGCAATCCTGCACCGGGGAAAATAGTTCTTCATGAAATAAGTCGGTTTAGTGGTACAATAAAAAAAATACCAGTGTCTTATTTCCATTTTTGTAAGACCTGTAAACGCATCAGTTTAGACTCCGTGTCGTTTTTATGAGAACTGAATTCCCATCGACTCAAACTCCGATTAAATAAACATTCTGAAACAAGCCGGCTTAATAACTAGTATGAACTCCGATCAACTCGGATCGGAAAAAATAGTCATCACCTTAATAGCGTTATGCCCCGTGCTTGGACGGGGTCCACTTACATCATAATCCAAGATTTAGCGAGTCTGGTTATTACCAGACATTGAAGCGACTGCCGATCTGACCTTCGTAACCCTAAGATAGGGAAACCAGCCAATATTTGGATTATGGTTACAAATCCAAAGTTGTTTAAATTTGCAGGTTTCATCACGATGTTTTCCCTCACGGTCCAGCTAGTGGTATAAATAGGTACGTGCTCGGGTTTGAACCCGCATCTACGAATTCATTACATTCAGATTGAGCTACCACCGCTACGGCCCGTAAAAATAGTGATTCATTAAATAGATATTAAGATACTTTGTTCGAACTTAAAATGCTTCATAGTTCAAGAACATTAAATATCTCCAAAGTAGGATATAGGTACCTACACCTACATATACCCACTGCCAAGTTCACGGATGCTACGATGATGTGGCCAAACCGCACCTGCGTTGCGTAGGTAGCATTACTGTTATACTGGTACGCTTTCTATATTGTGTAAAGTTATGTAAAAGGAACAATTCGCGAAGAAAGCGCAATGCAGTAGAATCGCGCACAGACGCCTGCGTCGCTACTACTTATTTAGTATTTGTCGAACAGTACAGCATGGTAACGGTCCTATTGTTAAATATGTTGAAGAAACTAATTTTTTAATACTATAAATGCAATTCTTGTTACAACAAGCTGAACTAAATTCACCTCAATAAATACTATGAACTCGTTTGCTCGAAATACGCCGTAAGTGAAATTAAAAACTCGCAATATTTTGAGAACTGTCATGCATCATACATATCTTTAAAAATTCTAAAAGCCAAAGTAAGAGATTATAGAGGAAGAAGTATTAGAAAGGCAGATTAGATTATCCCGTAAGACAAAATTGCTCGTAATATGTAACAACAGTGAGCAACAAGTATGCAATTTCAAATGACTGACAAGATATTTTTGCTTTACCAAAAACGGCCAATGAACAAATTGTGCACCGTCCTGTAGTCATTTAACACATAATTTTGGATGAAGACCATCTTCTACATGTATCTTATTTTACCATACAAAGCAATGCTGGTGTACGTACCTATTTTCTTTTCAAAAAGAAATATTCACAAGCAACAATTACGCCAGCCTGTAGGGTCATAGGGTCAACATAATAATAATTGATCTTTATTCGGGGGATATTTACATTATTTTCCTTGTTCGACATGTCAAAGAAATATCGTCATAAGAGCTGGCTTTTCAGTTGTACGTAGTAGATATACATTTTATTATCATCATCCTCCCAGCCCTTCTCCCAGTTCATCTGGGGTCGGCGCAGCATGTCTTCTTTAGATATACATTTTATACATAAATATAATTTTAGAAATCACACTTTATGTTAGGTTTAAAATTATTTACCCACATTAATTAAACACGAGTACAGGCGGCGTAGGTAAGAATGTGTTAACCTGTTACTTGATCTTTCTGAAAGGTCAACAGCGGAAATGATCTCACCTATGGTCACGGTACGGATTCTATTACCATCGCAAACCTCAGCAAGTGAATTGTATTACGCGAATTCACGCAGGTCTACAGTACCTATTATGTGACTGGATTAATTTAAGATTAGTATTTCACTTAGTGAATAGGAATAAGAAAGAAGGAGTAATATCTACTTAAGAAGTTTTCAGTATTGATGATGTGGTAAGTTAAGCTGCATGATAATTTAACTTATGTCTTAAATACAGGTAATGCAAAACAGGGGATATGTATATACTATCGCTATAATTTATAGCAGGACGAATATTAGTCGACAGATTGATGCAATTCGATGTTTTTTTTAAAGTTAAGATTGTTATCTTAGTGATTGTGAAACTAATCACTAAGATAAAAATCGTCATTGCACTATCGACTATATAGACAGCTGGTGTAACAATTTATGATAGATTATTTTGACTCAACTGTTAGGATAGTCATTCTAATTCCATCGATAAACCCATGGACAATCTTTTGATCGACGATTAATAATGATAATATAACATCTGTATAATTGTTAATATAATGAAACTGTCATCTTATCTGGTCTATAAGCAATAAATAAGCCACTAGGTAATGTACACTATTCTTCTTTTATAGTATGGTAAACCACCGTCAGGTGACCTTTTGATACAGGTTTACTACTGTACAGTAAGCCATCATTCACATTTTTAGTACAATTTGTTGAATGACTTAATCTTGTACTAAAAAGCAGCATAGTCTTCCCTACAAATAGGTAGGGATGTATAAAAAGGCATTTAATTACTTACACTCAAGAAATTTTCTCTTGTATCCAAATTTAGTATTATATGTAGGTACATAACGAATAGTAAACCCTGGCAACGTCTCCCAGATATATTAATAAATAAGGATTGCAACCGTTCATAGTTCAATATTTGCTTCGCCAACAATGAAAAGAACATAAAATTTCCTAGTAACGTAAGTGAGACAATGCTAACGTGTCCTACAAACAATAGATCGGCGTTGAACCCACCTGTCATTCATTGCACCACCTTGCCGAGTCGAGGAGGCATCGAAGCTGAAGCCACAGCCAAGACACTTTGGTCTCCCCAACATGGCTGGATGCGCCCGTGAGAGAAACTCGCTTACTTGCGCAATGCATTCCACACTTCGCACAAGCGATTGTCACCTGCACTTTCTTTGTGAACATTGAATAAATTGTTGCAGAAAATATATGATTTACACTACGACAATATCTGTTTTGCAGAAGAGAAATTTAATACATGACAATATGTTAGATACACTTAGCGCTATATTGTCGTAATAAATAAGGCCTCTTTTCCATGTTTTCTCTATATTTTTATGTATTGATCAAAATCTTGTAAACAAGGTTGTAGTATAATATTTTAAGACTATTTCAAAATATCTTATTACATATCAAAATATCTTATACCTAGATATTCGCCTGATTCATTTCATTTGCTTAAATCAAATATCCCTATATAATCAATGAGTGAGGTGTATTAGGAGCGCGTTATGTTACCCCGCCAGGGAATAAGCGTAAAGTTAAGTCAAATAAAGTAAAATTAAAATGAAGAAAATGAAAAGTCTACTTTTTACTACGACTTTGTAATCAACTACCGCTAATATATATTCTTCAATATATTCTTCAGACTGACACACCCATTCCCTGGTTCCAAACTAAGCATATAAGCTTGGGCTATGGATACTAGGTGAACGAATAAACATACTTAAATAGGTTTATAAACATCCATGACTCGAGTACAAATGTCCATGTTTATCACACGAAACATTTGACCCTAGCGGGATTCGAACCCGCGACCCTTAGCTTCGTGGCCAGGATCTCTGACCACTCGACCAACGGGCCTGTAATAGTAAACAACACAGCTATGGTTACCTTGAACCTGATTCAAAGTCGATTATTTTATAGTTTATTACGATAAACAACATTGCACAAGGACGTGTAGTCTGAAACAAATAAGGACGTAAAAATCTGTTTTAATATTGATGCTTTCGAAACAAATGTGGTTATTTATGATAGTGGTGAATTCCTCAAAGGTCAGCATATTAATCAACATTTTGTACCATTGCAAATTTTCTTCAAGTTATTGCATAACGTAATGGGCTTTTGGCAGAAGATTTTTTTGATTTTTTTGACTATATCAATTGACATAACGAACCTGCAATTAGTTTTTTTCATATTGATGTTGAAGCTTACCATTAGTGACCATTTACTGTTAGTGCATATAATATTAAATTTAAAATGTTTTTAAATACTTGATATAATTATAATACACACAGTGTAGAAAAATAATATATTATTACTTTTACCAAATATGTTCCTTGCATTTTCATTTAATACATCAGTGCCTAGTTTAGGGATTAATATATGCAAATGTTAGTGGTAATACTAATAGTGCATTATTTCGGTCTTTTATCTAAAGCTTTAGTTATAAATCTAGATTATTTCCCAGGATCGTAGAATCGGTTTAATAAGCAAACACAATTTTGCGATCAACTCATAAATATCGAACGACCTTAAAGTTTCAATGACACCAATCAGATTTCGTTCTAAAATTACCATTTCTGAGCAGATCGTACATTTAACTATGTGAATCAATATAGTATGGAGACGGCTTCGCTAAACACACCTGAGTAGCGACTCGTGTTGTAGTGACGTCACTGTGCGTGACCGGCCCGCTAGTGCTGGTCGTCCACTCGATATTCTCGCCACGATTTTATTACTCGTTTCGTATTAACTAAACCGGTCTCAGCAAACCTTGCGATATGGCACCTGGCTTGCTGGCACAGACCTTATCTCGTTTTCTTATAGGAGTGCATGTCAATGACTTGTGGTATTTTTATGGATACTAAACGGCTATAATAGAGATTGTAAGAAAGCGAGTTAATTAAAACTTAAATTATTGGACATATCAATTTAAAAAGCCAATCGGGAAATGTAATATTTAGTGGCGTCATTAAGCGGTATCGTAAAACGAATGTTTTTAAAATAAGTAACTTAATTTGACTAACAGTTGATAATAATGATTCATCGGGCTTCTAGCGTTATATTTCGTGCTTAGTCGAGTCCACTTAGACCATGTTCCGGGATTTAGCGAGTGTGGTAATTTCATTGAAGCGACTACCTATTTATTTCCATTTATCGACGTTTTTGCTAGCTTTACGTGATGTCACGAAACGTCTGCAAACATTAAGCAAAAACTTTAATTGTTTGTAAAAATCCAAATAAAGTATAAATTTAGAAAAAACATCGATATATTCGATATTATCAAAATAGAAATCGGTCAACACTAAAATCGTGTAAATTACGTTCGTCGACAATGGCGATTGCTTTGCCGAGCGAGCTACTGGGTGCATATAAATCAACAGGTAACACCTAGATGCTTTAATAACGAACAACCGCACTATACATACCTGCATACATATAATCACGCCCGTAATCCCCGAAGATGTAGGCAAAGTCCATGGGGTAGGAAGATGCTTCAACAAGTTTACGATAAAAATAAAATTGAACTGGGCTTCTTGGTAAATTATAAAAGACAAGTGGCTAGCTCGTCGCATACAAAATCACAAATTCAACACCCAATAAACCATAGCTTTACTACATGCTAGGCAAGGAACACATGATATTTTAAGTCCCAAGCAACATCGGACGACCGCACCAATTAAATAGTAAATACCTTCAAACCTCCAGTATACAGTTATTAACCAGTAATGACTTGATGTGAATCTTTATAACAATAAAATATAAATTGTAAGGATATTAGCAATAAAACCATTTGTGCATATTGCATTCCATAATGCTATTTTGATTGCTTTGCATGGTGCAATAAGTAAACGATATCAATATATTACTAACGACTTTGAATTTAAATATGTTACAAATATTTGCTATTATATTACGCAACGAATCAGGACATTGTAACGAAGTGCTACGTAACCGTGCTACGAGCTACGATCGCAAGCTACGAAAATTTTGGCATTTAATTGCGAAATTGTATCATATTTTTCCAGGCTTGAGTATAATGGTATTGAATATTATAGGATATCATGAAAGCATATATATCCAACGATGAAGGAAGACTTAAGGAGCTTACTGCTTACTTACCTCGGAGTCAGATCAATGTATGTGATGTATTCTGATATTTATTTATTATTTATTTATTTACTGCTCCTTTGACTATGGCTACCCCTTCGGGGATTGCATGTGTGATGATATGTATTTACATTCATATGAACCTGTTTCTAGCCTTAAATTAGGCTTGTCCAAAATTTTATATTTCCCTACGCTCGACTTTTCTCAAATCAGTGCTCAATAATATTATAACTTGGCATGTGCCCTCCGCAACGCTTCGCTAGATTAAACAAGTCTAATCGAAACCGGTTTAATTTATCATCTATCTTGTAGTGTTATCTAGGTATGCAGATTTCTCATGGTCTTTTTCCTCACCACTCCTCTAGTTTTTTTTAAACCAAAGGTACGTGCTTGGTTTCAAGCACGTATTCTATGCACGTAAACATCTATCGTTATACACTGAGCTGCTACTCCTCTTTTTTATCAATCAATCAATGCCCGCGGCTCAGTTCAACTCAACCTACGAAATCTATATTTTTACCGGTGATTAGAAAAAAATAAAATAACTTCACGTTAATTCCCTAGCGAGGTATGCAAAGAGATAAAAGAAAAAGCCTCTTCACTTCTTAAGTTCAAAACTATTGAAATGTTTAGTTTAGACGTGTAAACATAACAGACAGGCAGATTTACTTTCGCATTTATATTATTAACAAATTTTTTTTTTTAAATAGGATTTTACTAACCGTGCTCCATAGTCACTATAATTTCAAAAATTTACGTAATCTGATTGAGACTCATTTAGTTAATGTAAACGATGATTACAAACAACAGACGCGGAAGCTTCGAGATGATAATAAGTATCAAGGTTTCTACAACGGCACATTTACTAACTAGTCTTCCGCTTATCTCACAAAATACATACTCGTACATATAATTATACCCGTAATTCCCAAGAAGAATTGTCACATATTCTTGGACTTAAAATAATGTGCCAACTGTGTACCTAGACTCTGCCTAGCCATTCGGGGATTACGGGCGTTGTTATGTATGTAAATATGTATTCCCATGGAATGAGCAGAGTCCAAAGAGCAGTAAGCTCCTTTAACCGTTTAAATGAAAATAATAAATAAGCTGACAAATGACTAGCTACAAGATCACATATACTAAAATATCATGAATAGCTTTTTAAGTCCCAGACCAATATGGAAAATACCAAAACCTCCTAAAATTATATGATTGATTCCGATACAAACTTTTAATCCATTCACAATTCTATAAATAACTGGTTAGCCACCAGTTTTAGAAGTTAAAATTATTTTACCATCAAGATAAAAGAAGCAAATAAATACATTCTCAGATTTCCAACACTATTAAGTAAAGAGTGATGGTTATGAGAATGTCATAATAACGGAGTTGAGTCAGTGACAAAAAGCACACAGTTGCTTACTTAAGTTTGTTTACATAATAGCGCATCTTTTTACTGAAAATGAAACGTGTTACTTCGACTAAAATCATATATTATTTCTACTTTGTATTAGGTTTGTATTAGTAGGTACATTATGTTACTTAAAATATATTTAGTCTAAAACTGCACATTTTTTGAATTAATATATTTATGTAAAATCAATATATTAATATACTCATTTACTTCATGATACATATCGCGTCCACCATGCCAAAGTGAACTCTTATAATTACATTTTTAAAACATTGACGTACTTTCTTAATTATTAAGTAATTAGCAACATCTGCAGTATTGACGTATTTTGAAGTAATTGATATAGTCTCTAATGTTAAATTACGCACTTTTAACATCCAAATTACATTAAAAATACATTCGAAAACACATCCTATAATTAGAGCAATTAGAAAACTGTCGTCATAAGATGTTGTCGTCAGGTAATGAAGTCAATGGTTAGAGGCAACAATTCCCTTACACGTTATTAGAGGTCACCACAGACCGCAGTCTTACGGTGACTCTAGGATGTTATTCTATTACTCATAACAGTTCCGCCTGGTTTCTCATAAATCATAACTCTAATAATACTCTGAGGTATTAGAATGCTATAATTACAATGCATCCGGATCTAGCGTTAGCCGTTCTTGGTAATGGATTTAATGGGTTCGGAATGTTGTTTATGAATTACTAGCTTTTCCGTAGCTTTGGTCATGTTATATTGATTATTCTTGTCAGTTTTTTAATACTAATATATTAATTGGGACAGCAATGTTGGTTTATAATAACAATAGGTAGAAAATTATCAATGGAAGGGATTATTCTCTTACATATACATACATACGTTAACACAAGTCTTCAGATGGAAAATATTTTCTTCGTGACTAAACTAGGACTTCAGATAAGATAAATACACTGTATTCTTAAACAAAAAGTAAGTGAGATTGAGCTCAATATGTTTTAAAACAACATGATTCCGCTAACAAGTGTTAAGCTACACTTAGACCAATGTATATTTATTTCAATGTAAATACAACGACGAGTACCCAAAAATGTACAGAGGTCTATTAGAATACAAAAAGTATTCTGAGCTATTATGTCACATTCCATATAATGAAACTGATTATGCAATAGTGGTACAAAAAGCCCCTCTAAAAGTAATTTATTGTAGTACCAGCGATGTCACCCGCGTTTATGGTTAACATTATAAAGACTATTTCCGTCATACATTATTTCTATGTAACTTTAACCATTAAGGCTGCACACGCGACGGACGCTTAAAAAATTGAGTAACTTCTCCCGTTTTCCCAACATTTCCCTTCACTACTCTGCTCCTATTGATTGTAGCGTGATGAAAAGTATACTATAACCTGCCCAGGAGTATGAAGAATAATTGTACCAAATTTCGTTAAAATCCGTCGAGTAGTTTTTGTTTCTATAAGGAACATACAGACAGACAGACAGACAGACAGACAGACAAAAATTTTACTGATTGCATTTTTGGCATCAGTATCGATCACTAATCACCCCCTAATAGTTATTTTGAAAATATATTTCATGTACAGAATTGACCTCTTTACAGATTTATTATAAGTATAGATTATTATAATAAAACGTACCTAAACTACTATTGTAAAGACTAGACAAGCAATATGTCCTGTTTATTGGTTGCTTGTAAAAATATCATAATTTATCGATAGATTAAGCTAAAATAAGGTTTAAATAAAGTAGGACGTCATTTAAAGTTTATCAATGTTAAGTTAACTTTAAAATGTTAAATTTCTAACTAAATTACTCAGGAACCAATTGGGTTTCACATTAATGTAGATAATTAGAGAGTACGTACATTTTTAACGCCTTTTTACTAAATACAAACATCAGTATCAGATATCAAGGTAATGAATATAAGAATGTTATTTAACAAGTTTAGTGAGCACTCTGATTATGCTGATAGTTGCTAGGCTAAATAGATTTATCGGACCAACAAATCTGCAAACTAGTTATAACCGACGTAACCGTACGTTACGTCTTTCATAGGACAGTCTAATTTTACAGTTCTATGTCCCGTTTCCCAAAGTAAAGTGAAAATTGTCCCACACAAATCATGAATCTAATGAATCTAATTTAGCCAGAAACAAAACTGAGTTGAAATATTTAAACATTTTCCTGTTTTACAAAAAATTAATTCAAAAGATCTGACTGAAATATAAGATGATAATTAACATAACACTTGTGACTGAATACATGTTTTATCAGACGGTTTTCACATTCCTGCAGTATATTACGTTGGACAAGTAATTCATTTTATTTCTATGTAATACAACAGTTAATTAGTAATAAAACTCTCATGTTGGTCTTGAACTTAAAAATAATGTGCCAACTGTGTTCTTTATGCCTAGTATGTCGTAAAAAGCGACTAATGGTATATCGGGTTTTGGGTGTGTGATTTTGTAGGCGACGAGTTTGCCACTTGTCACTACTTCTTCACAATTTTTCCATCTAACCCAGCCCAGCCTTATTTTTGGCTGAATGTGGTTAAAGGGGCTTGCTGCCTCTTTAACTCTGCTTACCCCTTTGGGGATTGCGGGCGTAATGCTATATATGTTTATATAATAAACATACTGTCACTGTGACGTTTTTCCACATCGGAGGTTAATGGGTTGCATATATTCTTAATTGCATGTCACATGTTACGACTGGCTCGATGGCTCATTCGGTAGTGACCCTACCCCATACGCCAAGAGTTGTGGGCTCGATTCCCACACAGGATAAACATTCGTATGACAAATACTTGTGTTTGTTCTGTGTGTTAATATTGAATATTTAAGTATATATTTGTAATACCAGCGTTGATTCTGATATCCGTACCATAAGTGCTTAAGCTTCTTACCTCGCAGTTAGATCAATGTATGTGATGTAGTATGATATTTATTTATTTATGTTATAAAAGTCTTAATAGCTAACTACGTCACGTCCTGTAGTATGGGCATTGCAAGACATGTCCCGTTTTGACTACACATAAGAATGGTCACCTAAGTTATAACGTAAGCGTGCCAACTTCGTCTAGGAGCCAATATGCCCAACATCTGACTTTGCCGAATCATGTGACCGGTAAAACAAATTATGGCATGTACCGAAAAACCGGTACTGTTGTTGATATTTAAGGCAATCCACTAAAGGCAAATCGGTTCAATAATACAAGAAATCTGCGACGCTCAAATAGGTACAATAAAAATTCCTTTAAAAAGGGATGAATACTAGAACAAAAATCTATCATTCTGTTTAGTCCGTTAGCTAGATACAAAAATATAAGACACATATATTTTGCTTTATCAAATTAACAAAAAATAGGAATGTGACTCCATTAAAAAACTATAATTCTATTTAGTCCGTCAGTTAGATTATACAAAAATTCTAGACACATATTTTGCGCTATATCAAATGAACAAAACATCACAAAGATAAAGAGCATTAATATTTTGGAGTGAGGGCTTGTGACGTCACTTTCAAATAAAAATCATACCTAGATGTGACGTCACGCGCAAATTGAACGCACTGTATCTGCGTCAGTATTTGTTTGACAAATAAATTAATAGATACATGTTCAATATTTTTTTATAATCTAACTGACGGACTAAACAGAATTTTTAGTCGCCTCGCCTTTCACCAAAAATAAATAACTTATATTGACCAGATGAAAAGTTTCTGTATCTCTATTATTAAAACGAAGACTTCTTTGAATGGCTACGTGGTGTCACGTGTCCTATGTTCCCATATTTAAATATGTACCATGTGACAGGCATATAAATAAATTAGTACTAGAATATGAAGGTGCCAGGATACGTTCCTTTATGTATCAGGCTTAAAACCAACAAAGACCCAACCACAATGCCACAATTTAATATGTAACGAACTCTTCGTAACTAACGTTATTCACATACTAAATACACAGACTGTGTTCATTGCCGTTCAATGACCCGAATTAATAAATTATATATAGTGTGGATAAGTCATAGACACATTTTGAAAAACAAGGGTAAAGGTCTGGCTCGACAAAAAACTAAATTATAAGGTAAACATAACTACTATATACTAATAATATTATTATAAATTGGTAGATGATAAATCTTAAAAGGTAGACATTTACCACGCCTACAAGTTGTGTAATGTTTATAACATTAATAACACGATTTTATCTTATATCTTAAACATAAAAACTCTATAAATATTTATATAAAAATATCAAAACGCTCTATTTATAACTTTATATATAGTCGTAATGATGTTACCTATCTAATTAGCGTATCTTACGATAATAATTTACTAATATTCAATATATATAAGGTATAAAAAATATTTTTGTTGACTATGGCTCCGTTGGTTACATTATTTTTTTATACACGTTGCTAAAAATACAGTAAAGCATTTTTCCCTAGAGATATAAAAATCAGTGAAATCGAAAAGTAACGTAACTTAATTGCGGGCAAAATTATTAATTTTACCAAAATGCGTAATAAATCGTTGTTATTAGAGCTACGAAAAAAAACGTGCGAAGGATGCACTCCTTCGCACAAGCAAAATTAGTGTACTAGTTGTATGTATGTACGCCCCTTACATAAATGCCTCGATCCCATTTATCGTTAACCAATTTTTTTGTAAAATGTCACTACTTTTAAGTTCTTTTGCACCAATGCTGCTTAAGGCTGCGAACTGGACGACTGCGGGTGCGGCGGCTCGCGCGGAGCGGCCGGCTAGTACAAACTTTAGCATTTGTATCAAGTCGCGTGAGCCGCGTGTAGTACCGCGCAAGCCATCGACCCGCGCCCGCGCGCGTCCAGTTTGCAGCCTAAGGGTTAAATGAATTGTTCCCTTTAGTTAATATTGTACTCGCACTCCGCCTACTTCACATAGCTCAGGTGGAATCTTATCGTTGGTCCTCTAAAATTGTACTTTCAGTAAACTACAAATATATCGATGACGATGAGGTGTCTTAATGAAGCAAGATATTGTCGCTCGTAAATATACATTAATGTTGCGTAAAAAGATGATTAATTGAGATGACACGTACATTTACAAGCATTTTCGTTACTTATTTGTCAATATATTGTGTCGTGTTCTTAAGCTTGACCTTAATATTTTAGTCACAATAATATTTTATTGCATGTAATAAATATTTTTTATTTAATATACAGGACTGATCAGTTATCATCAACAAATTCGTATTGTAATGTAATTCCATCTCATCGTCACGAACCTAAGGTCATTATGCATAAAAACATGCAGCATTGAGTACCATCGAGTGGGAAATTCGTTTCAATCAGTTAATGCCGGTTGTGGCCTTCCAATGTTTTTTATTAACTGCATGAAGTATTCAATGCTAAGATGTGAAGCTACTTATCTAACGAATCGATGTTTGTACGCGCTTAGACGCTATTATCTGTAAGATTTAAGCAATCGACCATATCTGAATGGTTGTAATTGTATTCAGTAGATTTAATCTCCTGATCTCAGTAATAAGCATAAGATCTCTTCATAGATGATCAACCTCAAGTATCTTATATACCACTTACTTGTACTTCTTTTAAAAACCCTGTTTTCTAGCTGTAATTTATTTTGCATTGATAAGAATTTGCTTAAATTGAGAGTTGAACTCCTGTACATTAATAAACTAACCAGTTATTTGGGCTAGTTTGATTTGTTCGGTCTGAATGATTTCGATCACTATTTCCAGTCGCATTGATATTAGGCACTTGTATTAGTTGCTGTGTAAGCACGGAGTAATAATAGGCAAGACAATTTATCTCAGTCGATAAATCCATCCGGAGGTCGATTTATCTTGGACGCAGCCGGAGCTAGCGGTATTGCACAGGCCGGCTAGCTGCGGCGCCTGTCTCAAACTGGGACGGCAAATTGGATTGGCCACGGTTGGTTAATGTCTCCGTCGCCGACATGTCACACTGATGCGCTGCGATGCGGCGACAAGCCTGTCCGAAATCTTCTGCAGACCAAAAGCTTAAGAAAAAAAAAAAAATCTTATTTTGAAAATATGCCAGTAATAACAACACATGTACCAATAAATTATTTATTAATATTATCTTCAAGTACCGTTACCCTTGGATTTAGTGAATTAAATGGTTATGGCAAAGCGTAGTGGACATGAGGATATCACCAAAGGTAAAAAGCAGTATATATGTTGGTAACCGAGTCCGTGTGGAACGTACTATCTGATTCCGATGTAATGAGCCCCATACCATAGTATCATAGCTTATGTACCTACCTATACCTCATAAGTACATAAATTCTAACGTAAATGCAATGCAAATTAATATATGTTACGAGGTACAGATACAAAAGTATGAAATAAAAGCTTTTTCTTTCATTTTATTTTATCATTTATTATCCAACAAGAAACGTTAACATAAGATAAGAAGCCAAAATGTTGCCGAGAGAAAACCATGTATCATATACAAAAAAAAACAAAAAAGTCAAGAGTTATTACAATCATTATGCATGACTGTGTGATAAAATTGAATGATGTCACACAAAATATACGGGCATTGTAATGACTACCAGCAAATTGCTTAAAGTACTCTCGTCAGGTCAGCAATCTACCGGTGGCAGATACATAATGTTACGTCATTTAAATACTAGAAGATTTGAATAAAAGGCAAACTTTAGGTACGACGATGTGCCATTTGCTTCGAGTAACGACCTCAGATTGGCAATCGAATGGCTCGCAAACTATGTAGGCATTAAAGTTAAACGAGGCAGTTTTAAATGATCAACAATTAACAGAAACCAAAGTGAACGTCTTGCAATTTATTTGTTTTATGTATCTTTATCGTCTCCAAAACGGATGTTTATGTTGGTTGTAATTTTATTCGGTCTGTCTTACAAATGTTTACCTATAAGACTTTATGTACTCTAACTTAAGACTTGAGATTTAAATAGGTACACTACTCGTAAATCTTCTAAATGGGGTATTTTACTCAAACATTTTTTAGTCCGTAAGTTAGATTATCAAAAAATATTGAATACGTATTTTTTGCTTTATCTGATACTCGAAAAATATCAAAGATACAGAGCTTCAAAGATCGGAAATTTAGCGCTTTACGCCACTTGGACGGTAAAATTTTACACACCTAGTGACGTCACGCGGTACTTTAAAGCGCTGTATCTTCATAATTTTTAGTTTGATGAACAAAAGAAAAAAATACGTAAGCATTATTTTTTTGTAATTTCAATAGCGGACTATAATTTTTTTTCAATAAAATAGCCTGCTAGTGCTCCCTAGTTAAATAATATACATGGTTTAATAATATCAAATATCTATTTTATTTGTATTTGTCCAAAATTTTACTTGCCACTCTCCTTTGTTTTATAACTATCCAAATATCTTTGTTATGACCAATTTATCAAAAAATATTGAAATCTGATAGACAGTTTTACAATACTTTGTGACATACACCTACGATTATTTTAAAGGAAAACATCACCACCCACCAGGGATTAAAACATTAATAAAGATTAACTTGTGACTTAAAGAATTAATTATAAAATGTACAGTTGCTTTGAACTATTAAAAGTAAATACATAAGCTACGATCAATTGGCATTGAGTATATATTATCATGACCATAATATATTATTAATTCAAATTAATTCGAAGTGGAAATAATAACTGGCCTTGTAAAATAGGAACTGGAGAGATACATGATTGGTATTTACTTGTCGGTTTTTTGCTATTGAACGCTCTAACAAACGGAAAGGTCAGCAAGAAGTATTCACTTCCGACTTATTTATCTGAGGTATAGATGATTCGGAATTTATAGATATTTAACGTTGTCGACATTCGCTGTCTGTGATACAATCACCGAATCGTTAATCGTTACCTGTCTATGAAAGGTAGCTTTGCGTGTACTTGTCAAACAAGATTAAAGAAAAATGATTTGGTAGAAATATGAGCATGCAGAAACAAAGTTTATTTTACATATGAATATACATATGTATTATAAAAACCTAAGTATTTTTTTACTCAAGCTAGATCTCTTCAAAAGAAAATTTCAATACATTCTTCCAGCCAGAAATAGTGTAAAAAAATTCAAATTTATCTTTGTACAGTTTTTTTATCTTTTGATAGAATTGAATAGCTACACCGTACGGTAGCTGAACATAGATGTGATTATGTGACCATGATACTTAGCACCTTACTCACTATGCCTTCCTTAGCCAATTAAATATACCTGTTCCTGTCAGTTTTTTTCTGGTTAGCAAACAACATTTTACCGTTATGCAAAAATCCTCACGATTACTTAGTGGACCAAGTGCAATACGGATAGGGTGAGTACGTTAGACATGCGTCAGTTCACGTGTCAATATGGTGTTACGTGGCAGTGCGCACGCGCACCTCCCGAGACCGCGCACGCCGACAGACAAGTTTCAAAACACGCGCTCCAGTGTCACTTTGGGGAACTCCAACATGATCCTATGTTACAAAGTATCGCCTCAACTTGAACGGAAACTTGCAACCATTCATAAATATTTTATCTACATATATCAAATCATCACGCTCGCAATCTGAAGCGATAGGCAAAGGGGTAGCAAGCCATTTTAGTCACATTTGACCAAAATAAAATCTGAATTGGGTCAAATGGAAATTGTGAAAAAGTGGCAAGGGGCTTGCTCGTTGCCTACACAATTACATACCCAACACCCGATACACCTTTAGCCGTATTCTACGACACGCTAGACAACGAACACAGTTTCTAGGTTTCGGACCAAATATTTGTTTATTTATTATATATATATATATATTAATACGTGAAGCAAAAACTTTATAAGTACCCCTTTTTATCAGAATTACACGGAGGGAGGAGTACAAGATTTGGTACAGTTAACGTTTATATGGAGAAGGAGTGCAGAAAGCTAATATTTCAAAAATAATAAAAAAGGAATGAAACGAATAATGGTAAAATTTTGACCAGTAGGCGATCATTAGTTATGATAATAAAGTAAACGGAGGCAAATGGAGCGCATGCTAAAATTCCTGGTGACCTCATGGTGCGCGCGATTGGCGGTATTCGATAAGGAAACGTTTTTTTGTTCGCGCAAATGTGAAAAATTACTCACTCTTTGTAATACATGAGCATCTTTCGGTCTGTTCTGACTCATCTCAAAATCTGAAAACTATGCAATTTTAATACAATATAGGAACTTACTCTTTACTCAACTCAAACCAAATATGAATATATTTTTTATTATGATATCTATTATTTCCCAGAGTAATAAAAAAATGGTTTTTAAGAAATACAATAAGTATAAGCATAAATATTAATCCTGTTATAGTAATTTTATACTACACCGCTTGAGCTGATATTCTTAAATGTATTGTATGGTAAAAGAGACTGGCTTCAGCGATACAAGCTTAATTATAAAATATTAATCCTGCGAGATAACGAATTAACGAATCTATTCGTCTTGACTTATTTTTCATTTGTTTAAACTAGTCGTTTATTTTTTTTTTTTTTTTGACATTTATTTACCAATGCTGGCCAAATTCAATTGCCTCTTAAAAAATACTAATATCATTAAAAGTCAGTAACGTAGCTAAATGTTGTATTAACCGCCTTAGTTAAACTTTAATGTAGCCGAAACATACTCAGATTACGTGCATGGCGCAACAGAAAATGACCAGTAAAACAAACATTTAAGCAGTAGCAATACCTAATTGATACCTTCTTCACAAAAGCGAATTATGTGTATATTATAATCTTTTATCTTGTAGTGTGTTTTGATACAATTTTAAGCACAAACAACAAATATATTATGTAAAATGTAAGTATGTATGCCGTTTTATTATCAAATATTGTGTCTATATCACTTTTTGTATCCCATTATTATTGTTAATTAAAATTTCATACTTATTTTTAATGACTTACTTTGTCCTCAAAATTGTCGTAAAACATCTTCAGTCACGACGCAAGAGAGTATTTTCTGAAATAGTGCATTCGTGATGATTTCCAATGGATACATATAATGAGATCTGTTGACGGGCGAATCGTGAACGACAAAGGCGACGGCAGATAAGGCGCGCTACGTGATCACGGCATGCGCGCGCGCCGGCCGCGGCCGACGGAACCTTGAGTGCGGCGCTCCTTCCCGCGATATAATAATAAACTGCTCAGTCCGGCTTCAGCCTGCACCGATACTGCACGAACGACATTACCTCAATCGCGAAACTACAAGTTCACGCGACCCGGTATGCGCCCGCGCGCGACTCCCGACTAACCAGCCAGTGATCTCAAAATGCAGTGACACAACCCGTATACTGATAGTGTATATTGTGATGTTTTGTGCCAATCCTCACAGTGCCATAATAGGAGTTACCTCTTTTCTGTACTTACGAAAGGTACGTGCGCTATGACAATATACCCGATTGTTATACATTTTCGGTGTCCAAATGAAGACATTGTTTGGATTGTCTTTTGTTTACATTTATAAATCGTATTCAATAGTTATGATGAATTTTACAAAGTATTTGAACAATGCAATTCCGTGATAACTCTGTATTGTGTTATCGTGAAATGCAAAGTAGTGGTATATTGTAATATGAAACATTGATTTATATGTGTATTGATTGAAATTAGACTTCGCTCGCCTTCTTAAATCTTTTACTCTTCTCCGGCTATTATCCTTTTGAAACGTATGGTTTTCATACTGAAAAACCAGAGAAAATACTTAGATTCCACATCCAGAGTTACTCAACCTAATACCGATTGAAGGGTAGTATATTCAATATTTGTAATGTTCAGTTACATTAAATTACAGGTCTCTTAAAGTGCAATCTCAGTATTAATATTACATGTGTTGTTGCAAGCCACTTTTATGACCTATTTGTAATCTGTGATGAAGTGCTGAAATACGGAGACGGTGGGTGCTACCCTCACTTATTTTGCAACCATTGCAAACATTTCGCACTCAACTTGCATCAGCAAATAATGTTTTTAACATGTTAAATGGTCTCTGCACGCACAATTAAACATTATCATAACGATCATAAATATGCATTTACTAAACAAACTTTGGTATATTGGTTTATATATTGCTTACTTAGGCAATAACAATAAAAAGACTAGATTTATAATATACATATACAAAACATGTACATAACTAAATTGTTAATTTTCCTAAATACAGAAGTGTCAAATGACAATACTTATTTCCTTAAATGTTGTTTAATAAAACAATTGCAAACTATGACGTCACACGTAGCATACTAAATGGACTACCTGTTTAATGATTTGTACTTTTCGAAAAGTCCAGCAAGAAATTAATGTTATAATAATCTAATAGAACATCTGAAATTAAAATACATTTCACATAGAGGAATGACATTATGAAATTGTGTACGGTATCAACCAACTACCCTATTTGATATAATTATAAAATACATTCCTACCAAGCTACTAAACCCGGAAATAGCGTAGGAGCATCTAACGAATGTTCGACAAGAAGGTCGTCAAAGTAAATTAATTGCCAATTCATTGTTACTTAAAGCATTCACAATCGGTACATCCACGAAACTCAAATTGCATGACAGCTTGACGATAATGAAAATGAAAAAAAAATTGCATCGTCATTACCAGAAATGCATTCCCATTGTCATAACTCTTAGCTTTTACTTCGTTATTATTGATAGCAACGCCCCGCGTTCCCGTGGGAATACGGGCATAAAATATTGCCTACGTTACTCGTTGATAAAGTAGCTTTCTATTGGTGATTTTTTTTTTAAATCGGTCCAGTAGTTTCTGGGCCTATTCAATGCTAATACAGTTAAAACAGTTAAATCTTTCCTCTTTATAATATCATATATTAGTATGACTAGCTGTTGCACACAACTTCATCCGCGTAGAAAATAAGAATATTTCCTTTTTTGCGCGGAGCCCTGATTGGTTCTCAAATATAAAAGCCTATGTTCCTCTTTATAACACCAGCTATCTGCCAGAGAAAGTACTCCCAAAGTCGGTTCAGCTATTTTGGAGATTAGCTGCATCATCATCATCATCATTTGATTGAGGTTAGCCGTCCAAATAAATAAAATATATTTTTTAGTAACGTATATAATTTCATATGCAATTAGTTATTAGTTAAATTATAAACAGACTTTCAATTTTATTCATCTGTATATTATGTCTTGCGTACTCGTACCTAGATGATCAACGAAAACTATGGATGTTTATTAAAATGTGTGACTCATTTTTTGATTTATCTCCACAGCGTAATGTATATGTAATATATGCCATCACAAGCTGTACACAAAAATTTTAAACAAAATTAACCAAAACCCTATTTAAAAATATGTATATTCTAGTCTTGTTCACATCATTTTTTAAAATACCTTTTCATTGGATGTCGGTCAACTCTCGACAAATGTTTTACAAATAGTTTATTACGTGCGAGAGTATCACTCATGTAATCATAACTGTGAGACAGCAAATTTAGCCTCCGCAACTTTCCTTGTTGACATTACCGTATTACAACTAAGAAAGTTTAAATATAATCATGTAATGTCCTATAAGAAGAATAGAAAATATGATATCTCAGCTTGACTATCATTGGATCATGTGTTGACCGAATCGTCTATAACCTCTTCATTGTACTGGATATCGTTGTAAGAATCACTTGAAATTGATTGGCATTTGAATTATTTACATAACAGTTTGAAAGCATTTCAAACAAATCTTCAAAATCATCTGCTTTGAAGTTCTCTGACTTAAAATCTCCTTCATAACATTCATTCAGGTAAGTAAACTAACTACCTATGGTTGCTTAGTACTGCCAATAGTTGTTTCTACGAATAACATCAACGTGAAGTTATTGCAACTGCTTGCAACTACTGTCGACACGCAGATGTGTAAACCACCCAACAATAAGTGATAACACGTACCAAGATGATATAATTATTATATGCATAAGGAGACAAGGGGTTGACTTATTACTATGTTAAAAACGACACAAAATTAGTTACCTACTTGATTATTTAAATTAACATTTTTATCCAATTGTTTGGATAAATATTGAGTTGGTAATCGTAGACATACCCAACTCAATTGTTTTAGCTAAAAATGGTTAAAGGGTTTTACTGCTCCGTGAATTCCGTCTACCAATTCGGAGTTGCGGGAGTGTTGGTACGTATTGTGTGATACACATATCTACATTAAAACGTTCAAAGGAGGTGCAATAAGATAAATTATTTCCTTAACACAAAAATATTGCAATGGAACATTCTGTGTAGTTAAAGTAATTAGGATTCGTCTAAGAGAAGGTCCCCCAAATCGGGCACCCGGTAGTGTCGCTTACAGTCGCACCGTAAACACGACCCGTACGATGATCAACAGCTGAATCGAGCAGGATGTGCGACGTGTAACCTTTCAAACAATCGCGCAGCAAAAGAAGCCGCGGCTCAATCACAGCACATTGTTCAGTTTTCACTGCCGTTGCAGCATCGACGCGACACGATAAATCGCTGTCAGATTGTCACAAAGCCGTTTGGAAACCTGGTTTTAGTATTTACAATGTCCTCGGTGGCTCGTTTCTCTACAAAATGCAACTTTTCAAATGCTCCAGTGTTGAAAAGTAGACTTTAAACGTGCGTAAAACTTTCGGCAGTCAGATAAAAATAAACTAGTCAAACTAGATTACTAGAAATGTGTTTTTCAATCGTCGTCGTCATTAGCTTTATTTGTGATAATTATAAAGAACAACTTTTTCCGAAATGTCTAAAATATTTAAAAATCTAAAACCACTGTTTTTATTTATTTTCTATATTCGAATATTAATGAAGAATCACTTCGTGTTAACGCCAAATAAGTGCCATTAGGGTCAACGGCCACACCAAAGACACACATCCGTTTCATTTTAACTTCATAGACATAACATTAAGTCAATATAAAAAAAAACTTTAAATTATCATCTTCATCGATGATAGGAATTATTATGTCTCCTTTTCAGCGAGGATCCGCTTGCAACATGATCCTAGTTTTACCGGGACTAGTTATTATATTGAAGCGACTGCGAACATACTTTCGCAACCCTTACACAACGGAACCAGAGGGAATGGAAACAAGGAACCAGATGGGAACCCGGAAGTGCATCGTGACGATGTTTCCCTATCCATTAAACTAGTGGTATAACTTAATACATATTGGATTTAAAATAACATCCTACTTTAGCGAGCCGGGTGTCCTTATCATTGAGATACCACTTCTTTCAAACTATTAACTATAAATGCGTCCTTAAAATCAGATCGCTTGCTTGATTATAGTTAAAGCAAAAGGTCACTATTGAATGCAATTCAAATTTGCACCTTCTTAAGCAGATATTTGTTTAACGTGATTAATGATGCGGATAATCCATATGCGCGGTTCTAATTGTTGCTCAAGTGTGCAATACCGGCTAATGATCAGAAGCCCACAGCGGAAGGTTGAAGGTCTGACATATTTCGAGATGTTGAGAAATATTGGAAATTCGACTATTAATCAAACGTATTACTCGCTGTACTAAATAAAGTATGTTATCGTTAATAGCATTTATCGATCTGAATTAAATGGAAGTCATTTCCGTGCGCATTCGCTTTGAAATACTTACAAAACTTTATTTGTTCTAAAAATAGCAACTTATTTAAAATATCCAGCTAATTAGCATTATTGCATTTTTTAAATAAAAGTTTATTGTTAATTGCTTTTAATTAAAATACTACGTTGAGTAAAATATTCGTTCTTAATAATGTATTTGAGTATAAAATATAAATAAGTTCCAATTTAATTTGCGTGTCAACAAGCCTCAAATGATGTCTAAGAAAGTCCACGTAAAAATACTGGTGAAAATATTTGATCAACTTCTTTACCTGTTAATCTCAGAAAAGCGAATGTTATTGGCGTTTCTTTCTTACACATGTAATGACTTCAAAAAATATTTATTATTAATTAACACCACCCCGTGGTTTCTCTCACGTAGCTTCCTTTCCCGTGGGACTACGAGGATAAAATATGGCCTATGTTACTAGCTGATATAGAAGTATATATCAATTGGTAAAAGATTTTTTCAAATCGGTCCAGTAGTTTATGTAAGTCCAGTAGTATGCATATAAACAAGCAAACGATCAAATCTTTACTCTTTATAATATTAGTATCAATAATTTACATATAATCCTGGATCCTGGTCTAAGCGGACCCCGTCTAAGCACGGGACATAAACGCTAGGAAGATGATGATGAATTTACATATAATAGAATATCTACCAATTTGATACTCATTTCTAATAAAATGTGTTTATATAACTAAATACAAAAAAAAGAAACCAAACAATTATCCACTCATCTCTCTAACCATGCAATCTCAACCTTAAGTTCGATGAAAGCAATGAAATCGTTTAATCTAGAACCTTCAAGAGTAAATTAAAATTGGCTCGTGTGAAATCTGGCTATAATAGAGTATGACCTGCGACTTTGCCGGCGAGAATGACAGTCACTCCGATTTAGAAAAAAATACATTCACTCCGCGTCGGTCTCATTGGGGTTAGGTAATGAGAGCGCATAGTCTCATACTATTTTAAAAGAGCTTTACAACTGCATCTTATTTTGAATTAAGTAAAGGGTTACTGGCACGCAACTTCTTTATGTGCCCGTAAAAAAAAGACTCCTAACGCGAGACTGATTCGTGCAAAATTCCGTACCGAAACACGCTTAACCAATACAAAAAACGCAGAGGTCACCCTTGCATACATAAAATTGGCTCTGAACGATATATTTTTTATCCTTGACTGTTTTTTGATATTTAAATTTGTCCCTATTTATTCACTAGATTTCAGCTTCGAAGTTTAAGTAAAAAGAACATACGTCAAAAAACAAGTCTTTGAAATTAATTTTTAATATTTTTTGGTCATTTCGTTTCACATATTATTTGTTTTAGTAGCCGCTGTAGGTTCTGTCCTACAATTTTCCAATGAAATATTATAGGTACTAGCCGTTAAATTTTGGTGAATAAGATCGATAGAGGTTAGGTAATTATAAATAGCCTCACGCCAATCACCGAAGAGGTAGGCAGAGTCTCAGACATCTTTATCCAAGTAGTAGAATTTTAAAACATTCTATACAAGAAACGCTGTACCCAAATTCCCTATATGTCGCAGACCAACAGACATGTCAGTATAGGTTACAGTACCCTAAAATCTAAGTGTAAATCATAATTGAGTAATCTTTTAGGTAAAATCGAGCTCCGATTGCTAAAACAATACGAAGGCAATTATTATATCTAACCTTAAATCGTGATTAAGTACCTCTGTCACATTTTACTAACAATATTTTACTAGTTGCATTGCGCATTTACCAACCACGTTATGATACCTTGTAATTAATTTGTTATACTACGATTAGTGTCATTATATCGAAATTGTATTCCATTCTAAACCGTAGACTTATAATTTATTGTTATTAATTTGTGTTACAAACGATTGTTCGTGTGCTGAGTTAAATTGATGATAGCTATTATTAAATTAAAGTCAGTGAACCACGCAGAGGCTGTTCTGACAGGCGGATGCGATGTGAGTGATGCGATGACTTAATCATTGTGTTAGTATTTGGCGACGTGACTACGTCCTCTGGGCTGGGTTAATACACCCCTCACCTTAGATGACTTCTAAATGAAGACACCTAAAAGTTGAACCCGTAGGTACAATGCCGAGATTAGGATCATGACGAAGATCAATTTTAAACTAATATAAATTGTATTATCCTTAACATATTCAATCAATCTATTGTTATTACGGTGTTTATTGTAAGCCATCACTTAAACAATGATACTAAGTAACGTATAGTCATACTATTCAAGGTATTTCAAATGTCTATCAGTCACATAGTAGATATCCATTAAGTAGCACAGTATAATACACGCTTAGTTTTAAGTTGACGAATTGGTGTGTGAAAAAGATTTAGTTTCCTGTAACTTCATACATGAATCATTTTTAGGAAGTGTCATGTGACGGTCGCCTTGAAATCAGAAATGACGATAGATTCGTGACGAATACAATTTTACTAGGCTCGAGGCTGGAAAACTATCTACTAGCAAGTTACATCAACAATCAAAACAAACGTACAATACCGCCAAATAACTCCACATTAGGAAGTATTTAAAATTCCTTTTTAATAACTCATTCAGTGTGCTTTTATTTCGCAAAACCGTATAAATAGTTGGCTGCGGTGAGCCGAAATGCAAATGAGTGGAGTCGCTGTAGAGCGAACGGCCTAGAGGCGGCCTCGCGTCGCGCGCACTCTAACAAACAAACAAGACGAAAACACGCGGATTGAGGAAGAGGAAAAATCACTGCTACTTGTTTTACAGTCTACAATCTAATGAGGTTAAAAAAATATTTTACTAACTTTGCGCAATACATACGTGTGCCTAGCGTTTTTTATACTTCTAAAAGTGGTAGACAAACAAACGGCCAGTCTGATGGTAAGCAGACCCAATCAGGCTCCGTTTTGATTGTGATCTTATTAATCAAGAAATTGATGTGACGCCGTGTTTAAATCGTAACCTTGATATAGAGAATCTGACCAAATGGTTTTTATATCGATAAATATATCAACAAAAAAGCAGTAGAATATAGGATATATTTAAAGGCTGATATACTGCGTATTGAGCTAGCTTACCTAAGGTTTCAACCGAAGTCTGCGCTACACTCCAAAACTAGATCAAAATTGGTCCTTGAAATTTCATAGCGACCGAAAACAATGTCAGTAAAATCGCTGATCATTGAAATCCACCAAAATGCGCTAGGTATAGTACCGAAAGCACACTCAATGCTGTAAACATATTGCAGATTTTTCATTTATTGCGGAGCATTATCGCTTCGCCCCTGACGAAACGGGCACTCTTGTGTGTAAACTCTGGACCAGCTCTTATCTCTGCTTTGTACTTAGAAGAAAGTGCTTTGATTTTAATGAGCACTTCCCAAATTTGAGGAGCCGTACGGTCCTACAGTTGCTAGTCCTTAAGCATCTCATAGCACATATATTAAAATAATAAACAATATGCACATTTTCCGCGTTGCTTATGTAATATGAATTTTGATCATGACATTTCAATCTGGTTCCGTTTACTTATTAAGAGTTTCGTACCTTTTAATTTTATGATGTTACTTCTTCAAAAAATATAATTAAGAAAAGCATCGGTTTATAACCTATATATAGTTTTTGCATCAATATATTTCAATGTGTGTTAAGATATTAGTTTTATTGTTACACAATAACGTACAAATAATACATGTGCTCTATGATTGCTAACAATTCAAACGTCTTTCAATTTGACGCTTATTTACCTGTACATATATCATGTCCCATTAAGATTATCTGCAAATGTTAGAGCTGTCTAACCAATGTCTTATCAAATCAATCGTTTTATTGTCGTCAATATATCTATAACATAAAATCTCTTAGATTGCATGTTTAACATGCCTTTTATAAGAAGTACTACCTACTTTCTCCGTTCCTAATAAGTAATTTTGTTTTTAAATATACGTCTACTGTTCTACGTTTATTCTTTTAAAGAACGCGTGGGTTTATATTAATCTACGACTAAGGACTGTAGTAGAAAATGCCAATTACTATAATAGTATGATAAGTAACTACTTTACATACATACATACATACATATAAATCACTCCAGCAATTCCGGCGGGGTAAGCAGAGTCTAAGGAGCAGCAAGATCTGGTTACTATTAGCTAAAAATTAAATTGAGTTACACAATCAAAGACCCAACATCCAATACACCATTAGTCACCTTTTACGACATACTAGGCAAGAAACACAGTTGGCACATTATTATTGTGGCAGACGAATGTGGGACACCACCGATGTGGTTTATTTTTAAGTAATAATCAATTAGGTATAATACAACTATTTATACAATTACAATGATTTAATAAACGTGTATTTACAATGAGCATGAACTTCAACTCCAATAATAACGAACTTTAAATTTAAAGAATACAAAGATAGCAGCACAAGGAATGTAATTAAGAACACAAGTACAGTAGTACTACCGGTTCAGGCCGGTCTTTCATTCGCTGCAATACCGGTATTTCCTGTGTAATATGAAATTGTACCTTAAATAAAAATAACCTTTACCATCAACATTCCCACGCGTTTCGAGTACACAACACAACTAATATTGTCCTACTACGTAATTATACACAAATTATAAAACCAACGTGTACTGTACAATTCATATCTGATAAATAAATGTAAGCACGAATCCAGCATGCAATTAAATATTAACAAAAGAAGCAATCACACAAGAGTCATTCATAATTTCGTGGAGACTACAAGATCGCCTGGGGAGATTGTGTCGTTCTCACGTTAATTTGGATGTAACCGCATCTTAATTTCGTAACAGTTATTGTTTTGTATCATAAGATAAGCACAGTTCTAACAAGTGCCCTTTACGATTTATGTAAAGTTGTAGTGCCTGTTAATCTACCTAAATTTTACGGAAATACTACCTAGTACTCTTAGTAGTTTCGTAATCCCGCTGTCTGCAATTTTTGATTATGTGTAATCACATAATAATAGATCATGTGGTCGGTCAATCACTACAGAGATAGCCCAATTTAAAGCTTGAATTTAAATTTATTAGCATTAAAATGTAAAGGTTAGTCGGTTTAGCGAGCTTTTGAAACATGGATAAGACATTATTTTAAAGAGGTGCCTCGAATACATTGATGTCTGATTATCCTAATTAGTAACTTACTAGTAGTAGATAGGTAATCAAAGAGTCATTTTGAAAATCTTACAAATTTTTGTAGTTAAGTTACTCAGGATTAGAAACGAGATTGTAATGGTTAACTAAACGGATATGAGGCCTTCACACCATCAGCAACAGGTAAATCCTATCATCAGTTATTATTATGTGGTCGTGTCCGTGTTCTATAATCTGATACCCCATTATTAAGTACACGACCTCACCTATTCATTACCCGAGAGGCTTAAGCAAAGTTCCTTTTCCGCCCACACAAAGGAAAACCCACGCCGACGCGTTCTGTATGCGAATCAGCTGCAGTGAATTAGCAAAGCACGTTTTAATTAAACGCTCCCTGAACGTTATCTGTTTAAGCAGACGGAATTCTCTTAATTCTCTTAACGCAGCTATCTACCTTACATATCTCATTACAGGACCTTGGCTCGAATACCGAGTGTCCGTTGTTTTTTATGCAGTGCTGTCATTTGAGAAGGTTGAAGTCGAGCACTCAATGCAAACTTGTTACGCTGCCGCCATCCGGCCGGCGCTAACGCCACCACTCACTTGAAAAATGACCGCGCACCGACCGAGATGATCCATTTCTGTCTGTCCAGGCGGTCTATTAAAGAGATATATGAATTTCGATAATTGATGACCTGCGCAACACATCAAGCCGCCTAATGGTATTTGAAATTTACACTGAGCACCGGTAGGGACTATGATTTGGGAAATCATTCATTGCAATTACTTTAGGTGTATACGTCTTTATCTAATAATAAAAGCATGTTTACTACCCCTTTAGAAAAAGGTACTAAAAAGGTACCAAAACCGAAACATATAATTCAGCCACTTCTGGAATATTTGCAGAAACAAAAGATCTTCTTCACATATAGCTTTAGCCTGCGGCTCCGACCGCGTGTAATCCGAACTGCTTTTTACGGAAGCTACTGCTACTTTTCGGAAGAGTATCATAAGTCCTTTCTTAAGTTTAACATTTTTGGTCATAATTAATGACATCAATCACGTGATTTAGCCGCAATAATGTAACAGACAGACGGGATTACTCATAAACTTTTAATATAAATACCTACTGAAATCGAACTTCACGTCTATCTATGTCCATTACCAACCGTGCTGGTGGGGTCGCTAGCGAAGACATACCTATCACCACATATCCTCAACGATGTATTGTTTGTATCATGAGTATTGGCAAGGTCAAGTTCCCAAAAGGTGGATCACGAGTGGTTATGTAACGGCCGGTCGGTGCCGCTCAACACTGGTCTACCTTAACACACAAATTTATCTAACAATATTCTGCAGTTATGAACTTTAGGCGGATTTTTTTACACAACAACCTGTATTTTATACCCAATCTTTACAACCCGAACGATGTAGTGCCGCGATGATGTAAGATAAAACAAAAGGATTATATTAAGTTGAACTGGTTTATAAAGAAAGGTTATTTAAACACCACAAGCAACGAAATATAATATGAAGTATATTTAAATATAGATATTCGTATAGTATTTTTTACTATGCCTAGCATGTCTTAAAATGCATGTCTGATTATAGACGACGAAGTTGGAAGGTAAGTAACAAGTGATAATGAAAAAATTACAATATTTATTTATAATTTTCCAAAAAACTCAACCTAACTTTTTTTGGCTAAATGTGGTTTAAGGAACTTACTTGGACTCTGTCTTCCCCGTTGGGCATCGCGGGCGTAATGATGTGTATGTACTTATGTATATTTTTACATAGATAAACTTAATTAATTTTTGCCTACAACAGATATGTACTCGTCGGAATAACAAACATAACTATAACAATAAGGCACTGGCTTTACACTGTACAGATGCAGTCGTTTGTAAACAATGGCGCTTCAACAAACAATTTTAAATAATTCATATACTTACATAATACCCCCAAGGTAAATAATATTGGGTTTCAAAGTATTAATTTGTCTCGCCCTCGGCGCCGGAGCTGAGGCCGGTCACAATGGCTAACCGCAGCGCTCTGCCGGCGAATTCTTTTTTACAAGGACAGCTCCGCAATAATCTGCGGATTACAATGTTTTGTACGCGGCAATTAGTGTTCGTACGAAGGTTCGGCGCGGGCGTGAACAATAACTCCGTTTTAATAGGCCTCACGATCGCTTCCAAAGATCACGGCAAATCTTACCCCGTCTGAGCACTACATTGTTTCACAAACCACGTTTCTTGTGTAACCATAACAAAACAAATTGTCATACTCCACGGAGACTGGAACCTTACAAAAAAAATATTTTGACATCGTCCCTAAACGCTTTGCGTAACGCAAAGCTATTTGCCTACCAATTAACAGTTTTGTGGAAACCAGGTACGAATATCAATAGCTTTGCCTTTTTAATCATATATTTGACCTTTACGCATTTAACCAAATCTTTGCCTTTTTTGAATTACAAAACAATTAACTTTTCTAAAATACAAAAATTGCATATTGTTAAATAAAGGTGTTGACTGTTATATTAGATTTTTAGATAGGTACGTACAAAATACTGTTGTTTCGAATTTTATGTACACTCAGTTTTCCTTCGTAGCACGGTCTTATGAAAATAATTAATTCATTATTAGAAACAGTTGAGTCCGACTAACTCGTTTTAGTCAGGTGGTCCAATAAAAAATGCATTACAGCTGAACGCAATAAAGTGCGCATACACGATTATTTGTTTGACCGTGCCTAAATGGCAGACGTGCCAGTCTAAAATGGGATTTTAAGATCAGGTCGAATAGCAAATGTTGGCGACGTGACGATGACAACTCACGTACACTTGCTGAAAGACGCGATTGTTATCCAATAACCACACTCAGTCACGAAAACCAACTTGTTCGTTCTGCCTGTCATTTTTAAATGCGACCCATGCTGCGAGTAGTTGCTGACAGACCTTATTGACAGAGGGGATAAAATATTATTAACAAAACACTGTCTTCTTTTTGAATGTCTTGATGACTGTCGAACAACACTACAGGGGGCATCACGCATTGCACATTTTTTATAACTAGCTACAAAATGAACGGCAGAACGAATATGTACTCTTACATATAACTACTCGACGACCTATATAAAGCGCTTAAAATACCCAGTACCATGCCTTAGCGCGTCACCTGAGACAAAATCAAATGTCAACTTACTTTCCTCAAAACCTGTATTTGCAAAAACCTCTTTTGAAGTTCAGAAATTTTATAAATATCGCTGAACGTTCTGCCCACCAGGGTCATCAGGCCAAAAATAGAATCCACTTTTTAACATAAAATTATAAGATACATTATTTTTAACCACCACAGCACTGATTATAAAATTGAACACTTTACATTGTTCGTTATTTTCAGAATAATATTTTAGGTGGTTAAGTAAGCATATTTTTGCTACAACCCACCTCATCTATAAATTCAAGTACATGCTCATGCAGTTCCAGCATTTAAGAACTTAATAAAAGTGTATATTAAAAAGGCAATCGTCATTATATTTTAAGTAGCTGTCCTTGATACGTGCAAGGCGACATCCTGTCCATGTCCCCGACATCGAACGGCCGTGACTCCGGCCAGCGATGGCAGGGACCGTCATTAGGATCGCAGGCCCAGCCAACATTTTCCTGCATCCGTAAACCGAAGTAGAATAAAAAGGCACACACGCCTATTGTGTATCAAAAGGTTTCCTCTGTGCACAGCTAAATGAGTTTCTGATGTCATCAACCTTGCCGGTTGGGTTTCTTTTTATTTTCAAGACGGACAGGTAGCCAGCTTACCTGTTATCATTAAGAAAATTATCTGAAATAAAGGCTTCAAAGGAAATAATCAAACATATATATCATCATCACGCCTGCAATCTCCGAAGGGTAGCTATCATAGACATTAAGTTAATGTTATAATAATTAAGTACATGTTACAAATTTTAATCTGTTATAATATGATTTTAATGATAACAATCGAATGAACAAAAGCTTTGCGTCAAAACAATCATTAAAATGTTATTATCCTTGGAAGTATTTTATCAAAAGTGGAAGAGAAAAGGGATTTAAATAACAAGTATGTAAGTAAAGACCAAAGAAACTGGTTTTAGAAAAATAAAGTACTCATGCAAAAAATATATTGTCACGTCATATAGGAAAGTACGTGGTTGTAAAACCAGCAAAATTATATCAAAATAAGCATTTGTAACGATAGTTTAATTTGCGCAAGCTATAACTGACCTTGATACTAACCATGAATGATGCTGGGTGTTTCATCGATTCGCCCGACGAGCTGTTCGTCTCACGGGATGAATCGCACAAGGTGCCTTTTTGAAGTCGTTGATTCGCACCATGGTACGAATCGGGAAAAACTTTTTTGTACTTAGCCGATTCACACCGTGGTGCAAATCACCCAAGGCATCTATTAGACTTCGTCGATTCGAACCAACATAAGACATTTATTAAAAAAAAAAAACTGTATTGCCGAGTAGAAAACGGTTATGAAAAAAATATTTACACAGTATAGGTATATTGGTATTATATAATCAACATTTTTTCGTTTTCTAAAAAACATCATATATAATATGTTATGATAGCATAAGCGGAAATTTGATATAGAAAATAATAATTTCAGGCAGATATCTGCTATCCCAACCCAAGCATGACATCATTCATCTATCAGCTTTTAATCAAAGTCTGTGCAATAAGTCTGAAGTCCTCTAAATTTACGCTTACTTGGTAAATGTTTGCTGACACTAAGCCACGCCCTATTGCAGTTCCAACACTACACTGCATGTAAAATTATTCATGATTATCCTGCCAAGATATAAAAGCATTAATCAATTACCACCCACGAATGGTCCATCGCCCCCTAGGATGACCAAGGTCATAATGCTTCTCACCGCAACCTCACCACGGGCTCAACGAACCCCGCTCCTTGCATACCCCGCTTCTTGGTAATACTCGACTTTCCAGTATCTGTAAAGCTTGCGGCTGCTACATGTAATTTTTTTTGTTGATTTACCGGAACTCAACTACAATTAATTATGCCATTTTTTGATATACTCCAATTACCTGTTTGATGCTTTGCACAATGAAAGAAGACTATCAGTATAAATTACTTCCTACAGATGATAAAATCATCTGTTTTATTATCAATAGAATGAATCTAATAAGTAGTAGGTACGTTAACTTTACCTTAGAGGTAAACACTACGTATCAGCCCTTAATTCTTTAATATTCCAAATAGTGTATACCGCTTATATCAATTCATGAAATATAGGTACAACTATGTATAAACTTACCAAAATATTACTCATAAAATTTAATATAACATAAAATTACGTAGCCAACACTTCAGGCAATGAAGTGTGATACGATGTCAAAATAACTTGCTAACTTTTATTTTTTCACAATAGCGTGCGCGCATATGTCAAAAATTCTCAGTAACGTCAGTAGCACGTTGAAATTGAAAGTTAAAACTCGTATATCCTAAACAACATCAAGGGGTATTTATACTGCATTCTTGTTAATTATTTTACTTTTCTCTTTAAACAGATAAATATACACCGAGACTTTCGTCATAAAAACTTATAACACAAAAATGATTGAAGGTATGTTTATTGGCGTTACGTCGACACAAACTGATATATCGCACCCGTTAGCACTTCAATGTCCGGAAGCATAACGAAACGTTAATAGCCAGAAAAGTGATTCGAAACAATGCGTACGAGTGTGCATGATTTATTAGATCATGCCCGCGCTCGAGCGGTTTGACCGTGTAATTGATGGCTCAATTGTGAAATCAAACTACTTGCCTTATTATAGGTCGCATATAGGAGCTCGCCAGAACAATAGGATCATTATTTGATATTTTTGTGTGTTATTATTATGGAAAATATTCGACGTCATAAACGTAGTCCCTGTTAAAGTCTCTCTATAATTGGTTATAACTCATTATGTTTAACTTTTGAATAATTACTTTTTGTTTTATAATCTCAGCAAAGTATAAAGAGCAGAGCATTAGTTTGAACATTTTTTTCTTGCATGCGGAAATTTATATTCCTAGTCTTTTTCTTGATTTTATAACTTAAATGCGGAAAATATTTCTCAGAAATCGTACATAATGATTTTAAAAGATAAGACGCAACTTATTGTCAGTTTGACTGTAGATGCACTCTTAGTATACTGATATGGGTAAAAATGAGACAAACTATTGTAATTATCATTTTGATGGCGCTTGGCCATAACGGTTGCAAACGAACTGATGATACACTAAAGAGTTAACAAAATAACTCAAAGTATTTCCGCGCAGGCTATGCTAATAAAGCAACCACTTAGCGAATGACATAACAGCACAGAGCGGCTTCTTCAAACACAGTCACTTAACTTGCTTGAATGTATATACATACATATTGTTATATATATACACATCAGTATTTATTTCTTGGTGGTAACTAAATTTTCGAGAGAATATAAAAATATATATCTCTCTCTCTCTCTAAGAATTTATTTTTTGGCATCCTAACGATTTTTGTATGGCACTATAAAATTAAATGGGATTGGATTTCCCACTATTCAAGACATTTATATTATTGATCAAACTGCCTGGTATAACCCAACTTTATGATGTTATCGATGTATTTAATGATTACTAATCGAATTAATTAATAATGCTTCAAAGCTGGCCCCTTGCTATACCGGCTATCATTCATTATCCAAATTCTAAAATAAAGTTCCGTTTAGAACCTTAACAACTGCATTAATCTCTATAAGATATGTTAATGCATATTTATGACTTCATAAACTGCAAAGCCAATGAATTTAATAAATCAATTACACGCTGTTATGCTTCTCACATGGCCTCAGTATGCAGTGCTTACGAGCAATGAGGTTTAATTACCACCAGTTCACCTTTGTAAAGGTTTTAAAGTAGAAACACGGATAATAACATGTACCTATAAGTTGCCAAACACCTGATCGGCCTTATTGTTATACAGGTAGAGTTTTAAATACACAAGCATACCACATACAATTACGAGTAAATATTACAAGTGCAAGATAAATAACCTCGACTTGAATTCCTCCGATAAATCGTTCTTCCGGCTGCCTACAGCCAAATTACGAGCCCAGAGTACACGCCACTTCCGACACCTGGTTGATATGTGTCAAGAACTTTTGACCGTGCTCATTTAGAGGTCAATACATAATTATTTATTACATTGTAAGCGGTAAAGATAATTCTTACAAATTATGCTTTAAAACAGTCGCATTATAAACGTGGGCTGAAAGTGTCGTGTCTACATTTGTGCTAGGAGATACCCATTATATAAGTTAGTGCCGTATGTACTAATATTTTGAATACTATAAGCTAAGCTTCATCGTCAAAGCCGGCTATTCTTTTCATATTTGGCGGTCTTTGCATGAATATTTATTTAGATTAAATCCTTGATACAAATAATATAAATTTTGTATCACATCTGTTCATTATATATAATACGCCATGACACAAGATGTAGAATTTTACAATTCCGCCTCTTCACACATCATAAATTTATCCCCAAGTAGGTACACATGTCCATTGTTTGCTAACAACAATTAAATTTCCCGGTGGGCCTATTGTGCAAGTGCACAATCTCTTCAGCATCATGCGCATTACAATTTAATAATTTAATTACCAGTAGAGCGGAGTGCAACTACATCCGTTTCCCGAAGGCGACGGCAGCTGCGCGCGTTTCGCAACCCACGGCTACGTCACGTGATCAAGCTTTTTGCAACACTGACACAATTAAATAAGTGCCAGTGAGAATATATTGTTCTAAATAACTGGGAACCAAATACAAGACCAACCTCTGCATCAGATGGCAAGAAAACATGCATATTACGTTCGCAATTCGCGAAGGAATAAATGAGTCCAAGGGAAGTAACATCATTCATGTTGTTTTAGCCAAAAAAATAATAGAACTAAGTCAGATAGAAAACTGTGAAAAAAGTAGTGACAAATGGCCACTTCGTTGCCTACACAATCACAAACCCAGTACCACCATTAATCAATTGATACATGCTAGGTAAAGAACACAGTTAGACCATTCTTTTTGAGTTGCATAAAAATATGAGACCCGATAAGAGAACTTGAGTCCTCATATAGAACTATTATATTGCATTTTGATAGTAACTTTATTTTAAGGAATAAGTTGGAATGGGGTAGTATTGCATTCATTGTCTACCCCCGTCGCATATATGTATTACCCCGCTCCTGATAAGAATTATATTCTACTAATAACTTGTTTATAACATAGTTATATGTCAAAGGTATGAATCGACCTGACCTAAAAAATGACCTGTGCCTATAATTTATAAGTACGTAGGTTGACTGTTAGTTCACTTTTGTCTCCCTACATTGTGCTACTATGCTAAACGTGTTTTGTGTTTCCAATGCACGATAAACAAAAGTAATGCAATGTCTCGAATACTAATTTACATTTAAAATGTAGTTATACAATTTCTTCGATTACCAACAGTAAATCCCAAATAAATTATGTCACCTTACAATATGTAAGTTAACTAAGACTGAGACTAAGAAGTAAGACCACTGTTTCACAATTTCGGTTATTTTTTGTACTGTCCATAAGCTAAACTAAATACCTAAACTTCACGCCATTACCCTAGTGGGGTAGGCAGAGAGAACCGAACGCCATATGGCACGATCTTTACACACCTCACTGCTTCTTCAACATTCATGAACCTTTTCATACAAGCTCTACGGTTTGTTGTGACTATTTATAAGCTATAAGATGCAAATTACAAATTGCTGTACTTAAACAAATAAGTTTCGTTTCTTTTTATAGATATTGTGTGAATGTGATAGGTATTTATTAGAAATACAAAATACTCTTTCTCCTAAATAAAATTAAATCAAATATATTCACTAAATCACATAACTGCTTAACTGCTTACTGAAACATAGAAAGATCAGAGTTTAACTCGACTTAAGTAACACTAATGTTATAAAATAAAACTTAGTAATTGGTGTTTTATGATATATTTTAATATACCTAATTAATAGACCACTTCTATACCCGTTTATCTATCTATACGTAACGTACAATACATGTATAATAGTCAAAAAACGGGCAAAATCATGTCAGTAATTATTATCTCATCGCCATAAACTTAATGGACAAACATTAACCTACAAAACAAAAATAACGTCGTCATGATAATATTACAGTGTCGATTGCTAACCATGTCAAGTACAAATACTAATTAGCAATAGGGATGTTGACTGGCAAGTCAATTGAGATACTTTTTAAAAGCTGTCAAAACGCAATCTTTATAGATTTTGTATGGGCTTGTGAATTTACGACGTCACTTGTTTGTATAGTTAACTGACTAAATATTAAACAGTTTTTGTAAAATTTTTATTCGTAGACTCAATATAATCCAATATGAATATGGTTTTGCAACATACTATGGTACTTTATTTTACGGCGTTGATATCCCATAATTAAATATATATGGTGTCAACATACCTATTTGAACAGTAAACAATGTTAGTAATTTGCACCTATTTGGTGTCATCTGGTCATCGCGCATGCGTAATTACACAGTCTCCTGCGCAGAACGGCACGCACCGGTGACCGGAACAAGCCGTTTAGTACATAATGGATGGCTCTAATTACAATTACACAAGCATTTAATGTACCCTTATTTGCAATAGTGTCTATTCTACTCTGAGGTTGTACTACATAACTACATATTTTAATGTGTTGTAACAACGTGACCTACACACGTTTTACCTCAATCAATCTCAATCTTAACAACACTTAGTAGTAAAGCAAGATACTTTTTAGCGAAGTACTTAGTGTTTCTTTTTGCAGATATGCACTTCGATAAAGATTTATGTTCACAGATTTTTTATTTATTTTTAAGACAACTTGATTATAAGTACTCGTCTTACAAGTATTACCTCGTCCTCAATAGGTGGAAGCCTCAATCATGTACTTATGAGACTTCCACTGAGCGTAAATATTTTTGGAAAAAAGCAAAAGAGAATTTACAAAATTGGTCGTTTTTTTCCTCATAGTAAAATACTTTTTTCAAAAATATTTATGCAGTGAGAAGAAACCACGGGAAATACCACCCAGTAAGTCAAAATAGTTTTAGCTGATTCATATTATCGATACTACCTACTTTTCCCTATTAATAGTCCGTTTAATCATCTTATTATGAAGACACATATCATGTGTCGATGAAAATGATTATAAGTAAACTTTGTCACAAAATAAGAATGCAAGCAAAGGCCTGATATTGATGATATTAAGGATTCCATGAAAACGTCAATTGATACGTCATCAGAACCCGAAATTCAGGAATTTTATTCAAATGTATATGCTTTTGTGGTGAGATTCCTCATATAGTATATCAATAAAGCCCCTCATAAAGGGGCTCAATTAATTCGCTTTTTCCAGGCTAGCACACTATAATTTCAAACGCACTTCCGAACTGCCACATACACTCTGTACTCATGTATGTATACTCAACAATAATTTCGCTTGTTCCAGGCTGGGTGAGCGATGAAGGGGTGGTTCGACGCGTTCCGCGAGGAAGGCGGGCCGACCCTGTACGCTTACCACAACCGCACCGCCGTCGCGGCGGACGTGCCGGCGCTTGCGCTGCTGCTCGCCGCGCTCACGCTCTACCTCGCCTTCCTCGTCATATTCCCGGGCATCAGGAAAGAGGTGACGTCATAATCGTAACCTTTTTTACATACATACATACATATCATCACGACCGCAATCCCCCAAGGGGCAGGCAGAGTTAAAGAGGCAGTTAGTCCCCTTATCCACCCACAGTGAGCCGGGTTTTGGGTATGTAATTCTGTAGGCGATTAGCTAGCCACTTGTCACAACTTTTTCACAATTTTCCATCTAACCCAGCCCAGTTTTATTTCTGGCTGAATGTAGTTAAAGGGGCTTGTTGGCCCTTTAACTGCCTAACCCTTCGGGGATTACGGGCGTTATATTATGTATGAAAATAGTGATGCATTTGCACTCCATCACACCGTCAGTAGGTATGGCGCGGTGTGTAGGACTCACTTGCCCTGTTAACGAGTAGAGGGACGGGAATATCCACTGAACTCCGTATCGCTCGAGTGGTGGGAACCGTGGAAGTTATAGCTACTAAAGAATTTTAAAAGGCATGTGACGTCATTGCCGACTGAAACCACACGGCAGTCAGTTTAGCATATATGTTTAATGCGTCCGCACTTAACATTACCATCTTAGCGATTGGGAAAGAAGTGATTTTATACAACCTTTCAACACAAGTGACATCATTGATACTAGAACTACATGATTGGTCGCTGATGGATGTGTAAGCGCTATCATTATTATTCACTGTGCTCGCAGTTTAATCATTTACCTGAGTATCGTGATAATATGTGATACAGCTGTGAGCCAAGTTATGTCCCCATCACCACATCTTTATGGGTGTAGGTGCCAAAGTCCTTAGAAGGCTTAACTTAAGCTTACGCCATCATCCCTACTCTAGAGGTCTATAGACTTAACAATTGAAATAACATCACTGTCAGAATACCTTGACATTTGTAGACAATTAATATAAACATGCTTGTTCATTCAGATAACGCCAAAAGATAATCAACTTATTTTACTGTTCGCTAAATTGACAGCACACGCCCACGCTCTGCTTTCCTCGCCATCGTGCCGGGCATAAACACAAAAGTGACTTCATTGTTGGATCGATCAAAGAAATAACGGTTTTTAAAGAGCACATAATAAGTTACTATATAACAATTTTTGCCCCGTGTTGGTCAGGGACTTAAAAAGAATTTGACAACTGTGTTTCTTGCCTAGCATTTCGTAAAAGGCGACTTATGGTATATCGGGTTTTGGGTATGTGATTGTGTAGGCGACAAGCTAGCTACTTGTCACTTGTTTTTCACAATTTTCTATCAAACCCAGCCCAGTTTTATTTTTGGCTGGATGTGGTTATAGGGGTCTGTCCCTGTGACTTTGCCTACCCCTTCGGGGATTATGTTGTAGGCGTGATGTTATGTTATGTTATAACAATTTTGTTTCACTTTTCAGAGGTTCTCCACATTCACGATAGTCACACTCAGCCTCTTCGTGGGTACCGTAATTTTAGGTGAGTTTATATTTCCCTCATGTCACAACCATTATAAGCACGACTAAGATAATCATCATTTTTTAACTGCACAAAGCAAGTCAGTCACGTAGTGAATGTTCTTGCAACGAAATCTTCGGCCACATTCAGGACGAGTCCATATTAGCATATCGTGATTTAGATCGAGCGCGTCGTTATTGATCAGATTACTCATGACACAAAACTGTGTCAGATATTTAGTAGGCTACCCATTCGTTTTCCTAATTTGAGACATGATGGAATTTATGGATACAATGAGGCTCTACTGAACCGATTTCCTTTATATTTCCGTCAGTTGGTTATGTGAATCAACCTCATGTTAAGTCTTGGTAAATATTTCCACATAGATCTTGAATTCTAAGTAAAAAAAAAATTTGAACATTTTAAACATGTGAACGTTTATGTTGCTAAAGGCTGGCAATTTATGTTTTTAATAAATTAATGTATCTATCATTTTATTTAAATCCATCTGGAATATTTAAACTTCAAACCATTACCAAAATCTGTGACTGTTTCGTGTCAGTCAATACCACTAATAGTAAATTTGTTTCAATTACCTTACAATAGAAAATAAACAGTGCAAGATCGTGACTATTTCATCACGTTAAACTCATATGATTGAGGTAAAGGATAAAAACACGATAAAATCTAATTGCGGTACCAAGGCTTATAGCTTGGTGCCTCCAGTGACTGATTGCCTCAAAGTATAAATGATTAGATCCGTGAAGAAGTACTTATTTATTGGAAACTTTTTAATTTTGTTTCGTAAGATCGGCTGTGACAAATTCAATAATTACTTTAGACGTACTTGGAACTCTCACTTACTAATTTCTAGGCGGTAATTAATAAATTACATAGTTTCATTTTTACTTTCCACTAACGAAGCGCTTTTTTAACGCTCAAAATACTCTCTCATCCAAGTATTGAATTACATAGATACATTCATATACATTCAAATTCAGGGTTCAAAAACTAAGCTTCTTAAACCACATTTGGAAAAAAACCTTGGATCTATCAACTTCAATTCTTTTTTTCTAATTGTGTGGCTAACTACCATCAGGGTTAGCCTAGTATCAAAGTTATTAAGACGCCAGGCCTACAACACTACTCTGATGCTTAAAATCTTGCAAAAGCACTTAATTCAAGCGAGTCAGTGATATTTTGATCTTGAGACCCCATCCCGTGTTGCTCAACAGTGCAACAACGATTGCACGAGTAAGTATATACGGTTTTCAATATTTATACTCACTCGAAATAAAACAGGATAATAAGAATCAATCAACAACATGTCAGCATAGCAACTATGGATACCGACGGCCATCGTTAGACGACCTTGTCAATAAAAACTGTAATTTGATATTTGGATGTCGAATGCATGTATTTAACAAGCTAATTACACCCATTTGACATAAAAAGCCTAATGGCCACTTAATGATGCTAGGTAGGTGAACCGTAGCGCACGCTGAATCATCTAGAGGTAATTGTTAGTCTATGCAATGAGAAGTTATCTTTGACAACTAGATAAGTGTACGAAATATATTTATTTTTATCTAACCTCAACGCTGACAGAATTTACAACTATCGGGAATAGCCGAAGAGATACAATTAAGTAATAAACTTTTAATGTATTCGTGTCTGCCGATTGCTATAGAAAAAAAAAATAGGTTTCCACACAGTATAGTATGATATTGGTATGTTTAGTGTTATTTTTCTTAGCTTAATCTAAATTTATAGTTAATATCAAATGAAGTCGAAATTCATTTACAACCCACATTGTTGTAGATGGTTTGGCAACAACTTTACTTGATAACTATTGATTTTGTACTGTATAAAACATATCGATACATAAAGTATAGAAGACCTTGTTTTGGATAATCGTGCCGTATCTATAATAATTTCAGAATATAAAATGTGCAAAACTTTTAATAAATAGCGAATGTAATAAATATGCAATCTATAATACTGATTGAAGTCGATAATGAACCTATTATAGCCAACAAAAGGTAATAGATCAATTGTATGTAATGTAGTTCACATTCATTTTAAAAGTAGAATATTAGATAAGTGCTTAGTTATTTTTTGTCGATGACTCGGTCGATTGGAAACTGAAGTTTTTATAAGTTACTATACGAATTGTAGGTATAATGGTTTCATAAACCCATAATGTACTTTTTGCAACTTATTAGATGGTTAAATTTTATAACATAAAGTTGCGACTCATATTTCAATTTATTAATTGGTCACAATCATTTGCGACCAATTAATAATATGCACGATATTATCAGTGGCAGATTTACACATTTGCCGCTAGTAAAAAAGTTAATTTTTTTCCGCACTAACTAACTGTTGCAATACAATAAATTTCAATTGCAATGCTACTAGGTATTTGCTGTTTTTGTATGTTACTGCATTCAAAAACAACAATAAAGAATTGAGACACAGCTTAGCTATCTATAATGAGTCAATACTCTTCTTCAGCGTATTTCTTCACCTAAATTTGCCATTGTCTTAATGTGGCCACCCGATTGGAGAAATCAACCATTGATTACCATTGACCTCAATATTCCGCAGGTCAAACACGTTTCAATTTAAAGTCATGTAATGGTTATTAGTTATATCCTTATTTCCTTTTGTATATTGACAAAAAAATACAAATATTCTTGGAATAATATGTATCTACTTGCTTCCCTTTAAAAATTATGTTATATTTACATTATAGATAATGGCTTTTTCATTAAAATAATTGTTTTTCGTCTTACTCTCGCGGAGATATTTTTATCTCGTATTTTTTGGAAAGCTTTGTGGGACAATTACCTTTTACAATTCCGAGAAACTTTTTAGCAACAATATTTTATTATAAGCATCAACGTATATCAAAGCTTTACAAGACATAACGTTATATTCGCATTGATTGCATGCAATGCCGGCTTTAGTGTTGAGTGACTGGGACGGTTGCCCAGGGCGCTACTTGTTATAAATTGCTAAACCCTTAGGTTTGGAACTCCCTTCAGAAGAGGGTTCAAGAACCCAAAAGCAACCCTTTGTCCTGTTGTCTTGTTAAGCGCCATAAACATCATCCAGGGCACGTTACAAATCGCCCTTATGTTGTATGAGAGACAAGGGGCGCTGAATTCATGCGTTTCAATTTAGGGCCTTTTTCTTCCCAAGTACTAAAGCCGGCCCTGATTATATGTTTTTCAAAATTCTGTGATTTGTTAAATATGTCTAATTTTTATGATTATCTTCCAGTGTGCGAGCACGGGTCGTCGTGGCACACAGCGGGCGCGCGCGTGGCTCGCGCCGCGTACCGCGCCTTCTCTTCCGAACGGCTCGACTGCTGGCTGGCCGTGCACGTGGGCCTGGGACACGTCAATGTCACACTGACTGGTATGGCCTCTTATATTTTATTTTCAAGTCAAAGATAAACTATAATTTAAGTTTCAAACACACACTCTTAAAAACTTACCTAAATAATCAAACACAACATATACTTCATAATGATACTACGACGTCGGTGATTCGTCAGTAACAGGATGTCAACAAATCTAAACCATGTTCGATCGATCGATCACATGACTTATTTTTAGGTTTTGCCATGATCTTAAATTGCTTGACATTGATGAATAGGATTACAGCAGTTTTTCGTCATGGAAATAACTGCGCCTCTTTGGCTATCACGTTGGACTGTAGACTTACGTTAGCCTGATCATAATTATAGAATTTATTTTAACGAAGGGAATGCCTTACGCACCGTCACGCCAATTGGGGGGACGGTGTGGTACTCCTAGGGCCCTTCGTATGAAAGGACCCCTCTCCGACCAAGATGGAGGCTTATACGTCCTAAAGCCCTTGGCGCTCCTGCAACGCCATAGGTGGTGTCGTTGAGCGAGTCCGGATCAACCTTAACTACCCCAGAAACCTAGTATTTACTTATTAATTATTATATATATATATATATATATATATATATATATATATATATATATATATATATATATATATATATATATATATATATATATATATATATATATACATAACATCACGCCCATAATCCCCGAAGGGGTAGGTAGAGTCAAAGGGACAGCAGGTCCCTTTAACCACATTCAGCCAAAAATAAAACTTGGCTGGGTTAGATGGAACATTGTGAAAAAGTAGTGACAAGTGGCTAGCTTGTTTCCTACACAATCACATACCCAAAAGCCTGTATACAATTAGTCGCCTTTTACGACATGCTAGGCAAGAAACACAGTTGGCTCATTATTTTTACGTCCCAGACCAACACGGGTCAATGAGCTGGGTTAGATGGAAAATTGTGAAAAAGTTGTGACAAGTGGCTAGCTCGTCGCCTACACAATCACATACCCAAAACCCGATATACCATTAGTCGCCTTTTAAGACATTAATGATTATAAACGTTTACATATAACATTTGATATCAGTAACATCAGCTCCTGTTTTTATTTTGGATTTTCCTTTCACAGCGCTATCATGGGGCAACACGTCGATAGGTGACCCCGGCGTGGACTACAACGAGCAGTTCAGATGGGAGGAGGCCGGCGCGATGCAGGAGTGGTACCGCGCCGGCCTGTCCCGCGGCCTGCCCTACCCCGTGCTGTCCGTCGCCGAGCACTTCGCCGTCCAACACGAGGGCTTCGAGTGGGGCGCCAAGTATCGGGCCGCTGGATATACTACATCTACTCTGCTGTGGTAAGCCATCATTTAATTTACTTTGACCAATCCGAGAGACAGTAATGGCCACAGCTGTCACCCCACTATTTCACTATTTGGCAATGGTAATCCATCAGGTCAACCGTCTGCACAATTTCCACCCTATGGTATAAATACATAACTCTTTCTTATCTAAACAATATAGGTTAGTGTTGTATATGAACGCGGCCGAGACCGCGCCCTCCCCGCGGGACGTACCGCACCCCCGCGCTTGCCGACGCGGGGCCTTTCGGGGAATAAACCAGTGTGTTGCTAGCTAGCCTGAGTTTCACTTGTGTCAACCAATCCGCATATTTAACAGATATGCCGTAAGTCAGATTATAAAAAAATATTAAATACGATTTTTTTGCTCTATTTGAAAAAAAAAAATTTTGAAAAAGAGAAGTGACAAAGATACATCGATTCAAAGATACATCGATTCAAAGATCTGAAATTAGTAGGTGAGTAGGCACCAATTTTTGGGTAGGCATTTGAGGCAAGCTGAAAACTTGTATGCCTCCTATTAGAACCCAACACGGAACTGCAGACCGGGCTGGTGAGTAGCGGGGCTAACTCAAGATAGATAGATTTTTAGATCACCAAGCATGTTTTAGAATCCAATTTTTTTATAAATAATTAATACCCAATTAAAATTTTAAGCTGCCTCAAATACAGTTTTTATATTATTTTGCAAAATATATTAGCACGCGTCTGGCAATGTTGAAACCCCGACTAAATCATTATTTAACTACGACTTATACAAATTGCATAACGGAAGAAAAAAAAATAAGTATATTAATATTTAAAATTTACACACTTAGTGACGTCACGCAATACGTTGACGCGCTGTATCTTTATAAGTTTTGGTTTGCTGAACAAAAGAAAAACTACGTGGGCAATATTTTTTGTAATCTCAATAATTTTTAGTAAAATAGCGCATTGGACTCTGTTACCTTATCAAGCACACTACCACTATTGTAATACTTGATGACAATATTCATGTTCGTTTCTGAACGCATTGGATGTTGCAGGACAGCGTTAGCTCTATGGGTGCTGATGAACCTGCTGCTGGTGGTAGTGCCGCGGTATGGCGCATACGCGATGGCCACGCTGGGCGTGACGCTGTGCGCGGCCGCCGGCGGCTACTGGGCGTCGCTGCCGCACGCGCCTCTCACCGTCCGCCTCGACGGAGCGATGCTGTTCTTCTCCCTGGGCTGGTGCTTCTGGCTGGTGCTTATTGCAGGTAATTTCCTTTTCCAGTAACAAACTAGTTAGTCTAAAAACTTACACGGAAGCAGATATACACCTGAATGCATTTCGAGTGCATATTACAAAGCACAAAGCAGTTCTGAAGCCATGCCACAAGATTTTCTTAGATGTCGTTGTTATTTTACTGCAATTTATCAGCAGGTCTTAGTTCCAATCTTGCTGATGCTTTTACGGACGCTTGGTGAATGAGATAGTAAATTTGCAATTCACATGAGAAGACAACTTGATTACCTATAACATTTTCGTAATGACAAGATTCATATTTGCTTTGCTTCAACTTTATAACTCATATTTTAACTACTTTCAAAGGTGGGATATGCCTAGTAGTGGGGCTGCTGATCGCGGCGCTGGACTTGGCGTGGCCGCACCGGTTCTCAACCGTGCTGGAGGTAGACTACGACACGCCGTACGACCGACATGTGCTGATCGTCGACAGCCGACAGAGAGCACGACCGCAGACGCAGAGTTCATTGCCCTCAAGGATACTTAGGTAAATACTTGTTGATTTTCCAATTTAAATTTAATGTAGTTTTTAATAAAAGGCAGTAAAATTGTGACTTCTTCAGCCAGTCTGGTTACATTGAATACTGACAGCCTTTCTTGCCGTTGTTACCCGTAGATGGAAGAACCAGATTAATTGTATCATGAACACATGTTGTTATTTGAACGTACAAGTTAACTTACAATCTGTTCCCCTCGTCGCTATGCTATATTATACTAATAGCTATTTAATTTCGTGCTTACATTCCAATAATCGAAATAACACCCTTCGCTCGTAAGGTGTATCCTTACCCATTGAGCCGCCACAGCTCTGTATTAATAGTTAACTGTTTGTACAAATTCAACAAAGTCCTGTTAAATTGCAGGAGGCTTTCATCGAAGACAAAGGACACCGAAGGCCAAGTATCAATGTCGGTGGTGAGCGAGAACGAGCGAGGCCGGGACAACCCGGCCTTCCAGCACGAGCGGAAGCCCAACTCGCCGTGGAGGTATCCGCTGTTCAGGCGACAAATTGACAGGTAATCATTGTCACATGTTAAAAAAAGAACCTACTCAGTTTCATATATTCGATATTAGGAAGAACTTTAATAATCACTTTATTTATTTCATTTGTTTATCTACTTGGTGTCTTCGTCTGGAACCTAAAAGAAATTTGCCAACTGTGTTGCCTAGCAGTTATCCTTACCTGACATGTCTTAAAGGGTTCTAATGGTGTACCGGCCTTGTCCGGGCTTGTCCGGACTTTTTCACAATTTTCCATCTTACCCAACCTAGTTTAATTTTTGGGTAAAATTGGTTACTTTGCCTCCCCCATCGCTTATTCCAGGAATCTTTACATTTAACTCGAATATCGAATCATGGTAATGTTCAGTTATGTGGTGGTGTGTCTTATGTTGGTCTGGGACTTAAAAATGTGCCAACTGTGTTTCTTGCCTAGCATGTCGTAAATGGTATATGGGGTTTTGAGTATGTGATTGTGTAGGCGTCGAGCTAACCACTTGTCACTACTTTTTAACAATTTTCCATCTAACCAGCCCAGTTTTAATTATGTCTGAATGCGGTTAAAGCGGCCTGCTGCCCCTTTGAGATGGTTTGTGATGGTTGGTTGGTGTTATGTATAACATAAAAAACTTGGCCTAATGGCAATGTTTAGTTATATGGTGTTTGCACTATTATCGTCGATAGGCTATTTGCTTTGGAACCAGCTATATGTGATGACGTCATTAATTTACTTTATGTTTTCCAGAGCGGACTCGGCGTCCAGCCTGGGGTCGAGTATAAACGGGCACAGCACCGCCATCAGGATGTCGCCGCTCGCGACCAGCCCCGCTGGGTCCTCGCCCGCCATACCGCCTCACAGGTAACGTGTGTTTATCAATCTCTTAGGATTTATATCAAGTCTGCCGAACAGATTTAAGAATCGGAACAAACGAACGATTAAAAAATATCTGGCGGGTCTCTGATGATTATTTTAATAATTATAACCAATAGAGTTAAGAGTTGTGCAGTTATTGTAATACTTATTCTGATATTTATTCACGCAGGCCAATATAAATTAATTGATGAGCTTGAAGTTGAGAAGTCTTTGATGTGTATAAAAATAATAATAAGAAAATACCTATTAATTAATGAGTTACCTTAACACTAGATCGGTGGAAGGCGAACCTTAGACGTTAAATACGTACAATGTGTATGATGGCTTTATCTTTTGTTGAATATTGGGCATAGCACCTTTGGAAAATGTATGTCATCATTGTATCTACTATAAATTTAATTATGTACCAGAATGTTCCGTCAAACCATACTCCCAATCAGTAAATTTACTTGTATAAAAAAAAAATTACTATGTGATTGGTTTATTAATTTATAATTTGCTCATTGTCTAGATTCCGTCCTCAAATACCAGCTACGGAAAGAGTCAAGGATATGTGGTGATTGTTGGCACTTATCCGCGTAGTATTATTATTAAATTTATGGAACTGCTAAGTGCCACAAGTGAATTCAATTTCTACTGATCTCCATGAAGGGACACTTTAAATACGTGACTGGTGTACCTACTTGTACCATAAATTAGGAACGGTAAGCAGATAGGTATGCCACCTGTTTCTGTAATATAGGTAGGTAATTTAAATCTATAAAATTGTAAATATGTAAATCTTTAGCCGAGTAAATATGATGTATGAAATTCTATATTAATTTGTAACGAATCCGTCCAGTGTCATAAATTATAATTCCTGTATATTATGAAAACTGTTATGTATACCTCGTATGTAATTATTTAATTATGTTGTTACTAAGCCAATAAATAACAAACGCACCAAGACACAAGTGAATACTTTGTGCCATCTAAATAATTCCTACTTACATAAAGTACCTAAAACTAGACTCTACTAAGGCCTTTGGTTACTTAAGAAAATTAATGGAATTCAAAAAACCTTTTCGTCTTTTGGCTTATTTCTGATTATGATAAAAGAAAGTATTAAACTGTGTATAAATTAGAATTCGACGAGAAACTCGATTACTAGAACAAAGTCATTTAGATTATTTCATTTAGTATTAAGTTATTTATTTGTAATAGTTTTTGACAAATTTTTTGACCGCATGTTGAAATGTGATATTCAAGCTTCGAGATACCCTTTACGTAATTATTAATACTTATTAAGATGTTCTATGTCATATTAAAGTAATTTCACATCACAGGTCATTTTCAATGTTGTGAAGATATATTTGCAACAGTGAATGTGTGTCGTACCTATGCCTAACATTATTATTATATAAATTGATGGTATTAATGAGGGATGTGTGCTATTGTTTGTATTTATTGTGATTGAAAAAAGTAAAACAGAAATTTCAAAACAAACAGCTTTTTATTTATTTCAAAACCAAAACCATATCAATAAAACCTTTACACAAATTGTTTACAAACAAATCCAAACTTAGATAAACTTAGATTACTACGTCAGATTTTTATTGCACATTTAGTTTGCACGTAGGTAGTAGTTGTCTAAGTTAATAATAAAATAATACTACGATTACGACATGATTAGCTTCCAACGTGTGTAAAGAGAGTAACTATATATTAGGTATACACTCCAAAATAATACCTATACATACAACACATTGCTTCCACTTACATCTTTTTTAACCCCCGCCGCCAAAATAGGGTCGTTATTATCATAAAGTCGAATATTTCATTTATGTTTGTTCTTTGACGAGATGCTCCAAATTGAGTTGGCAGAGGAACGCGTTCCAGTTCACGTAACCATCCTGTATCATGGTTTCTGCTTCTGACCACAGCTTGCACTGTAAATAAACATAAAAATATGTACCCATGTTTAACGTTAGCATAGGCAACCGTAGCAATATCTATTAGAGGACCACTATCTTTACAAATATTTTAAACTAGCAGTACCCACGTTTATGGTGAATGTTATATAGCCTATAGTATTCCTCGATAAATGGGCTATCTAACACTGAAATAATTTTTCAAATCGGACCAGTAGTTCCTGAGATTAGCGTGTTCAAGCTAACAAACTATCAGATATAAAAGTTACTCTATAAAACAAACAAACAAACTCTTCAGCTTTATAATATTATTTTAGTATAAATACAAACCTGTTTGGCGGTTTATTTCTTGCGTCTTCACGACTAACCTACTAAGCCGATTGCGGTGAAATTTGGTACGCCTAAAGTTTGAGCCCTGATGTCGGCTAACATGATAAAGGCTACTTTTTATCCCTTTATATCTACTTCAAATGTAAAGATCTCACATGATAGACTAAATTTTACGTGACTGGAGACGCGGCGGGAAAGCTAAATGTGATGAGTATGAGTACCTACGAGGGTTTCTGAAGCGATTATCCCTAAGCTGCAATGTTTCACTTAAATTTTATAATTTCTTAAGATATTAAATAGTTCTAAGTATTAAGACATTAAAACGTACCTCGGTATGTTTCAGGGGAGGCGCGTGTCGAACCACTTTTTCGTAGTCGGTTTCGCTCAAGTTGAAAACAGGGCGCGTCTTGAAATCCAGGAATCCCATTAAATCCTCATACTGCACGTTGCATTTGTCGTCCTTATTTAAACTGTACAGAAGAGAACAATTATTGTCATTTAGATTTCAATATAAACATAGGACATAGGAATGTCTGTTGAGTATGATCATAAAAAAGATTTCATACTTTATTAAAAAAATACAAGTTAAAAGTACCCTTCTGACTTGTAATAAAAAAGAATCGAAAGAGATGCTACCTATAAGATAAAACTCTATTTAGATGATTAATGTTTTCATTCACTGTAAAAGTAACACTTATTTAAGTTATTTTTCATACTATAGTTTCTTTTATGTAATAGTGAACTTACATTTGCAGCATACAATCCAGCAGGTCAGGATTTATAGGCAAACGATGTGCACGTAGCAACTGCCTCAGGCGATCCACAGACAGCACCCCAGTGCCAGTCTCATCCGCATGTATCAGTCCTTCGCGCAGACGATCGCGGTCGTCCCAAAGACCTCGAGTCAGTTCCGTGAACACTAGGGACCTTAAGGATTAAGGTTAAATAAATAAGCTTTTTGCCCACATGAAGATTTCATACGATAAAACACTACAGAGATGCCAGATCCTGCCAAACTGTGGTTGGCAAATATAGGCTGATGATAATAATAATTTTATATGAATGGTACCAACATAATTAAATTAAATAGCGTTAGGAGCTTACAGGGTTATCGCAATAAAACGGAGGAAGAAAATAGTCATACAAGTAGGAATAAATTCCACATTTATTAGTAGGTATAGTATTCTCTAACTTACCTGATCATTTCTCGTCTTGGACTCTTTTCTTTACCCGGATCGCCTCGGAAATATCGAATCAATGTGAGGAACTCGTGCTCTGTCATTTTTTCGCACATGATTTCCTTTAAAGCTTGCCTTAAAAATACAGACTATTTTATAGACACATTTATTTATTTTAGACGAATGCACCTATTTCAGTTTTAATCAATTCACTTACTTAAAACACCTTACAGACATGAGTTCTTTGTTGTTTGGCAACACAGCTTCCATATATTTAGCCACGAAATTTTTATATCCATTTTCTTGTGATGCCAGGATACGACGAATTTTATCCATAATTAGAGCAATATTAGCCATAGGGTACTGTATAAAAAAACATCAAAGTTCCATAAACGGAAATAATTAACCACGAACTATTATGAAAAGAAAGACTCCGCTCCACAAACTAGACGTTGAGGCATCTGCGGAGCTCCAACTTGACACGCAACATACAATACTTATTGATAAAAGCGCTCCAAATGCGCTCAAAAAATCTCACTCACACATACATAAGAGTGGCTTCACGCTGTAGTAGGACAGCACGGAGTCCTTCTTTTTTACTAGTCCGTGGCATTAGACAAGTATAACACAATTATCACTGGAATAACGATATCGTGGCACCAAAATTCTGTGGAATCACATATGCTTCATTTTATTTATTTTCTTGTATTATATATACTTACAATCTATACTTATAATAAATCTGTAGAGAGGTCAATTCTGTACATGAAATATATTTTCAAAATAACTATCAGGGGGTGATTAGTGACCGATACTGATGGCAAAAATGCAATCAGTAAAATTTTTGTCTGTCTGTCTGTCTGTCTGTCTGTCTGTCTGTCTGTCTGTATGTTCCTTATAGAAACAAAAACTACTCGACGGATTTTAACGAAACTTGGTACAATTATTCTTCATACTCCTGGGCAGGTTATAGTATACTTTTCATCATGCTACAATAAATAGGAGCAGAGTAGTGAAGGGAAATGTTGGGAAAACGGGAGAAGTTACTCCATTTTTTAAGCTTCCGTCGCGTGTGTAGCCTTAATGGTTAAAGTAACATAAAAATCATGTATGACGGAAATAGTCTTTATAATATTAACCATAAACGCGGGTGACACCGTTGGCACAGCTAGTTATCTAATATAATGGTCACGACGTTTGCAGAATCTGGTGAACCTTTGTTAAAAATAAAACGACTGTCATCTACCATTATACCTATATCCTATTACCTACTAACTTTAGCAAATACCGCTATCGTTTACCATTCTGAATCTAAAACTTTCTTTATACATCTATACCTACTTATCCTACACTTTCATCACAACATATTACTTTACTAGGTCATAATTGACAACCAGTCCATAGTTACCTCTTCTGCATGCAATTCCAGATATCGTAGCGCATACTCGTCAGCTGCAATGAGCCTGAAACGATGCTTGCGGATCACCAGTTCATTGCCCACCCACATATCCTTGTCCGTGTACGCAGGCGGCTCTTTGGGCACAAAGAAGTTTACATCTGGCAAGTACATCTTGTCCCGCCGGAAAAATTTACCACCCTGCAGATAAATAATACCCAGTCGAAAAAAAATTATTTGGTATTTCAATTAGAGCACAATTACAAAATTTATTAGGAAACTTTTGCATTTTTTCTTTGTGGTATTATGTTAGATACATTATTTACCTTAAATCCAGAATTCCTCTCCCCTAATTCGAAAACACCAATAGTATCATCGCAGAGGAAGTATTTTATTATGAAATATCTCCTCTCATCCACTGGATCGTCACTGATCAAACGCGCCGCAAATCGCAGGACATGCGAATCGAATCCCACACTAAAACATAGTAAAAGAAATTGGGCACTTTATTTACATACATAATATTAATAACTATAGCTTACTAGCTATAGTAAACCTAGTACGAATATGGGGTGCACACTCGTATTTTACATATATTTATTTCCTCCATTTGAAGTGCAAATAATGGCCGCTGAACGGACAACGGTCTACAGTCTTGTTGAGGTATAGGTATCAATCAACTTACCGATCTTTATGAAGAAATTTGATAAAGTCTCTATGCGGAGCCTTCGGTTCTACAGTCCTACAGTTCTCTGCGGAATCTTCGTAAGAACCATAACCATTCCAAGGCGGTAATTGGCGCTCAGCCAAACTTGCACTTATGCATTGCTTCTCCTCATCCGGGATAGACAGCGGAGTGAAAGCATCTGAATACCAAATAAATAAATGTGTATGCAGTTTCAAAACTTAAGACTTGATGAAATTACAAATAGACCACAAATAATAAAATAAAAAAAGTAGAAGTACCTACATGAGTAAGAAATGCCGCGTTTATTTTTCGTAAACCTATTCAAAACCTCTGAGATGAATCTTCTACTTGTAGTTCTTTACTGAACAGTATTTATTTGAATTGTCATGTCGTATGAGATGTTACGTTGTTTACAAATGACGGGAAGAATTTTAATCGTATTTAATCGTAATAAAAAAGATCGATACTTTTACGTTTTGAATAGCTATACCTACATCAAAAACAAATATACAAAGCTTGGTTTACCAAATCCATATGTCGTGCGATAGTATTCCTTAGTATACGGATCACAGTCAGTCAACACTACTTTGCGACCGTACACGTTTAGCACTGCTCCTATACTCAGGTCTGCAGGGGTGTACGAAGGCACTTTTGGACCCCCAGTCATTACTACGCGAGATGGTATTTTCTAAAATCAAATAAAAACAAATGTAATTAACATATATTCTTTAAGTCACGTAAAATATCTATAGCCGTTTGCTAAAATGGATCAATGGATCATAAAATTCAATAAATCTTCTTTCTAAAAACATAATAATATGACAACGTTGCTGCTATTACTATAAAAACTGGATTTTTTTTTAAATCCGTATGGATCTATGTAGCACTCATTCACTGCGAGTGAATTATTTAAAGCAAGAATTTAGTATTCAAAGCTTTTTTGCTTACGCGTGGCAGTCTCATCCTTTTTAAAAACATGGGTCCAGCTTCCATTCCAGAATTCGGTGGCATAACTTCTTTGATTTCTATTGTATCATCACCCAGAAAGTAGTGTATTTCAAGGTGGTGCATTATTCCAAATTCTGAATCACGGTCATCCCAGTATCCGTAAAATCTATAGTATGGAAACGAAAGTACTAGATAAAACAAATTACTTCTTGCAAATATCAAATTTTAAAACCATTTCAAGTTCTTACTTACCTCAAAACTTGTCTATCGAAGTCTAGAAACTGTCTGAATGGTCTATGTTTTGGACCACCGCTTTTTGTCGGAGTTCTCTGTAAACGTATCATTGTTAACGTAAGTTGGCTTATTTTGAAGCATTTTCTTCATACCCTGTTATATCTAAAAAAATATATATATTAATTACCTCCATCGCGTCAGGCCAATTGATAGGATCAGGCACGTTGATACCAAGTCGGTTTAGGAACACTCTAGTGAAATTATCACAATTGACTATCTGTAAAAAGACGGAGTTTTTTTTGTATTCTGAAATATGTTTGGGAATATAAATATTTTCTAACCATTAAAAACTTAGCAGGTTCATGAAAATCATGTGATATGATTTCCATGCTCAGCAATGGAAAACGAAAATGCTGCGAGAATACCTTAAATACTTTTCCAAAAAAGGTGACCTCTCGTCCGATATTTAAGTCAAGTACATCGTAGTACAAGTCATAAGAGTGTGGGAGTCGAATCCTTTGGCGGGCAATCATTGTACCTGAAGAACGTTAAGAAAATTTTATGCTATTATATTTTAGATTTAATTAAATTTAATTTAAAATGAAAGGTCTAATTTAAATTCAATCAAAAAAGTGTTTAAACGATAGAATAATATAAATATAGGTATCTAATTATCTACTAGCAGCCCGACAAACGATGTTCTGCTGTAAAAAAAAAGGGAGGTGAGGGTAGAAGGGGGAGAAATATTTTATATATTATTCTCATAACTATCAATTATACAAAAAAACATAATAAAATCGGTCGAACCGTTTCGAAGGAGTGCGACAACAAACACCGTGACACAAATTTTTTTAAAGATTAAATTGCATTCCCATACCTTGCAATAAACCACTATTCTCCGTTCTTGGTTCCATGACTTTGATGGTGCCGTCTTCCAGAAAGAAGAAAATGTTCACTTTCCGCAGCACAGAAGCTGCACTTCGCATCTCGTGAAGAGTTTGTTGAAAGTAAGCTTGAAAACGCAAAATCTGGACAAAAATTAAAAATATATGACCATATATACTATTTCTCGCGGCCCGACCGATGAAGAGGTTTCATGAGTAACATTATAAAAATCCTCAATCCAGAGGTAGACATCTTCTGGGAGGGTATTTTACAAATAGTATGTTGCAGTATCTATGGGTACCCAGTGTCGGACTGGGCCTAAAGAGGCCCGGGTGTTTCCATTTTCTATTTCATATAAAGGTATGAAGTAGAAAATATTTCGAGGCTTCAGGCTTCTGGGGAGCCATAGAAGTGTCTCGGGGCCCCTGGGCTTATGGAGACCTCGATGCTTCGGACCTCAACGGACGAGGTCGGTGAGGGGCCGCGCAGACTGGAACCCGGCTGGCAAAACTAACGGATGAAGATCACACACTATATAACAAATATGAATGACGGTTAATTTAATAATCTACAGTAATATATTGCTAGTATAAAATAAGCAGGAAGTCAATAAGGGTATTACGAACGTTAAGTAATAACATCAAGACTTGTTTGGTCTGTTTGTGTCAACAAGTGTATATACATATTTTACACGGGTACGCACATACAACAGAGCACAAATATTTTCTTACATTTTTATCGTACATTATCCAAGTGGGCAGATCTGGTGCTTGTTTACGGCAGTAGAGGGAGGGTACACGATTAATCCCCTCCGGCTTATCAACCAACATGTTAACCCGGTCTATGGAGGTGAACACTGGACGCACCCCGAAGCTTTTCTTGCCAATCTGCAATAATACTTCTGTTATAAACATTTACAGAAATGTAGGAAATCAGTCTAATAAAAAAATCGGAATCGAGCTTTGGTACGCTAGCCAGATAGATTTATTTACGACTAGCAATACGGGGAAAACGGGGATAAAATATAGCCTATGTTACTTGCTGATAAAATAGCTTTCAATTGCTGAAAGAATTATTCAAATCGGTCCAGTAGTTTCGGAGCCTTTTCAATACAAACAAACAAACAATTAAATCTTTCCTCTTTATTTTAATAGTATAGACCACGGGCAAATAGTCCGTGGTATAGAGTAACAAAGTACTTAGACACTTTAATAAAAACGGGTTCTAAAAATTGCTGATATCAAATAAAAATTGTCGGGTAAAAAGTAGATATATCAAGGATGTCAGCTACCTCCATACCAAATTTCATTAAATCTGCCCAGTCGTTCTTGAGTTAAAAATGGTCTAACAACAAAACCTACGTTACATAATACCCCCTTAATGTAGTACCAATAGATTTTATGTATATCTCATTACATTTAAATAGAGACCTATAGGGATAATTATCAATAAGGATTATGGTTATTTGTATGTTAATTGTAATTACTTAAAGGCATACGCATGTGGGGGCAAGGGGATGCAGCTGATGCATAAATGACGCTGAATGATATAATGATGAGGTAGGCATGGTAAATGGAAAACAAAATTTGAGTAATTGAACACTACTTGCCAGTGGATTCGATCCATATCCGGGTAAAAGAGGCAATCTAGGATTTCGTATAGCCATTATTTAAGAATAAATATACTTCTAATCAATCAAATAAATACGTGTAAAAACAATATAATATAGCAGAATGACGTTATCAAAGCGCCCAAACCAAACAAACAAATCATTGTTTGTTTCCGAGGCAACCAATGTACAGTAAGATAAAGAACAAAATGCTAAATCAAAAAATAAGCAGCCAGTACGAGCACAACGTCCTAAATGCTCTTACTGGCCTAACATAATCTTTTTTTATACATACATAACATCACGCCCATAATCCCCGAAGGGGTAGGCAGAGTCAAAGGGGCAGCATGCCCCTTCAACCATCTTTTTGTTATAGTCTGTCTGTATGTTGACTGTTTATATTTTCTATCTCTTAGCCTTTGAAACCTGTGCTAACAATGGCATGAATGTATAACATAAATATAAACGGACCTTCCTCGCGAGGGAGGTTCGTTTATATTGATTTATTTATATAGTTATTTATTTTTATATTATATTTCGTTATCAATCTGTGTACCTACCTAGTAAATTAGTACTACCTACTAAACTTTAGCCACGTAAAATCAGTCAGAAGAAAACCGAACAAAATTTATTTCTTTGCTATTGATAAAGAAAAAAGTAGAATGTCATTGAAGTCAACGTCAATGTCACTTTTTTGACATTTACGCACTTATTTGCAGCAAATTACGCCTTCTTATTCTACCGTTCAACAATCAATTTTAGAAAATCACATTTATCCAGTAATGTAGTCTTATATTTATAATTTTTAATAGAATTTTAGTAGTTCTCAAGATAATATGATTCATATACCGCATAATCCTTAAAATAATTATTATAATAGTTTTATTTTTGATAAATCGCAGTAACCTAAAACGGTGAAATAACAGCACTAAACATTTATTGAGTAGACACTCGACTGTATTTTCAAGGTATAAAAATCTCAATTTATTATTTTTTCTAATATTTTAACTTAAATTAAGTGCGAATCTAACAAATTGATACTTGAACCAGGGACTGCTATGTAACAGATCTGAACAATAAAGTCTTGTATTTAACAAAACAAAGTGCTCAGATACACCCACGGACTAGTATACATAATAAAATGATTGATGTGAAAACGAAAATAAATTCGTTTTTTATATTTAACTCATCATTTGGACCCAGAGAAGGAGAAGTAAGTAATAATATTATCTATTATTACAATGTACTCATTATATCTTGAATTGGTGTGTATCATGTTCACTTGCAGGAACTTAAAAGAATTTTATTCTTTCATCCAAACCAAATTAACGAAGATGCCCGCAAAAAACAAGTTGGACTATGCGAAGCTGTGGTACAATTTATGTCGTACGTACATTCAAATTATAAGTATTTTATTGTAGTAAGCTTATCAAATGTGAACTAGCCTACAATAGTGCTCTTTATCCACTATTGTTGTCATAATTTAAAGCTAAAGCCTCTGGTTCATAGATGACACTGAGACAAAGTAGTATACTTGATTAGTTACATCATTGGTTGGCAGATTATTGTTTATTAAGTTATTTTAACTCTTTCAGAACATTTTCATCAGACCCTTGTGAAGCTCTCCAAACCCAAACAAAAAGATACATCTTCTACCAGCCTGAGAAAGGCTACTGGATGGTGCTGGTATGCTCATGAACTCCTGTATCTATCTAATCCCAATTTTTTTGGATTGAACAAAAAAAAAAGAAAATGCTTCAGATATTCCTGCAGTTGATACCAAACTTACAATTCCTGCACTTAAATATTTATGCTTAATTAAAAATGTTATTAATTACCACTAAGGCCATTTAGCTAAGTATACTTTACTCTCAGATTAGAGAACAAAAGGCAGATGGAACGCTCGGAACAAAGATGTGAGGCAAGAATTAAGCTATGAGTATGTGACACACTGTAGGAACATTGTATCCTAGTGTGAGTGTAAGTTTGCCAGGGTAATGAAAAAAAGTCCCACTGTTTTTTGTGTTTAATGCTCAAGCAATATAATATTGGTTGGTATTGTAACATGTATTTAATTATTTATATTTTACATTAAAATAAACATCTAAAATTTATTTTTTGAAATATAAATCTTTGTAATTATAATCAACATACAAAACATGCAGTCTAAGCAGCCTTGATTTTGCACCAATTTCTTGAAATATTGCCTTTTGGCATTGTGTTCCAAGTAATGAGAAACAAATAACACGGAAATATAATATCAAAATATTTAGATAATTATTACTTAACTATGCAACGGTACTCCGTTTTCTCGTTTTAATTTTTGGAACAATTTTTACAATGTTTAAACACACAAGACAGCATTTTTATGAATTAATTTAAAACACAGACGTGACGTACCTACTGTCAACGCAATGCTTTGTTTCGAACTGTTTTGAGTTTGTATTTGCTTTCGATTTTGTACTTTTTCCGCACTCTCGTGCCCGTGACGGGTCTGCCTTTTGTTCTGTAATCTGAGACTTTACTGTACAACTTTTTACTGTACGCTGTACAACTTTTGGAATAAATATTATGTAACATGGTTACTCTACTTTTGAAGAAATAATACAGTTATAATTTAATTTTAGGTTGTCAGAATACCCTACACTACTAAAGCGGTGTCTGCTATTGGTGAATCTAGGGGAGATGTGGTAAGATATTAAGATAATTCTTTGGAAGTTTAGTTCTAAATAAGATATTTTAAGAATGGTGTTGACTGTAACATTCAATTTATATTTATTAATATATTGTATAAACAACTAAGAAAATCATATTTTATAATAATTGATATAATTTTTGTCCTCCCCTTTTGTTGCCTAAGGAATGTCTATTTATAAATTCTAATTGTTATTTGATTAAAAGATTTCCCTTTTCACATTTTACACACAAAATTCCTGTTGTTTCAGTTGAACCCATCTATAATGAATGATTTGTTGGTCTCGGCCTACAAAATGTTCAGGATGTTTATGGGAGCTTTTAAAGACATTCCTATTGAAGAGATATATTCAACTTGTGAAGAATTCTTTACACCAGTAAGTTATGGTTATACATTAAAAATACATTATGAAACCATTTGTATGTATAACTGGGGATCATTAACCTTTAGATGTAGATGATTAACTAATTTTAATTATTTTCAGTTCATAATTTCAAGAAATTTAACCAACGATATATCAGACGTAATTCAAGGTATCAGCTATTTGCCGCTAGATAAGAACTGTTTCTTCAAAGTACTGTGTTTCATAGATCTATTAGAAGTTAATTATCCAGATTTCAAGTGTATATCCTTTGTATATAATGACCAACTAATATGGTAAGTACATACTTATAAGCACTATGATGAATTATATTTCTTATGTATGCTTACAAGTAGAAGTTTTTATTTTATTTATTTAAGGACAGCCAACAAAGCATACACCTTACAATAATATTGCTAATTTCAACAGAAAACACTTCATAGTGTTGCCTTACTTAAAGGCTGCCACGGCATGTTGTAGATCAATTTAGTTGTAGGGAACAAAAGTTAAAGCAAGAACGCAGTTGCTTAATATTATGTTATAAGTAAATAAAACACACATATATATATATGTGTGCATGCACCCACATATATATATATATATATATATATTATATTATATATATATATATACACACAAACACACACACATACACATACGTTAAAACAAACTACAACGTATTTTCATAATATAATATGTTAGAATCCAGAAACATTTGTCTATGAAAGTTTCTACTATGTTATTGTTAAATCCAATGATACTATTTTAATTTTAAGTTTACTACAGCATTTATATGCTCTTGTATAATAATCCGTATTTTATATACATCTATCTTATATACATATTCTAGGAATGGGCTCTCAACAAATAATATGTTAACATTATATCAGTACCTAGTCCAAACATTATTACCGAAGCAAGTTGAGAAAGAGATTCAAGGGGGAGCTGTCGCAGCAGCGCAAAGGCACGGACGCTTCATCAGCCCTCCCGAGGGCATCCGGACGCATGAGGACTTGAAGAAGCTAGTCAAAGTGCACCTACTGCGGGAGGATGACACCGAGGCGAAGCAGTACTACTTGGTCATTTACAGAACCTTGAGTGCTACGGTCTGCTTCACTATTGATAGTTAGTAATTTTATTTTCCTACTTTTCTGTGATCGGAGGTATATTCTATAACTGTAGGTAAATCTGTGGTTGTGTGTATGATACTCGTAAGGCATGCTAAGCATATTCTCCAATGAGCAAATATTAAGCAACTTCTTAGGTATGCTGCGGGAACTAGGGCAAATAGATATATTTCTGCTACATACATTTGAAAGCTGCTATGTGGTTATTTTTTCAGTTAATACTCATTTGGAAATTGAAACTTTCAAATCATTGGACGCGTTCATCGGGCCACAGCTGTCGACCATAGCGTCTACGATCAGCGAGCAGTGTGCTATACACGCTTTACAGAATGCTCAGCTAGTAAATACGGAGCATAAGTTTGTTTACTTCAATAGACTCAACTTAGCATTCAAAAGCTCGGTGAGTATGAAATATATCATTCTAAGCCTTATCATTCTACTGTTTCTTAGGGAAAAGTTTTCCCTAACGCTCCTACACTTTATATTAGACTGGCTCGATAACGCATTCGGTAGTGATCCTGCCCAATGCGCCCAGAGTTGTGAGTTCGATCCCCACCCAGGACAAACATTCTTGTGATGAATACTTGTGTTTGTTCTGTGTATGGGTATTAATATCCAATAATTTAAGTATATATTTGAAATACCACTGTTGATTCTGATTTCCGTAACGTTCGGAGTCAGATCAATGTATGTTGTTGGATATTTATTTATTTAAATTCGAAGAGAAAATAATTATCAAACCATGCTTTCTCCATCAGAAACAAATACTCCCAGTATCCCAATAAATAATTCTCACCTAAAGTAGTATATAATAAATTAATAAATCATCAGTCTTACAAATTTTTTTTTTTTCAGCAGCCTCTTACTAAGTTGATTCCGTCTACATCAATAAAACCCGAAGTTTTAAGTATCATAGCAGAAATTCATGCAGATAAAAAAAGGTAAATATGCAAACATTATAGTGGTTCATTTCATTTCATTTCATTTCATTATTATATATACATTTTATTGTTTTTATTTCCTTTCAACAAATATGATAAAAATCTCTACCCCCGACATTTGAATTAATTATCCATTTAACAATTTGATTCTGTAATACAAAAACCACTGGAGATAAGATACAATAGGTAGGTACTAAAAATGATTTTGATTTTTCAGGTTAGGAAACTATGGAGAAGTTATAATTAAAACTCCTGATGAATATTGGATAACAGGCAAATTTTCTAATGAAAGAGAGTTTTACGTCATAATACAAGAAAAAAATGCAAATTTGAAAGAAATAGCAGGTATGATTATGTACCTACAATATTAATTTTTGCATTATTTATTTTACCGATTCCGTGCGGATGGCGCCGCAGAGGCGCCATGGGTATCTTTTCTGTATGGCGTGTGGCGCCTGAGAGGAGCCAAAACCTATGATAAAATGACCTTTTCCAGAGGTTTCCGGTCAATGAAAATGTCTTTATTTGTCACGCATTTTACGATTATAGTGTTCGTTTTAGGATATTGCATCAAAACGCACACTTCAGGAGTCGTAAACATTTTCAATTGATCATTCATTTCGATTAATCATCATCTACCTAGCGTCATGTCCCGTGCTTAGACGGGGTCTGCTTAGACCATGATCCAGGATTTAGCGAGTCTGGTAATTACATTGAAGCGACTGCCGATCTGACCTTCGTAACCCTAAGATAGGGGAACCAGACAATATTTGGATCATGGTTACAAATTCATAGTTGTTTGAATTTGCAGGTTTCATCACGATGTTTTCCCTCACCGTCGAGCTAGTGGTATAAATACGTACATAGGTTTTGAATAAATCCAGAGGTACGTGCCCGGGTTTGAACCCGCACTCCTCGGTTAAGAGGCGCGTGTCCTTACCATTGAGCTACCACCGCTCTTTTTTCTTCATTTCGATTAATACGGACACTGAATTATTTTATATGTAGCCAACACGGACTAGTAAAAAAGGACGACTCCACGCTATCATACTATAGCGTGAAGCCACGTTTATGCATGTGTGAGTGAGATACTTATGGATACCAGATATCGGATATCTGTCATGTGGAGCACTTATTACGTCAATGTGTGACGTAAGTTGCGTGTCAAGTGGAGCACCTGAGGAGCTTCAATGTTTAGTTAGTGGCGCGGAGTCCTTCTTTTTTTACTAGTCCGTGGTAGCCAATGATATAACGCCAACACCGACAAAATCTTTTATCAACATAATTAATATAATTAACTAACAAACATAGTTATTTTTCAGCGAATGCTATTATTCAATTTAACAATTTAGCTAAACAAACTGACAACAACAGTTGTCAGTGGGAGGAACTATCCTGCCCAAATGAACCTTTATCCAAATATATCGTATCGTGTTAAATTAGATACTTTTTTGATTGATTTGTTCTAATCAGATATTTCATTCAAAAGCTACAATTAATACAATGTTTATTTGTTTATAAAATACTTTAAAATGTACCTACATTAATGTTATACATGACTAGCATGGTAATATCCCGTTTTACAATAAAACGAAAATGAATTGATCAATCAATCGAGCGAAACAACTACCACTAGGTTTACAACACCTGATAAAAATAAGTTGCTTACCTTCCCTTTCCGTTTGTACACGTAAATAATTACTTCTAAACACTTGAAACGATCTATTAAACCGCTTACGTTCGCTGTTGAGTCGCGACTAAAAAAATAACAATTGAAAACAGAAAAAGCGATAAATTACACTTCATGGCGGGTGGCGCTCGAGAGGAGCCATGAAAGTTCCTGGCGCTTGGCGCCTCAGAGGAGCCACGAAATATTTGTTAGCCGCCAGGCGCAAAAATTTGGAAAAAAAATTCACCGCACTGAATCGGTTAAAAATTATAGTTATAAAATTACTTTTCATAAAGGTAATCCTGTTAAATTTTATGTAGCAATATAATGTTTTACATATTTTTTTTATTTACAGATGAGGTGAAACGTATTTCTGAAGCACAAATGAAGGGAATATTTTTTTACCCTATGTAAAATCATATATAATTTATACTTATGTACATATTATTTAATTAAGAATGTGGATCCAAATTATACCACTTATAGTTTACTCAATACCCATACCAACCACAATTAAACAACAATTATGAAATATAACTTTGTTTATATTTAACACTCATATCATAATTTACATAATATAAAACATTAAATCTTAATTTATAACTTACATATCCTATATTAGTTTTATAATAACCGAATGTTAATCTTGCGATTCCTTTTCATCATTTTTAAATAGTTTTCTATACATTTTAATGACAAGTTCTCTGTTTACATAAATCCATGCACAGATAACGAAAATGAAACATATTGCGCCGATAAATATGTGCATAATAACGGATTGGTGCGATAACTTGTTTTCGGACAGTTTGCAAATGCACCCAGCTGCACACAAGGTCAATATGAATATTTTACCTACATATAACCCCTCTAATGGCTTATAATCAGTACCTTTATATTTATTATTTATGAAATGAATACTATGCATGATACGAGCAAACATATTAATACAATTAGATATAATAAAGCCTACAGGGCCAAAAATATAAGTCAAAATATATGATAAAAATAAGAAACTAACTGAGAAAAATACCATCAAGTAATTGTAACTGTTTAATTGAGCACTAGTCATTGTGGCAAATGTATAACACTCTGTGACACCATTTATGGCTAGTAATACAATTGCTAAACAGTGACTTCGGAGGAGCTGTACTGGAAGGCCACTAGCCACAAAGGCTTCTCCTCCATATAACATCAACAATGTTTGTGAATAACTCTGTCCAAATACTAGAACTATCAAACCAATGGAAGTAACTGTCTTACAAACTTGAGATAACACTGTGCATGATTCGTGTATTTTGTGCTGATCCTGCTTATGAAGAGGTAAATCTCTACTGACCATTTGAGTAAAGTAGAAGTAACTGCTATCTTCAATAGGTCTAAATATAAATCTAGCAGCTAAACTGCCTAAATTGTTAACCACATCATATGTAGCCTGTTCACTGAATGTCATGACTGGGCTTACTGACATCACATACTTTTCACCTTCTGTTAATAGCTGCTTTACAACTCCTTGTTTTGCAAAACTAATCGTAAGTGTACTTAATTTTTTACTAAATGTGGAATTCATTGTGCCCAAATATTTAGGAAAGAAATCTTTCACAGAAGTAAATTGGAAGTCGTCCATGCTATCATACAATCTCTGTAAAACCAAGTCCGGCACAAACTTACTTTTAAGTGCTCCTTTAGCATAAAGAGGTTTATTCTTAATATACCAATAAAAGAACACATAATAACTAATAACTATAACTCCAATACTGCCAACTTGTGCAACAGAAAAAGCGATTAGAGCTAATGATCTGTCATAAATTATTATAGATAGAAATAATGTGGTTCTCGTAAAGATATGCAAGGTATCCAAAGCTACTTTTAATTTCACAAAACAAAATAGTTGAGCTACGAGAGCCATATTGGCAGAGCACAGCTCTAAGACACATGAGAGTGCCACACTCCAACAACCGAAAGCATATTGAAATGCATATTCTGGGTTGCCTAAAGGCAAGACATTTAACCAAATGTACACAAATACTAATGATAATATACAGCTGATAGGAACAGAAAGCCAAATTTGGTTAATTAAGTGGCTCCATCCAAACTCGTCTTTTTGACCCAAACAGGCGCGATTAAATGGTTCTCGACTCAGAAACAAAATGGTACTCTCCAGCAAAAGCAGTCTAACATTCATAATGCCCAGTACCTCATGGCCCACATTACGGATCACCCAAGCATTGATAATGAATGTAACACAACGAAATAAAATCTGAAATATGATATTGAATGACGCATTTTCTAGACTGCTCATTAATAAATTGCGCCCCATCTTGATGACAATAATTTTTACACATTAACAGTATTTCCATCTGCAGTTGTTAATGGTATAGTCCTCTTCACTACATAAATCTTTTTGTTAGAAAGGCAAATCACAAACCAGTGATCGTCGTATGTTATTGATATTTTCTTAAATTGTTCATTTGCAGCAAAAGCCAATGGATCCACCCTGTAACAATTTTTAATTCAATCCAACTATTTATATGTAGGTATGTAACAATAGTTACGGACAAATTAAGATAGTAAAACAATTTCCAACTAGGTAATGAATACAGGTTCATAATAACTCACTTGTTAGATAAAGTGATGAGATCAGTTATTATCGTCGCAACATGCTCATCGTTTTCCAATTCTCCCCCTGACTCTAAAACGGCCCCATCCTCAGTTAAAACCAAATAACCGATTTGGTCTGGAATTTTGTCCATTATAGCTGTAATTTAGACAAAACTTTGTTACTTTTTCAAAAAATAACAAAAATACGTATTCATAAAACTGTGGAATACCCAGCTCATCCAGCCACTTTTTGACACTTTCCTGTCGACGAACTGTCAGCCACAGACGATTAATGTAAAACTGTCAAGAACCCTTTATGTTTGCACCTCGTGAGTACTGAAACATATGGAGACGACCAAATGTTCCTTTTATACAAGCAATCTGTTAGACAAATATGATTCATATCGATATTGTATTCATAAACCTCTATCTATCTCTTTTTAACAAGTCTACAATACTGCACGTAAAGAGAGAACAACATATTTGACTTAACTATTTTCGGTAACATCATCAAGTGACATCATAGAAATACCTAAGTGAAGCTGGCTTATCATTTTGGTTTCTCGCTTTAAGTTGTCAATGTCAGTGGAATTTGTGGTGTATTGTGCCAATATTTATCAAATTTGTGATTATAACATAATCTAACATGTAACATTTAAAAACATCGTCATAAATAAATTGTTCAGAGACTTAGAGTATGTAATTAAGTAAAGTGGATTGACTGACACTACGCAAAGGCGCCATATTTGTTTCTCACTCAAATTGGGCTTACTTTTTCTTAGTTATGTCATCTCCATTAGTTTCAGTACTCAGTGGTTTGCACTTTGGGTTAAGGGAAGTGCATGTTGACGGTGCTGCCAACTGGTGGGAAATTTCCACGCCATGAATACTTGAGATCGACATATAACAAGTAAACAGAATTAGTTTTATTAGTGAAATTTATTATTCTACTTGTTTATAATGCATTAATAATGGATAAATAAATTTCGGGATGCACCAATTATCATCCCCTAGCGTCATATCCTGTGCTCAGACCATGATTCAGGATTAAGTGAGTTTGGTAATTACATCGAAGCGAGTGCCCATCTGAACTCCGTAACCTTTATTTAAATTAGGATCATGGTAAATGGTAACACATCCACTATTTTATACCTCAACTTCGATCTAGGTACCCAGGGGTACGTGTCCGCATCTGAACCTGCGCCCCTGGTACAGTGGCGGACTAACCGGAGGGTGGAAGGGGCGATCCACCCCGGGCCTCTGGTCCTGGGAGCCTCTGGTCCTGGGGGCCTCATGCAAGCAACACTGCTTGTAGCCCTACTAGGGACCTCGTACAGCCCTTTGCCGCCCCAGGCCTAAAACAGGCTTAGTCCTTGCCAATGAGCTACCACCGCACTTATTTTTATTATTCCGGATGCAACAATGCTTAGAAAAAAACTATTAGAGTATTTTTTTTACTTTTCAAGAAATAGCATTCTCATGCCATGGTATGTCAAAAAGGCCAAAAATGAATAAATGCAATAAAAAATCCATATTCTGCAATTATGTTCACGTAAACATTGGATATTTTAGTTTTTGTGACAATTTTTCCAGTTTTATAGGCCTCATTTACTTTTATTAAGTCTCTTCAACTTCCAATACATGGCCCGCCTCTAAGAACTTTTGAACTTTGTATTTTGGCTACGCTGTCGATCGTTAATCGGAGATAAAAATTTTATCATATAAAAAATAATGCAATTAAAGATATAATTTTGTTTACATTATTCACAGTACGTTATGCCTTCTTTACTGTCCGCATAATGCCTCGTTTGTTGGTTTAGTGCTGCCCCCTATAGTTCGTGCACGTCCCCTTATCGTGGGACGTCAAAACTACGACCATTATTTTTCAACATTATTCTGTGGATGTATTGATTAAATAGTCTATGATTATAAAAAAAAATGTCAAATTAATTGACGTAATCTGATTCGCATTTCGCAATTGAAGAGAAATTCTAGACATTTACTACGTTCAAAAAAATAATTATCCTTATGATATACGTTCTACCATAAAACATTACAGGTATAAAAACACAAGTGTACAAATATTCATTCCCATTTTAATAATTGCTTTTTAAGTGCAACTTGGCGATTTAAACGTAGAAGTGTTTAAGTACCGCAATAGGTATATTTATTTATTGATATGCGATTGACGACACATTTTCAATTTGTAATAACATTGCTAATTAACTAACATCCCTAATAGATTAAGGGTGATCTAGCTTTTCGGTTTATAACACAATCTTGTTACTGACCTGTTTATGCAGTAATCGAACCATCTTAACTTAATGTCCATATTTTTCATTCTACATAGTCGTGCTTAGTATCCATTATTCCTTGTTTTATATCAAGGACCTGTCGGGCTACAAGTCGCTCTTAAAATATCCCTCAGGAGGGAAACTGTAATAAATTTATTAATTAACTAGGTTAATATTTGCGACGTGTGTCATGTCATCAAAAAATATATTTATTTATTTATTTATAAAAACATCATACATACACAATCCTTACAGGCTAAACTTAATACAATGGTGTAGTTATTGATACTATGTTAAAAATAGATTGGATTGCTCTGCCATGGCATTGCGCTCGCACGAGCAATATACCCATACCTTTGAGTACTGAGTGAGAAAGTAGCCTAAGATATTCATTTAGATATACCTATAAAATATAGACTAGGTACATTTGGGCAGTGCTTAGTAATTGACTGATTTTCACCTTTATTTGTAGTAGCCTTTTTTATTTATAATAACAACGAACCTAGCAAACACACACTTAAAAGAGGGTCTTTAATATGTAACCTTTTGAGAATTGTATTACTAAACTAAATGTGTTAGCTATTATTGGATTAAATCCCTTTCTGTAGCCTTGAGCAATATAATTCATTTGTCTAAAGTTCACATGCAAAAAAAATAAGGAAAGAAATGACATTATCAGATGAATTGCTTTATAAAATAGATAATGCACCATATCTCTTTGTTAGTAATTTCTAAAATTAGCCTTTTAAACTCATTTAAAAATTCCCAGTTTCTGTTAATAATAAATAAACCAGTTATGAATGGTTTGGCCAATTGTTATTTTATAAATAATCACTTTTATTCTTTCTTATCTCTTTTAGTAACATAATAATTCTTAATAAACTATGTTGTTATGCCGATTTTTTTATTATAATATTATTATTGATTTCTGCTATAAAAATATGATAAGTATTATTATTTATTCTTTTGCATATAATTGTCAGGTCACGATGTTGAGATTTCGTCCCAAATTGGGGAGCGAGCGCAGCAGCGAGTGGCGTTGCTGTTTCTGTCTTCATGTGCGCACTGGCACCATTCTACTTGGAACATGGCATTTGGTATGCTGTTATAATAAGGCATAAAGTGGTATCTCCACATAACTAGTTAGGATTTTTAATTTGTATTTATTTCTTTTAATAATAATTACAGATATAATATGTGTATTGTATTGTCACATGCTTATGACCTATTAGTCATTTAATTGCTAGGTCAAGATTCATATACAATGTTTTAGTATTGTCATAAGTATTTATGTTTTTATGTTTTCAGATACTGCACCTAATTGCTCTAGGCTTTCTGGCCGCTATTGTACGGGACCCTCGCTTGTTGGACGAGCTTGAGCGTGATTCGTCGCCCGTAGCTGATTGGAGTGATGTGGGGCGGCCCAACAATGTGTTGCCGACACCTCTGTCTAATGTAGAGCCTCCACCAAGCTCTTACCCGCAACATTCCACCCAACCAAGGGACCACAGCCTTATCTACTGTAAGTGTAATTTTGCATTTATAACATTTACACATTAGCAATATGTATACTACCTAAAGCAAATTATGTGATAACAAAATCAATAACTTTACTAACCTTGAAAAACAGCAAAAAAACAATGAATCAAACTTCATTTTGGATGCACAAGAAACAACACTGTTATTTATAGTATTTTAATTTGAAGAAAACCTTTTAAATTTTATGGTATGTCTAAATGAGCTAACTTAAAAAACAAATTCTCAGTCAGCATAAGTACAATACATCTAGTAAGTATATTTATATAAATAAATGTTGCTTTTGATTTATTTGAAGCCCAATTACAGATTGTTTTTTCATAAACCACAAATATATATGTAAAAAGCAAGCATCCATATCCTTTTGTGATGTACTCTCGCTTATTCATGAGAGCTCTAAATTAATATTTAAAGTGTGTCCATACTATAGACGATGTCGATGTGGGTGCACTGGTTACAGTGTGCACCCTGGCGATCACGCTCATGCTGATATACGGCGCGGCGCGCGGCAAGCCGGCCCATCTGCTGCCCTTCTTCTGCTTGCAGACCTTCGACTTTGCTATTACTGTGTAAGTACATCACATTTATAACATACTAGCTGAGTCGCCGAACTTCGTTCTGCCAAACAGTCAATGACACATAATCGGGTTAAAAAAAATTAGATGTACCTACCTAAGCTATCCTATCTTTTAAGTAGGATCAAACTGCACACGGTGCGCAAATTTGATTAAAATCGGTTAAGTAGTTTCGGAGTCCATCGCGGATAAACAACGTGACGCGTAATTTATATATATTAAGATGGTCACTAAGTGTTCCTCTAATCTAGATAAGAGGTAGATCTATATATGGTTTTTCTGAGCCTTTGCCTAAAGCCCAATGGATGAAAAAGATTCGTGATTATAATCTTATAAAGCAGGAATTATCCAGGCCGATAGCTGATTTTATTCTGAACCTTCAGTGAATCCAGTGTACATAAATTTCAATCTTTCTTGATAAAAAAAGCTCCTATGAATCTACTGGAACAATTTTCATTCAGTTGTTATTCTATAGTAAGGAGGACAATGTTAATTTTTGTTAACTACCGGAACTATATTACCCATACATTCAAATATTTATGTATTGATTGCTTTAAATAGAATAATTCATTGTAGGATAATCTCTAATTAGATTATTAGTAGTTTAAATAATTTGTGCAAATTGGACGACCTATCTGCATATACGTAATTAGAGTAGGTTTCAGATACCGCATAAATAAACTACAATATATAAATAGCTGATAACATCAATGTTTGCGTTATTTATAACATATTTCCATGGTTTATTTGCATAGTAATTAACATAGTTTTAATTGCTTTACACAAAATTGTTTATTAACCACATTGGTTGTTAAATAATGTTGCGCCACAAATCATAATTTTAGAAAATAATTAAGAAATTTCTAGCATTACCAAAAAAAAACTGACTTCAAAAACGAACGTAATAAAAGTAAAACATAAATTTACTGAGGGCAAAGTAATACGTATTTACATACTTATAAATTTGAAGTCGGTGCCAAGTAAATGCTTAAATTGGTATAGGTACAATAGGGATGATGACTGCATTAAAAAACTATAATTCTATTAAGTCCGTCAGTTAGATTGATTATACAAAAATACTAGACACATATTTTTCGCTTTATCAAATTAACAAAAAATCACAAAGATAATGAGCATCAAAGTTTTGGAGTGGGGGCTTGCGACGTCACTACTTTGTAAAAATTGTACGTAGGTGTTACGTCACGCGCAACTTGTAAGCATTGTATGTTCGTCAATGTTTGTTTGACAAATAAATTAAAAATACGTGTTCAATATTTTTTTATAATCTAACTGACGGACTAAGCAGAATTTTTTAGTCATCTCGCCTATTATCACTCAACAGATACATTTTCGGTGATAATTACCTACTAATATTAGCTTCAATTGTACCAAGTCATTGTTTAACTTGGCACTGACTTCAAAAATTTATAAGTATTAAAATACGTATTAGTTTGGCCTGAGTAAATTTATTTTTTATTTTTATTAGGTTCGTTTTTGAAGTCGGTTTTTTACATACTTAAATACATAACATCACGCCCGTAATCCCCGAAGGGGTAGGCAGAGTCAAAGGGGCAGCAGGCCCCTTTAACCACATTCATCCAAAAACAAAACTGGGCTGGACTGGGTTTGATGGAAAATTGTGAAAAAGTAGTGACAAGTGGCTAGGTTTTTGTTAAAAATTATTTTATTTTACGATTTTAAGTGATGGGTAGACCTAACCTATACGAACTGAACATTTTGGCATTTCAATATGCCAAAATGTTTAGTTCCATAAGATGTAAGCCCAACAAAAGGGAACTGCTGTAAATCTTTGAGGAATTCCCTCGACTGTCTATGGTCTCCCTCCATCATCATACTTGTAATGGCACTTATGACCTATATGGGTGCAAAGTTCTCATCAATATAAATAAATTAAGTCCAAACAATAAGTAGAGCAGCTACTGTAAACCGTTAAGGAATTCCCTTAACAGTTCTTTGTCTTCATTATCAGACCTCTAATGACAGTCGCACGCTAGGTGTAAAGTCCTCATCAATACAAATTAATCAAACCTAAACACAAGGTAACTGTTGTGAATCGTTGAGGAGTTCCCTCAAGTGTCTTTTAGCTCCATCATCAGATCGACTTCAGACCTTCAATAGATTAACTAATTAACTAAACTTCACGACACTTCCTTAATTGTAGTGCTTTAAAATACTTAATGAAATAAAGTACAAACGCACTAGTCGCCAATTTATAACAAATGTAGTAATAATATGTATATATAATAACATCATGCCCATAATTCCCGAAGGGGTAAGCAGAGTCAGGGGCAGTGGGCACCTTCAACCACATTTAGCCAAAAATTTAACATAAATAAATTATTTTTATTATTTAATTATTAGGTAAATTTATGTTCATAATAAAGACTTTGTTCCCACCTATTATTAAAATTGATCAACTTAGTAATTTATTTTTGTGCCATAGCATTATCGAACAATTGATAACACAACTAACATAGATTTACTTTGATTTTTGTTTGTTCATATCTATACAATAAAGTATTTAAAAAAAAGTCGGTATTATATTATTAATGCCAGTGTTCACCTTGTAATGGGGCAACAAATCAAATCTGATCATAAGCAGAAGCCTGAAAAAATTCTTAATATTTTTCCCAAACTCGATGCTAGAGTACTAGTAAAGTAATTAAATATTCAAATATTAAAATATAGTAAATCAAATATTTATACCTTAACAGTCTATAGCCACTTTCAGAATCCCATCAATTTAACATTTATAATAGAAAAGAAACGAAATCCTAACAAATCTTCCTAAGTTTGCTGTTCGTTAGACTCGACAAAACTAAAAAACGAGTTGAATTTATTTTTTAGTTCGGTCGCTTCAATCCAGTCATTAGGCTTTAAAAGGAAAAATAAGAGGAAAATATTAAAAAATCAGAAAACGGGGCGCGATTAGCGTGGAGTAGCCAGTTTTTATAATAAATATGCTAGGATAAAAAAAAATCTTTGCCCTGCGGTTCTGTCCTATATTGCATTCATTAGCTATCCATTTATTTGAGCGAATTATCAGAATATCACACGGTAAATTATCTCGCTGCGTTGATTGCGTTTTCTCGTTAAAACCTTAGAAACTATTGCACGAGTTTTCTTACGGTTTTAAAAAATAGATAAAATATCTCTGAAGGTAACCCAATAATACACCAACTGCCCAGTTTGGTGTAGAATATTGCAATTTTCTAAATCAAACCATGGCCCAGGCCATTGCTGTCCAAATACAAATTCAAACTATCCTAATTTATACATAAAAAGAACAATAGGCATTTACCACATTCCTATACATTATTACGATCGTGTTGTGGTCCCGCAGCGTAACGGCGACGGGGTACCTGTGCTACCTGCGTTCCATCCACCGCCTGGTGGCCGAGACCCGGCGCGTCCCTTGGCGCGCGCAGCTGCTGCAGCTGCCGGCGCCCGTGCTCGCTCTCGTCGTCGTCTCCGCCTTCCTGCTCGCCGTGCTGCTCAAGGTAAATACATACATGTCATCAAGGACGCCAGGAGGGGGCTGCAAGGGGGTGTACTTGCACTCCCTGTCAGGAATGAAAGTACATAAATAGAAAATTTACACATTTTTTACCCGGCTACACCAGCGCCACCACATTGCATTTATCCACATACTGTACTCATGTATAATTCAATATTTTATTTTGGTAAATAGTATGTGTAGATACAGGTGCACCTCCCCGAAAATTATCCTGCCCATGCATATCAACACGCCCGCAATCCCCGAAGGGGTAGGCGGAGTCTATTTAACTCCACGGACCACGATTACTAAATCTGAGACTCAAGCTGAAGTTCGATGGACGGTTCCGATTAAACTATTTGAATAATTTTGGACGTCACTTTTTGAGCCACCTGTATCTCTGAGAAATATACACTCACCTGTCTTTCACATATTTGGTCTAATCACCTCGGATAATCTGATTTGATTGACCGTGAATTATGTTGTAAACGACAACTCAAAGTGCGGGTGAAATGTACAGTGTACCTACTGTAGATATCGCTCGTATTTTCTTGATATGTCTGAAGCTGTGTGTAATCGTTTTGTGGCAGGCGTACTGCATCAACATCGTGTGGCGCTGCTACAAGTACCTGACGATGCGCACGCACGCGCTGGCTAGCCTGACGCCGTTCGTGATCTCGAGCGGCGCCGCGCCGCCCGCGCCGCCCTTCTGTGCGCAGCCGCCCGCGCCCGCGCCCGACTACTCCAGCCTGCTGCCCGCCCTACGACGAGGCCGTCAAGCAGACGCCGCCGCCTTCCTACCGCGCCGCCACGCTCATGGCCGCCGCCGACCCCCGCCCCGCCCAGGTGACGATCGGGGCCTCCGACTCGAGCGATCCTCGATCCGGCCGGTCGGGTCGGATCGCCGCCACACACGCATAGATATCACACTGCAATTCACGATTCGATAAGGGATATGAAAACATAAGATATAGGACCAATTTTCACAATCGATCCTATATTTTCGTTTCGAATTGAACTCTATCGTCTATAATTTTTGCTCACACTTGTCGCTCCACTCGTATCGGTCACACCTTACAACCTAGTATAGCCGAACTGATTCGCGACCGTCTGGCCAGCAGCCCGAGACGCCGCTGAGCCCGCTGGCGGGCGCGGGCGGCGCGGACACCGTGGTGGCGCTGCCGCAGCAGGCGGCGGGCCAGGCGCGCGTGTGAGGGGCGCGCGCGCCCGGCGCCGGGCCCGCCGCCGCGCCCGCCCGCGCCGCCCCGCGCCGCCTGCGCCGCCCGCGCGCGTCGCCGCCGCGCTCGGCGCGCCCGCCGTCGCCGCGTCGTCGTCTCGCCTCCGAGCATCGCGTTCTACGAAGCGCGCATCCAAAACCGAGTTAACAATATGGTCACCCGGAGTGGAAACGGCGGTCTCTCCGCCGCTTGCTCCTTAAGGAATATAGCGCCCTATCTGTACGCGTGGCGGGGCTTATTCGCGCCCACCGCCTCGCGGGCGCCCGGGCATCCCCGGTCGCTCCACATGTGAGGTGCGACCGGTGCGGGCCGGGCGAGGCGATCTCGGCCTTCGATATTGATTTCTCATCGACGGCTTGTCCTCCTCCATCTTCGATATATTTTTCTATTTGTGGCCTCCGCTCGAATTAGAGGAAATATTTTTAGAAATAAAGTTACACTATGCCGATCGACAGGGATTATGGGAGTTAGTCGTAGATATATTTTTCGCAAAGTAGCACAGTATTAATTAATTAAACTCGTAGAATTGCATCTGATCGATCCTACTCCTATTTAAGCAAAACGAAATATCCTCCGGCTAGCTTGATTCGAATGCCATTAAATCTTTATTTGTATCGTTATAATTATATAATCTTTGAAAACGCAGGTCTACGTGTGATCGAGGTTTGCTCTACCGATCCTAACCCGTGCCTATATTTAAAAAAAAATAGAAATTAGTTTTATCTTATTAAAAATGGCCGGGTCCAATTATCCTAAAATGATGACTTTTGAGTGCAAGCTGTTGTAATTACTGTGGCAATGTAAAGACCCTTACACATTGTAAGCTAATCAAAAAAGATTGAACGTGTATAGTTCAAAATAGAAGTGAACGTTGAAAAATTTTTGAAACATAAAAAAAAATTACAATTACTACTTTGAAATGTTACACCTATTAGTATGCAATGTAAAGAAATCCTTCAACAACGCTTAGTAATGTCACCTCACATTATTGCGTGCTTATACACGTCAATGAAACAATGCAACTTAGTTGTTTGTTTCTTTTGCCATTATATCGCCACGATGTTCCGGGTCCGGCCAATATTTTGTTGTAATGGAACGGTGATGATGATGGCACTCGCGGACCGCGGCACCCAAACACCCTTACCTATACCACAATAGTGCCATTGCGTTTAAAAATTATATTTTCGTATTTAACCTAGCCTAATCACTAGATGTATATTCCTTCTCCATTTATACTTATCCATCAATTAGATTTAATTAAACCTCTTATTTTCTTAAACTTGGGTTTTGAGACTTGATGATAAGACTTGATTATTTACAATATATTATAAAATATCCTATTGAAACTTAACAGATTGTTTACTTTAGCATATTACACATTCCTTTTATTTTACGGTAAAGTGATCGATTTTTTGTAATACATTAATCTTTTTATATAACACCATTATTAAAATTAGCAACATTGTTTCTACACTTCGAAGGATGGTACCCCAACTCGATTGGAGCATATTTAGATGTCAATTCGCGTGGCATTACACCGTCCATTTAGTGGTCATTGGCAAAATGAAATAACTACAAGATTCCTACCGTTCGTTATGGGTAAAAAACAATTACATTTTGTTTATAGGCGATTGTAGCACAGACAGTGGTTGTCTTCTAAAACATGTCGAAAAATACCGATTCAGCTATTTCTAGTCTAGCGGAAATAAACTTCTTACAGATATCGTATGTGTCTGTATTTAATAAATTAACTATCAAGCGATGGTGCCTTATACCATTACTGACCTATACAATGTCAGATCTTGTACGGACATACTACATACATACATAGTGAATGGTGTTCTAAATATTATCTATTATGTACCAAACGTGTAATACATATTGTCAACAATAAAAATGTTTAACACTCGCTATGATATAATTACAACGTCTTCGATCTGTATAGGTAAATAATAAAGTGTGTAACTTAACGACTAACGAAAATTGTAAAAGTTAGATGTAGACTGGTAATAATGAGTGTTTTAGAGAGTCGCTTGAAGTCACTACTTTGCTCGTATAAACATGGTAAGAATCCGTAAGTAGTTTCAAAATGGCCTAAAATATATAAAAACGTAATGGAATACTAACTCTATGCATAATGTTTTATTCTTTATTTTCAAACTTTGCGTTATATTAAAACTTAGAAATTAATGTTAAATATTACCATAATAATACGAGATCTCTATGTGTATGTTAACGTCTCTAATATTGGCTTATTGTCGTTTTTCTTTTATACTGACTAAGTTGATGTTCTTAACATATTAACTAAATACAACAGTTCATTACCGTAACAACAAAATGTATTTTTCTTCTAACGTCAGCTCTGTATCGAGATATTATAATATTTGATCGAAGTTTTGATAATGTTGAGTTATATAATCAAATGGTATTCAAAGTATGATTTATTTGCAAGTACTTGCTTTTGATAATGTTAACATAATATTCTAAGGACTTTGCCAAATAAAAATTTCTTGCATACTCAAGATTCATGCAGTTCCATAATATTGAGTGTGGGTATTTAAGTAGTACTTACTTATTCGAGGATATAATATCGCTACAAACAAATATATACATACATTATACATTACTAGATACCAAATACTTCTAAGGCCCTATAAAAATCTACTGTTAAATATAACTATATAATTATAATTTACACAATTCTTAATTGGTATTATTTGTTTATGAAATATTAAGGGCACTATACATAAATTGGTGTGTAATAGTATTAATATAAGTACCTAAGTATCTTAAATTATTGACCTTATGTAAATTGAGAATAAATCATACGTCAAATGAGTACCTAGTTTTTTTTAATTTAAGTCGTCATGTAATCTTACAATTGTGACGTTTGCAAACATTATTAAACAACAGAATGTAAGGTTAGTATTTTAATCATCAACAGAACTCATTCAAATATAAGACGAATACTAATAGCCTCCGTACTGGCAACTATAAGCGAATACCTATAAAAAATAAAATAGATTCAAGTGGCTGGCAAATGTATGGCCCGTTGGTCGAGTGGTTAGAGACCCTAGCCACAAAACCAAGGGTCGCGGGTTCGAATCCCGCCAGGAGCAAATGTTTCGTGTGATAAACATGAACATTAGTACTCGAGTCATGCATGTTTATAAACGAATTTAAGTATGTCTATCCGTTCACCTAGTATCCTAGCACAAGCATAAGCTTAGTTTGGAACAAGGGAATTGGTGTGTTAGTCTGGAGAATTTATTTATTATTATTTATAATTTAAGTGTGCTTATTTTGTAATTGAAATTTTTTATATGCTTTAATAAAACAATATTAGTTTTTAAGTATATACATATTCCATTTTGTAAACATTTAAATGTTTAAAAGGTCCGCAAAAAATAAGAGGACATTTCCCTTCGCAGTGTATGTTTTATACCGAAGAAATATGATATGGGAGCTTTTGCGGCTTCCGGCGCGGACTTATCTGAAATACTAATAGAGTAAGATCCCAGGGCCGCCAGACGATACATATTTTCTCGGAAATGAAATGTGTGGTAAATTGTAGAATGTATACCTACAATAAATGTAGGTAAGGGTACTAGCCAGTTTGTGTAGTGGACCAATTTGCAGGTATCAGGTGCGAAAATTAGGAAAATATATTTCTCACCTAACTTCATAAAATAAATAAATCATAAATCAATATATGTACTTACATATACACTTTACGTTATCAGTAACTTCTATCAGCCACTTTAAAGCTCTCGAAAAAAAACATTCCGAATATTCCGAATTTTATATATAAAATGAAATTTAAATGACTATATTTGGAATGTTCCCAAGCAGGCCGACTAATTGCACGGGCCTAACTCCCAGACAGCATTAAAAAAAATTGTGAGTACTTATAAGCTCAAATAGTAACGTGACATAGCTTTATTGGCAATAATACTAATCGAAATAGATTTTTATAAGTATGTACTTAGTTTGTCCCTTATTTTTTATCATCATCGACATTAACAGAAAAATATCGATGTACCTACTTACCTAAGTGAAATTATAAACAAATTTCCGTTATTTTTTGGGAGCTTTAAAGTATCTGGTGTAAGTTACTGCTAGAATAAAGTGTCTGGCAATGTTAAATATTGACACACAATAGTATTCTACGCAACATACTTACATGGAAATCGGCAACCAGAATTTAAGTTAAGTGATAAATATCCTAACCTAACTTTCACACCTGATGCTGCAAATTGGCCCACTACCCTATACCACACATTTCGTTTTTGAGAAAATAAGTAACGTCTGGCGGTCCTGGGATCTTGGACTATAACCAAGGGTATTAGATCAAGAATAAGTATCTAATCGTAGAAAAATAGATAATAAAGACAAGGTATAAGGCGTTGCAGAATACTTAAACGTTGCACTTGTGAAGTATTTAATTAGATATCTGAATATAATCATGAAGAAACACGAAATTTAAATGTTTAATATCTACTTAATAATATTTCCCTAATCAATTTAGGTCACGACGGCCAATCTCGATGAAGCTTTGTCAACTACGCAGGACTTAATAAAATGCAAGATCACAGAGAGGTCAGGCGCAGGATAAACAGCTGAACGTGATTTCCGAGGCACGGGGCTGATAAACCGCTAACTTACTGACTTTCAATATTGGAGCCCTGAGCTCCAATATTGAAATAGCTAACCACAAATCTTTGGACCGACCCCAGATTTAAACCTGGGACCTGTTGATCTTTAGGCGGGGCATGCCACCGGTAGAACAACGAGGCAATTAGTAGATAGATAGGTACAAGTTCGTACGATTTAAGTTTTGTCAGGACTTTAAATTTCGCCAGGTACAAATTACAAATCAAAGAACCTGCCGCGACTGACTATCTGGATACATAAGGCCTAAATATTTACTTGATGGATTTTCGTACGATTATCTTCAATGTACGGATAAAGTGTAAACGTACTATGATCTACTTACTGCTATTCCTGGGAGCCTAGCCTAGTTAGTAAGTAACCTAATCGAGCCATAAACCGCGTCATAATGAGATACATACCTACTTAGGTAAACAGCAATTGTCTTCACATGGTAACTATAATAGATATATCTCCTACACACCAATGATCAGTGCAATGCTCTCCTACTTAGTGCATCGTAAGAATATCCCAGTTTACATCGTACCTACATAACTCAGCAATAAACTATCGCACGGATAAAGAGCTAAGTTTGGTATCTTCCTATGTAATAAATCTGCATTGTAACGACTAGGTTTCACATCCTACGTAACGATTATAGTGCGTAATAAATTTCAAGGTTTACTATTACGAGTATGCCGCAGTGACACATTTCCGAGACAATATGGGGAGATCGCCCAGATACGTTTATGCAGTTATGTTAAGGGTGTTATGGCATCACTATTTCCGGCGTTACGTTGCAAAGGTCACGCCGGCGAACGACGTGCGTAATTTACAAACAATCCTTCGGGCGCAGGCGCGCACATGTAAGCCCTGCAGTGCACAGCGAGGGTCGTGGTCGGCCGCCGGTCGAGACGGAGACGCGCACCGCGGCGTGCATTCTCTATTTATATCGACAATCCCCTACCCACCGCACCTCGCGCATGCGTGTCGGACACCTGAAAACTAGAAAAGTGAAAATTGCACATCATGGTATCGTTCGGTGCAGGGCGCCTCTCTCGACTGCCGCCGTGAGCGAACCGCTTATAGGCAGCAAGACCGCGGCAGCCGAAGGCGAGCAGTGCGCCGCAGGATGGCCGATGCTCGCCGGGCAACGGTCCACTTCGGCACTGCGGTAGTTTTGCGTCAGATATCAGCCGAGTCGACGGCGAGGGCCGCGCGGTCGTGACGTTTCTCCCGGGTCGCGTGCCGAGCGGTACCGGCGTCGTGATGGCGTCCACCATGCAGCTCGAGTTCACGCAAGCGATGACTGATTTCAAGACGATGTTTCCGGACATGGATGACGATGTTATAGAGGCGGTGCTCCGCGCTAACCAGGGGGCGGTGGACGCTACAATCGATCAGCTACTCGCCATGAGCACCGACAACCAGAACGAGCGGCTACGGCTAGAGATGGAGCGCGTGGAGAGCAGCACTCCGCGCCGCAAGGATCGCCGGAGCGGAACCAAACCGGCTGAGAACGGCGACGACAACGATACTACGGCCCTTGTGTAAGTTGTGCTCGTGTAAACTTTAATATTTGTATCTAATATACCGATAACCAATACGATATAGTTATGCTATCTACTCTTGTCACATACTTATTCATAGTAAGTTGACAAAATAACTTTGTCGGCGTAGGATGCCCTAATTACTAAGTAATATTTATTTTGAGTGGTAGTAGATCTAAAACCAGTAGCAAATATGTTTTATCTAGTTTTGAGGGCACGCTAGTTTATGTAACGCAAAACAGTTTACCCTATATTCGTAGCCTAAAAATGAACAAAGCAACAGGTTAGCATGACAAGCGAAATATCTTATACGAAGATAGTTTATACGGTGAAAACTCATTGTGTATTGTTAGCATTGTGTTCAAATATAGTTCGGCTACGCAGAATGAATGTCAACAAGTACTCTTGTGTACTCACACACAAGGCAATTGAGAAGAAATTGATATGCCCTTGCGATAGTTTCGGATAATTTCTTCCAAATTAATATTTTGGTCAGTTATAAAGTGTGCATGTGATGAATGATGATGTGCGGAAAATAAACGAAATGCCGAAATCCGTTTTTAAGTAAGTAAAATGGATGTAGTTAGGCCCTATTTACGGTGTGTTTAGGTTTTAGGTAGATATCTACGCACAGGCACGAACACCTACTGTTCATATAACGACTAGTTAGCACACGCAAAAAATATTCATCTGTTGTCCTGCTTTGATTCTCCAATTATTTGTATATACACACATTAATTAGAAGATCAGAGTGGTATTACGATAAGTAACTAGTAGGTACTTTAATTCAAATGCATCCTAATTTTGATCTGAAAGATGGATTGTCATTCTTGGACTGGCTCGATGGAGAGTTGTGGGTTCAATCCCCACCCGGAACAAAAATTCGTGTGATGAATACTTCTGTTTTTTCTGTGTCTAGGTGTGAATATCCAATATTTAAGTAGGTATATATTTGTAATACCACTGTTGTTTCTGATATCCGTAACACAAATGCTTATGCTACTTACCTCGGAGTCAGATATGTGATGTAGTCTGATATTTATTCTTATTTTATTTATTTATTCTGCCCCAAAAACTATGAGATTACTTCATGTATACTGTTTTGGCAAACCGAATTTCTCTAGGAAACTTGTTAAGGAGGAAACATTTTGGTTTCGTTACCTTAACTATTGGTCACATGTTGTTCATGAACTCAAAAATTATGTACCAACCAACTATGTTCCTAGCTTAGCATGTCCTAAAAGGCGACTGATTGTGTATTGAGTATTGGATTTGTGATCATATAGACGACGAGCTAGCCACTTGCCACTACTTTTTCACAATTTCTCATCTTACCCAACTCAGCCAATTAAATTTTTGGCGAAATGTGGTTTAGGAGCTTATAACTCTTTGGACTCTGCCTACCCCTTTGGAGATGGTAGGCATTATGTTTATTTATTATTATTATTACCTTAATTAATATAAACTCGTGTACCTACAATGAATCCTTTTAAAGATTTTTTTTTTGTACGATTCTTATGAAATCCTAATGGATACGGAGCTTGCATGTCAAGCAACTGTTTTGTATACAAGGAATGTTATATTTTTACACGAATTTTAATAGGTTCACGTGTACGTAATAAAGAGCCTTGCAAATTTTTTCTGACAGAATTTGTCGTGATTCGTGAAACTGTGTGCGAAGTTATTTGTTAACTGCAATAAAAATAGGCATAGTGCTTAGTCGAGATTGTAGAGATACCAAAAAGTCACGTATTTAGGTACGGTATACTGTATTGCGGTTTGTCGGACGATAAGTAAAAAGTACGAAATTTATTTCAGAGACATCGATGACGAGACGGTGCCTCTATCGGTGCGAAGAAAGTGGGTACCCAGGATGCTGGGGCCCCTTCCTCCCATGTTCCTGCGCATCCCACCTTGCACCGATGCACGCATTGACCTCAGTCTCGAAATGGATGACGATCGCATCGCCACCTTCCTCCAGAACGAAGAATTCATGGCTGAACTACGCTGGAACCAGGAGTTCATGGCTGCGTTAGATAGCGAGCAGGGACAGAAGACTAAAGCCCACGATGACGAGGCCGCATTCAAAGAACGCATTAAGAATATGGGCAAATGTGAGTTCTTTATATTGAATAATTATTCATAGGTAGGTACATTCGTTATTACTGAAGCGGCACTGTACAGTGGTACAGTGCCGGCAAATTGATTAAATTGTACTACAAGTCAGTAGGACAATTTAATCAATTTGCTTGTACTATTACTATTATATATTACTATTATAGGGCAGATTTCAAAAACATTGTTTGCCTTGTTGCATGGCTTTAATATAAATACTAGTGTAAGTGGGCTATACTAATGTATGTATGTATATATGTATCTATGTACCTATTTAAGAAAGGCCTACACCTTTTTTTTTAAGTAAATTCTATGAAAATACCTATGATCAAAATATCCTATCTAATATTAGTACCACAGAAGTATCATTAATCAGCGATATGTAAATTTAATCTCACACCTGAACCGGAGTAAAGCTACTTGAGTTAACAATCAAACCCTAATTTCACCAAATATTACTATCGAGCTCCCTGTTACCATTTTGCATTACACCCGGCATTATCATCACTTACGCATAGGCAGTAACGCCCACACAACATTTTATTATGTGAACACTAACGGTAGCTTTATAGGCTGGAATAAAACTAGTAACTTGAAGGTGATATTACAGATCAAGCAAACTTTATATACATAATTTTTCTAGTATCCCGGAAGAAATTCGCGCAACTGACTCGTTTGTTCGGGCGCGGCGGGCTACGGCGCACGCACACGCCGCGCCCGTGCCCGCGCGGCCCGCCCGACAGCCTGCTACTGCAAGAGGAGCACAGCGACGACGAGGACCGCCCGCATCACGCCAGGGCATAACCAACGGAGTGAACACGGTGATGGTTCAGGATAGTGACCACGAAGTGCACACGACTTGGCCAAGTGAAAGTGTGAAAGATAGCACACTGTGGACAACAGGACACACAACAGGACAAGCTTAGCCAAGTCAAAGTACGAAGGACAACATGCCACAACATGTCTTCTTGTCCACAGACAAGACGGCCGTGGCTTAGGAGGCTAATAGTAACCACGGAGTGCACACGTCACTTTGATGGTCTTAACCAGGGAACACATATATCTGCTGAATATGAAGTGCGTCATTGCGTCTGAACTCTGGGTGAACAAAGTTATTGTGCTTAGGGCTGGTTAATATACGAGTATAATTAGGAACGTATAGGTCTGGCAGTTACTGCCTATCAAATAAATTACTTTGTGCTTATGACTAGCGGGGATATGACCTAGTGAATTTCCGCGTTGAGCTACGACCCGAGCGGATAGTGCTGCTGCTAAGATGTAACCACAAACAACTTACTAGTCTTACTGTGATCGCGATTTTACCTGAGATATTACCACGAACGAAGGGCGTAGATATACCTAAAGGTGGCACCAAAGGTGTTAGGATTGGTTGCACAGTTAAAGTTACCAGTAGGTCTATATTTGTAGATAATCGACGTCAATGTTAGGTACTAAGCATGAATTACAATGCATACTTCTACTTATAGAAGCGAATGCTGGATTCACTTGCTGGATAGCTATACTTAACTATAGTAAAGTATGAAAAAAGGAGCTTATTTTGTTGCCTTTATGAAATTCAATTCAACATAAGATGCCATATGAGAATACCCAAAAATAATGAGCTAAAGGGTTTAACCTTTTTGTACCTTTATAATTTCATCTTTTTTATGATTAAGTGATCTATAACATATAATAATAGGATTGAACATTCTCCAAGTTCAACCTTATACTTATTCCACTCCATAGCGTCCACTTCCAAAGCAGCAGAGTTGTGACATATTTGAAATACTTGTATTTAAAATACAAATACAAAATACGTATTTTGGATTTTGTACTTAAGTACTTTTTTTTTAAAGTATTTTGTATTTTATTTGAAATACTATTCGAGACGTATTTTGTATTTGTAAAATGATTTGTAAAATACAAAATACTTTTTTATTCTTAGCTTCATTTTTCTAAAGCATTCCGCGATTCAGTAAAAACAAAAAATGGCCACTAGTGGCGCAGCAGCTTTGAAAGTCTATGCCCAAAATGACAGATGAAACAAAACGCATATAAAATCTGACCAATAATGAGGGACCCCTCTTGACAACCCTCAAAGTCACTGTTACGTTTTGCAGTGTTGGCAGCTATTTGTGTGATGCTACCCAACACGACCACGAAAGATTACCTTAATTTCAATGTGGTCCTCATGAAAAAAAGTGTACTTTCTCGTACTTCTAAGTTTAAAAAACGTACTCTCATATTTTTGCCGTTATAACATAAAGACCATGGTCGTGCTAGGTAGCACCTTTCTAGCACGACCACAAATAGATTTAAGGTATTTTTAAAAACTTTAAGATGACAAATTTAATAAATTTATTGTACTCAAATGTACTGCATATTTGAACTCAATTAAATCATTTTTTTATCCGTTTTCGCTCAACATCAATAACACAATGTTACTCCATTACTCTTCCCAAGAAGGTAAACTAAATAAAATCTTGTTTGGGTCTCTCTAGGTAGTTTTATTTTAAAAATCACATCACATCATTAAATCGAAAACAAAAAATTCAATAAGCTAAATGAAAAACACAGGTAAAAATTGTTTAAATGAAAAAAAACAGTCTTTCTAATTGACAATAGAATACTTATATATTAAAAAAAATTGTGTCAAATAAAAATATAGTTAACCCTTTTTCCAAACTTGTGTTTTTGAATTTTGAATGTTGCGTTCAATTCAATGATTGTCGTGTAAATTATAAAATAAAATACCTAGCTAACCCAAAAAAATATTTTATTTTGTTTGACCTTCTTAGGAAGATTAATGGAGTAACATTGTATTATTGATGTCCCGCAAAAAAAGGCCCCCCTTAAAACGGATAAAAGACTGATTAAATTAAGTTCAACTATGCAGTACATTTGAGTACAATAAATTTATTACATTTTTCATCTTAAAGTTTTTGAAAATACCTAAAATCTATTTGTGGTCGTGCCAGAAAGGTAGGTACTACCTAGCACGACCACGGTCTATATGTTTTATCAGCAAAAATATGAGAGTACATTTTTTAAACTTGATAGTACAATTTTTTTCATGAATATGTACCACATTGAAATTATGGTAATCTTTCGTGGTCGTGTTGCGTAACATCACACATAAAGTATTTTATTTCAATAAAGTATTTTGAAAATACATATTTTGTATTTAGTATTTAAATACAAAAGGCAAAAGTATTTTGTATCTTGCATTTGAAATACTATATTAAAAAAGTATTTGCATTTTGTATTTAAATACTTTTCGAAAAGTATTTTGTACATCTCTGCAAAGCAGTCTGATTTAATGTAATAACCATACCGTAGCTGCCAAACATTTAAAAATATCTAAGGCTGTTAGCTGTAAGCAAAAAATCCCAATGTCTTAAATTTTCTATTTAATTGTTTTAATGTATGAAGTTTGTGTCCCATATAAGTAAATTTTTAGACAATTTCTAGATCGTACAGTAGATACCAAGAATGGTCGCCTTAATTCGTCAATCTGGTAATGATTGTTTCAATTCCAAACATCACATGATCACAAGGTCAGGCTGTAGGAGATGCGCCAAATTACACATAGATGCTTGCATAAGCCCGACCGAGTAGTGAACACAGGACTGAAGTTAGATCGCATGTTGCGAATCGTACCCGGCGCGGTAAGTGGTCGGACTGGTTTTTAATTGTCGAATCTGAAGGGTAACTCGGGATCGTCCAGCCACACAGATACTCGCAAGTCCTAATTGTACCTAATTGCACAAAAAGTCTGTTGCTCAGATTGGGCATTTGTATTTGTATAGGAGTAGGTATAAAGTAGCTATACGGAATGGATCCTTAACGTGAGAGAGAGCCTTTCAAATTAAATAAAGGCCTTATTGAGTGGCTGGTTTTACAAGGTTTTGGATAAGACTGGGTTTGTTAGGTAAGATTAATATCGATTATTGTTGTTGGTGTAAAAATCAATTTATGAAAAAAGTCTAAAACATCGCATACTACATTATGAGAAGATATACCTAATTTGTAAATGTGAAACGATATCGGTAGTTTTCCAAAGAAAGGCTGACAAAGATTTGTATAAAATATCCACATTGTAGTTAGATAATGTAAATAGATAACTGTTGTAATAGATGAACCGATAAGTAGTATTCGCTTTGTGTTGAGGTCTACGAATTCAGTTACCGTTAAGGTTCTCGTTAGGTCCCCGCTGATCCCTCGCAATTTAGACAAATATGCGCTATTACCTACCTCCCCCTCCCATGCCGCACGCTCCGCGAATTAGGCTTACTCCACTGTTATTAGATCCATTATAACTTGAAGCGCACGTATTTGTTGCTATTTCGCGATTGTTTTATATAACCTGATGACTCTCATTCGTGACAGTGTTTATGTGTAAGATATTAAAGAGAAATAAAATTGATGAGGCAAATAGCCGTAACATATATATGTGCAAATACTGTTATCAAGAATCCGAATACCTTATCTTTGTTTTTTATTTGTGTCAAGTAACTTTTTAAGACTGTAGTTTAGTCATAGTAGTGCCTATTTTATTTACGTAGCATTTATCTTAACTAGTCTCAGTCCAAAGTTATATTTGGTATTTTTTAAAAATACGTTTTTAAATAAGACTTTATCATTCAATAGGTACCCATTCACCAAAAGAAGTAGGTATACCTCAAAAATTGGGTCAAAGACAACGTCCAATCGTTTTCTTATTTGATAAGTTTCCACATTGTTGTAATTCAGGCTTTCTTTCTCTGGTTCTATATTGACAGGTTAAATATAAATTTCTACTTCCGATATTATTATTGCTGTACTTACATTTGATGTTGTAAATTTAAATATAAACAAACAAACAACTACATGGTTTACTATTTTGTAATGGTTACAATTGATGTTTTACATGCTACCATGATACAAAAACTTCATTTCTAAATAACTTTATTAAAAATGAAAATGATTGTGCTAAAATTTCTTGTGCGATAAATAAATAAATATTATTTATAAAATATCATATTTTTTACCTAAGTGTAAAAATATCCTAATTATTATATGAACTGTACGATAGAGGATAAGAATAAAAATGCTTTTACCCAGGTAGCCAACATCATCTCATCTAAGATAAGATTTTTGAGTTAAACTTTGCCCTATTTTTGCAATAAAACTTTAGATGATAACGCGAAAGCAAGCCGCTTTCTCTTCCATAGTTTCAATATCCGATCAATAGGTACTGAGTGAGAAAATAATCGATAAGCATCTTTTTTTTTTCATGGAAAACCTTTTGACAAGTATCAATAGATATATTTTTCCAAGTCCCTTCATTCTCATATACTTACATAATATCAAAGAACTCATATAAGTTTATCCGTCTGTACTAAATACTATCTTAATATAACGAAAAACAAATGCGTAGATAATAAAATATTATGCCATCATACTGTCAGTTACACGCAAACAAATTAATCTAGAATGTTCGATAAATATGTAGAAAATACTAATTAATTGTGTTGTTGAGAAATCATACGCATGCTCAACGAGATTGCCAACAATAGCTTAGAAATATATTTCATTGTCTTGTATCATGCCCCACTTATAATTTCAGCGGAATGAGCCAATCAAGCTGACTAATGCCTAACTTATTTTACTATTATTAAATAAGTAAACATGTCTACACTTTTTTATAAAAAAAATACTTTCCTACACATAAAACTTTTCTGATTTACACAGCGGCGCTAGTGAAGATAGATATTTGATTGACAACCTCGTGCTTTAGTTCAATCTTAGCGTCGAACGTAAGGGGGCGCGGGGCGCATCGATTTCCGCACCGGGAAAAATATTTGTTTACGAAATAGGTACATATTAGTTTATGGTGTCTAACAGCTTATATGCTTTTAAAACAGTTCAGGTCCTTATTTTAATAAATGCAAGCTAATTGCATTTAAGTTGGAGAGGACGAGTGTCAACATGCGACAAATGTTCAACATGACGCGGTACAAATGTACCGGCTGTAAAATTGATCAATTAATTTCATCTTGATGTTAGGTGTTTACTTAAGTAAAGCTAGGCGTTTGCTTAAGCATTATCTATTAATGCATTAGATCTAAAACAGTTAGTGGATCAAGTATCAGTACCTAGTAGTAGTAGGTAGTAGTTAGTTAATTTTCAATCAACAGATCGAATAAATAGCAAACACTTACCTAATCCCGTCTCCTATCTAAATTGATACAGCTTGTTTACAAATAGAAAATGGCGTTTTCCAGTGTAAAATGGTTATCATGCTTCAATGAATGAGGTTACATATGAGAGTAATCGGGCGGCGCGCACGGCCATCAAAGAAAACGCTCGTCAATAGGCGCAGTCGAGTCGAACGGGAAAGTCGCGAGGAGCTGCCACAGCGCACAGCGACCGGTGAAGCGGAGATAATGTTATGACGTCATAGCCAGGGTGGATCGTTTATAAGGACTTTTTGCTACAGCCCTGCCTGTACCTATAAATAGTATGCCTTAGTATGTCCTGTGAACAGGAAGGCACCCGTTGATACGTATCTACCTATAGAAGAGAACGAGGGAATGTAGTAATAACTACATTATTTTACATTTTTTTCGTTTACCTCACAGCTCATTTAAGAAAACTATTTTAGGTCCCCAGGCCTACCTACATTTACGGTTACCGATTAACGAAGTGAAACTTGTCATTTGTAATTTTGTCACCAAATTCATGGGAAATAATATAAATACAAAAGTTTGAGGTTTAGGTGTACGGAATTTTATTACTGGAAATGATTGGTGTTTTTAAATTAATTTGTTTGGACTCTAAGATTTCAATTCTTTATGAAATCAGAACCAACTCATATATTGACACTATTATTGGGAAAGTAAATGCGTCAATAGTCCCGAACACATTAGTGAGATGACAATACATTTCTTTTTTTTTTTATAAATATCCGACGACATCACATACATTGATCTGACTCCGAAGTAAGTAGCTTAAGCACTTGTGTCACGGATATCAGAATCAACAGTGGTATAACAAATATATACTTAAATATTGGATATTAACACCCAGACACAGAACAAACACAAGTACTCATCATACGAATATTTGTCCTGGGTGGGAATCGAACCCACAACTCTTGGCGCATGATCACTACCAAATGCGCCATCGTGCTTGTCAAAATACATACATCTGGAGTAATCTAGTTTATAAACAGAATGGCGTTCGCTCACTGTTTGTGATTTTACTGTGACATATACGACGGCATCAGCTCATGGGCCTGAAGCTTATGTATCGAGGGGATCGCGCCCAAAATCTCGTGCCGTTCTTTATTCGGGGTCCGTCGCCTAGATCGAGGATTTAACAAATCTGGTTGTCTGGAGTACTATATTGATTTGATGGCACATGGTCATTAGATATGGCCGTAGACAAGGAAACAAGACAAATTGGATCATGGTTACGTACACACATCCTTAATTTGAATAGGCCGGTTTTCTCGCGATATTTTTACTCACCCCCGAGCAAGTGTTATTAATCCAGGGTGTGGCCTGACATCGCCAATATTTGCATATACCTATGTAACCTATGTTGTCCTTAAAATATTATAACTCAAGTTGATTACTATACGTTGACATGATCTAAATCTACTGAAAGCATTCGAAATAGGTCCATGCTGACAGGAAAACTTGTTCTATGTTTTTTGATTGTTTTAAACAGAACGTACTTTGGTGAAATCTAGTTATATAGTTATAAATATTCAAGTTTGATAGGTTAAATTTGCCTAGTTAAATATGTAGGTACTTTTAGTCCTCTTATCCTTAAAACGTCCTATACACCAACAGATTACCTCTTACTGCAGAATATTTAAAATTGACCTGATGACATATAAGACATTGTAAACATAGTACTTATTCTTGCAAATATATTCATTAAAAACGATTTCCAATTAATAATAATAATAATAATAATTTAATTTGTGAGATATTGAAATAGCAGGCGACCGTTATCTCACCTCATAGCCCAGTTTTTCTTACCACAAAAATCCATTGCAATAGCCCATATTTTTTGTTTCCACCTTATTGCAATAGTGTTGCACTTGCCGGGTGTTACTACTGAGTGTATTATGTTAGTATACTCAGAAGTAAGATCCGGCCGGTGTACTCCATCACACACTCATATTAAAACGTCTCAAGGGGCCTCTACATGTTGGGCCTGTGCCCCCATGCAAGCCTTCCAAAGGACCGGGAAGATAAAACTTCCCGTGATACCCAAAAGGAGACAACAATAATAATAATAATAAAAATATTTATTGAACACAACAAATTTATACACAATTTGTACAACACTTAAGTACCTAAACTAGGTCTAACCTGTTCTTATAGGCACTTATGCTCTCACTTCAAGTTAGTGTGCGGTAATAATTTAATATGTGCTCTGTATATAACATGCATAAAGTAGATAGATTATATATATATTTAAAAAGTACTAGATATATATATAAATAAATATAAATGTCATTGATATATACTTAAATTTATCGTGATATGCATCTATAAGGTATTTAGTATCATTCCATACAACACACTCAAGCAATGTTTCAAGATAATATTGTCAAATTCATTGTAAAATTCTGAACGAGGAACTCATTGCCAAGAAAAATATAAGTACTTAACGTGCAGAAATCAGTTATATCACGGGGAGGCTATACAAAACTGGAATACTTGTTTTAATTTGTGAGATAACGTATTACTGCTATTACTTCATCTCTGATGCAACTTAGACTTATCAGAACTAGCCCACGGACCAGGGAAATTGGAATCGATCCTCGTAGTAGAGGCTCGGTGGCGAGCGATGCGTCTACGAGATGCGCCGACGCACGTGCACTCGTCACGCACCACGGACACACAGTAATTCGCTCAGTTTGTCCCTAGACTCCGTGCCCCTCGCACGCACGGAGACTCTACACTTTTCCCGCGCTTTGTGACTATGAAAAATGGAGTCAGTGATGTACCCGTCTCGCGCCCGGCTTTAGTGCAATCAGACAAATCTGCAGCGGCTCTGAAGTAATTATTTCGTAAGTATCTGGTTTTATTAGGCCTTTGACCGTGGGCCGGCCGGGAGCTCCTCCTCCGGGCTAAATAAGAGTGGACGGGGTTTGCCGAACCTGTTGCTCACCTTGTTTGCTAAGAGCGACGAACTCTTGCTGGAATCATCATCGGCGTTTTTTCTCAATACGTAAAATCGTTACAGATGCAGCTTTTAAACGATTGCGTGTGACAGAACTTTAGCTTCTATCGGTATAGCAGTCTGTCACATGTCTATTGGTGTAGAAGCTAAATTTCTATCACACATTTGTATACCGATACAAATACAACTTATATCACGGCTGATGCATGGAGATGATGCATGTATTTTTCTTTAAGTGTCAAAGGTAATGATCACAGGTAGGTAAAGAATATATATAAGTACTAGCTTTTGCCAGTGACTGCCCACGTGAAATTCTGTAAGTTATAGAGACTTAACCATGCGTCCTGTGGGATCTATATTTGTTAAATAAAAAGTAGCCCACGTCCTTTCTCAACGTACTAGAATTAAGGAGTGCAAAACTTAAACACAATCGGTTAAGTAGTTTATGTGTGAAGACGTAACAGCGCAGGCAAAGTTACGTTTGCATTTATACAATTAGTAAGGATTGGTATCGCTTAATATCTTTAGAAATGTTTGATGAAAAATTCTAATAGATACATTTCACTAATACCAATTTTCTATATATCCTGCCTTATCGCACTTAAATATGCTTTTTTTTTTTCACTAAAACCCTAATTAATTCAAAAATCATTATAAGAAATAAATTAATTCGATTTTAAGACTTATTCATATTATATATATATATAAGTATTTGACTGGCTCGATGGCGCATTTGGTAGTGACCCTGCCTCATGCGCCAAGAGTTGTGGGTTCGATCCCCACCCAGGACAAATATTCGTATGATGAATACTTGTGTTTGTTCTGTGTCTAGGTGTTAATATCCAATATATTTAAGTATATATTTGTAATACCATTGTTGTTTCTGATATCCGTAACACAAGTGCTTAAGCTACTTACCTCGGAGTCAGTTCAATGTATGTGATGTAGTCTGATATTTATTTATGACTAAACGAACCGGTGGTAGATTCAAATTGTTCTACTATGTACTTACTTGACGATTCACAAGTGCTTTTTGAGGCCTACGTAAATAAAGATATTTTTGACTTTTTTGATTAGAATTTATATGTTACTGGAAATGTGTATAATCCAGGCATTGTATACGGGGTCGTTTAGGCAATGTATAAAATATTAAGATTTTTTTTCGCATATTTTATACTATACTAGGTATTGTATAGAATGCCCAGGGAATGTATATAATACCTATAGAAGCGCGAGCAACGTATACAATAGGGTAATAGGCTAGAGTCTAGATCAAAGGTTTTGTAAAAAAAGAGTTTGGTTAGGTTAGGTTAGGTATTTTATTATTTTGAAAAAGTTTAGGTTGGGTTATTATCCAATTTAACGAAATTATGAATTATCATGTCGTCAAAGGTTCATTGAGTTACGAGCTATTTAGTCACTTCATAATATTCCATCTTAGCTAAATCAATTTGATTTGGCTAACAGTAAGTGCGTACTGGACTTTGCATTATACTATTCTAGTAAGATTCCAAGACCCTACTGACAAGTCTTGCCGCTTATGTACACACACTATTATATACAATACTTAGGAAAATTATGAAATAAAATATATTTCATACATTACCTGAACTCTTTAGGCATTCTATAGAATGTATAGGTATTATATACAATACCGATTAAACAGATTGCCGGTCACATATACAATACATACATAATAACATCACACACGAAATCTCTGAACATGTTCAGAGAAAAGACCCATTTAACCACATTCAGCTAATAATAAAACTGGGCTGAGAAACTGTGAAAAAGTAGTGACAAGTGGCTAGCTACACAATTCGCCTACACAATCGCATGCCCAAAACCCGATATACCATTAGCCGCCTCTTACGACGTCCTAGGCAAAGAAAACTAAAAAAATTAAGAATATGCCAACTGTTTGTTACATTCTTTAATTTTTAAGTCCGCGACCGACATGGGACCAAAAACCTATATCCACTTATCATCAATAAAATAACACACTTTATTTACCTACATCAACATCTTATGTACAACTTAGCGAAATTAAAAACGGCTCAAGTAATTAATACCTTTACATCATCTCGTATCTTAATATAAATTAAATCTAAATAATAATACCACATACCATAGCTACCATCTAAAGAATTCCAACAACTCATAAAAAGTATATTGCTAAATGGTTTTGTGGATCGGGCAGGCAGTAACTTTCCCGTAGGTTTTATTTTCTCTTGGCAGTAAACAGTACCCTTTCTGAATTATAATGAACATTAAACGTATTCAAGACAAGCAAAGGATGTCGAGCCATTAAGAAGGGAATAATCGGCTTCGGGCGAGCGTCGGAAAGTGTTGCCAAGCAATGCTGAAAATAGTTCAAAGTTTCAAATTCATTCTACTTCTTCCATACATATATGCATACCGTCACGTCTCCAATCCCCGAAGGGGTAGACAGAGTCCAAGAAACGATAATCTGCTTAAATCACATTTCGCCAAAAATAAAATCAAGATGGCTTAGATGGAAAAAAGACTTCTACTTCTTTTGGGTTTGTCTCTAAAGTCTCTCCCATCTGCACCACAGACCCTTACAGATTTCAATGCCTTCCAAATGACAAATATTTGAAAATAAGTAACTAGTAGATAAATAGTGTATTTGATAGACCATTTAAGCTTTTTCAAGATACTAAAATAGACTTCTTGTTTTTGTATTAATAGAATGAATACAGTCCCATGTTGGTGTTTCTTGCTTAGCTTGTCGTAAAAATTGTGTAGGCGACTAGCTAGCCTCTTTTTCACAATTTTCCATATAGCCCAGCAGTCTTATTTTTGGCTGAATGTGGTTAAAGGGTCTTCCTGTTTATTTGACTCTGCCTACCCCTTCCGGGATTATGCGCGTGATGTTATGTGTGGAATTATTACAATTTTGAACAATAACAAGGAAGCTTTTTGGTTTAAAATAAAGATTATATTATCATATAAGGTTTTATAACGAAACATTTAACATAGATAAAACATTAACCGTTAAATATATTGGAATTAGTGATGTCCGGATATTCGTATCCGCGGATATCCGAGGGAGAAAAAATATCCGTATCCGTTACTTTTCTCGCGGATATTTTACGGAGCTTTTATTTTATTAATTTCAAATTATTTTTTAAGGAAGTTGCACTTTGCAAGTCGAAATATGTCCTGTGTCGTTGCGGGCCTGATTGAGCAATGGAGTTGGCATAGATGGAAAATTGTGGCAAGTTCATAATATACCTACATAAACTACTAGACGCCTTACACGACATGCTAAGTAAAGAACACAGTTGATACATTATTTTAAGTCCCAGATAAACACGACACCAATTACTTAAGAATAATGCAATTTCCATAAAAAAGTGGCCAAGTTGGCAACACTGCGCGTACCACGGGTAGCAGCGCAGGCGCAACTCAACTTTCATTTACATAATGCATCTTTATTTTTACACTCGCTCGCCTATGCGATGCAGAGGGCAAAAAATAATTACAAAATTATACGAGCTGGTCAGCCACCCTATCATTATGAATCCTTTGTAAGGGCACAGCATCCGATCGAGAAAGAGAATAATGAAAGTTCGTCAAGCGTAAGTTCTCCATTGTCTTTTGCTGACAACATTTGCATAAGACATTATCATTCCAAAGTTAGGCATTTAAACGGATAATGTAAATTAACAGTCTCAATTAAAGACCACCGTCTTAAGTGCGGTATAATGAACGAAGCATAAACATGCATAGAATAAATTTGATTGCCTTGGCTATCCTCCAGTATAGCACACCGTAGAAAGAATACTAAATTCAAATACCATATAGCTGTGTCTAAGTTGTATCTAAGTCCGATATTTTTTTATAACATTGAATTTTTACAATTAACAATTTCTACAATTAATCTTACGGGTAAAGCAAACTCAACAAAATTTGCATGCGATTTACAAACGTATTACGATAACGATAATTGTATCATATAACAAATCTCATGCACTCCTTCACCTTTACTCGAAATACTGAAAATACAATATTTGGCATTTAAAGTACCTACAAATAGTTTCAATTAGACAACAAAATAATAAGATACATCTAATAAAATAGGCTCGAATCGAAACCATCGATTCTAATCTTTACAAAAACTTCATGGCTACATACAAAAGACATCAACGCTGCAGTACCCATTTTCTTCCTCGCGCTTGGAGCGCAAGTGAAACTTCCAAGATTGGTATTTTATGTCTTGTTATGTTAGGTAATATTTATAATTCCGGTTCATGCAGTGAATTACATATTCACAGAAAAGTAAATGAACCGAGAGCCGAGAGTTCATTATTTGTTCAACGTTCAACGTATCACGCACGATTGGTATTGCCTTTCAAAAAAACAAATAAACTTACACGTACGTATAACGTTAAAAATAATTATTTATTACGTGCACGTTATCTATATTGTCAAAGATTCTGTAAGCGAGTTCTGTATGTAGGTGTTAAATTAATTATTAATATTGCCGATAACTGTGGGTGAAGATAGCGCCTACATATAGGTATTATTAGTAAGTAGGGATGCGCATTTAATATATGAAATGGGTGGTATTTGAAACCAATAAATTTAAAACCTCGGATTTTTTTTAACTCATTAAAAAGCTTAAATTAGTTAATCGGTATAACATATATGGACATACCATATATGTTATACCGATTAACTAATTTGTACGATTCCCCTTAGTAAAAGTTGCGAAGATAAAGTTAAAGAAAAAGTTAGAAAGTTATGCAGTCGTTCAATATAATGACCTGGCTTGCAGAATCTAGGTATCTGACGTAACGCTAGTAAGGCGACTATGTTAATAAGTGTACCAATTCATATTTAATTATTTTATTAATGAGAACACGATTAATCACATTACAAGATATCCATCAAGTAGAATACAATATAATAATTAATTGCAATTATTGATTAGTATGACATGTCAGTTCGGTATTAAAGATACTTATAACATTGTCGTACTGAAATGCCCAGATTAAGGTCGTCTCGCAGAATATAATTTTAAGCCATTGACTTACATTTGTGTGCCGTTATTAATTATTTTGTGCCTGGAAAGAGAGCTGAATAGAAAGCAATTAATAAAAGGAGTAATATCAATATTCCAATGTGAGCGAGGGCTTATTTAGGTACCTACTAATCAAACAGAAGAAATCTCATATCGGCTCAAATTGTATCCCTAGACATTTTTTATTAAACCAACTTCAATAATTGCAGTCACTTCATTTCGTGTAATATTTAAAAGACAATTTCGCACCTCGTTAATTTTTTGACAGTAGACATTTGAAAATACAATTTTGAAATTATACTATGAACAAATTAGGAAGATGTTTATTTATATTGAAAAATTAGATACTCTGTAAAAACGACGTTGAATAACGCATATATTAGCATCTGACCAACCGAAACAAAGCAACTACTATTAGATAAGTACTAAATAAAATCAAACATAATGTTTAAGATTTTAATAGAAAATAATTTTATTGCTTTATAATTATTATATAAATATAATATATAAATATAAAATTTATACGCAAAACATAGTTAGATTACCCATAGGTACATACTTACAACAGAAAATATACTCTAGTATGAGGCAGATTATAAAAAAATCCAGCACAATTAGCATGAAATGTAATCTTCGTGTTAAAGCGCTTCGTGCTTAAAACTCCAAACATACTTTAAATCTTCATTGTACTCGGCAATGCGATCTCCAAATGTTTACTGCACAATTAATGTACCATAACCACGGAACAGGCACCAGCAATACCCACGATTATCTTTTTGCTGGAAGTGAATACCGATTGTAATGAATATGCGGCATAGACTAGCATTCAGTCAAATACTTTGCCCTATCATCCGCGGCTAGAAATGCGCATGAAATCACCATTGTCCTCGAAGGCTCGACACTGCGACCTGAAACAAATTGCCCGCAGACGATAAATCAAGTCTTTTACGACGCGCACCGAGATCCGATTAACCGTCCTGCGGGAAAGACGACGGCACCCGCCGAGCCCAGCCTCCGCTCGTAATAACAAAAATAACACCTTCCCGGTAAATCATTGTAATTTAAAGCATATTACCTCTCAAGCAGTGACTATGAAATCGAGGCGAGTTGGAGAGTTAAATCGATAACAATACCGATAATTTAAGCTTATATAATGTTATAGCAGTAATGGTGGTACTTTATCTATGTCCAGGTTTAGACTGGAGCCTTTTGGTCTTAGGCTCCACTTTCGAGGTGTTCTCAATTAAATACCACCCTGTAAAGGTAAGAGCACGCCTGCGTACTAAGGATTGCATTGTTGCCCCGTACAAAGATGTTCCTGTCTCGATTGTAGGTACTCGATTGTTTAGAATTTAGGATACATTTATTATGGAATAATGAATATCTTTGTTTAGTCATTAACTTCTAACTTAGTTCGTTCGCAGGCTTATGCCCTGACATAACTTCGTTGAATGGTATGCCATAACAATTTCCAGTAAACACATACAACACACACATACAAAGTATACTAACATAACTAATATTTATTATTTAAAACCATTTAATTATGTACATAATATATTATATATGTTATATTATTAATTAGTATATTAGGCATGTAGCCAAGTATCATTCCTATCTAAACGATTAAATACCTCCCTGCAATCTTCTATATCTATTTTTAACAAACTTAGCCGACGGTTAAAAATATCTAGTATGTTACTAATGGACAGAAAATTTAAATTCAGGTAAAAATCGATATATAAACTTAGTAAAAAAATATATCTTATATCACATACTTACATGCATGGAGCTATTTGGTGTCATGTTTAAAATATTCGCATTCAACATTAATCGGATTGGCCACCAGTTTGACGTAGTATTCAAATTCCTGCAGTTTATTATGCTCCTCTCGGAAACTGTTCAATTAATTTTAATTCACTTATATAGTTGCCAAGGCCCAGCCAGACTTTCCCGTGTGTAAATCATACTTACTTATCAGATCGAGTCACAAAATCATGGATAACCCAATAAGCTTTCAAGTGTGTGTAGTAGGCGTGGATTAAATTAAATATACACGTTATAAATTACATCGTAAATTCAATACATATTAAGGAAAGCAATAAGTACCTACTATAAGTACGTAAATAGTAGTCTCACTATTTACTTGCTTATTTAGCCTTCACTGCACTGTAATTAAAACATTTCTTCAACCTGTTTAAATAATTTAAATAATTATTATAATTGTGAAAAGTTTATAATTCTGATGTTTTTTGTAGTAACCAATTTATTATTAGTAGTAACTGGCATTTTAATTCGTGCTAAGTATGTTGGATTACATCGTGTTATTGTTTTATTGTATTGTACAATACATACTTATGAAACGCGTTGTGCGTACTGTAACGCTCGAAATAAATAATAGTTTTTGTGGCAACCACTCTAGATCATTTCGTAAGTCTTCTGAGAGATCCTAGCAAGTAATTTCAACCAAACCGTATAAACTTAGGGGTTTCTCACCTGCATACTAATTAATATTATGGGAAAAAGAGACAATAAACTCGAAACACAACATGGCGTGGTTAATGTGAGAAATGTGATTGTTTCGAAAAGACTATAAAAGGGACAATAAGCGTTGACTAAGAAGCTCTAATTTGAATATGTAAAAGCTTATTATGATTTTCCCTGTAACTGTTAATAAGATTCTTAAATTAACAAATTAAAACTTGCTTATAAATTATCGCATTTTACCACAATAGACCTGTTCCTTTTTATTTTTGAACTCGTTAATTCATAATTGCTATTTATGTAAAATAGACTTTGAGCGTCAAAAGTTGATGTGTCAAAATAATTGCGGACAGGCTCGTTAGTCTAGTCGCCAGACCCTGGCCACGAAACCAAGGGTCGCGGGTTCGAATCCCGATAGGGGCAAAGTTGGAAAATTTATTTATTATAAATAAAAGTTATAAATAAAGAAAAGAGTAACTACCGAGTTTCGTGCCGGTTTTTTCCCGGTAGAATCAGCATTCCGAACCGGTGGTAGAGTCACATTGCTCTCCCGATTGTTGTAAAATTAACGATTTATTTAACGTCTTTATTAAGTGCCTTTTTGAGGCCTACATAAGGACATTTTGAATTTATTTATTATAAATAAATAAATTATTATAAATAAACAAAAAAAAAACAATTATAAAATTCCTACATAACGTTGTTAATAGAACAACTGTACATTGAATATCTACAATCTAGTAAGTTCGATGTTTAATAAAAAATCAATTATTATCTGCCAATTATACTTGAGTATTTTAAAGGCCATGTTTTATGTCTAAAAGGTAACGTTCCTACGTCCATTATACCAATAGGTATAATTCATTTATGTAACCATCATCATAAAATTTATTGACTTTAGGTACTTATCTATCTCAGAAATGGACATTTATCAGTTAGTAGTGCTGTTTAATTTTTATCGCTTCTTGTATTTTTGAAAATTAAACACAAATGATTATATCGACTATATTAGATTGATTAAGAGTACCTACCTAATACTAGCACAGTTACTTCTGTTCTGTTTAATATTACACTTTTATTGCAATCATATTATGTCATCTCCCACAGTCATTTTAGAACTTTACAAAAAGTGTATAATACAATTACTCATGTATATTTTGACGCTGAAAAGAGTAACTACCGAGTTTCGTGCCGGTTTCTTCCCGGTAGAATCAGCATTCCGAACCGGTGGTAGAGTCACATTGCTCTCCCGACTGTTGTAAAATTAACGATTTATTTAACGTCTTTATTAAGTGCTTTTTTGAGGCCTACATAAAGACATTTTGAATTTTACTTGGGAAAACAACGATGATAATCACAATTAAGGTATTTTGTGTGGTGTACTTATTACATGCTCTGTCTATAACACTTCGTACAGATCTTTGTAGAACATTACCTATGTGTTGATACGGTCAACAACGAGTAACAACCTACGCTTGTCGCGACTAGCGGCAGCGAGATTCACGGTCTGTTTCGTAATGGCGGGATAAGTGATATGTACATGCGCAAGAACATTGTTGTGAATAGCTTATCATCTCCAGTTTGTCATACTTTCAATCAGTACGTACTCTGTTCTTACCTGTATTTCACTTTATAGGTGCTTAAGTAAACTCTGTCGTTGTCTATACTACTGCTACGATTACGACTTTCAGAAGTAGTCAAAAAACCATAAATAATTATAAAAAACATACCATCATGCCCGCAAACTCCGAAGGGGTCGGCCAAGACCAGAAAAAGTAAGCTTTAAACATTTAGAATTTAGCCAAAAAAATAATTTTTAACCCGCACAACAACGTTTTACTCGTAGGTACCTAATACTACACACACATTACCAACGGGAGAATTATAAGTTACTTACATACAGACATACGCATAGACATTAGAGATCAGACAGAAAAACATGCTCAATAAAGTGTTGACTTTATCGTCACTTTTGTGTACATGTATATCGTATTACCGTATTACCACTTTACAATCAAGATCTATTTGAAACGAAGCTGTCACGAAACCTCTACAAATGCGCAATAACTTAGAGTTCAGTTACATCTGCAATTAAATTGGTGAACAGACACTTTCACTGGAACATTCTCAATTTCAATGGTATGTATCGTGTTACAATTAACTTTGGATTAATTGCCCGTAATGAATGGTCAGAAGGCTATCATTACGACGCAAGAGTCCCTAAAAAACTCACGAAACAGTATTTTAGCAGAGAGTAAAAAATATGATCAAGTTGCGGCAAAACCGGTAGATAAGTATATTAGATTATTATGTATGTGGGCAAGTAGTCCACGCCTAATAAATTAGGATAAATAAGAACAGGCATGGCGCAAGACGTTGTAGGCAGTGCTATTAATGTTATAACAGAAACAATGCGAACGATATGCATGTAGGCGCCCCGCACCGTGAGCAATATCTGGTGCTGATTTCTATTGCGTAACGGTTGTCTAATTTCATGTGATTGCAAATGTTCCGCTCCCCGAATTAGTAGATATTGCGTAAAGCCGATCATCTGATAAGCGAAGACTCATTGAATAATTGTCTGTAACGCAGGAATGTGACGTGGCGCGCCGCCTGATGTAGACGAGACTCGCAATCAGTTCAGCCGAGTTTCACCCGGAGTATTCGTGTTGTTACTTTTACGCGCGCGGCCGCACACGAACAACGCTCTGTTTCCCTAAGTCACAATAATAATTGTCTATGATATACCACGTTGTTAGAGGAAAACTTTGACTTTCCATTCGTCTTGTCACCTTTGAGCGTGCCGAGAGTGCATTCGACGGCGCATTCAGCATTATGTCTCATGAGTTATAACATTAGCGTTATTCTTATGCATTATGCGCGCCGCTTTCCTCGGAATCGTCAAAGAGAAGTGCGCGGCGTAGGCGCACGATCTGATCGCGGCCACGACTGCCTTGTACAGCGCCTGAATTTCAATAAGGGGTGCTTATTAGACGCGGCCGGCGCGCGGCCGCCCGCGACCCGACTCCTTTGTTTGGTGATCATTTGCCGTTCTCTTCTTTTAGATAAGGCAAACGTATTCCATTTAAAGAGTAAGTGGAAATTCTAACAACACTATCAAGTAAGGCAAAACTAGTAACGTTATTTAAATCGTTATGGAATCACGGATAATTACACTTGTTCTTACAATTACTTCGTTATGTTAGGTTTTTATTGCAAAAAACGGGTTCAACAAAGGGTTTCATTGTAAAAACGCGCGTTTTCTCAATTTTAAGAGCTAGCAGCATTTATCAATTAAGTATTAGATATACCTAGGTACACCTGACATTACATGTTTGTTATTGTTGTAGATAATGCGCTTAAATACATAGCGCATATAGCTACTCTTATAAGTAAATATTGGTTGGCTGGTATGAAGGTAGATGTTTTAAAAGATTAAACATTTTTGACAATATCAAATAATAAATAAATAAATATCCGACGACATCACATACATTGATCTGACTCCGAAGTAGGTAAGTAGCTTAAGCACTTGTGTTACGGATATCAGAAACAACAGTGGTATTACAAATATATACTCAAATATTGGATATTAACACCCAGACACAGAACAAACACAAGTATTCATCACACGAATGTCTGTCCAGGGTGGGGACCGAACCCACAACTCTTGGCGCATGGGGCAGGGTCACTACCTAATGCGCCATCGAGCTTGTCTAATGCCTAATCATAGGTGTTGTCTGCCAATCTCGCCAACAAATAGGTTTTTAGGCCAGATATCAAGTAACAAGTTCCAAAGAGATGTTTCCTTCACTCGGAACAGGGAACAACTCGCAAAAGACTGCTCATAAATTGAAGGAACTGGTCGAACATGGCGCGCCCCGTTGATTTGAACCCACGACCTAAGGGTGTCACCACACAGGCCAGGGCAGTATCGATCTTTTGTTATCAATTGTCAGGTTAACATGATAGCCGATCATTATTATTTATAAACTAGCTGTGCCAGCGGTGTCACCCGCGTTTATGGTTAATATTATAAAGACTATTACCGTCGTACATGATTTCTATGTAACTTTAACCATTAAGGCTGCACACGCGACGGAAGCTTAAAAAATGGAGTAACTTCTCCCGTTTTCTCAACATTTCCCTTTACTACTCTGCTCCTATTGATTGTAGCGTGATGAAAAGTATAAGTAGTTATAACCTGCCCAGGAGTATGAAGAATAATTGTACCAAGTTTCGTTAAACTCCGTCGAGTAGTTTTTGTTTCTATAAGGAACATACAGACAGACAGACAGACAGACAGACAGACAAAAATTTTACTGATTGCATTTTTGGCATCAGTATCGATCACTAATCACCCCCTGATAGTTATTTTGAAAATATATTTCATGTACAGAATTGACCTCTCTACAGAGTTATTATAAGTATAGATAAAGCCAGCGAAAATTAAGTTGTCATCATCATCAAATCAAACCTTTTGCAAAAGGATAGGGTATGGGTATCGATGGGTAGGTCCGTTATGAAAAAGCTACGAATTCAATACACCGAATATTAAGTTAGAAGCACATCCAAATAACTTATTTGAATAGATATTTTAAGTATTATTGATCAGAGTTTTAAAAGTGGTTGACATGTTTATGGTGTTTGTGATTTATATCACATGTTGTTTTATATCAATCAATAGAATGTACCTACCTACGGTCTAAAATAATTTAGCTTCGTCGTGGACTAAATGTTTGTATATGAAATGCCTGCCAAGATGACATTCAAGACCTTCATATCTAATAACATTCATGTCTCCTAAAATAACATTAAATAACGTAAGTAAGTACCTACAGTAAATTATTTCGATGAAGAACGAATCGGGCACCAGATAAGTATCCTATTTGCTCTTCCTCTTAACGGACTCATGCTGTGTTGTTAGTAAACGAGAAACGAATTATCGGCACATAAACAAATACACAAGATCAAAAAGCCGGCGGTGCGCACGCGCAGATTTGGGGAGCGATCCGAGATAACACGGCGAGTACCGTTGCAGATCGCTGACTGCGGATTGTCGGATCGCCCGTGGTGCTCAGCCCACACCGTTACTTTAGCACCAAATCTGCCTACAATACGTTCTTCGCTTTACTGTGATTCGGATAATAAGTCTAAAGTCACGATCCGGTTCCGTGAACCTGTCTACGTAATCTCGCCGCTGAATTAGAGGCTCCCATATACGGGCCAGATGCATATTTATATTGGAGCTATCGCCATAGATACAGATTGAGCCCCGCGGTGATTTATTTTGTTATGATGTTCTTACGATAGAATGCTGTTCCTTCTGAGTGCATTACCAGACCGTGGATGGTGATTGTCTATACTTATAATAAATCTGTAGAGAGGTCAATTCTGTACATAAAATATATTTTCAAAATAACTATCAGGGGGTGATTAGTGATCGATACTGATGCCAAAAATGCAATCAGTAAAATTTTTGTCTGTCTGTCTGTCTGTATGTTCCTTATAGAAACAAAAACTACTCGACGGATTTTAACGAAACTTGGTACAATTATTCTAGTTATAGTATACCTACATTTCATCACGCTACAATCAAAAGGAGCAGAGTAGTGAAGGGAAATGTTGGGAAAACGAGAGAAGTTACTCCATTTTTAAAGCTTCCGTCGCGTGTGCAGCCTTAATGGTTAAAGTTACATAGAAATCATGCATGACGGAAATAGTCTTTATAATATTAACCATAAACGCGGGTGACACCGCTGGCACAGCTAGTTTTAAAATAACAGTAAAGCGAAATACGACGTTGCATTGTTCGCAAGCCTACTACGAAGGTTAAAGTTAATTTTCGAGGAGACTTATCTAACAAATGTCAGGAAATGCGATAAAACAATGAGTTCATGGACAACGTGTCTCTTAAATCTTTGCCCTGGATGATTAATATCCAGAAAGCTAAAAGATTCGTGTTGACTAATTACAAAGCAATCTTTTAACTGAAATCTCAGCTCGACTCGCACTTAATGGTCAGTATTTGTTGAAACAAAATCTAAGTACTATTAATGAATGACTTAAGAAATAGTAATAGGGGACGTGCACGACGACGGTGCTGCCAACTGGTGCCGTCAATGGGAACTTTGTACGCCATAAATACTTGAGATTGATTTTATCAAGTAAACAGAATTAGTTTTAATAGTGAAATTTATTATTCTAGTTAGATATAATGTATTTTTATGTTTCTGGATGCACCAATCACCGTCTCCCTAGCTTTATATCCCGTGCTTAGACCATGATTCAGGATTTAGCGAGTTTGGTTATTACATCGAAGCGAGTGCCTATCTGAAACACACCGTAACCTTTATATAGGGGAACCAGACAAATAAGGATTATGGTAACACATGCATATAGTTGTATGTGCAGGTTTCATCACGTTTTGTACCTCAACGTCGAGCTAGTGGTTTAAATACGTTTATAGATTTGAAAATTCCAAAGGTAGGTACGTGTCCGCGTCTGAACCCGCACCCCTTGTGTATGAGACGCGTGTCCTTGCTAATGAGCTACCACCTCACTTATTTTTATTATTCCGGATGCACCTTGCTTAAAAAATCGTCTGGAGCAAAATTTTTATTACTTTCCAAGAAATTAATAGCACTCTCATGCCACGGTTATGTGAAAAAGGCCAAAAAAAATAGATAACTACAGTAATAGAATACATATATTCTGCTATTATATTCCCGTCGTAAACATTAGATATTTTAGTTTGTGCGACAATTTTTCCATGGTCCGCCTCTAAGAACTTTTGACATTTACACATATTTTGGCTACGCTGTCGAGCGTTATTTATAATTTTTATCATATAAAAAATATTGCAATTGAAGATATAATTTTGTTTACATTATTCACAGTACGATGACAGGTCTGATAAGCTTCCTTTACTGTCCGCATAGTGTCTCTTTCGTTGATTTGGTGCTGCCCCCTATAGTTGGTGCACGTTCCCTATACTAATTAACTTTAGGGTTTTTAACTTAATTATGATGGTCATGCCTTTCTAGACTTGTCAACCGCAGAAACTCTTTATCTTTCTACAAGTACCTACCTACCTAGTTGATAATTGTCATTGTTAAACACGTTACTTAGTTACCGTTAGATTTTAAATAAGTGGAACTTATGAAAAATATTCTACTTATACCCTCTTACTACTACTTAACGGAATTCAGAAGCGAGTACGTCCCTATTATCCTAGTTTCGATATTAGTATCAAGTCAGTCAGACATAGGTAGGAACGATTAAAAAAATATTAAAATTGTAATAAAGCCTGTTTGGATAGTTTTGCAGGGATTACAAGCCGGGATGGGTGTCGCGGGAGTCAGGCCGAGTCGCGTTTCGCGAAGCGCAGGTATATAGGCACGAGTAACTCACGCGCGGCTCGCACATTGGATGGAAGGCACTGGAAGGATGGGGATGGGGATTATTCGTTCGTTGCCCCGAGCCGGCCGCGACACCCGACACCGAGCTAGTGATGAGCGAAATGGAATAAACAATTACGACAAATAAACAATAATTGACTCTCTTACGCAATTGTTTTGTTCAATACCCGAGACAAGTGATCCAGGTACTGACACAATTTTAAAAGCATTATACCTTATTATTAAACATTCATATGTAAGTGATTTTTTCCATGTCCGTCCCGAGACCCGAACTTTCCATTTGTTACGCTTCTAGATCACACCTTTGAGTTCTTGCAGATGTTTCTAATCACCAAGAATTATAAACTATAAATACACTCTTTAAGTACTCTATAAATATGGATCTAATGCTTGTGTAATTTTTTTTGTGGATTTTATTCATTGGTCGTAAACGTTGATCTCTCCTTAAATATAGATAACTCTTCAAATATTTCCCTATACATGCGGTAAGCTCATATTTTAAATCCGACGATGTCATTTATGCAATCTGAAATTCAACTAAAGAACGGTTACAAGTTTCAATATTTGTTTCGGTTGAGCCGGTCGCCACTAGCCGGCGGGTGGCGCGCTGCATTTAATAAACACTAGATATCTATTTTAGCCCACGGGAATCTCGTTATCGGTATGCAGTGGTGCGGCGTGGTAGCTGCCTGACTCACAATCGCGCGGCTAAACCAACAGCTAAAAAAAATATGAGTAGAAGTATTTAATAGCTTGAACACTTTTATTACGGTAATCTGAATCAACGTCAACGGCAGGATAACAGACACCCGGATTCTGTTGTAACCAGTATTGCCAACTACTTACGTACTGTTTTTCCGTTTCTGGCTGGCTGATTCATTACGTGAATGGCTGTCAGTTACATTTGTTGCGTGCTTTAGTAGACCGTATAGGTAAATACTTTTTTTTTTCGCAAATCAAAAAGTTGTAAGCAATACCTTTATCTATACTTATAATAAATCTGTAGAGAGGTCAATTCTGTACATGAAATATATTTTCAAAATAACTATCAGGGGGTGATTAGTGATCGATACTGATGCCAAAAATGCAATCAGTAAAATTTTTGTCTGTCTGTCTGTCTGTCTGTATGTTCCTTATGGAAACAAAAACTACTCGACGGATTTTAACGAAACTTGGTACAATTATTCTTCATACTCCTGGGCAGGTTATAGTATACTTTTCATCACGCTACAATCAATAGGAGCAGAGTATAAAGGGAAATGTTGGGAAAACGGGAGAAGTTACTCCATTTTTTAAGCTTCCGTCGCGTGTGCAGCCTTAATGGTTAAAGTTACATAGAAATCATGTATGACGGAAATAGTCTTTATAATATTAACCATAAACGCGGGTGACACCGCTGGCACAGCTAGTTAATAATAAAGACAAAGATATATTAATCCCGTTTTCCCAACGTTTCCCTTCACTACTCTGCTCCTATTGATTGTAGCGTGATGAAAAGTATACTACTTACTTATAACCTGCCCAGGAGTATGAAGAATAATTGTACCAAGTTTCGTTAAAATCCGTCGAGTAGTTTTTGTTTCTATAAGGAACATACAGACAGACAGACAGACAAAAATTTTACTGATTGCATTTTTGGCATCAGTATCGATCACTAATCACCCCCTGATAGTTATTTTGAAAATATATTTCATGTACAGAATTGACCTCTCTACAGATTTATTATAAGTATAGATATTCATTGCAGTACCTACTTAATATGAATTTTAACATATCGTTGAAGTATACAAATTCTTCTTCTTTTGGTTTATGATGATTTATTATATACAGCAAATGAAGCCACAACCGCTTGAATTCCTAGACCAAGTTAAACCAAAAGAAAAAGAATTATGGTTACACATCCATATTATCTGAAAGTGTCAGAAAATAAGTAAGTATTATTGCTTGCGTAATGTAGGTATGTAAATGTAGTTTAGGTCATGCTTAATATGACTAAACCTTCATTTACTACCCACACTATCATCACCTGTAAAAATGGAACCCTACGCATAAACCTATAATTTACGTCCACTTATGAAAATATGACTCACATTAAATACTTATTCCTAAGTAGGCGATTTACCGCACACATTATTATAGGTAACCCGAAGGCCATAATTACCTTGGGCAGACACGTTTTTACTCCCGAGTATTTCATCCTTGACAACCCGAAATAAAACAACAAAGAATACTAAATCGGTTAAGTTAGGGTCCCTAGGAGGTGCAAGGCAGACTTCGAACCGGTTTGACTGCGAGATTCTTTGTTTAGTTACCGCGCAGTCGAGACGTCGCGAGCGCATCTCGGAGCGGACAACTCGACTGACCTGAGTGACGCGCACGTTTATCTGTTGCAGAGACAGGCGGTCAAGCGCGGATGTGTCTGCGAGGCCCGGGCCCGAGCTGAGGGCGCGCGCCCCGATGGCGGCGGCAGCGGCGCGCACCCTGCTGCTCGCAGCAGCGCTGGCCGCCCTAGCCGCGCACGCCCGCGCCGCGCGCTTCGGCGACCGCCTCGCGCCGCGCGTCCCTGCCGCTTACGCGCCCAGGAACGCTCAACCCTCCGCGCAACACTACGCCGAAGCCGACTACGATGATACATATGAGCAAGAATACGAAGACCAAAGCCTCTCTGTCGAGGAGGACGAAGCGCTGCCCGAAACGGAACCGCCACCCCGCCGTCCCGCCCGGACTGAGGCACATCGCCTCGAAATGAGCACCGAATATTTTCTGATTCCCGAACACACGTCCTCGTCGACCCCGCGGCCAAAGCCTTCGCGGCCTGTGACGACGCCGCTCCCCCCGCAACAATCTAATACGACGTTCATTACAGTGGCACCACCTACGCCTGGCACACTGCGCCACGAATCATGGGCTGTACCTATTCTAGCCCTCGCCTGTGTTACGATGGCGACTCTTGGAGGCTTTGAAGCCTTTATCGTATGGGGAGCGAGACGAAAAGCTCCTAGCCATCGTCATCTTCTCCTCGGCCAATGCCTCCTATTTGGGTTATTTTCATGTGCCGCTACTGCGGCCTTGTACGCCACTACACCGACTGTATTCACATGTGGTGCCGTGCGTTTCGGAACTGGTGTCGCCTACGTTATCGTATTCGCATCACTACTCGTGAAATGTGTATTCCTGTTGAGTTTAAACGGTGGCGTTTACCTGCCAGCAGCTTACCAGGGGCTTCTCTTATTTTTCGCCGTCATGATACAAGTGGCAATTGGCGCTCAGTGGCTTGGAGGGTCGCCCCCAAGAGTTATGATTGGTGGAGCACGGTGTGATGCTCCTCTATCAGATTTACTTCTTTCACTGTGTTATGCAGCATTCTTAATCGCGGTTGTGTGCGGGGTAGCCCTAAGATCGCGCGGGATCCGCGACAACTACCGCGAGGCGACACACATCGCCGGCGCAGGCGGCGCAACGGCGGCCGTATGGGTGTGCTGGGTAGCAGCGGCGCTGGGCGCGCCGGAACGCCACCGTGACGCATGTGTGGCGGCAGGACTGCTGGCCACGTGTGCCGTGGTGTTCGCGCTCATGTTCGCACCGAAGGGTCGTAGACTGGCGGCGCTGGGACGCGAGGGCCGCTGGGACGCCGACCGCGAGGAGGGACTCAGTTCATTGGGCGCCGGCGGCTCGGGCTATTCCCCGTCGTTCTTTCACTTCAAGCCAGTAAAGTACGGCATGGTTTCCGCCACAGTAGCCGCGCCGGCGCCGCCCCCCGCGCTAGATCGCAAGGAGCCGCCCGCTCAGCCAGCCGGTTAGTTAAGTATCTAAAATGCGCTAATAGTGAGGACTAGCGCTTCCAGCACCACGATTAATTACAGTTCTGTTCGCAGATCCGTATAGAGCGATGTTCGCGAGCTCACCGCACCTACACTCACGCCTCCCTTGCTCACCGCCGCACTACACTCTGCACCCTCTAATGCACTACTACAACTATCCACCTTTCCAATACCTGCTGCCACCAGGTAATTCACATATCACTGCTCAGTTGCACCATAAAGCAATATTCATGATCAATACATAGACTGAATTTTAAATAATTTGTAGTAGATACTCATGTTTGGTGACTGACTGCAGGCGTGATGGTGCGCCCGGAGGAGGGCAACGTGTACACGAGCGCGGAGCCCACCTTCAGCAGCAACCCCAACGTGTACTTCCAGCGCACGGAGCCGTTGCACGTCGGCATGATGTACTGAGCCCTGACAAACCAGCGTTCCAAGCGAACAGTGGGATTTGGCAGCGCACCGAGGCGAAACCGCTGCTGAACGATACACAGTGTAGTGACACTCGTCGTACCTTGAGTTTAAAAGCGGGAGAATTTACAAGCTGTGGAACTTTCTTACGAGCTGATGAACAGTTTCAAACGCACTGATCGCTTAGTCATTATACGTACTATGTAATTAAATAATACAACGCAGCTAATGCCGTTTTGCGATCAAGACAATGTGTGTCAAGTGGATGAAATTATGGACATTATACTACTTCGAAATAACTCACATTCCCTGTTGCCGTATAAAGTATGTTAGGTATACACACTAAAATCTTAATGTTCACCTAGGCACAATAACAATATCTAGTTATGTAACAGAAGTCTTAAGTATCTACTTTCTAGTCATTGTCATTTACTTATGATTTGAAATTGTAATTTCGCAAATACGATATTAACTAATGATGCACCAATTAATAGTAATCACAACAATAAACTCTTTATACAGCAATGGAAAAGTGAATGTCTAAAGAAGAATACAGACAATTGAAGTGAAGTGTATCGAAAGCTGTTTGTGATTTTAAATTAAATTCAACCCACCCTACATTTCAGAACAGCTTTACGATCGCGACCTTATCGTAGAATTAAGTTAAGGACCATAATAAGTGTAAGTCTTCGATTCTTTTTGCAAAATTGTAAATAAAACTAAAGACTGTTGTAAAATATTGTTTCATTTATTTAAATAATGTTATAAAATTAGTCTAACAACAAATTATAGCGAAACATTATCTTAACATGAAGCTCAACACACAAGCTCCACCATCAGTTCACTTAAGCATCACATGCACACACAAGACAAACGAGTTGTTCACTTGGTGCCCGTGGAGAGCAGGGCTAGAAGTCCGGAGGCAGTCGTCAGAGACACAATGTAGTTACTGTATATAAACTTGTTAAGGAAATAATTAATGAGCAAAAATTATAACTGTCAAGATTTTAATTTTTTTACTAATATTATAAATGTGCAAGTAACTCTAAAATTCCTAATTATATTATTATTATTATAAATTGTATTATTGGAGCTATTAGATGAAACTTCTTTGCGAAAATTAATAGCTTTTTTGTCTATTAATAATTTAAGATGAATAATTTTTTAAAGTTGTTTGTAAAATTTTATTACCTGAACTTATTGCAATAAAATTAGTTACTTGAAACCCAAAAAAAGGACATAGGCCTTGTGTTGAAAAAATGTACAGATTCTTTGGCTCTGTTAGAAAGCGAACACTATGCAGCCAAAGCTGTAGGCTAAAGCTTTATTATTAAAAAGGAGGTAATAAATTTATTTATACAACACTAGTGACCCACCCCGGCTTCACATGGTGTAAAAAACAATATGAAACCATACATATAAACCTTATTCTTGAATCTCTCTCTATTGGTGAAAACTGTATCATCATCACTTGCTTAGTTTAAAAGATCTAAGCCTACAGACAGAACGACTTTGTTTTATACTATGTCAAGATAGAAACAGAAACAATATAAAAAATAGTCATTGACATTCAAAACCTTGAACTGTCAGCATTATAGTAAATCAACAAATTTTCTACACAAATTACTGCTCATTTCAGTTAGATAATAGGAACCCAAATTCTCTTAAAAACCAATAAGCAATATCTGCTTTCCCATTTAGTAATAAACATTAAATTGGATTTACTTACCACTAGGCCAATTGAGAGGCACCTATCAATGATTCCAATCAGACTAGTTCAGATGAAACTTGTTTTATAAAAGGATACACAGTGGGTGTGAACGAGCGCAGAAGGTAGAAGCTGCTGAGGATTACGATGGTCAAGAACAAGGCATTGTTGTAGAAGATGGAGTAAGTTGTGGCTTCATAGTCAGCAACCTCATTCTTCTTCCACAAAATCCTGAAAAAGAGTAAAAGAACTTTCAGATGTCATGTAGATACACATTGCATTTGTATCACTGTTACATGATTCAGAATCACTTTAGTTGTTTAAGTCAACTCTTGAAAATATCTAGGTAAAAGTAAATTGTACACAACCAAGTTTCCTCTATACAATTATGAACATAAAACATTAAAGATTCAATTTAAATTATGCAGATAGATAACATTAAGAAAAATAAGTAGGTACTGTAAGTACAATAATTTAAAATCTACAGTAAGTTACAAATTATGCCAATGCTAGCAGATGTTTCAGTTGTTATTGCTTTCCTCATAACATAGGTAATTATAATTATATTTATATTATATGCCAGACAAAAAGTGTAGTGACCTTTCATCCTTCTCCTTCCTGCTCATCTTCTTGTCGTCGGCGAGCTTCCTGGCCATCTCGCGCGCCACGGCGTCCTCCCGCCTCACAGCCACACGGTGCTTCAACTGGAACTTGGTGTTGCGGTATGCGAGGGCCAGGAACCAAGTGCTGGCGGTGGTCACAAGCGCGAACCATGCCAGAGACGAGCTCATCTCTAGGGCATGTACCCTCCAGAACAACCCTACAGAAAGCAAGTTAATTTGGTAATGCCAACTAAAAACATAAAGTTATGTATTAAACATCTTTAGTTACTTAATAAGGAATCATTTATAGTTTTGAAGAACCTCTCTTACCGAACAATTTATGAGTACTTACATATGGGGATGGCAGAAACGATGAAGGCATTTCCGTAGAAAAGCGCAGAGGATTTAGTAGACACATTCCTACTAAAATCTTGTAAAAGCAGCTCCTCTTCCTTAGTAAAAGCTTTGGTCACTTTTGCTGACATTGTTATGTTTTTAATTTAAAAATTGTCTTAACAAGAACCCTTATCACGGAGACCGCGGCCAAGAAAGATGAAATAATCTCACTCGCTGGCACTGCGAAAAAGCGTAACGTCAAATGACATGTAAGCAACGTGTCAAAAATTAGTCAAAAATGTTGCTATTCAACAAAAAGATTTACACTGAATAAACAGTGAGTTGTAAGAAAAAAAAATCAATGATAAGATTAGTATCCCAAAACCAATGTTCCAAGTCTTCAGCAATATTCTCAAAGAAAAAATGCTAAACCAAATGTCAGCTTTTGAATCTCAAAAGTCGTTGTGTTTGTTTGTTGTTTGGAAGAAAGTGTTATTTGAGTGTTATATGAAAACCAATAAGTTTTAGAATTCAAAGAATTAAAATTGGTTTATCATAATTGAACCAAACATTTGCATTTGGAGTGATCACACTATTTATGCAGAATATACAATGAGTCACTTCGAATTTGCAATACCTTTACAAAAGGACGAACTGCTTGAATCTCATGCTGGCCAATATCACGTTGAGGATGTGGTTCAACCTAGGATCTTACTGTCTAAAATCCAAGGTCCCTACTATTATAATTATTTAGTATTGCATTATAATCTATAAGTATCATACATAGGTATAATATAAATATCTAAGAAGCCTCTGTCTGGACTCTGTCTTCCCCTTCTGGGATTATGATGTTATGTATTTAGGTTCATTTCCCTAATTTCCCAACTTTTCAGATGCCGCCCGCGCTTACAATACTGAGGGCGTCGAATATATCTTGGAGCATTTCGATACTTACTTTTCTATATTGGTCCATGGCACTAAACTGGAATGGAATGTGATTAATAAAGGTAACTTTAAAACTAAACTTAAATAAAGGTAACTAAACTTTATTAACATAGGTACATATTTATATGTCAACAAATTCACACACTTACCTTGCCTAAACCTACATGGGACTATTATTTATAAAATATATAAACTATAATATAAGTAGGTAGGTAGATTTATTATATTAGAGATATAAAACATACAAATGGATGTGTTTATTTTACAGGTTTTGACCATATCATAAGAGCAGCAAAAAATCTGTGTAATCATCTTGAAGTAGTTTTTCAAGACAAGGAAATAGATCCTGATGTCCGCACTAAGAACTTGAATATTGTCAAGATGATAATGTACCTATACGCACAAATAATGAAGACTAAAGACACTAAACTAGCTGCAGATGTAAGTATGGCTATATCAAGAAATACATTTTTTATTCATACCAGATGAAATATGAATCATACATATATTATAATGCTTTATTGCCATTCATATTTGGTACTGAAACAAACTTTCCAAAATTATAAATTTATCTAAGAAGATATAACTTTTTCAATAAATACAAAATGTTGGCTTTTCAATTCTTTCAATAACTGATTAGTAGAAGTAGTATTTGAAATGATTGATAAAGAGTGTTAATTTAGACAAAATTCAGAGGTACGTAACAGTATTTAAGATTAAGATAAATATTTTACATAAGTGGTATGATGTACATGGAAGATATTACAACAAGATTTTTCTTCATTGATCTGCCATACCATCGCCAAATTATGAGGATGTGACTTTACATTACATTATGTTGAAATCATACTCTTCTCAGAACTCTACAAAGCTGACACTAGGCAAAAAAGGTAAAAAGGCAACTGATGATGAGGAGTTCTGTGGCTGGACGGAGTCTGATAAGCAGGCTGCTCTTGTGACATTGCACTTAGTCCTTCAACAGCCACTGTCGCGGCTCTGGGACCCTCCCTTGGCAGAAGATAATTTTGTTTCGTAAGTTTATTAACTTAGTATTATACTGAAATTGAATTGCAGTACATCTATCTCTTGCATATAGCTGAATTGTTTATATAAGCTGTAATATATTATGTACCTTACACTTGTCAAAAGAGTATTTTAATTAAAATTTTAATAACATTAATGGAATTTATAGAATGGTGGCTGAACCATGTTACAAAGCCTTAGAAGAGCAGATCATAAAAAACAAGGCAGTCAGGGAGACTGTGTTTCAAGTACTGGGTGTCTTAATTAAGAAGTACAACCATGGGACATCATGCCTTATAAAATTGGCTCAGGTAAATAATATTTATTACTATTTAAAGTTATAATTTGTAAATATTATTTATTGCTATGTATATGCATTGTTATGATATTGCAGGTTTTACAAATGATGGAACATGCAGTGTTGCCAATATGTGCTGGAGTGGTTCAGCTGCATAAAGAATTTGGACTTGGTACATTTGGACCTCAAATGGTAACTCATATTTATATAAAATGTTGGTTTAATCATACTTACTTTAATTGTTTCTATAATGACTTATAATTATTTTTAATAGGTTCGAGAAATAGCCGAAGCATTAGCATCAACAGATGACGAGAACGCTGGCGCTGGCACCGAGCAGGGCGCCGCCCGCAATTGTGGCACATTCCTCGTGGAGCTCACGAAGGAACTGCCCAAAGAAATGACTGGCGCCATAGCCACTATTCAACCATATTTAGAAAGTGATGAGGTAATTATTCCCTGTATATATCTTGCTTTAAAATTAATAATAATTATTGTTGATGTTTTTGGTCCTCATGATTATTCACCTTGCCTAATTTACCCAAACTTCTGCTTTTCTTATAATATAAATACATTTATATGTATATTTGAAACAATACCATATAACACTTCGAAATATCATCAGAAAAACCAATTACAATTGTACAGTCGTACACACTACGCATCAGCGTGCTGGGCATGATGTGCGAGGCGCTGAGCGTGGAGCTGCGCGGCGAGGGGCTGGCGGACGAGCAGCGCGCGCAGCGCGACGACTTCCTCGACGACCTCTACGAGCACCTGCACGACCTCTCCGCCTACGTGCGCCACAAGGTACGCTACGTAATGGATAAACCCAGGTTAACCTCTGGACGTGTGAGAGCCGCCATTGTCCTACCGACTAACCTGACGATAGTCTTCAAATGCTCCGCAGCTTTCGGTCTTTCTACTGCAAGGCTCGTGCGGGTACGTGACATCTTAAACCTTACACAGATATTTTCCTTTGGTTATACCACAAGAACTATTTGTTCAAACAGGTTCTCCAGTTCTGGTGCAGGCTGCAGCGCGAGAACTGTGTCCCAGTGACCCGGCAGCGCATAGTGATGGAGCGCGCTATCGGCCGCTTGCGAGACAAGGCGGCCCTGGTCAGGAAAGCTGCTATACAACTGCTTAAGGTATTGCCACCATAAAGATGTATAAATCATTTATTAGTTTTTAGGTGCTTTTCAAGGAGACATTTTATGAATAAAGGCAAAATGTCAAATGGCGAACTTAGGTTGCTATTAAATATCTCTACCTTCACTGTTAAGGCCTACATAGATTTTTTGTATGTGTATATTATAGCCGATAGCCTTGGCCATGTATTAAGGTCTAGATTTTATTTTATTTTCAAAATTTTCTAGGTATTCCTCGAATGCAACCCATTTTCTGCTCAGCTCAAATTGGAACTGCTCGAAGAACAATTGGAAACAGAACAGAAAATACTGGATGATCTGCAGAAAAAGCTTAACCCAGGACCAGATCCTGAACTGGTAAAAAAGTGGGAAAAGATAGAGAAAGATGTGGTTGCATCAATAAATAAGAATATGGATGTGTTGACGCAAGATGAACCAGAGCTCTCTCAGGCCTCAATTGACAATCTTTATGAAGCCATTCGCAGACATCTTCGCGAGAAAGACTATTACAAAGCTTATCTTATTGTGAAACATACTGAGAGACAATACCCTGATGCGAAATTGTTACGATGTGACATGGAAAAAAGTGATCAGGTAAAAAAGATGCCCAAAAATATATCTCAATCCATCCTCACATTGTTAACTCACTCACACTCCATCATCACATTGTTAAAATAATTTGTTATTATATTTTTTTAGGTTGACTACTTTGTGGCGTTAATGCGAAACATTTTCATAATACCCGATAGAAGGCAATCAATATCTCTGACACAGCAATGCGAAAACGAGCTGGCTTTGTACAAACGGTTTGAAGAAAAAGAAAACATTGTGGCATTCTTGCAAGAGTCGGTACATTTCAGCCGCATGGTTACCGAGGCTGTTCCGGTTATCAACTCTTTGCTGATGTCTAAGCAAGCAGGGGATGTCAGTGAAGCGATCGATTTCTTTACCACCGCGCATCAGTTCAATATCGAATCTGCTAAGGTGGGAGTGGCTAATATGCTGCTGCTTGTTTGGTCGCCAGACCAGGTAAGTTGTATTTCGTCTTTCTATTATGTATGGTTAAAAATTTACCAAGTTACCTTTGAAGTACACAATTCAGGCTTAATTACGCTTTAAAATAACAAGACACATTTAAATAAAAATATCAGAAAATGTAAACTGCTTATCTCGTTTCCAACTAGGAGGTACTCTTGTAAAAAAATGCTGGTTTTAATAGCGTCTCAAAATTTGACAAAAAAATTAAAAAAATTGTAGGATAAACGTGAAGCGGTGGAACGCGCGTACCGGGAGATGTATCTAGAGTGCGACAACAAAGCGGAGCGCGCGCGCGCGTTCAGCATCGCCAAGAGGCTGGGCGAGCTGCTGGCGCACGTGGACCGCGGCAGCGCGCTCGCCCTCGACCACCTGGTGGGGCAGTGGGTCGACAGGGGCGACATCACGCCCGCCGTCATACAGGTACACCCGCAGCAGTGCAGCGCGCGTACCGGGAGATGTATCTAGAGTGCGACAACAAAGCGGAGCGCGCGCGCGCGTTCAGCATCGCCAAGAGGCTGGGCGAGCTGCTGGCGCACGTGGACCGTGGCAGCGCGCTCGCCCTCGACCACCTGGTGGGGCAGTGGGTCGACAGGGGCGACATCACGCCCGCCGTCATACAGGTACACCCGCAGCAGTGCAGCGCGCGTACCGGGAGATGTATCTAGAGTGCGACAACAAAGCGGAGCGCGCGCGCGCGTTCAGCATCGCCAAGAGGCTGGGCGAGCTGCTGGCGCACGTGGACCGTGGCAGCGCGCTCGCCCTCGACCACCTGGTGGGGCAGTGGGTCGACAGGGGCGACATCACGCCCGCCGTCATACAGGTACACCCGTAGCAGTACAGTGCGCGTACCGGGAGACCGATATGGCAGCCCAACATTAAAGATGCCGTTACTCGTTTCTTTATGCCTTTCTAGATATTCTAGTTATGTAGGTAATAGATTATCAAGAACTGGTAAACTTTAAAAAATATTAATTACTTTTCAGGTATTCTGGGAGATGTTTCTAAAGAAAATAGACGGAACAACCGATATGGATAGCTACGCCGCCCTCTCGGTGCTCGTAATGATTTCAAAAGCGAAACCCTCTGTAGCTCTCGCCAACCTCGAAGTGATCCAGTCGCACGGCCTTACTGCTGACTACAACTCACGCAACCTGAGCGCTCAGTTACTCCTGACTTTGGCTAAAAAGAACCAGCGGTATCCAGCTGACCACCCTATATTTACCTCCATCTTCGACAGCCTAATGGATACGTTCTCGAAACTCGACAAATTCGTATCTTTCGCCGCTAACTCAGTTGATCTTATATACGCAATTTGCGATACTCCTGAAGTAGTATGTGCTAAGATATTGGCAGAAATGTACAAGAGAATTGAAGAAACTATGATCAAAGATACGGAAAACGAGGAGGAGGCTTCTTTTCCAACTGAACTAGTGACCCGATTTGTATTTATTTTGGGTCATATTGCACTGCAGCAACTGATTTATCTCGACATTAGCGTATACAGTGAACTAAGGAGACGCAACCAGGTATGTAACTAGAAACTGAAATGCTAGAATGATAGCGTTTCCGCACATTTTAAAAGAAACAACAACTAACATTTGACATTCTTTGTTATAGGTTCGTGAGGATCGTAAAGTAGAAGAAAAGCGCAAGAAAAAGGCAGGCACCTTCGCGACGCCAGCCCGTCGTGGCCGCTTGGACGATCTGCGCCGTCAGACATTGATGAACGTCAGCAATGCCAGCGCCTCCTCGCGCGGCCAGCGAGCAAATAGTGTGGCTTCTAACAAAGGCCCTTCAGTAAGATATTTTTTTTTTTTGTTATGTTAGACGTACCCTGTCTAAACTGAAAAAAAAATATTTTATTATTTATAATGCGTTCCATATAGGTCAACACTACTATGACAGAGGAGGAAACCGGTTTAGAAGGCGCAGTTGCTGACGACGCGGACGCGGAATACGTCCGCGGCGTGTGCGAGCGCGACATCGTCGGCGCGGGCACGGCCCTGGCGCGCTACTCGCCGCTGCTGCGCTGGCTGCTCGCCAACCCCGCGCGCTGCCCGCCCGCGCTGCAGGCCGCCGCCGCGCTCACATACACCAGGTGAGTGCGCGGCGTGTGTGAACGCGACATCGTCGGCGTACTCGATCGAGTCCAATAAGCTTTAGGAAAAGCTTAGAGACTAGCCACTGCTAAATCAATAATTAACGTCCATTAATACTTTGTAACTTTTAATTAATTTAATCTTCAAATATACTGTCAATCAGGTTTATGCTGGTTTCAAGCTCCATATGCGAGGAAGGTCTGCAACTAATGGTTACCGTGCTGAAGCGATCCAAGAATGTCTCGCTCAGAACCAATCTCACGATTGCTTTCGCTGACCTCACGCTGCGGTTCCCTAATCTTACACAGCCGTGGACTCATCATATTTATCACATGTAAGTATTAATTCTTATTGCAAACCTCCTAATCGCCTGATATTGTTAGATATTGTCTTGTATTACTTAGTAGTCTAAGTAGCTATTTTCCTAGCGAGGCAGGGAAAGAGAACCGAACGCCACACGGCACAGTCCTTACACACCTTCACCTACGCTTCTTTAACATTCATAGTTAATGAGTCATTATTCTGCAAGGAGGTATGAATTAAGACCTAAATGGATTGATGTGATCTCCTTCCTACCCATTGGGAAAACGTCCCAATATAACAAACTGCTATATACATGAAGACAAAATTAACTAATTCATTTCTATAACCAGCCTAAGCGACGAAGAACTGGAAGTGCGCCAATGTGCAGTGAAGATGCTCTCGTTCCTGGTGCTGCATGAGATGGTCCGCGTGAAGGGCCAGATCGCGGACATGGCGCTGTGCTGCGCGGACCGCGACCCGCGCGTCGCCAGCATGACGCGGCTGTTCTTTAAGCAGCTCTCGCAGAAGGGCAATGCGCTATACAACGTCATGCCGGACATTATTTCGAGGCTGAGCGACCCGGAGCTGAATGTGCCTGAGGAGCAGTACAGGGTCATTATGAAGTAAGTCGCCTTATTTTTTTTGTTAATGTGTCCTTGTATTTTTTTTAAATGCAGCCACCAGGGAAGTAATAAAAAATAAAAATTGGAAACAAATCAGATTCATGTAACCGTTACGTAACGATTTGCATCTTTGATATAATTATTACTTGTTAGTTGTTTTTTTGTTACATATTAATTACATTGTAAGGACGTTAGGCTGATACATTGTAGGGCTATTATGTAATACAGAAATTTATTTTTCCAGATATATTACATCGCTGATTCAGAAGGATCGCCAAATGGAAGCGCTCATCGAGAAACTGTGTCAGCGCTTCAAGTTGTCAACCGAGGAGCGGCAGTGGCGTGACCTAGCGTACTGCCTCTCGCTGTTCAGCTACAACGAGCGGTCGCTGCGCAAGCTGATCGAGAACCTCGACTGCTACAAGGACAAGCTGCACAGCCCCGGCGTGATGGACTGCTTTACCACGCTCATGAATAACACGTCCAAGATGGCACGCAACGAGATCAAGGTGTCTCCTCTTTAGACATTGTTTTCTATGATAAATCACTTGTCAAAACTTTTGATGTAGGAGCCAAGTGAATGTGCCAATGTATCAGATTTTTTTTGCGGATCCTTAGGAAAGTTTTTACAATCGATGGTGCCTTACCAAGCAATACAATTTAACGGTACATGAAATTGTACGACTATTATTCCCTGTGTTCTTTGTGCTATGTCGCTGGGGCGTACAATGTATTAATTAATAAATATATTTGTTTGTAGACTTTAGTTACGGAACTCGGAGATAAGATAGAGGAATGCTTCGCCGTCCGCGACGGGGAGGAGAGCGAGGCAGGCGGCGACGCGGCGGCCACTGCCGGCCGAGCCGCGCCCGCGCCGCCCACGCCGCGCCGCCGCCCCGCGCCGCGCCGCGCCCGCCGCCGCTCCGACGACAGCCCTGACGAGGTGACATCTATGCACCGTTTCATACTAATTACTTCAGTATCGGCAGTACCCCACACATATCTTTTGAAATAGGTAGCCTCAGTAGGCCTTGTAACCATTAAATATGTACCTATTTGCAGAATGAACCACCTAACCACGTAGACACTCCCCAGTCCTTGAGGAAATCGAATCGCAAAGTGACGCGAACGAAAAAAATTGTGGCAAATGACTCCGATGAATCAGGCAAGTTTTTGTTATTTTGTCAGGCTGCTGTATGTGACTGACTCGCATCGTTTAATTATTTTAAAATTATTTGAGTATTCTAACATTATTTAAAAAATTTCAGATGAAGATGATATCCAGGAAAAAGATGATGAAGTTTTTAAGAAGCCACCTGCCAGAAAAACTACACGAAGAAGGAAGTGAAGTGAAAATTTCATGTTTTTTTAATGATATTTTTTATATTATAAAGTAAAAACTACTACTGGTTTAGTTTTGATAAAAGTATTTGCCAAATTGTACAGTTTGTTGATGAAAATTAAAATCTCATTTTAATATCTGTTTTTATACTAAGTACTACTTGTAAAGAAAAGTGGATTCTTTTGTATTAACATTAAGTAGGTTGCACACAAAGCGCTATTAAAAAGTAAAGAAACTGCGCAATTTTGATAATAATTATAATAAATTGGTATTGCGTTACATAGCAATAACAGTATTTATTGGATCTATTTTCTTTAGCTTCTGCAATGCGCAACTCGCTTCTTGTTTTTTTTTTAGATATGTACGATGTACAGTACGTTGACCGGCGCACGCGTTGTCAGCATGTACTGACGTTATGTACTGACCCATACTTGGGCAATTACTTAATATTTGAAGATAGTTAATTCATCATCGCAAACCAACCGCGACGCGTGTCCCTTACCATTTTCCATAACCATTAACCATACCCTTTTATTTACTATTTAATACAACCTTAACTCGACCATCTCCTTCTCTCATTTTCCCTCTATAATTTGCCGTATTTACGCCCGACAATACAAATCATATATCATTACCGTATGATAAACTTTAGATACCTTTAAATTGGTACGGTCAAATGTGGCTATTTGATGTCGCTATTTCTTTGCTTACTTTTTGTTACTTTTTAATTCATGACATCTCTACTGTCGGTCACTTCACTGTATTTGAACTTTACTTAAGTACATTACTCGTCTGTGCTTTACATTCTGTTCTGATGCCTGCCTTAGACACGTCACATTATTACCCACTTCTATTTGATAAGCATTTTTTTTTAATCTTAAAGTATGTAATGTATACGTGTACCGCATTAAGCTAACTGGTCACATAAAAATAACAAGTACCGTAGTTATTTTCCACTAAGGACACATCTGTCAAATTTAACGGGCGTTAAATTAACTTATTAAGGTTGACACTTGACTGCGATGAAAAAGTAAACAAACAAAATTAAATGAAGGCACAACTTTTGTGTATACTCTTTGATTTTCTTATCTTTATGCCAAAAATAAACTTTGCCATGATTTCTACTCATTTTAAATGTCGCGGTGGTACATACCCGCGCTCCACTGTAGACAGGTTTCCAGTTCCAGGTGATAAAGTTAGTTGGTCCACTGAGTTTTTGGAATATAAACCTGCAAATTTTACCTCACCATCAATATATGGAAAGCCATGGGCGGATCTAGATATCGGTAAGAAAATTTTATTTTTATCATGTTTATTGACAATGGACTTGAAATATTGATTAATATATATAAAACTTATTACAATTAAAATTTTAGACGATACCAATTTTAAACCAAAGTGGAATGCAGTAGATGGGAAAATTAATAGGGAAAGCTACCTGGGTGCCTATGAAATTGTAAATAAATACCCAAGAAACCCTATAGGGCGCACTGGTATTCTGGGACGAGGTGTGCTTGGTCGATGGGGCCCAAATCATGCAGCTGATCCAGTAGTTACCCGTTGGAAAAGACTTGACAATGGAAAAGTGGAAATTAATGTTAACAATAATGAGTATGTATATTTTCAATTAACCAACGAGTATGTATGAAAAGACTTATGAATGTAGAAGCGAAATGTGTGTCAGGATAGTAGCAAATGGAAGTATGTGATCTCTGCCTACCCCCATGGGAAAAAGGCGTGACATTATGTATGTATATATATTTTTTATGCTAGCCCTATGAGGACACTAATTTGGATTACACATTGTACACATGTGGCTCTGGCCTATTAAGTGTTCCAGAATATACAAAATAGTTGCTAAATATATTTTCATGAGACTAAATTATTTATTCTGGTTACATACTGTTTACATTTTATATAATCTTTCATTACTATAGGCCTATTCTACAGTTTGTTGCTATCAAAAGAGGAGATACAGGAGAGTGGGCTCTACCAGGTGGTATGGTGGATCCAGGAGAAAAGGTTTCTGCAACAGCCATTAGAGAATTTCAAGAGGAAGCTGTTAATTCATTTGCAATGTCTGAAGGTGATGCACTTAGGCTTGGTTAAAAAATATCGATATTTTTTTTGAAAATAATCGATATATATCGGCGATTTTATTTTATTCAATATATATTTGCGGATATCAAAACCGATATATTTTTACCCGTCTACGTTTTTTTTTTGCTTAGTAAAATTACGTCTGTTCCTATAGATGTCGCAGGCAATTTGTATGATTTCACCGTTTACATACGGCGTCGTCAGTTTAAAAACGCACGCAGTTATGTATTATGCCGAAGACAAAATGTATATTGCAGTCATTATATGGTATGCCGCAAGTATTTAGTTTAGGTCAGGTTAGGTAGTAGTTAAAATAATAGGTACGACGACGTGCGAAGCGAGGAGGAGTGTTAGGTACAACTGCGACCCTACAGCCAGAACCGAAGAAGAACAACCAACGTCGAAATTATAACATTTGATCGAGTTATAGCCTTCGGCATAATACATAACTGCGAGCGTTTTAAAACTGACGACGCCGTATGTAAACGGCGGAATCATACAAATTGTCTGCGACATAGATAAAATATTATATGTAACCGCTCTTATTACAGGTAACCGCTTCTTGGGCAATTAATATCGAAATATCGATATTTTTATGTCAATATATTTTATGCATTTGCTCATCCTTATGCACTTAGTATTATTTCATATACATCCAATGTGCTCCAACTTGACATGCAATAAATATCACAAATTGACATAAGTGCTCCAAATGACAGATATCCGATATCTGGTATCCATATGTATCTCACTCACAGATGTATTAACGTGGCTTCATGCTATAGTATGACAGTGCGGAGTTTTTCTCTTTTCACTAGTCTGTGTATACATCACTATAATGTATTTTTATTTTTTATTTTTTTAATTCTACCTTAAATTTTAATTTCAGATGAAAAATCTGGCTGGTTAGAAAAGTTCAAACATTTTTTTAGTAAAGGCGAAACAGTATACAAAGGTTATGTAGATGACTGGAGGAATACAGACAATGCATGGATGGAAACTGTGGCCTATAACTTTCATGATCAAGATGGGAGCACTGTAGGGTCTTTGAAGCTGCATGCGGGCGATGATGCGGTCGGCGTACGCTGGGTCGACATTGCACCTACTATCAAACTGTATGCAAGCCATGAGGGGATAGTTAGAGAAGTATTGAAACGACACATACAAGAATATAACAAAAATTGATATTAATTTGTAGTAAGAATACAGTGTTGCCATACATATAAAGTTGGTTTTATTTATTTATTAAGCTAAAACTGGGATATGGCATAAAAATTTGAGCAAAAAATTAATGTGCGTGTGGACCGAGGGACCAGTCCTGGGATTCGCAAAAAACTTTACCAATATTTAGTAGTAGTCTTAAAACAATTGTAGAAACTATCCAGGAATTTGTTAAAGCAATTAAAAAAACTACAGCCCTTTACGTCTGGTCCCTCAATTCCGACAAGCCGTAAGCGTAAGTCAAAAAGTTAATAAAAAATAATATTTTTTATTTCTCTTCCTTCTAAATACTAATCGAACCCATCATAAGTTGCTGTTTCTCATCGAGGTTGTGAGTACGATTCTCATACGATAAATGTAAATAGGCACTCTAATCGCAATAATCAATTTCGATACCGTGACTATCGATCTAGCGTACCCCACATATAATAGGGATTTCGTGACAGCGTGTTCGCGAGTCTGTCATTCGATCTAGCGATTTTCGATACAACGGCTTTTCGCGAGGGCGTACCACTTGAATTTTTTTTCGCAACAGCGTGCGTCGCAACGACGGCATTCGAAACTACATAAAAAGACCCAATAAAAAGTATACCAAGGCATGAAACCAATAATTTGGATTAGTTTAGGGATTTGGTATAATGTTCATTATAGGTATAGGTAAATGGTAAATAAATTGAAAATAAACAACAAACCTAACAAATGATCGCACTTTATTCTCTTTTCCCTACATACCTAATAGGTATATATTCTTCAATCAGGTATGAATTTAGTAGATATTACATATCTGATAGATTCGTATTAGCACATTACAGATATATAAAATAAATTGCATTGATTCTGATTTAAAGCATCCCGCATCAAAACTAATGCTAATCCATCCACATTGCACCTAGAGTAACCAATAACAAAAATATGCTCAAATATCCCTCAGAAAATTATAAGTTTTTAATACACTATCTCAAAACATCTAAACAAAATATTGAATCTTAGCAGATAAATGCATATAACAACTAAATATAAATACTCCTAAGACTAACAAAAAATAATTACATGAACGTAACATCATATCACATCGCAAATGGCAGCCCTTTAATGATGGTTCAACTAAATAATTTGAGCGACTTCCAATTTATTACTAATGTGTTAAATCATCTAAGTCATATACATTACATTAAAACATAAATTTATGACGTAAGATACACAGTGTTTTTAAATTCACAAGTATTGTATAGAAAATGACTAGTCTTATTAAATTTACTGATCACATTTAATAAAATTATATTTTAGTTACGTACAATAGGGTCGTAAAGTTCTAGTTTAGAAAAATGTTATTTCCAAAACGAGCAAAGAAGTTTATAACATTTGTGTATATATTTTAGATTGATTAATAATTATTATCGAAACTGTAAAATCATGATAGTCATATTTAATACATATACATAAATGCGCACCAAATGACACATTTCAGATAATTGTTTAGAATGTACATAAATGCAAATTACTTTGTGGTTCTTAGTCAAGTATTCGATGAAGATAAGTATAGATTGGAATTGCAAAAATCATGTTTCTAAAAGTAAGAACAGAAGGAAAATTTAATATACAACAAATTAAACAATAACTATTTCCTAGTTGATAAAATAATAAACAGAAACATATGCGTAAAACATGGTCCCAATAACATACCTACAACATGAGTATGTATTGCTAAATACCCCATACATTCTTGTATCTCGACGCCAAGCTGTGTCCCTCTCCGTCGGTTACTCGCGTTATCCCTTATATTATAGCTAAACTACTTCTATGAGAAAAGGCATGCCTCGTACATCAAAACCTAAAAGCGGCTTTGGTGTAGGATACAAGCCTTGTTTTCATTTAGCAAGGATTCGGAGCGCAGTAAACGCAATACGCAAAGTAGACTCTTCACAGCCTGGATGACGCACTTACGCAATACTTCAGTACTGGGTAAACCGTGAGGGCGCCAGGCGGGCCATATTTTATTAATAATTTAACCAATCCTCCCAACTGCACCGAAGCACCCATTTTTACTACTTAAGCATTTTTACCTCACCTTTAAGCATTAACCGCAAAAAATACACTATTTTTTTTAATGTAGCATATTAATCTTATTCCATAGTTTACATGAAACGAAAGTACACATACGGATTTTGATTGTTAGTGTCAAACCACTGTATTCGCATACTAACTTCCACTCATAGGTATCATATACGCAACGTAACTATTGAAGAATATTTACTGCACGTATCTGTAACAAAGATCGAGCAATCATGTTCCTATTGAATTTGTTTTCACACCCATTCACTAATCATATATCTTATCACACTCAATCTATAGTTGTGATAATTCTTTGGAAGAGACTTCACTCCACTGTTAATTATGGTCCCTGTATGCACGTACGGCGCTGGATCAGATTCAATGCCGAATCACTGCTGTGGGCAGGATGGACTTACCCTTAACTGACTACAAATACACATAAGAGGTTCGCCACGAGTTACGCACTGAGTAAACTCTTAGCGCACTGTAAATGCCTCCGTACCTTGTAGGTAAGACATGTCACGTATCTGATTAAGTCGTGGGCCGACTTGTACTTGTCTGATGTTAGGTTAGCGCTGCCCACAATCTGTTCTGAAGGTTGGATCCGCGCTAACTTAGAAGGCAACGCGATACTACGTAGCCATAGAAGGCGGCGCAAGCGCGTTGTACGCGCGGTAGCAGTTCACGTCGTTCATCAACCGCAGGATGTTTTGCGTGAAAGTCGGTAAGTCCTGCAAAATATTTCAATTTATTAGTTTCCCAAGTAAGATTTTGTGGACATATTTTCCCCTTTTATGTATGAATTTTATTTCATCTCTTATAATAAACAGAGTTGCAACAATCCGTTTTCGTGTTTTGATACTAATAAAATTTAATAGATGATCGAATGTCCGAGAATCGGTGATTACCACATTAGCAGTATCACATGTAAGAGTAATTTTATTGTACGATGCATGACACAACACTCGATAAATTACAACAATGTAATTAAACTAAGTTTTCTAGGCGAAAAGCTCTATTTTATTTTTGGCTAAATGTAGTTTAGATGGCTCACCACTTCATTGGACTGCTCACCTACGCACAATTACTTATTGCACGCGTAATGATACCATATGTAACATTATAAAAAACCTATCATGATTTAGTGTAAGACCCTAAGGATTGTTTGTGTTTTAAAATTATTAATATAAAGCTTGATCAACAATGTAAGTAGGCAGAGGTCGCGCAAGTCGCACCGTGTCTGGCGGGAAGTCGGCCAGCTGGTGGCGGTGGTCCGGCGCCAGGCCGGGCAGCGCGTGCAGGAAGTGCGGCAGGAAGGCGGCGCGGAAGGCGTGGAAGTCCACCTGCGCCATGCTGTGCACCGCGCCCACCACCTCGTCGCGCAGCAGCGCGCGCGCGCCGCCCTCCGCCAGGGTCGCCAGCAGCACCGACAGGAACTCCGACAGGAACTCCGTGCGGAATATCACCTGCGATGGGAACCAAACACTTAACATTTACCACCAGAATTACATCATTCACCTGGTGAAGTCACGTCGGGTCTAAGAGGACCCGACGTGACTTCACCAGGTGAATGATGTCCGTCGAAATAGGATTAGATGGGATAGGATTTTAGCGATTCTGATTATATTGAAACGACTGTTTACTTACTCTTTATCATCTTCCTAGCGTTTTATCCCGTGTTTAGTTAAGGTTCGCTTAGACCGTTATCCAGGATTTAGCGAGTCTGGTTATCATTGGGATGTCATTGATCTGCTGTCTGACTTTACGGTTGGCTATTTGGCTGTATCTTCTCTATAAGGGGCGAATCTTTAATATGCAGGGCCCTGGGCTAATAATCATACTTAGGGGTCTAACTACTAGGTATTTCTAGGTACTCGTTCTGTTCGCTAGATATGAGTATTGTCTTTAACGAGGCCCTTTTTGTGCACGGGTCCCTAGGCTCCGAAAAAGCCCCTATAGTAGATCCGACCCTAATCCCTATTTTACAAATCTACATTGAAAATTTTCCACCATCGCAGCAGGAGCAAGGTACCTTCTGGTAGAGCTTCCACTTGGTGTTGAGCGCGTCGAGCGTCTCGATGTTGATGCGCAGCAGCTCGATGTCGGGCTGCAGCAGCGCGCGGCCCAGCGCCGCCAGCGCCTCGCGCAGCTCGTGCGTGCGCCGCGCGCTCTCCTCGCCCTCGCACTTGTGCGTGAAGAAGTACCGCCACCGGTGAATCAGCACGCTGACGAACATACAAGTAACATTTTACATTTAACTCTGGCAGGAGTAGGCATAAAAATGGAAGATATATATAGAGGGAAGAATAGAGAATTAGTGACACATTTTAGACTGATGCGTCTTCCTTGAAATGACGTTGCTGCTGGCGCACGCTGGGGCAGGACGCAACGGGCAGGTACCTGGCCAGCAGGCGGTGCGCGGCGGGCGCGAGGCGGTGTGGTGCAGCAGCTGGCGCACGCTGGGTGGGGCAGGACGCGACGGGCAGGTACCTGGCCAGCAGGCGGTGCGCGGCGCGCGCCAGGTCGGGCGCGGCGGGCGCGAGGCGGCGTGTGCAGCAGCTGGCGCACGCTGGGTGGGGCAGGACGCGACGGGCAGGTACCTGGCCAGTAGGCGGTGCGCGGCGCGCGCCAGGTCGGGCGCGGCGGGCGCGAGGCGGCGTGTGCAGCAGCTGGCGCACGCTGGGTGGGGCAGGACGCGACGGGCAGGTACCTGGCCAGCAGGCGGTGCGCGGCGCGCGCCAGGTCGGGCGCGGCGGGCGCGAGGCGGCGTGTGCAGCAGCTGGCGCACGCTGGGTGGGGCAGGACGCGACGGGCAGGTACCTGGCCAGCAGGCGGTGCGCGGCGCGCGCCAGGTCGGGCGCGGCGGGCGCGAGGCGGCGTGTGCAGCAGCTGGCGCACGCTGGGTGGGGCAGGACGCGACGGGCAGGTACCTGGCCAGCAGGCGGTGCGCGGCGCGCGCCAGGTCGGGCGCGGCGGGCGCGAGGGCGGCGTGTGCAGCAGCTGGCGCACGCTGGGTGGCGCAGGACGCGACGGGCAGGTACCTGGCCAGCAGGCGGTGCGCGGCGCGCGCCAGGTCGGGCGCGGCGGGCGCGAGGCGGCGTGTGCAGCAGCTGGCGCACGCTGGGTGGCGCAGGACGCGACGGGCAGGTACCTGGCCAGCAGGCGGTGCGCGGCGCGCGCCAGGTCGGGCGCGGCGGGCGCGAGGCGGCGTGTGCAGCAGCTGGCGCACGCTGGGTGGCGCAGGACGCGACGGGCAGGTACCTGGCCAGCAGGCGGTGCGCGGCGCGCGCCAGGTCGGGCGCGGCGGGCGCGAGGGCGGCGCGCGGCAGGGCGTGGTGATGCAGCAGCGCCAGCACGGCGCGCACGCGCACGCCGCCGCCGCCTGCCTCCACGCCGAGCCGCACGCACTCCACCAGCCGCTCCAGACTCGCGTCGCCGCCGCCCCTGCGGTACAACCGTCGCATAAGTTAGACTGATACGTCTTCCTTCAGACGCCAAGCGTCAGCGCTCCGTAGGTAGGCGTCGACTACGAATAGATCATAACATTAGAAAGGAGTTAGCCAAACCTCTGCGCGACTTCCAGGAACACATCTATGGCGGTAAAGGCGAAGTTGCCCAGCTGCGGGAGCAGTGCGGTGAACAGTGCGAGGAAGAACTCGGTGATCTCGGCCTCAGCCGGCGCGCACGACGGCTCGCACAGCATGCGCAGCGACGCCTCCGCCGCGCCTTGCATGCTCTCCGCTATTATCTAAAAAGACCGAAGTCGTTAGAAATGTAGTTATAGAATTATAAGAACTCTTCTCTCTCTCTCTCTTAAAGTAAGGGTGGCGACCCTTGAGTAGAGCTAAGAAGCAACAGAGGAAAAAAGGGAGCGGAAATATTTCGTCTGATAAACTGGTTACAAAGTACTATAACCAGCCTGCTTACTGACAAGACGAGCATTACAAATGTCACATCTTCATATACGCGCCATACCTAAAAGGAGTATAGAGTTTAGTTAGTTATATGTTATGTACTAGCGTTCCGGTTTCGCACTTTTTTATTAATATTATTTGCTATTGATAAATATAGAACTTAGGCTATTTATACTCAGGGTTAATGTAGAATTTCAATAGTGAAAGAATTTGTGAAATCGTTCCAACATACAAGAAATCTTTCCTCTTTATAATATATTCTGTAGTAAATGTTTGCGAGTGGTGACCTTCTTGGCGTTGGTGGGCGCGTGCGCGAAGGCGTGCAGCAGCGCGGTGAGCGGCGGCAGCGCGGCGGCCGGGCCCGCGTGCGCCAGCGCCGCCGTCCACGCGCCCAGCAGCGCGCGCGCCGCCTCGCCGCCCGCGCCGCCCGCGCCCGCGCCGCCCGCCCCGCCCGCGCCGCGCAGCAGCAGCGCCAGTAGCGCCTCGCGTACTACGCCCGCGGTCTGCGCATAACGGTTGCGTTACAGTATACCAGTGTTCTTCAAGTTTTTGCATGGCATTTCATATCGCGAAATATCTGTCGCCGATATGATGTTCATCTTCCTAGCGTTATTTCCCGTGCTTAAACAGGGTCCGCTTAGACCATGATCCAGGATTTAGCGAGACTGGTAATTACATTGAAGGGACTGCCGATCTGACCTCTATATATAGGGGAATCAAACATATTTGGATCATGGTTACACATCCATAGTCGTTGGTATGTGCAGGTTTCATCACGATGTTTTCCCTCACCGTCGAGCTAGTGGTATATATACGTACATGGATCTAAAAATCCAAAAGTAGGTGCCAGGGTTTAAACCCTCACCCTTGGTTAAGAAGCACATTTCCTTCTTACCATTGAGCAACCACCGCTCTCACCGATAAGGTGTTGACTTGTTGAACCTTAGGATATATCCCGACCCCTTTAAATGTTTAAGCAAATTCGAACATTTACATACGTTTATACATACATATCATTACGCCCATAATCCCCGAAAGGGGATTATGGCGGGTACAGATTCATTTCATCATCACATTTAGCCAAAAAGTAAAATAATACTGGGCTGGTATAGATGAAAAATTGTGAAAAAGCAGTGAGAGAATCGCACACCCAAAACCCGATAAATCGCTCTCTACGACATAGACAGGAACACAGTAGACATATTCTTTTTATGTCCCAGACCAACATGGGACTAACATGGCACATTCTTTAAAAATGTCTCATGAAATTTTAGATATGTCTACCTACTATAGCGGTCTTCTTAGAAACAGTGTTAACTAAATGAAGTAAACATACCTTTGGTTCTAAATAGTGTAAGGAGCGCTGTGCGTGGTTGTATAAGTCTCCGAGCAGTACCGCAGGATCGCTTGTAACCTTCACGTTTTTCGATAGGCTGAGTAAAAGGTGCGCCGCAGCGTGGCACAGCAACGGCGGCTCCTAAAAAAATACGAAGCATTAGCTTCGCTACCATTACATCTGTTACCTATGTCTTACATAACGTCGGAAATAGTATGATACGTAAGTGACATCTATACTAATAATATAATAAAGCTGAAGAATTTGTTTATTTGTTTGAACGCGGTAATCTTAGGATATAGGTCCGATTTTAAAAAAAAATATTTAAGTATTAGAAAGCCTATTTATCGAGGAAGGCCCAGTGATAAGTGTTACTTTTTGTTTTCTGATACTCACAACGCTTTTTCCCGTGGCTCTTTAGCAGTGTTGTAACATATGTAGTGTCTGCTCAACTATATAGGGCTATAACTCGTGTGCCAAGGTCAATTTACTATAAGTCTGTAGACCAAAAGCTGCATACGCCCATGAGTGTTGTATTGATCGTGTTTTAACTGAAGACTCGGCAAGTTATGAACCCTAATAACTGTAGTGTGTATGAAAATAGTTATGTATGTCAAAGAAGCCAGTAAGGTGTGAAAGCACCGTGTCACACGGCCATCGGTTCTCTCTGCATACGCTGCTTGAAAATTGGCCTGAAATTAGTTTAGTTTAGTTGTAGTAGTTTTCAGTGTTGTTTATAGAGACTCCCACACTACCGTTTTATGACCGTCACCGTCTGGCGGGCGCCCGCAAAGCAACCTACACGCAACGACGACTACGTTATGCCCTTACCAAACTCCGCCTTTGAGCTTCGCGCCCATACTTACGTAGTAACTATTTATTAATCTGTGCCTATACTTACATACAAAAAACGATGCGCAGGTGGCGTTTGGCAGTCTCATAACGCTTGCGGTGCGTCGCAGCCACTCAAGCGTTGTGTCGACGACACGTGGACACCGATCGAACGCAGACGCTCGAAAAACGCTATATAGTGTATAGTGTGTGGGGTCTCTAATGGTGTTCGTGCTCACCGGTATCTCGTGCGGCAGCAGGAAGGGCACGGCGGACGCGAACAGCCCCTCCATGGTCTGCGCGCTCACGCCGCACTCGCTCGCGTAGCAACACCACGCGCCCATGCATGCGAACATTTCCGCGTGGCTGTGTCATCGGTACATTATTTATATGGTTATTTTTATTATAGTTATATTATTATGTTTGGCTATCCGGTAAAGTGGGTACTATTTTCTCTTCAATAAGGGTGAAAGAAGGAAGTGTTTTGTCAATAGAGGACATGGTAAATAAAACAATTTATTCCCTTTAATTAACAAATGTGAAATATCGACCACGATGGTAACACTAAGATAAAAAAACATCTGTACATATATTCTAATTTTACAATGATAGGGAAATTTGCATATCAGGATCACATTTTGCGCATTAATAATCCACCTAGTATAAAAATTATCATTTATTACTTCATTGAGCACAAGATTATAATTCCATAGCGTGTGTTTGAGGCGTACAGACAGCTGTGTTCAATAAAGTATGAAGGCATTAATTTAAACGCTATATAATAAAATATACTGGGACTCACACTTGCACGTGCGCGTGCGCGTGCGCAGGCGGGTGCGCGCAGCGGTGCGGGCGCGTGAGCGCGGCGCCGCCCAGCGCCGCGCACGTGCGCTCCAACAGCGCCTGCCCCGCCAGCCGCGCGCCCGCCTCCGCCTCTGCCCAATACACCGATGTTATTAGCCAACCATAACGACTAGTCATCAAAGCTTTTTTTATACCACGAGGGTGGCAAATAAGTATGAGGTGACAAACAAACGGCCCGATATGGTGAGCGGTTCATGTAGTCTTGCGCAGACAAGATAACGTAATTAAACTCAGGTATGTTCTGGGTGAAACCCACGTGTCATCTACACAATGTGTCTCGGTCTTTTTTAATATTACATGGCCGGTGAGGAACCCGGACATTATTGTTCAAACTTGTTAGTTTTGAACTGTAAAGTAGCTTTAGTGGTGAAGTCGCTACATCTTCCGAGAACAAGGTCCCCAAAGAGTATCGTACCGGTAAGCAGCGCGGGCGCCAGTCGGCCCAGCACGCGCGTGAGCGTGGCGAGGTCGAGCAGCGCGGCCAGCAGGCGCTCGGCGTCGGGCGCCGCCGCCGCGCCCGGCGCGCCCGCCGCGCCCGCCGCGCCGCCCGCGCGCCCCGCCGCGCGCCCGTGCACGCCTGCCAGGCACTGCCACCGCTCCAGCTGCGTACACAAACGAACCTATGACGTCACCGAATATGCCCAACGCACGATGCTTATCGGAACTATGTCATTGGACTAAGTAGCATTTCTGCATGACCAGGTATTGAAGAAGTCCGGGTGAATCGCTATTTAAGTAGTTGAAATATCTATTTACATGTAACGAAATTATATAGCTATATTTTCTACCCCGCTAGGGAAGTGGCGTGAAGTTTAGTTAGTTAGTTTATATTTTCTAAAAAAATACAAAGACGCTTTGATTCAGCCATTGTAGTTGGTAATATAAGATGTTTATACCAACAAAACCTATGTACCATAAAAATGTAAAGAAATTCCAGAAAAACGAGACGAAATTTATGTCTACACCTTAACATAATAGAAAAGTGACATACCACATTTGTAAAAATATCCAAGGGCGCCAGATCGGCAACCCGCGCTATACACTCTATACAATGCTTCAAGAATGTCTGCCACTCAGTTTCACCCTAAAAAAATACCAAATGTAACATGAATCACTTAGGATTACTGACCGCTTTAAGTTTTAAAGCAGATAGGCAAATAAATAATTATATAATAAAATTAGTACTAACGTCATCGTCGCATATGTCGTTATCGAGGTGTTGAAGCTGCGCTTTATTGTGTTGAAATTGTATTTTGTTCAGCACCCGGTCTACAAGTGCTTGTAATGCCTCCCAATACCTATAACACATACAACAGCCATATTTCACATGTGAAAGAAAAGGGTTCATGATACACTTTATTCGGAGTGAATTAAAACTTACTTAGCTGTGTCTTCTGGCTTTAATATGTCAATGAACTGAATCCATATCTCCAAACAGTTTACAAAAATAGCACATGTGGGCACCTAAAAATATTAGATTACAAATTAATGCAACTTGTTTTACCATAAATGTATAAAAATAAATATGAAAATTGTTTCTAAAAATAATGTATGTTTTAAATACCTGGAATGTGTACTGGAATAGATATGACAGAAATTCTATAGCATTAAATTCTGGTTCCGCTTCTAATCTCTTGAAATGCAATGATACAAATAGCTTTAAGAACTCAGCCAATTTATTGAGATAGCTGAAAAGATAAATCATAAAAATCCATAAGAAAAAATAATCATTATAATACTTGAAGATGTAAAATATAGGTATTGAACATTAAATGAAATACAATTAATAATTCAAAATCAAAATGTACGAATTTTACGTTGTCTTTTCGAGATCAATGAGGGTTTTCAAGATACAATATCCACTAAGGATTTTGTTTCCATTAATATGGTTACTTTTTGACGTGACCCGCAATATTAGATGAATGTCAATATCTTCCAAAAACAAACTGATTTAAAGTGTATTTTATCTCAATATAAATTAGTATAGTGCATGCTATAATTGCTCCCATTGTTCTTTTGCTCGTAAGGGGGTTCTAGAAAAAACATATTTTCAAAGTGGATGAAGGGTAAAGTTGAGAACTAAGGTTCGCAAAAAGGCACCAACCTAAGAGAATATATATCTATTATCTACTAATATTATAAAGCTGATGAGTTCGTTTGTTGGCTTGAACACGATAATCTCAGAAATTACTGGTCCTATTAGAAAAAATATTTCAGTGTTAGACAGCTTATTTATCGTGGAAGATTATAGGCTATAATAACATCAACCACAAACGCGGGTAAAACTGCGGGCACAGCTAGTAATATTATATGGGTATAAGGTTAATAAGGTGCGGGTCAGTTCCGCGACGGACTCACTCGTGGTGCGCTTGCATCATGTTGGGCGCGCTGTGCGTGAGGTGCCGCAGCAGGCGCAGCGCGCAGTGGTGCAGGCGCAGCGCCGTGGCGGCCGACGACGGCGGCGCGTACCGCCGGTACAGCAACTCGCACACGCCACTCAGACCCGCCACCGCCGCCTCTATGCTCTGCGACCGGACAAACATGTGACTCTTAAATGTTTCTATTGAAATTACTCAGTACTAGCCCTGAATCAAGCTAGCGGCTTTTCTAAAAGCACGATTAGCTGTTGATCCTGCGCTTGACCTGACCTCTCTCCGGTCACAACTCACCAACACCAACCAACATGGTTAGGTATCCCACTGGACTATGAGAGTGAAGGAGCAGAGAGTTGACTTGTATTTGTGCAGGCAGTTGTAAATATGTATGTCATGATTGGTCACTGTGACCGAAATTGATTATTATAACATGATCCTCACTCTGCATGAACAGGCGACGCGACTAAAAAATCTCTTTATCTTTGTAATTTTTTGTTATCTTGATAAAACAAAAAATGTGTGTTGTATTTTTGTATAATCTAACTGACGGACTAAACAGAATGTTAGTTTTTTGACCCAGTATTCATCCTTATTGACATAATCTAAACGAGATAACGAACCTGTGACTGTGTCGCTATGCTGCCCCAGTAAAATACCGTAGTGACGAGAGAGGGCGGCACGTGGGACGACAGTGGCAACCAAGAAAACAAATGTTGGAGAGTAGTGAGGCACTTCACAACTATTTCCATGTTTAACGCTCTGAAAAATTATTTGATACAGATTTTGTACATACTGATATAAGAGAGAAAAATTTATGGTATTAAGTAAATAACAAGACTACTCACTTGTCTACATTATGGACATCATGGGCATTTGCAAGTAAGTCAGGAAGTGCAGATGTCTGAGGTACACCACTTGTTGGTGATGGTGGAGGATTAGATTGTTCCTCTTTTTGAGCATGTTTTTCCAATATACCTAAACAAAATATGATAAATTATTCAAGACAAGAGATATTTTTACTAATGTATATAATTGTTACATATGATGATATACCACTAAGAGCCACTAGCATCTGAGGCATCCCCTTGAGCATAAGTCGCTCGAGTTGGTTACGTCGTGCGGAGGGAAGCAGCACGCCAGTGTCCCGAGCAGCACCAAGCTCCTCGCTCGCAGCCTGAGCCAGGATGAGCCCGAGCAAACATTGCCGACCGTCACACCTTATCAACTAAAAATAGCGAACAAACTTTCAATGGATCACTAAATAGAGACTGAACATTATGATAAAAGTTATCTTGTAATAAAAACCTTAAATATCTAGGAAATATAATCTCGGATGAAGATAATTCACAAGACCCTGGAGGATCGATAAAGAAGGTCATAAAGGCACTCTATTCTGAATAATATTAAATAAATTGATCAAATAAAGGAGTCATAACCGCTCTGTTTGATATTACCACTAAGAGCCACTAATGTTTTATTCCCTTAATACTAAAACTATTATATTATGCTTCTGCTAAGTGTCAGAAAAATTAATTATTATTACCTCTACAATGTTGCTGAAGAAATCGGGGTACAGGTGAGGCCAATCATACCGTGCAATAGACACCATCAATGCAGCTACTTTATTTCGTATGAAATACAACATTACTTCATGTTTTGCCATTAACTCATTCCATAATGTCAATCTAATTTCCGTCTTCTCATTGTCAGATAAGCTTATCCATTGTCTATTTATAATATTCTGAAATAAATAGTGCAACATAAGCCAATGTTAGAGATATGTATTTTGTTTCATTTTCAATTTCATAGGTATTATAAACACTAAGAGAGCTCTATTCATTCATCAGCCACTTCATCAATACTTGCAGCTGATTTCTATATTGTAACAGATGTGAACCAGTCTAAATTAAATTTAGAAATTTTGGATCAGTGGTACTTCAATAATATGCTCTTGTACGCTTCTCCTCTACCACTCGTGCGCGAATCAGTGCCGTGCCGACAATACCGTCGAAACATCGGCACGGGCGCTACCCCAATTTACCAGCTTAGGCGCGAATTTTGTACAATCCATTACTTCTTTAGCGAAGTAAGCCACCTAAAGTGTGTCATGATATATCTTACCAGCCATCTCGATTTTGCGCCCCGGCTACCAGATATACCAGAAAAGAATATGATACATACTTATATCATAACGCCCATAATCCCAGAACTGAAGGGGCAGGCAGAGTCAAAGGGGCCCCTAGTCTCCTTAACCACATTCAGCCAAAATAAAACTGAGCTGGGTTAAATAAAAAATTGTGAAAAAGTATTGACAAGTGGCTAGCTTGTCACCTACACCATCACACATCCAAAACCCAAAATACTTTTAGTCACCCTTTATGACATGCTAGGAACACAGTTGGCACATTATTTTCAAGTCTCAAACCAACATGGCACTAATTACTAAAAATGAAATAAATCTTATTTAAATTGTTTGTTAATTCTAATTAAATATAATAAAATAAAAACATGTACCACACCATATCTAAATGGCTATGCTATTTAAATAGCTTTATAGACAGCATTACTTAATAGGAAGAATATTATTGAAAATATTACCTCCAGTGTTGTCAAGGTAAACATCAGAACATATTGATTTTGTGACTTTTGAAGAAACAATAGGCAATGTTTCCAGGAGTCCTGACGATTGGAAAAATTTTCAAGCATACTTTCAATTTCTCTTTTTCTAAAATTATTAGTTGATGCTGCGAAAAACTCGGACATTAACATTTCCAAAGAGGCTAACGCCTCTTGTATTTCCATGTCGGTCTGTAAGAGATAAAGTTTTAATAAATGTTTAATATTCCCAAGCTTTATACAGATACATATCATATATTAATTAAATATCAAACGCATTGGCCATTAAATTAAAAAATACATTTTAATTTGGGTACAACCAAATACCCACTCACCATTGCTAAGTTTTAATAAATAAACAATTAATATTCAATAATTTCGGATAAAAGCTTCACGTAATTGTTCACATAGGTCATAACTACTTATATTTTTAAATTATAATTTAGTTTCCAATTTTTCAAAATAGTCAAATGCGAAGAACATGAACGAACGGACACCACACAGACGAGGAATGTGACACCATCCCAAAAGTAACATTGACATTACTATTTTAACGTTTTATTCAAACATAGAGATCGGGATAGATTTTGATTACAGACGGATGTCGATCAAAAAAAAAAATGCTAAGCATTCTTCCTTGTCTGTGATGCTAAACGAACGTCAAAACAATCGTTTTCGCGCGCCGCTTCTTCGTTTTTATTTTTATTTAGCGTCAATATTGTTTGCATGATTCCATCCAATATTGCCTAAACTAAATATTTTTTTTTATATATCCAATACTGGTATGTATATAATATGAGTAATTTGCAACAATGTAAAATCCTTATCTTAAAATTACAAAACGATCATGAAAAGCATAAGTGAATATACATAAATTTTCCCATGTAATTATATAAAATAACTTGCGTTTGTATAGAATAAAAAAATCAAATTACCATTATCTTATTCCGCTCTGTAAATGCCTGAAATTTTATAATATTTACTCGTGAACTTGGTGTTAATATTGTAACCTCCTAATTATATCAATATTATTGTTGTACTCATACAAAGCTCTCCAATAAGTAAATCACGTTTTCTATAAATTGATGAACGCTATAGAAAATATCAACAATATTATTTCAGAGTACCCTTGAACAACAAATTATGACAGAAAGTAAACCCATCTCAAGCTGGTATGAAGAAACAAATGAGAATGATGTGATAGTCAGAAGAGCAACCAAAGAAAAAATTAAATCAAACAGTAGAGATAATTCAAAGAATAGCAAGAGGGTAAAACATAATAGTGAAGCTGAATCTGATGATAGCAAAAATAGGTGAGAATGTTTAACTTAGTTACACCTGTATGTATATGATTGCTATTTCAAATGTGATTGATTCAATATTAATTACATACTTATTAAAAATTATACATAATTTTGTTCTTTATGTAGCTTACCTCCTAGAAAACCTTTGGAGCTGGAAACTGATCCTGTGGTTCTTCAACGAAGACAAAAACAGATTGACTATGGAAAGAATACTGTTGGATATTACAATTACATTACAAGTGTACCTCTGTATGTAATTTTTATTATTGCAACATTCCTTTTTTACAAATTACTGCTACATCTATATATAACCAATGATTTTCTTAATTTTCAGTGACAAACGTACACAGCAACATCCCAAAACACCGGATAAATATGCTAAATATAGCCGTAGGTCTTGGGATAAATTAATCAAGATTTGGAGAAAAAATCTACATGAATATGACAAAGATTCTCTTAATAGTGATGATGAAGAGTCAGACAATGAGGAAAATTGATTTATATTGTTTCTAGTATTCAGTTTACTATAAGGTTAAAATCTTAGCATACAATTGTTAACTTTAATCTATCAATATATCTTGGGTATTAACTTAATATACCAGTTTTTATATATTTTACCAAGTTGTGTAAATTGCCAAATAATATTATATTCCATCTTTCTACTCGATATACTTATTATAATTCTTTGTAATGTCCAATTCAAAATCTTAAAAAAAACAGCTTACATTGAACCTTGTATACAATTATGATTTTATTTCCTTCTAATTGATTTATGTATATCAATATGGTGAATAATGTTTTTATAAAAAAAGTAGTCACAATTCTTAAACAAAAAATGTGTTACATAGTGTTATCATGATAATTTATAGCAGGTTTTCAAATGTCGTGCTTTTGTATTCAAATTCACTTTGCATATGAATAAATATACTATATATATATACTTACTCACTTATATATACTTACTTGCCCACACATTTTTGCTTACAGCAAAAATGTGTGGGCAAGTATATAACTCATAAAAAAGAACAAGGGAAGTAATAAGGGTTCATTAAATTATTTTGATATATTTTCAAGACTTTGTTTAATTTCTCTCATATTACATCCACAACTTCTTAGATTCTACCTTCATGGTTTTTGCATTTCTGTCAATACATGAATTGTTACATTATATAAAACTCTAAATTGGGCCTTAGCTTTATTCTTATAAAATTAGTAACTAATTCAGAAGTAGAGTTTAAATGAAATAAACAAGCATAAAATTTATGTATATGTACAGGTACAGCATGAGGTCTGTGAAAATGTAAATAATATAAGACATAGTTTAATACATTATGTAATATATATTATTCTTGATTACATACTGGTTTTAAAAAAGTTTCTTAATTATAAATCACTTAAGATATTGTACTCTAATTCATGGGCAATTCAATTCTATTTAAAATATCACGAGCTTGCTTCACAACTGCATTCGTTTTATTTTCTGTAGCTAAAGTTTGTAGTTTCTCCATATATTCTTCAATATTTCCTTCTGTTGCGCCTGGGGGTCCCCCTAATTAAGAAAAAGAAAATTATATCCGATGTTAGATAAAAGTACTATAATGGTACAAAATGTTACGACTGATGGTGAGCCATTGAAAATATGTACATAGGTACTCGTAGTGCAATAAGCCTTTTTAAAAACTTATTTTCAAATTACCTGGAATAGCAACCGCATGCAAGGCTTGCACCAGCGCAGCCACGAGGGCACGTCGGTGTGCCAGCAGCGCCGCGGTGCGCTCGGCCGCGGCGGCGGTCTCGGCGCGGAGTCGCGCAGTGGCGCCACTAACTTCTTCCGCGTGTCTTTGTAGAATTGCATTCTAAGAAGTTTTAACAATGTTATCAACTTGTGAATGTTAAATTAAGTTTCTTTAAAACCATTTTAGGCCATTTGTGTTTATCTACCAAAAGAATAAAAATTAATATTACCTGTTGCTCGTAATCCGAATTGGCTTTCCTCAGCTGCCTAAGTTCTGATTCTCGCAATTTATTATGCTGAAGAAATTGATCAGTGAATATAGGGATGTCAGTGTCCCCATTGTTAAGTTCCTCACCCTGTTAAAAATAATTTAAATAACATTAATTATACATACATGTATCTGTGTTTCATATTATATTTGTAAATATAATACTTTTTTGCTTTCTGCAAAAATCAGAATGAGAACTCACAGAAGCAGGTGTAATGCATGGTCTTGGCCGTGGAGGTGTTTGCTGACGAGGTGTTATAATGGGAGGGTTTATACCAATACCATTTACGGCTGTAGATGGATCAGCAGGATTTATTGCTTAAAATATAACAGAAAAAAAGGTTAATTGTATAAAATTGTAAAATTTTTAAGAAACATTGAAATAGAAACACATAATTTACCTGTACCGACAGCTGATTCCCCAGATGAATTAAGTTTTACTTTTTTGGAGGTTTCCTTTTGTTCCAATTGTTGCTTCCTAAATTCTTTATAGGCATCTGTCTTTTTATACTCGGCCCATTCTTTTATATACCTTAAATATAGAAAAGCTTAGGTCAGTAGTAGAGACTGTGTTGGTTTACAATTTACAAGAATTTGCATAGGGGTTTGCATCATAGGATGAAAGGACTATAAGAGAGAATAGGGCACAATACTGGGTCAAACTTTCACTCTATTTAGTCTGTCAGTTAGATTATACAAAAAAAAAAGAATACATACAGACCTATTAAGAACCTCCTTCTTTTTTTGAAGTCGGTTAAAAATACAAGACATATTTTTAATTAATCAAGATAAGAAATAATCTCAAAGATAAAGAGCATCAAATTTGAGTGGGTGCTTGCGACGTCACTTGTAAGTAAAAATTTTACCTATGTGGGACATCAGGCGCAATTTTAATCCGTTGTATCTATGCCAGTGTTTGTTTGACAACTAAATGAAAAATATGTGTTAAATATTTTTTTATAATCTAACTGATGGACTAAATATAATTTTTTAGTCCCCTCCCCTATTGCAAAGAAAAAGAAAGTACTAATTAATATTAGAAAGTTTCACAATCGCTATAAAGTCAGTAAACAAAACTTCCACAAATATACTAAATATTAAATACCTTTCCTTATCTTGGTCTGCAGCATCTAAGTACTGTTGCTTTTCTTCAGCTGGGAGCTTGCTCCATTCACTAGCCAATTGACGTGTAAGCTCAGCAAATCCTAAGTCAGGCTGTTCTGCACGTAGTTGGTCACGACGCTCATTCAAATACCTTACATATCCTATAAATAGATTAATAAAAAAGATTTGATAAACAAAGTACATGATAGGTTGTGGACTCAATCTACTTAGGGATTACAGGGATAAATAATTAAATAGTATAGAAGCCATTAGAAATAATAGCCTTTTACCTGCAGACCTATACTAAATACCCTACAGTCAGCAGAGCAAAAGGAACATATCAATGTAAAGACCAGATGAAGACAAGAAAATAAGGCCCAAAACCTCAAAATTAGGATACCTACCAATTATAGCAAATTATATAAATAAACTCTAATTCTAGTTGTAAAAAAAAAAGCAAGCAAGCATAAGCTAGAGTAATAAAATAAAATAGTGGTAACATTATTTCCAACACAAAAAATAGTAAACAATGTAATGCAAAAAGGCCACAATCACTGCATCAAATATTAAAGAATTATAAAATAATACATTCACGTACCAGTAAGCGGTTGGCGTGGGGCAGTTACATCCCGAGGAACTTTCGGTTTTCTTTTCTTGGGCTTTTTAGGAGAAAGCTTTTGACCATCTTTGTTGCCATTCACAGGAGCGACAACTACTTCACCGCCATTAGATCCATTGGGATTAGGAGGAGGTACCGACCCAACCTGCCCAACAGAGTCTTCTTTATTTGGCTTTGCCTCTTCACTGTTTGTGAGGGGTTCAAGCTGTTCCAAGGGCTGGGTTTCAGTTTCCATGTTGGGGTTTTATGACTTGATTTTAAAATCAAACACAATTTAAATGGCAAGGGCAAAAATTTTGTGTTATGTTTAATCAAGATAGTTTATTAAAAAGTACACTATTATTCCCTTCATTCCACAGCTCAGGCCTAATTTTATCTTATTCTTATTCTGGTCTGTGGTCTGTGCTCTGAGTAGGTAGGTACTGAACTACTGAAACTTATGTAGACGACATAATGTTCTATACGAACAATATGCTATCAAATGATTAATATCGATATTGTATTCATAAACCTCTTTCTATCTCTTTTTAACAAGTCTACAATACTGCACGTAAAAAGAGACAACAATATATTTGACTTAACTATTTTCGGTAACATCATCAAGTGACGTCATAGAAATACCTAAGTGAAGCCGGCTACCATTTTGGTTCCTCGCTTTAAGTTGTCAATGTCAGTGGAATTTGCAGTGTATTGTGCCAATATTTATAAAATTTGTGATTATAACATAATCTAACTTGTAACATTCAAAAACATCGTCATAAATAAATTATTCAGAGAATTATAGTATGTAAATAAGTAAAGTGGAATGACACTACACAAAGGCGCCATATTTGTTTCTCACTCAAAATTGGGCTTCACTGTTTCGTAGTTAAGTCATCTCCATTAGTTTCAGTACTCAGAGGGTCTGTGTGGGCCTAATCTTTTTTTGTATTTTGACAGTGTTTCAGTGCTCTACAAATTTGACATTTTACCATAGACAAGATATTATGGATTAATGAGAGATACGAGAGAGGAGTGTGCGCATTATTTAACATCAAAAGATGTTCAATAGGCTATTTGATTAGTTTCTGAAAACCATCACACATTATTTATTGATGTATAAGGAGGAAATAAAATTTATTTTTATTTATTTTAAGATATTTCGTATAAAAAAGGTGCTGTCAAAAAGCCTACTTCGACAATATGGCGTCGATTGACGTCACACGTTTGTACAAAACATTGGAAGAAGGTCGAATCATTCGCATTCTCTTGTTTATTTGAGTTAGTACCTGTAATTCACTAAAAAATGAGCTATAGATGCTGCGCAGTGCCAGATTGTACAAATACGACTATCTCCATAAGATTATCTCCCTACAAAGGAAAAAATCTAAGTAGGTACCTATTAGGAAAAATGTGCCATTGCAGTTAAATTTACATAACACCTTAAAGTTTATTTAAAGTACGGTATTATTGATTTTGGTAAGTAATAAATAATAAAGGTAATTAGATACTTACTTATCTGTTTTTATATTACTAAAATCAGGTGAGTAAAAGTCGGGATTATTTTTAACGAAAATTCCAACCTTATTGACATCAACTTTCGGCAAGTTTCCGCTATCCGATTTCACAAAATCATTCTCCATGATTTCACACACACAAGTGAATAGTACTAATCATACAAAGATAGACTTAAAAATCGTAAGAAAACAAGGAACTCGAGCGTAAAGCAATGGCAGAAGTGGTTGTTTACAGACGGGGGACGTCACAATACATTCAACCGTTTACGGTCACGTGGCTCCCACTCGAAATAAATTAACTTTTTTTTAATTGTTTTGTGAAAATATTCAATACTTTTTATATTTATTAATGCATATTGCTTTTAAAATTCGTAATTAACGCGGATGACAGTTAATAACTGATTACTTTTCATACAGTCAAATAGCCTATTGTTCAATTGGTCTCATATGTCGTCGGGTATCTTCGCCTCTGGGGCCGGTTTCGGGCCTCGAGCGGGGTGCTCGTTGCCCGGGCTGTTTCTCCCGAGCTCTTCCAGCCCGGGGTAGCGTGGGCCTCTCGGCGTGAGAGTCCTCCCCTTGCGCTATCCGGCGCACCCCCGGCGCGGTCGGACCCACCAGGTGGAACCCATTGGGGAAGCCCAGTGAGTCTGCCAGCGAGCGGGTGCGGCTTACAGGTGCGGCGCAAAGGGGAGGAAGTCGGTCAGTCTGTCGAGGGGGCATGGTATTTGTTAATAAATGTCTCGTCGGTCGTGTCGGTCATGGGCTGGGTAAGTATAAGATGTTACTTTTTTTTTTTTATCTCCAGCCTTCTTTTGTCCTTATGTCTATCTGTCCTAATTCCCGTCCGTCTGTCTGTCAGGGCCTGTGTCGCTGCGCATTGGGTCGTGGTGCGAGCTCAGCAAACAGGTCCTAGGGTTCCCGCTTACAACCCTGAAGCGGGGACGGGGACGGGGGTTAGGGGTAGGATCGGGGATGGGGTGGGAGGGATCGACTGGGTTGGCGGGGAGCAGCGCAGTCGAGGCGCATGGGTGAATTTGTGCGGTGAGCAAGGGCGGATCCAGGGGGAGGGTCATGGGGGTCATGACCCCCCCCTGGGCTGGGTCCAGGACCTAGATGGACCACTAATTAAAATTGTTTAACATAATGTTTTTTAACTGTCCCAAAGGTCCTTTCGTACAACCGTGTCAAAGGCCTTCACCATATCCACAAAACCGCAAAAAACCTTCTGGCTTTTGGCCAGATGCTTCTCCACGATGTTGCGAAGAGAGAAGACTTGATCCGTGCATCCTCTACCATTCCGGAAACCCCCCTGTGCCTCCCACAACATTCCATCGGATTTCACCCTCATTCTCCTTTCAATAATCTTACCATACACCTTTGCTGCTAAGCTGATCAAACTGATGGCTCTATAACTGGCACAGTCCATCCGTGACCCAGCACCCTTGTACAGAGGCACGACAACTGCCCGTCTCCAGACCATTGGGACCTTTCCGTTTCTCCAGCATAGATTGCACAAGAACCAGAAAGCGTCCTGGACGCTAGCGCCACCTAGCTTGATCATCTTCGCAGATACCTTGTCTATTCCCGCGGCCTTTCCACTTTTCAGACTTCGTATCGACCATTCAATCTTATTCATAGTGATGTCTTCATCAGACGCTGGCACTACAGAATCAGACATAGCCTCACTCTCAGTGCCAACATCCGAGACATACTCATACATTTCTCCAAAATATTTACTCCACCGTTCTAACACCTCATTCGAGTTTGCAAGTGTCACCAGCTTTAGATTTAATCTTTCCCTTTTTGGACGCCGACGAATACCCCCGAGACCTCTTAACCTCCCTCCAAAAGAGCTTGGAATTAGCCTCGAAAATATTCGTCAGCCTCTCTTCTTCATTCATAGCTACTCTTTCACGCTTCTCTTTCACTAAAGCTTTAGTTTCACTCTTGCAATAACGGTATATTTTTTTCTTTATCTTAATCATACTTTCATCCATTTGCAAAGAAGAGACATAGTCAAGCCAGGCCTTCTTCTTTCTTGCTACGGAGGCTTGTTTTACGTCTCTTTGCGCATCCACATGCTTCTTTTGCACTGTCCACCATACTCTCTTTCAAAATGTTCCAGCATTCGTCAACATCTAAGTCAGAAAGACTCGCATTCGTGTTTCGCATTTTTCATTGACAAAGCCTACATACACACTCCTTACACTTTCATCTTCCAGTTTTTCACTCCTTATCCTTTCAGTGCCCCGCATGGAGTACGCACTCGCCAGTGCCTCCACTTCTTGAAAAGCCCAGCAAACCGGCATACTACCAGGTAGTAGTCTGTTTCAAGAGTAGGGCCTCTGTAGGCTCTTGTATCCAATATACTATTGCGGAGGCGACTATCAACTAAAATCAAATCAATCACACTTTTTTGGTTATTCCGTCTCCAAGTATATGTGTGAATATCCTTATGACGGAAAATAGTGTTTGCCACAAGGAGGTTCCGTTCCAAACATACTTCTAAGATTTGCTTACTAGCATCATTCACTCTCTTGTCTCCATATGGGCCAAGGACTGCTTCATATTCAGATCGCTTGGTGCCAACTCAACCATTCAAATCTCCATACATAATTATCCTCTCATTTCCTTCAGTCAGGTCCAGAATTTCTCTAACAGACTCCCAGAACTCCTTTAGTTCTTGGGGACTGGCTGAGCTTACTGGCGCATAGCCTGCAACCAGAAAAACTCGCGTAATACCCAGTTTTATACGAACCCAGAGAAGTCTTGGGCCAACTAATCCACAGTCTTTCACACCAGAGGCTAAGCGAGAGGAAAGCACTACTCCAACCGCTGGCATGACAACTCTGCTCCACACCAGACCACAGAGCCATCATACCACCGGGAAGCTCATCTGCATCGCGGCCCTTGCGCTTAGTCTCTGTCAAGCACATAACATCCAGGCGTCTCTCATTCATTACGTCAATCATCTCATACATCTTATCTTTCACTCCACCTCTTAAACCTATTCCACGTGCCTATACGGCACTCGGTTCTCCTCGATCCGCTGTGTTCGGCGTGGCGTAAAGGGTGGCGGCCCCCTTCGCCGCACTCGCCACTTTTCCCACCGACGAGGGCTCGCCGGTGCGCGTCGCATCGGGGGAACGTCCTACCCCGTACTGCGGAACTAGTTCGGTCCAAGGTTGAAATCCGAGAAATCGGATTGGCAGGAGTCGTGACGAGCACGCCCTTGGAACATGACCCCCTAAATCTTTAAGTAGAATACTGCAATCGAAATCAATTGATTTAAAAAAAGCTGCAGACGCTATTAATGATACTATAAGTGTTCTACAAAATAAAAGAGAAAATGCGGACGTAGTTTACCGACAGCTTTGAAGAGGCTAAAGAAGTAGCTGAGCAGCTAGATGTAGAAATTAAATGTCCCAGAATAGTGTCAAGACAAATACATAGAGCCAATAACCAACGTGCTCAATCTGCTGAAGAGTATTTCCGCAGAGCCATTTACATCCCTCTTCTAGATTCAATAATAAGTGACCTACAGGACCGTGTGTCTCCTGAAGTACTAAATTTGTTTCAGCTAAGCATTTTCATGCCAAAAAGCGAATACAGTAATCAAGACATTGAAACTGTGAAACAACTAGCAACCGATTATACATTGTTACTAGATAATACTCCAGTTTCTGTCGTTGTAAATGAATATCGGCTGTGGATGGTGAAGTGGCAGCGCAGTCATGATATACCGCAGTCGATTTCTGACCTTATTTTAAATTGCGATATTGAGATGTATCCTAATATAAGACATTTATTAGGATTAATTATATAATTTTAATGTATAATGGCTACACTACCTGTTAGTGTAGCGACAGCGGAAAGATCTTTCTCTATGTTACGAAAAATCAAATCGTGGCTAAAGGCTTCCATGGTTGAAGAACGTCTAACCGGACTGGCACTTCTCCACGTCCATAAAAACGTACCCATTGAAGTAGATGAAGTGATAACGCGTTTCGGAAGAAGACGTAAAAGAAAAATTAATTTTGTCATTTTAATACATGTATTTTTAAGTACAGTAAGTACTTACATACATTAATAAAATACCTACTTTTTACTTGTATCTATGATTATAAAAATTTAATTGTAACTTCTTGTGCCTTGATCACGACTCTGTGACCCCCCCCCTGGCACCAAAGCTGGATCCGCCCTTGGCGGTGAGTAACTGTGTATCGAGTGTATGTGCTTCGTGTACATGTATGGGTAAGGGGTGTTAGTGTGCGGTGTGTTTGGGAGGGTGCAACCTGTGTGGTGAGTTGCGTGCCCACATTGCCCTCCTCATCTCCGGAGAGTATGAGTTCGCGGGGTAGTGCGCGTCCCAATGGGTCAGGCGGCCGAGCATGAAGCGGCGCGATATTGTTGAGGTGCTTGTGTGGCCCGTTATCCGCGCGGTCGTACATTCGACGCGCGGACAGTACCACAAAGTTCTCTATTGACTGCATCTTCAGGTCGCGGGCGATGACGTCTTGCGGACGTAGCGTTCCGCCCCAGTAATGATGCGGAGGGCGATGTTTTGCTGTGCCTGGAGTCGCTTTTTAGTCGCCTTATTAAATAGTCGATACCAGGCCGGCATGGCGTATGTAATTTGACTTCTAATGTAGGTTTTGTACTTAAATGGATAGTTCGGTTGGCACGGGTAATCTTGACGTTAAGACAGGCCGCAGCACCGCCTAGGCCGCCTTCGCCATATTGATGGAGACGTGCGTCGCCTGGGGCACCATGCGCAGCGACCTGTCTATTCGACACCCTAGATAGGTGACAGTCGTCCCCCACTCGATCTCCTGTCCCCGGAGACGGAGTGGAGGGCCGGGCGTTCTCCTGGTCGCGATAGATAGCGCGGTCGTCTTCCCCACGTTGACGGCCATACGCCACTTATCGAGCCAATCCAGGAGCGCATCCAGCACCGTCTGCAGCCTATTTAGCGCTAGGCCGAGCTTCCTCGAGGACGCGAAATACGCGCTATCGTCAGCGAAAGACGAAACGAGCGAGCAATACGCCCCGCTCTTCGCATTCCGACGGCCCTCTCGGTTACGGCCTGTCGTCTGCGTAGGCGGCGTACAGTAGGGGGCTGAGGCAGCTTCCCTGGGGCACCCCTGCCGGGATCGGTACGGGTAGGAATACGGCGTTCTCTACACTCACATAAAAAGAGCGACCGCTCAGGAAGGAGTGAATGAGATGGATGATGGCCGGGGGTGGAGGGGGATTTAAATGGATGAGCTTATACAGCAAGCCATGCAGGGTGCCAAACCCTGTCGAAGGCTTTCTCTATATCGAGAAAATCTCCGATAACCCGCGTCAGTTGGAGCGTTGTAGAATGGCCGCTGCGGAAGCCGAACTGATCGTCTCTAAGACGAATAAATAGTCTTAGCCGCCGCAGTAGTAGTCGCTCGAACAACTTAGCGAGATGGGATAATAGGGTGATCGGTCTATAGCTACCCGGGTGTCGTCGGTCCTTCCCTGGTTTGGGGAGAACAATAACGCTCCCGGTTCTCCATGCTTCCGGGAAGTACGACGTGCGCAGACCGTGCACCCCGGGGGCATATACCGGATCATGGCCGTCGTTACTTTGTCTGGACCGGAGGCCTTTCGCTTGGGTAACCGTGCGATGGCGGGGAGATATTTAAATCGCCCCGCAGCGGCGGTGTCGGGTTCGACAGGTATCCGTATGTCTCATATGTATGTACCTAGTACATTGGAAGGCTGACTTTTTTGGATGCGCGGCTTTGTTAAATCGTGTTACATACTCTATAAAATTGCTTTAATTATATTTATTTCATGAATTATCATAAATTCCGATAGTTATATATTATAATTAATGAAAATGTAAATAATAATTTAATCTATGAATCAGTATCCTGCGGCCCGCCAAGCGTAAAAATAATAATTGCAGCCATTTTTATTAATTTCGCGCTAACTAAGTAAACTGTGCACGCTAAATAAGTAGTAGATACTAGTTTTAAGCTGTAGGAAAATGTGGATGAAGAACTTTAGATTTGTAGCGTTCATGTTCGAAAGGCACGTCAACTAACGTTCTTGAAGTACAAATTAAAAAAAAAATTAGGTACTCGATGGGTCGATGTCTCATGAATAGGTACTTAAATACGTATTTAAGTACATAGAGTGTATTTTACAATTTTTTTAAACCTACGGAACAAACAAATAATAAGTGTAAGTGCCAAGTGGGCGTGGCATTGAAGCCAATCAACTCTGCGTGCTATCGCAGAATTGCTTATCAGTAGTGCCAGGTAAATGTTTATAAAAAATAAGCTGCATTAAGGCACAGTATGCACGTGTGTCGCAGCCGACTTTCAATTTTTAAACCCGGACTACAAATAAAGCCCCGATCGGACGCTCCCCGGATGCCCTCTAAATTAGGGCAAATCTGGGGAAATCCGGACGGATGGCAAACAAACATATACCTAACGGTAAATGCCGAGGCTTGATTTTATTTAAATAGACCAGTGATAATTTTCCCTTCATAAATGATTTATTTATAAAATGTTCTCTCACGAGATTATGATACAAAAAATCTAAACCTGGACTAGGTATGTGACTATATATTAAAATACGTGAAGCAAAAACTTTGTACCCCTTTCAATGAGAATTACGCGGACGGAAGAGTATGAGATTTGCCACAAATAAAGTATAAATAGAGAAGGAGTGCAGAAAGCTAATATTTAAAATATATAATGCATGAGATGAGAAATATGTACTTATAAATATGTACTTAAGTACTTAAAAAAATTATGGTCGAAAATCGACCAGTGGGCGATCAGTACGGGTAATCGTATTAAAATTACGAAGTTCATTTCCAATTATTTTTAATGTATTGTACTACTTGATGAAGTCCTTCTTTTCCAACATTTCCTCTAAGATATTCTATTTCGAATAAAACTGCATCATCCCTTTTGAATACTTTTAGAAATGCTTCCAATATTGGATCCTTATTTGTGGTTACATCATTGAGGGTTGATTCTGTATTTTCAGGTTTATTCTCTCCATTATTATTGTGAATAGTATTTGTGTTGCCAATTTCTGTGTCTAGTTTTGAAGTCTCACCTTCTTGTGAATAATTTAAATTTGGACATTCGGAATCCAATTTGATTCTTTTTTCTTCCTGTGCTTGCAATCTCTTTGTTAATCTTCTTTTCCGTCTCTGATTGGACCAAGTGTTACTTAAGGCACTTATGTGTAAAGACATGCTGTTCATTCTTTTATGAACAATTTTATTATCAATGGTAATTTGATTTAATATTGACTTAATTTTGTCCACACATGTATCAACATTGTAAGGACTATTAGGCAACTGACAAAGCTGATATGCTATTGGTGTATGTTTTTTCCGTAGTTTGTTTCTAGGTGGAACTGTAAATAAAATTTTATTCTATTTAATATGAATAATGTTTATCATATTTCACTTTAAACAATTTGTAAAAAAGTTTTATGGTTGTTTGCACAATTTTGGTAAATTTCTCATTTTTAACTGAATAAAACTGTATGTTGCTCATTATTTTATACCTCATTATACTTACGCAATTTGTAAATGTCATAATTTTGATAAGTCCAAGCCAATCCCCACCTAGTCACACGACCCTGACAAAACTCAGTGTGTGTATACTTTATATCATCTGTTGTTAGGTCTTGCAATAACTCCATTAAATTAAACTTGTGTCCAATCATTGTTGTAAATATTCTGTTGATATAAACAAACACAAAATTTTAAGTATAGGCAGACAATTAAAAAAAATATGTGTGAAGTGTGCTGAACTCTGTTAACAACTGCAATCTCTTATCAAATGTTTAGTATACTAGCAAAATACTGAACCGATATAATTAATCACAGATTGAATGTAAGAGAAATTTATACATGTAATAACAAAAAAAAGAATTGAGAATGGACATTACATGGATGCTTTTAAACATAATGTTTGTACATATAAATTATATGTACAAAGATGATGAGATCTAATGCAAATGCATAGCATACAATTTTAATTATAATAATCTTAGGCCAGTATGAGAAATTCAATTGTTCATAAAATAATGAACAGCATGTCTTTGTTCACAAATCAATTTATTAATTATAATACAAAATAATTTCTTACACGGTTACAAATACAAGCAAATAATAAAAATGTTTGCAATGGTTTTATATCCCAACTAAAGGGCGCATCATGAAAAAGAATGCTGGCTTATAGACGATTCACTTTCTTCCGGTGTTCTTTTTACATGACGCGACTGCGACGTGACGCGACGCGACGCGATATGACTGAACAGTTTGTTTAAAATTTGTGGATTTTGAGGAAAAACACTTTTTTAACTATGTGATAATTTAGTACATTTTGGGTGCAACTAATACAAATAAGTCAATTTTATTTACTTACATAACTCGATCTTTGTACATTTTACTTTCACTGATTAATTTTCTACAAAATTCTAACTCTCCACCTTCTGTTATTAACTCTTGAGGTGACCCTGTAAATCCATTTTTTGGTGGTTGCCTAAAATTAATAAAGAATAATGTATTAATAATATAAGTAGTAAGAAGTATTAATGAAGATAGATTTATGTAACAGTAAAATAATTTATCTTACCTGCTGGGATTGCGAGACTCGGACAATTCTTGGAAACTGCTATAAAATGGTGGATTGCACATGCAAAAGTCAAATCTTTGATCAGGCTCATCATCTAGTACATACTGAATCACGCTGAATGTTGAATTCTTGCTCACTGCAATGGGTTAGAATACCTTGTCAATTGAATAATAACTATAATAATAAAGTGTTAAATGTAATCGAAACAATCTTACATTTAATAAAAGTAGCCAAATTGTTTTTCTCCACATTTTGAATTGCTTTCTGTAGACTATCATTATCTACCTCTGTTCCTATCATATTCCATTTATTCTTGGTGGCTGCCAGCATGGGATAAATGGCACAAGCTCCAGTTCCTAAAAGATTAAGGCGTTAATATAAATAAAACAGTTTGTTTCCACACAATTTAAAAGATTTAATTCACTTACCTATGTCTATACCCCATATATTTTCTTCTCTGTTTATTGAACTAAGTAGATCTTCTAACCATAGAATATAGTTTAGCCTTAGCGGAAGCGTCGGTACTAACCTCTCTTCGGGTATTTCTATATCCAGGTTGAAGTCTGCTTTCAATAAACACTTTGTTAATATTCTTAAGCAATGCGGGTCTTTAAAGTTTATTGTTAGTTTCCCAGATAAATCCTGCAACGATTTTATAGATTTTAAAACACAATTTCTAAACATAAAACGTTTAACAAAATGTGTTACTTATTTTTATGTACCATTTTACAAATGCTGGAAAATTCAGGAAATTTGGCTGCCAGGTTCCCGAAATCTGGGGGCGTTTTATAAATGTTTCGAGAATGCATATAGCTATTTAATGCCATTTTTTCTTCGAAAAATATGTATCTCTTAGCGAAAAATTTGTAATATTATAAACAATGAGTAGTTTATAATTGATATTATTTTACAACGAGCACAACAATGAGTTTTACAAGAATAAACCTATTTAACCGCAACATGTCACTTCTCTTATTAAGTTGACGTACCATCCTATTTCCATTGGATTGTGCTTACCTTGACAAGACCATAAACTATGGAAACAAAATCAAACCTTTCATTGGCACAACACTAACAAAAAAAACTACCGCCATTTTTGCCGACCTATCCGTTTCCGGTTTTGATGAGGTGACACGACGCCATTTTCTTTTTGGCTTTGCCATTTGTTTAGTATTTGGTGAACTGGCGGATTGTGTATTTATTTGTATCTATTTATCCGTGTCCTTTAGAGTAGTAACTCCTGAGTGAATTTATCCAGAGATAATAAATTATCAACTAACAACATGGTTGATCGAATTGATATGGCTTTGGACGACATCATAAAAGCTAGCAAAAGAGGTAGAGGAGGTGGAGGAGCTGGAAGAAAATTTGATACAAATAGAAGACCAGGCCGAGGAGGAGGAGGAAGTGGCTTCCGTAATGGCCGAACAGGCGGCATCTTACGTGGCAGAAGTCGTGGAGGTGTTTCCAAGCCTACCAATTATACAAGGGTAAATGTAATAATTAAATGATAATACCATTACAAATGGCGGACAACGTGGTGAAATGACGCATCAGTCACACAAGTCAACCTATACTGGTGTTATGGATATAATAACTTGCAGCAATCTACTGTTCTGCTGAAGTTTTATTATTGTAGCATTTTTGAGTTCACTCTTTTGTCTATATTTGACTAATGGTTGGAATCTTCAATAACTTGTTCCTACTGTTCCGTACTTCGTACTACTCATTTATTTTGCGGTACTTGTATGCCTTTGGAGCCGACAACTTCATTTTGGTCTATGTTTGGGGCAAATGCATCTTCAAATTTGCATTTCTTGGACATGCCTTGAAGGCGGATTCGAAGAAGCCGTTTTGGAGTTGCTGTAAATTGGACTGCTTAAAGCATCCAACTTGGAATTGCGAGCCATAATATCAAGATATATGGTGTTTATATCTTTAACACCATCATGGCAAGTGGTCACAGACTGGTGTTGTGTATTACGAAACAATAAATATTATAGTGCTGTGTTAAGTGTGAATCAAAATGGACTGAGCTAGAATTTATTCTTTGTTGTTTATTTAAAAAAATATTGTTTTCTGAATAATTGTTATTGAATATTTGTACTAACGTGAAATATATATCCATTGTACAAGCTGTATATGCCGTGCATTTTGAGTGTTCTTATACTCAAAGAGGCAGTCGGTGGCCAGCCGGCAAGCTCTATCAAGGACGACTATTTCAGGGTGATGTTAACAGCACATGGAAACATGACATGTTCAATGACTTCGGCGATCGGAAAATACAAAATAGAGGAGGACCCATTTCTACAGGACCAACAAAGTTATTAGTTTCAAATTTGGATTTCGGAGTGTCAGACTCGGATATACAAGAGCTGTTTTCAGAATTTGGTATTTTGAAAAGTGCAGCCGTACATTATGACAGATCTGGAAGATCTTTAGGTAAGCATTAAATAACAACATCACACCCATCCTCGAGCAAGCCCCTTTAACTACATTCAGCTAAAAATTAACTAATGGGAAATCGTGAAAAAATAGTGGACAAAAGGCTAACTTGTTGCCTACACAATCACATACCCAAAACCCGATATACCATTAGTCGCCTATTACGACATCCTAGGCAAGAACCATAGTTGGCACATTCTTTTTTAAGTCCCAGACCAACATGGGACAATGGGCTGGGTTAAATGGAAAATTGTGAAAAAGCTGTGACAAGAAGTCCCAGACCAACAAATACTTAATTCAAATAAATAAATTATTCATTCACAGTTTATAATATAATAAATGCGCCTGCATTGATGGTGATGAAACTTAAGTATTGCTTACATGCAATTTTTTTCTTGTAATAAATAAATGAAAATATTTTATTTATAGTAAATAGTAAATTCTTCAGACTGACACACCAATTCCCTAGTCCCAAACTAAGCTTGTGCTACGGCTACTAGGTGTACAGGTAGAAATACTTAAATACGTTTATATACATCCATGACTCGAGTACAAATATCCATGTTCATCACACAAAATATTTCCCCCTAGCAGGATTCGAACCCGCGACCCTTGGTTTCGTGGTTAGGGTCTCTGGCCACTCGACCAACGGGCCAGTAATTTTTTTTTAATTAAACAATATTTTTTTCAAACAACTTTTATTTCAGGAACTGCTGATGTTGTGTTTGAGAGAAGAGCGGATGCCCTCAAAGCTATGAAACAATACAATGGAGTACCCTTAGATGGACGTGCTATGAATATACAATTAGCCACATCAGAAATCACCTCCTTCAGGAGTCAAGAAAGAGGGGGTCGCCTAGGCGGTGGTGGCGGAGGAGGAGGAGCTCCCCCCAGAAGAAATTCAAATAGGAGTAAGTGTCGCGCACGCCTGTGCGGATATAAATATCTCTTTATGGGCATTACCAGTTAATTGACTGGCCCGTTGGTCGAGTGGTCAGAGACCCTGGCCACGAAACTAAAGGGTCGCGGGTTCGAATCCCGCTAGGGGCAAATGTTTCGTGTGATGAACATGGACATTTGTACTCGAGTCATGGATGTTTATAAACATATTTAAGTATGTCTATCCGTTCACCTAGTTACCATAGCACAAGCATAAGCTTAGTTTGGGACTAGGGAATTGGTGTGTCAGTCTGAAGAATTTATTTTTTTAATTTTGCAGCCAGTAATTTCATAACCATTAATAAACACATGTATCTACATATATTATCACATCCATACTAATGTATGTAGTGAATACCTCCCAGTCCCAGCTTCACATGGGTGGACATTTGTTTATATACATTTAATTTTTGCCTGTGTTAATTTAATAGAGATAACAAAAAATATTGCTCACATATTTTTCCTTTTGTTCAGCAAACCAAAAATTACGAAGTTACAGCGCGTTAAAGGTGCGCAAGACCTGAATTTAATCTGTAGAATTTTAGGAAGAAGTGTTGTAAAAGCTCCAGATCTTTGAAGCGCTGTGTATTTGTTATTTTTCGAATATTTCATAAAGCATAAAATACGAATTCAATATTTTTTATAACTAGCTTCTGCCCACGGCTTTGCTCGCATATACATTGAAAAACATAGCCTATATGTTATTCGGGTGTATAAGGTGTTTTATTGTAAAGTTTCATTAAAATCCATTCGGTAGTTTTTGCGTGAAAGAGTAACAAAACATCCATACATACTTACAAACTTTCTCGTTTATAATATTAGTAGGACATTAGGATCTAACTTACGGACTATTGATATAGTTTGTGCTTATATTTTAAAAGAATAAAACATAATAACATCTACCCATTCTCAATGTACAGAATCCACTATAATAAACTTATGTATTTGTTAAAGGTAATGTACCTGGCAAGAACCAAGGAGGTGGAGGTGGAGGCGGAGGAGGGCGCGGGCGCGGCGGCGGTCGCGGGCGCGGGGCGGGAGGCGCAGGCCGCGGCCGGCGCCCGGTGCCGACGGCGGAACAACTAGATGCCGAGTTAGACGCCTATGTTAAGGAAATTAAATGAAGCTAGTTGCATGAGGTGCTGTGTTTTTGGACACTAATAATGATAATTAATTTAGTCTTTCGTAATTGTATTTGATTTTAATGAAATTAAACCAAGAACCCGGTTTTACCTAGTTTTGCTAAGTATGACTACATCAGTGTAAATTGTGTTTTAAGAACTGTTTCTCAAGGCGAAGATATGTTTTTTAATAAATAGTGATTTATAAGCAATTTGCATTTTTTTTGTTAAGTATGTGTGACCACAATCTGACGATTATGAATAAATAACTAAATATATAGACAACAAATCACATATGTAAATTTAGAGTGGTATTACTCTACTCCGGAGTAAGTAGCTATTGCACCATAGGGAAATTCGAATTAACAAAAGTACCACACACATCTAGACTTGAGATGGTGTGCATCTGGATCAAGGGCCTCATTTTTTTAATCTTTGAGAATCGAAACTAAGATTTATAAGAAAAAGAGTAAAAACAAACTAATGGGCCACAAATTTCTTAAACGTGAATTAAAACTGTTATGATTAGATAACTTGGGCCCTCAATCCAGGTGCATTATGGCATAGCCTCAACTTCAGAAAGTAATATCATGGGTTAATAAATCTATTTTTGCCTAATTACGATAGCCAATTTTTTTACCGTTTTGAAGCTATAGTAGATAAATAAATTAATGCCACAATTATTTCAAAGATAATGTCTAGTGAGGAAATAATTTTGACAAAAAAAAACGATTTCAAAAATGAACCTAATAAAAGTAAAAAATTAATTTACTTGGGCCAAAGTAATATGTACATATTTTAATACTTATAAATTTGAAGTCGGTGCCAAGGAAATGCTTAAATTGGTATAGGTACAATTATCACTCAACAGATACATTTTCGGTGATAATGTTAGCTTCAATTGTACCAAGTCATTTTTTAACTTGGCACCGACTTTAAAATTATAAGTATTAAAATACGTATTACTTTGGCCTAAGTACATTTATTTTTTACTTTTATTACGTTTGTTTTTGAAGTGGTTTTTTTGTTAACATTATTTTATTTTACGATTTTTAGTGATGGGTAGACCTAACCTGTATGAACTGAACATATTGAACTGTATGATGTAAGCCCAACAAAAGGGAACTGCTGTAAATCTTTGAGGAATTCCCTCGACGGTCTATAGTCTCCATCATCACACTTGTAATGGCACTTATATGGGTGCAAAGTTCTCATCAATATAAATAAATTAAGTCCAAACACTAAATAGTTACTGTGAATCGTTAAGGATTTCCCTTAACTGTTATTCGTCTTCATTATCAGACCCTTAATGACAGTCGCACGCCATCTAGGTGTAAAATCCTCATCAATACAAATTAATTAAACCCAAACACAAGGTAACTGCTGTAAATCATTGAGGAGTTTTCTCAACTGTCTGGTCTCCATCATCAGACTTGTAATGGCACTTAGGACCTATATAAATGCAAAGTTCCCATCAATATAAATTAATTAAGTCGAAACACTAAGTAGTTACTGTGAACCGTTAAGGTTACCTTAACTGTTCTTCGTCTCCATTATCAGACCCTTAATGACAGTCGCACGCCATCTAGGTGTAAAGTCCTCAATACAAATTAATCAAACCCAAACACAAGGTAACTGCTGTAAATCGTTAAGGAGTTCCCTCCACTGTCTTTGGCTCCATCATCAGATCGACTCCATACCTTCATTAAATTGTAGTGCTTTAAAATACTTAATGTAAAAGATTACAAACGCACTAGTCGCTCCTACAATTTTCGAAGGTTCCTATCGATTTCTCAGGGATGCTATCATCAGATTCTGGCTTTCTTATCATGGGACCACCCTTGGGATATCTCCTTTCCAACAAAAAAAGAATCATAGAAATCGGTTCATAAATGACAAAGTTATGTAGTACCTATATGAAAACACATAAAAAAAAATATATATTTTTTTTAGAAAGGAGATATCCCAAGGGTGGTCCCATGATAATTTGAAGTCGGCTGAAAAAAAAGGGATTGTGAGCCTAATTACGGCTAAAAAAGTATACTTGTAATGGTAAGTAGTAGTATTTTTAAGAACAAGGAATGTGTTAAGTAAGAATAAACATCTCAAACTTACTTTCGTCACAGATTTAATATAATTAACTTTCGTTTCGTACTCCTTTACCATTAATTAAGCCATATTTTCTACGTATCATGAAGATACAATTTGCTTTACTTATGAAAATATTTTGAACTTAAGTTATAATATTAACACCAAATGACCATGGTCCAGTGACTGAATAAAGCTTAATGGTATTTTCATTCACTAGCAACACTACTTCTTCGGGGATTTTTTTGATTATGGTTCGGCATCGGAATTTTTTTAGAATATATCTGTAAGTGATGTAGACATAGAAATAGGAAATCGATAAACATTATATCGATTGAAATTATTGTTGCTATATGAGTAAGGGCGGCAGGTGGAGGGTGTGCACCCCCCGGTTAGGAATGAAAATACGTACAAAAAATTACATATATTTTACCGGACTACGCTAGCGGGAGGGTACACCAATGGAAATAACATATGTATATAAAAAATATACTTTATGATATTTAAATACCTGTATAATTATAACTATATTTAAGCATGCTGTGACAACCTCATAATAAGGTGGCACTTAGCTTTAAGTTTATGTTTTTCTATCTGTGTTTGATTTTGTTGTTCAAATAATAATAATAGTTATAAAAATCATTATTTCAGACAACAAAGAGTCCATAGAATTCCAAGAGTTAAAAGAGAAAAAAGTACCTACATAAAAAAGATATTCTAGTCCAAATTATATCAAAACTCCCACCCAATACTTTAGGATGGGGCAGTTCATCTTGCCAGCAATGACCGATAGGACGTTATTGTACTGAACCCTGAGAGAGCTGTATGTCCTAAAGGTGTAGTTGGTCCACAAGCTGCTAGTGTAAAATACCTGACAAAAAGATTTAAACAGGATTATTTTAACTTGCTTAGTACATTTAGCAAACCTACGAGCCAACATATTACCCCTGACACACAACGATCTCCTTTCACTTTAAATATCTAGATCATCTTGTAGGTCACTCGTAACAATGTAAGTATTTAAATTTAGAAACCACATTCAATAGATTTCAATTAAGTGATACAGGGGGCACACAGCTACGTCTTACTTCTTTTACCTTTAGATTAAAAAATAACTATTTCGCTTGTCCTTGTCTTACATTTGAGCCCAATATGCTCAATCGCGTACGCTTCACACACGGCCAACATCTTGCTCAGCGCAATGATTGAGGCGCTCAACAGCACCGTGTGATCTGCGTATCCTTCTATATAGTAGCCGGCATGCATGTTTCTGAGCCTCTCAATCGTACCATTCACTTATAGGCTGAAAAGATTGGGCGATGTTAACCTCCCCTGTCTCACTCCACATCTCAGTCGGTACTCGTCAGACAGTAATTATTCCATTTGACACGATTGATTTGGTTACTGTACCAATTAGAAGAAGAAAGATAAATGATATCTCTGGGTACTGTTGTAATCTCTAACTTACACTACAGCTAGTCATAAGACACCAGTTAAAATACCTTACTTAAATCAATGAAGCATGCATACAAGGGGGTGCATCGATCTATATAGTACTTGACGGTATGCTTGAGATACAATATAGCCGACTCAGTAGATACTCCTTCTAAAGCCAAACTCTAGATCTACAGGTTTAAATTATGTTGAAGTTGTGTGAGTCAAGTACCTTAGCTGTTATCGCGGTGAGTGATATGGGTCGATAGTTTTCGATATCCGAGACGCCCCCAGTTTTATTCTTACGTATCGGTACCACAATCGTTTTCATCATGTCACAGGGTAAGTATGTATGTCTTATAAAGATACTAAAGCATTGAGAGCACGCTGGGTAAATGAACACCTGCTGTTTGTAAATGCTCAATGCTAAGGCTATCATGCCCAGGCGATTTACCCCTAGTCATATTACGAATGACGCTGCCGACCGCCTTGGCAGTAAACTTGTAGCAGAGTTGTTCGATCGCCTCGGCATGGGTCTCGCAAGTTGATTGCGGCGACCGTGGCATAGATTTTACTCTAAAATAGTTCATAAATTTATTAGCAATTTGTTTAGGATCATTTATCCCATTTACACTAGCAGAATACACAAGACACCACTATAGTTTACTTTTAAACTGTTTCCGAGCTTAAAAATAAAAATATTGATTAATAATAGTACGTGTAGACGAAGATGCACCACCCTGAAAATAATCCAGGCGGCGCAAATGTACGTAAGTGAGTAATTAAATTGTTTATTTTCGATAGCCTAGAACAAAGTTGCCTCTTCCATAGGTTCGCTTAGATTTTTTTAAACTTGGAGCAAGTGATGTTGATGTGGTTTTCACTCATACATAGGTCAAGGTCGGTTCTCTCTGCCTACCCCGCTAGGGAAGTGGCGTGAAGTTTAGTTAGTTACATATTCATAGAGTGATTCAAAAGGAAAGTTTATATGTATGATTTTATACTCTTTTCTGCTAACCCTTAGCCGTGGCAGGCCTATGGTAAAAATATTAAAGTACAAGCTTTTCCCCTCAGTACTTAGATAGGTACCAGCAGGAGCTCTGATAAAATAGCATTTGCCTTGTTCAAGGTTGAATAAAATATTGAATTCAATTGATGATGGTGATAAAATTTATTATTACAATTATGCTTAAATTTCTTATGCTCATTTTAAAAATTATCTCAATTAGCTATGCCCGTAGTTTCACATGCGTTTATGGTTAATTTTACGTAACCTTATAGCCTTCCTCAATAAATGGGCTGAAATATTTTATCAAATCGGACCTGTAGTAACTAAGTTTAGCGTATCCAAACAAACAAACTCTTCAGCTTTATAATATTATTAAATTAATTAATATTAATATTATATTTATGTGTTGATGCATTAATTTAAAGAACATTATATAAATATTCCTTACAATTTTTCTGTTGTTTCTGGGATTGTGTAAAAAAAATAACTGAAATTAAGAATCGAGATTTCTATTCGGTGTATTGAGTGAACTACATCACTATTATTATTATCGGCGGCACCTTTGTGCGGTTGGTTTGTCATAATCTAAGTCATTTTACAGCAATTCACATAATTTTCTATTAATTTACAGGAGTAATATAAACAATTGGAAGATATTGTTGTGGATCGTCTGTTTATGTGCAAATAAAAAATGAGTTTATCAGGTTAGTTAACACTTCTAAATTCAGTAGGTATTCCATATTAAGTAAATGTTTCGTATTTACATTATTGTGGTAATCAACGATACACATTACGATATTTAATTACAATCTGTCTTTGGCTCGGATTCCCCGTTTTAATGCGTACAATAAAAAGGTTATCCAGATTAAATTCATAATAAACAAAAAATTTCAAAAGGAATATATTTTGGCGATAAAATCATTTATTGTAAATTATTTTAAAAATAAACATTTCAGTTAAGCTGCGCTACATTAATATTACTACAAATTTGTTTAATTTGTGCTGAAACGCAAAAGAAAAAGATGTGTAATGAAAACTAAATTGTACATTAAAATAATACCTATTCCTTGCACCACGGACTAGTAAAAAAAGAAGGACTCTGCGCCACTAACTAGACGTTAAAGCTCCTCAGGTGCTCCACTTGACACGCAACTTAAGTCACACATTGACATAATAAGTGCTCCACATGACAGATATCCGATATCTGATATACATAAGTATTTCACTCACACATGCATAAACGTGGCTTCATGATAGAGTATGATAGCGTGGAGTCCTTCTTTTTTTACTAGTCCGTGCCTTGCACTAATCTTTTGATTTTAAACTCGGCCATTGTATTATATTTACATTATTTGTATTATCAAAACCAGATCCATCTGATGACTCAAGTAGTGATGAGTTTGAGAATGAACCTATTCCATCTAAGCGCAAACGGTTGAATACATACGGAGCTTCATCAACAACATCTCAAGGTTCAGGTCAGTTTCCAATCAAAGTTTGTTTAATTCATGGATTTAATAAATAAATTATGTACTTTACATAATAATTGTTTGAAAAAATTGTGTAAGGAAGAGGACTAATGGTGGGTTGTGGTCAGTTTCCCTACTCCTTTACAATTTTTCATGTAATCCAATGCAATTTTATTTTTGGTTATATGTGGCTCAAGGAGGCTTATTGCTCTTTAAATTTAAAGTTAGATAATATATTGTCATCAGTATCTAATTCCAATAAATCTCTTACAGGCATACAAGAATCTGATGATGAATCTCCTGACACTCCTAATGCAGAGTATTCTGGAGGTGGTCAGCAAACCAGCAAAGTTGGGCATAATAGGGTAAACAGGAGTAGCTTAAGTGAAAATTGCTCATCACCCAATGACCATGACGATGACTATCGTCCTGGATTTGATGACCATGACACAGACCATAGCGAGGGCCTTATGCGGCCGAGCTTTCAAGATACAAATGATAATACCTTCTATAATAAAAATGTATCCACTCCAAATGAAATGGATGGAGCTTTTAGTATGGACTATTCAGAAAAATCTAAACGCATGATGAGCAGTATGGGTTATAAACCAGGAAAAGGTTTGGGTAAATTTGAACACGGTCGTATTGAACCAGTTGAAGCGTCGACTCAGAAAGGCCGTAGAGGTTTGGGTTTACAACCTTCTGTTATTGGTAAGGGCCCTAAGAATTTTACATGGTCTAAAGACGATTTAAAACCAGAAGCCAAAGAAGAACCTGTAAGTAATTAATATTTTTAGGCAACATGTTTTTGTCTTTAAAGTGCTTATATAAGCGTTTTAGGGGTAAAGTCATACTTCATCTTTTATATCTAATGTTTGAATTACAAAACAACTACATCATATTTCTACATCACTTTGGTAATGAATCTGATTTTTGGTTTTATAACAATATAATCATTGTTCTTGGTGTATTTTATTTAGATATTTTGGACTAAGTGACACTTTATAATAGTAAATTTTTAACTGATATTTTCAGGTGTGGCTAGAGTCTACTTCAGATGAACCTCTATTAGGTGACCTGCTAGATGATTGGCTTCAAAGAGGGCCTAAAAAATTAACCATAAATGATGAAACACTATTTGTGGATAAACAAATATTGGAAGGAGTTTTGGAATCCAAGGTATGTCTTTGGGGTGAAATTGGTTTAATGTTCATGTAAATTAGTGTAAAATAAAGCATTTAATTTCTTAAGAGCATTAAGCTACAATACTAGCCAAAAAGAGAAATGGCGACAGATGGAGGAGGCCTTTGTCAATTAGGGACACACAGACAGGAGTTGATGCATAATATAAATATACATATATACTCTTAATACTGTCTGAATAAAGGCTATTATTACTATTATTATTACTAGCCAAAATGACTATTACATATTGAGATAACTAAAAACTTGTTTTAACAAAACTAATTAAGATTTCGCTACCAACTCGAACTTAAATAAAATAGGTTTTTGAGTTCTTGAGGCGTTGAGATCTTTTCCTGTCTTAACGAAAACAAATGTGTCCTAAGAATTCTTGCTTCAAGACTTCTGGAACAGAAACCCTAGTATAAACAAACTTATCAATTAATGGTGTTATCTACCTTAAAACTAAAACTAAACTACTTATGTAATATGTGCATATATACACACCTTGTACATCTACATTATAAACTTTGTTTCAGACTATTTTTGACACCCTGTATGACGAAGATTTAAGGCATGCTCGGACCCGCAGCAATCCTTATGAAACTATTGGATCAGTGATGTTCCTTAACAGAGCAGCTGTTAAAATGGCCAATATAGACGCTGTTTTTGATTTTATGTTTACTAGACCAAGAATGAAGGATGGCCAAAGCGCAATAGATAAGAAAGAAATATTGTATTTTGCTGATGTGTGCGCCGGCCCCGGAGGATTCTCTGAATATGTTTTATATAAAAGGGGTTGGAAGGCTAAAGGTGAGTTATAATTTATAAACCTTATTAATTTTAACAAATGAAATGAAATAATTATATATATAGGCTTCAAAAAAAGCACTTATAAATCGTCAGAACAAATAAATATAAACTGGTTCAAAAAGCAGATTCTACGGAGAAGAAATCGGCAAGAAACTCAATAGTTACTCTTTTGAAATGCCAAGGTTTTAGTTATTATGTAGTTAAATTTTTTTAGTTAATTTAAATCTATCAGAGCAAACGAACAGCCTCTTCTGAGTCTAGCCATATATCCTTATCATTGAAATAATCTTCTAGCTTATAGTAGTAGCCCTTTTTAATGAAACAAGTTTTAATATATAATTTAATCTTATGCTCAGGTAGATGAATGAGACTTTGGCAGCTTTAACAATAATCTGCTTGCAATGTGATTATTTTCAGTAAAAAATATTAAACATTTATCTCTTATTTTATTCCTCATTAGAAGTGACTTGTTTATAGAGATTTTAATCACGTATATTTGCGCATTATAGTTATAATGATATGTTTAGTTTAGAGATGTGTAATAAACAAAGATTTTTTTATTTATTTTTAAAGTTACAAGCTTTTAGTATTGCCTTTACGTTGTCCTTTGGCGAGTATGGTTTTGCATTTATTGGCCTTTTACGCTAATTTTTTTTTTTTTTTTTTTATACTCTTACTACTGCAATCTGTCTCCCTTATGGGACATTCAGCAATATGTTGGTTGGTGCTCATGCTGGCGTGCTCAGTATGTGACCTGTGTCACATCCTCATAGTTTAGACAGTAGGCATGTTTACTGTGGCTGGACCAAATCTTGAGGTATTTTGCGTTTTAAACGTCGTGTTTGGTTATGGTTCTCCATTAGTAACTGAGCTAGAGTGTTTGGATGATGTTCGATTCGTTCTTTGTAGGACCTAGTATAGCGTGCAATTTCCTGCCTGACAGTGGAGATCCGTAGGTCTCGATGCAACAGTTCGTTCGGCACGAACGGGGGAGCATTGGTTATCATGCGCAGAGCTTTGTTCTGGAATCTTTGTATGATCTCTATGTTTGAGTGGGAAGCTGTACCCCATAACTGGATTCCATACGTCCAGATGGGCTTCAGTATAGCCTTGTACAAAAGTATTTTGTTTTCGAGAGAGAGTTGAGATTTTTGACCAATAAGCCAGTAGAGTTTTCTTGTCTGAATACCAAGTTGCTTTCTCTTAGTGAAAATATGTTTTTGCCAGGTAAGCATTTTATCCAAGTGTAAGCCAAGATATCTCACGTGATCTGCTTGTGGAACTTGTATGTTGTTCATTGTGAATGGAGGACAAGATCCTTTCCTCAAAGTAAATGTAACATTGACTGATTTTGTCTCGTTTGCCTTTATCCGCCACTTTTTGAGCCAATTGAATATGTCGTTTAGACCTGTTTGTAGTATTTTTGAGGCCATTTTTGGGTCATTGTGTGCAGCTAGTATAGCAGTGTCATCGGCAAAGGTACCTGTAGTTAAGAATTTAGAAGTAGGTAAGTCTGCAGTGAAAATTAGGTAGAGTATGGGGCCCAGCACACTACCCTGGGGAGCTCCTGCTTTAATAGCACATAGGTCAGACAACGCTTCTCTGCTCTGTACGATGAAATGTCGTTGCAGCAGAAATGATTTCAGCACTCCGTACAAGTGATCTGGTAGAGCGTTTTTTATTTTGTAAAGTAATCCTTTATGCCACACTCGGTCAAAGGCTTGGGATATGTCTAAGAATGCACTGGCGCAGTAGGTTTTGGCCTCCAATGATTCCATGATCTTGCTGGTTATTCTGTGTACCTGTTCGATAGTAGCATGTTTACTACGGAACCCAAACTGGTGGTCAGGGATAATTTTTTTTTTTGAGTATGGTTAGCATTCGTTGCAGCAACAAACATTCGTAAATCTTGGATGGAATGGGTAGCAAGCTTATAGGTCGGTATGATTTTGCTTCTTCGGGTTGCTTGTCTGGTTTTAGGAGAATCACAATTTGTGCGACCTTCCATTCCATCGGAAAGAACTGGAGTCTTGTCATGGCATTAAATAGTGACGTAAGGAATGTTATTCCGGATTCTGGCAGTTCTTGCAGTATGCTATTCGTTATAAGGTCGTATCCTGGCGCCTTTTTTGGGTCTGATTTCTTAATAACTCAGGCGACTTCTGCCTTTGTGAATTTAAACGGCAAATCCTTTGCATTTTTAGGGGTTTTTAAGGAGTCAATAATTTCTGCTACGTTTATGGGCGAGCCTTCGCATGGGTGGGGAGTGAAAACGTTTGAGAGATGATTTCAGCTTTCTCTTGATCTGTACGTGCCCAGGTGCCGTCATTTTTTCTTAGGGGAGAGGAAATACTGACTGGGCGGTTAAATTTTTTGGTGGCTTTCCATAGCGAGTAGTCAGACTGTAGCATCCAAGCCAATGAGATAGCTGTGAAACCCGTCGTTTTGATCTTGGTCTAGCATATGCTTGTGCTGTCTACTAACACAGTTAAATTGTTTTTTCACAATAGGGTTTCTGGTCTGCTGCCAGTGCTTGCGTATTCTCCTTTTTGAGGTTATTTTGTCTAGTATGTGTTTCGCTACAAAGTTGTCTGTGCCTTTATGTGATAAGGGTGAAGACCAGGCTGCATCTTGCACACTGCTATTGAAGTATAAGACTGCGTTTGTTACTTCGTCGTTTGACTTCAGGCTAACTGGTTCCTGGAACGCTTTATCTACAAGTTCTCAAAATAGAGCCCAGTTTGTCCTTTTATTGTGTAATACGCATTTTTTGGGGCGTTCTTGAGTAGTAGTATGAAGGTCAACTATGATTGGAGAGTGATCTGAAGATAGATCCAGACAGCTCCGGCACAAAATATTGTTCGTTGCGATTCCTTTGATGACACAAAAATCAATGACGTCTGGATTTTTTTTGGCATCAGTTGGCCAATAGGTCGGTTCACCAGTCGATACTACTGGCTCATGTTTCTTGGTTGGATGCATTTAAGGAGTTCACGCCCTCTAGGTAGAATCAGCCTGGAGCCCCAGAACGTGTGCTTGGCATTATAGTCACCTCCCGCGATAAATCTGCCTCCAAGAGATTGGAAATAGTCACTAAACTCCGCTTCCTTTATGCCTCGGGGGGCAGTAGAGAGCCGATATTGTGATGTCACTGGTCCAGTCGCTTATTACAATATTTGTAGCTTGGATATAATTCCTGCAATAGTTATGTACTGCATGGTGCTTAATATTTGATCTGATGAGGACAGCTGAACCGCCATGCGCTTTGTTATCTGGGTGGTTAGTGTGATAAATGTTGTAGCCTGGTATCTTGAAGTAGCTTTTCGATGTGAAGTGGGTTTCTGAAATTAGCAGTACGTCTGTATGGTGGATTTTAACAAATGTTTTTAACTCTTCCGAGTGGTTGGACAAGCCATTAGCATTCCATACACATAATTTTAGTGCTGTGAATGTGATGACATTTTAGAGATCAATCCGGTTAACGTTTTGTCATAGTTAGCATTTGGTTCATCAGTGCTACCAATGTTTCCATAATGAGTTTAAGTTCATTATTAGTCTTTTGTCTGTCATTTTCAGTGTTGGCTGTTTGTGTTACAGGTTGTTTGAGGGATTCTTTTGTGACGGACGCGTACGATCATCCGCTATTAGTTGTTTTGTTTGTGGATTCTTGGTCATTTCCTCTTTGTTCATAATTTCTCTTCTATTTAGTGTTTTGAGGAGGGCAGCGAACCTTCAGCAGCTCCTTGTAGACTGTACTGCCTTTGTAGTTTGCTGGGTGGTTACCATCACACAGTACATTTGACCTGGTTTGATCTTTATTTCCGAGGGCAGGCTGAAGTGTGATGCGGACCTGCACATTTGACGCATCTGGGCTTTCTGTTACAGAATTTTTGCGTGTGGTTATAATCTTGGCAGTTGGTGCATTGTGGGATTACTCGGTTTGGTCTAGATGCTTCAAACCTTAAGCGGCAGTTTAGTAAGGATTTTACATTGTAAATGGCCTTATTATTTTCCCGAGGTTCAAGCTCTATGTTCCATTTAGGTAGCGCCTGCTTGGTTCTTGTATTATGAATGTTCCAGACATTTGTCACTTTATGGTCAAGTTCCTCAATAGTTATTTTTATTGCCTCTTTGTCAATTGACGGGTGCAGATTTTTTAGCACCACTCTGTAGCTTGCGCTTATTTAGGATAATACTAACGGACTAAACGTCCTTGTGACCTTCTGACAAGTTTAGCGCACGCGCTGCACAGTTTTTAGTAGCCGTAACTTTATTTCAACGTTTGCAAAAAAAAATTTGGTCAAAATATAACATGGTATAAAAAAACATTACAATCGATTCTGTACAATCAGTTTCAGGTTTCGTAGGTAATAAAAATAAGGTTTTGTACTATATAACATAATTTTAATTATGTTTAATTACAGGGTTTGGATTTACATTAAAAGGGCCCTGCGATTTTAAGTTACATGATTTTTATGCTGGGACACCAGAAACGTTTGACGCCTATTATGGTGTGAAAGGAGATGGGAACATTTTTGATCCTGAAAACTTGAAATCTTTAAAAGATTATGTATTAAAACAAACAAATGATAAAGGTGTTCATTTTCTAATGGCTGATGGTGTAAGTATATATCTATATACAAGCAGATTGTGCAAAGAGGCTTACTTTAAATAAGTGAAAAAATAATAGATATTTGATATAATATATATAATTTTTAAAAAGTCATTGTTAAAAAATTAAACAATTCTTAGAACTTTTACAATGTACACTGGAGTGTGAAGCATAACAGCCTCTTAATTTTTGTTTGTAGGGTTTCTCTGTAGAAGGACAAGAAAATATTCAAGAGATACTTTCAAAACAACTATATTTGTGCCAGTGTCTAGCTGCATTGATGCTTGTCAGAACAGGGGGTCATTTTGTTGTCAAGTTATTTGATATATTTACTATGTTCAGCGTTGGCTTGATTTATATAATGCACAGATGCTTCGACCAAGGTAATGGACATTTCAATTAATATATATTTTTTTTACATTGTTATAAGTAATCACATGGTAATTAATATTTTGTAAATGTGTTTTCAGTGTGTATTCATAAGCCTGTAACGTCAAGACCTGCAAATTCAGAGAGATATCTAATATGTAAATGGAAACGGCTTGGAACAGAATCCGCTGAAACACATCTATTCAATGTCAACTCTATTCTTTTCGACGGTGTCGATAATGACGATGACATCACGGAACTTGTCCCCTTAAGCGTTATGCAAGAAGATGAAAAATTTTTCAATTATGTTTATAATAGCAATTGTGTGTACGTATTTATTTGTTTTTTACTGATTGATTACCTAATAATAATTATCAAGTAGTCTTTAATTAATAAAATCTGGTATTATTACCATAATTAGTAAAAACAAACATGTGTTTTTGAAATGTCTTTAATTTTCAGACTAGGTAAAGAACAAATTAAGAATTTGCTCAAAATAGCAGAATACAGCAAGGATAAAAATTTAAAAGAACCTAGTCAATCTACAATGAGGGAGCAATGTTTAAAATTGTGGCAAGTGAGTTTAAAGTTTACATAATATTAACCTCTATTATATAACTAATTTTGACGCAATGCTTGTTTAAAGAAAATATTAACTTTGATCATGTTTTCAGTTGCCCGACAAAGTAAGAACACAGCCTGAAAGATATGGTGCTGATGATACCCTTAAAAGTATATTGTCCTCGTTAGTAATTAAACCACCTCACTGTAGCAGCCCTCATACCTTCAAAACCTCAGTACTCAATGTGCGCCCAAATTACATAACGAAGCCTACGGATCTAGAAGTACATTTTAAAAATGTGTATGACTGGCATTTCATGTTCTTAAGCAGCGGTAAAGAGAACAGCCCGGATTTAAAAATATTTATAGGTATATGAAAAATATTTTATGTTCACTTGTAGTATGAGTGTATTGTATTTAAATAATTAGCATTTGTGAAGCATGTATTACAGCCATAATATCTAACTAATGTTACTATATAGGACATTTATGACCATAATTGAAAATTAGATAAATGTCTCTAAAGGCTATCAATTTTTTTTTTAGATAAACTATGGACTAGTAAAAAAAGAAAGATTCCGCGCTGTGCGCATACTACAGCATGAAGCTACATTTATGCATGTGTGAGTGAGTTTCCTAAGGATACCAGATAATGGAAATCTGTAATTTGGAGCGCTTATGTCAATGTTTGACTAAGTTGCGTGTCAAGTTGAAGCTCCGCAGGTACCTCAACGTCAAGTTAGTGACGCGGAGTCCTTCTTTTTTACTAGTCCGTGAGATAAACTATATTATTATTTTTATATATAAGGATTTTTTTTATGATATCTCGTAAAACATAATCCATAACAATAACCTACGCATTTCAGGTTGTGGAGGTAAACATGTGTACCAATTAGAAGGTAGTTCGTGGAGAAATGTTGTCGACTTACAGTTGACGCTGCCTGCGAAAACTTTAATTTATGCAGAAGTAAGGTTTCATGTGTTCATAGACTACGTTCAATACTTTAACTAGGCATTATACTAATAAAAAAAAATCTACAGATATTAAAGGAGTACCGAGGCGAAGGTAACACTCAGATGCACACCAAAGCGTTGCACATAATTGACGCAATGATGTTAGGCGGTGTCGACGTCTCGCATTTACCATTGACCGAAAGGTTTGTTTTATCATTATCTAGTAGCATTTTAAAACATACGAATGATATCTGGTATTTACAGATAAATTAAATTAAAATACCTTGTCTGTTTGTAATGTCAAATAAAGGCAAAGGCAATGCATGAAGGTCTATCTGTTCCGTCGATCGGGCTAATCTCAGAAACAGCTGAACCGAATTTGTCGAAGACGTGGGTACAATCCCCGCAGATTGCTAATGCGCTGGAACCTTGTCTAATTAACACCCACGTGACGTCACCCGCAATACTAGCCGGTCAGTTTTGCGGACGATTCTTATTGTTCGATACGTCACGATTACGTCACCAATATGGCGGCCAGGCGCATTAGCAATCTGCGGGGATTATAGCAGCTTTTTTATCAATTTCTAACGCAATATTAAATATAAAAATAAATATTTTTTATTTTATTTGTTGTTATAAATATTGATTTGCGCTTTTTGCAGTCATTCTCTATATTTAAACTATAAATGTGCGAAATTTCATACTTCTCCGTCCGCGCATTTTTCGTAAAAATGGGTCCAAAGTTTTTTAATATATAGATAATAATTTTTATCTGCAGGATAAATCAATGCGGTTTATTCTGCACTGCTCTCAACAAACCGGCTGGAGCTCAAGCTCTCCCTATAAGATGCAAAAGGCTATTTAATTTGGAAACATTCTCGCAAGCCATGGATAGATTGGAATATCGTGCAATGAAGAGAATCAAAAGGGCTCTTACAATAAACACACCAAACAGAGTTGATGGAAATGATATGTTTTATGAAGTAGGCTCTGTGATGTTTATGAAGGAGATAAAAGGTATGATGTACTCGTACTGTAAGAAATAAAAGAAAATATATTTATTTAGCACATAAAATAAAAATAAGTTAAATACGTCTTGTTATTTATTTAGAATAAACTACGTAATTGTGATGTTTCTTATTCATTGTTTATTAGAGATTCTCTGATTTTTGTACCGGTTATAGCTGGCTGTTTGTTTTCGTACTTATAATTATGCTATTACATGTTGATGATGGATTTAAAAATAACATATTAACTGTTCCTTGTTTACCATGTCGTTCAACTACCTATAGTGTATGGAGCTTTAAAGAATAAGCGTACCTACTTCTCTAGGGTCGAGCCTAACCCTTCGGGTATAACAGATGCGACAAGTACACTAGTGTTTCTGTATGTTTTTGTTCTAGAACCATGGATATCGATGATTTCTAAGAAGACCGGCTACAAGTATTACTACAACACAAAGAGCAACAAGAGCGAGTACAAGATCCTGGACGACGCGCGCGTGGACACGGCGAGCGCGTACAGCGGGCGCGTGCAGTGGGTGTGGGGCGCGGCCGGCGCCGGCCCGCCCGCCGCGCTGCCTCGCGCCGCGCTCGAAGACTTCATCTCCTACAACGTTAAGAGATAATCCGCGCCTTACCTACTTCACTTGCAATACACTTTTGTTTAGCTAAGGGAGCGCGCAGACTTGCGCGACGGACTTTTTGTCTGCGGGTTTATTTTCACTTCATATCATGCTTACAAGCGACTTAGTAAGTGATGTTCGTAAGTAAAGATCCTAAGAAGTAATAAGATCGCTCACCGCGTACTTGTATTCTCAGCGGACTTATTTCTATGTTTAGGCGACTTTTGTTTGCAGCAGACAAAACGTCTGCCGTCTGTACGCTCCCTAAGAAACACGTGTTTACATGTTTAACGATATCAAGGGCCTATGTGAGAATATTGTTTTAATAAAACTTGAAAACTATGTTTATAGTTAGATTTTTTTTCATGAATTTAAAGTGCATCGTCCTGTTTTATTTTAAACTTATGTGAAGTCTTTAGGTTATGAACCTATTTAATTATCGGTTTTCTTTGTCGTGATTTTGAATATCTGTATGTACCTCTCAGATTACAGAACGGCAGAAAGAAAGATAGACCCGTCACTGGCACGAGAGTGCGGCCGACAAAGCAAATACAAAATCGAAAGCAAATACAAACTCTAGACAGTTCGAAACAAAGCGTTGCGTTGACAGTACGTCACGTCTGTGTTTTAAATTAATTCTTAAAAATGCCGTCTTGTGTGTTTAAACATTGTAAAAATTGTTCCAAAAATTAAAACCAGAAAACGGAGTACTGTTGCATAGTTAGGTAATAATTATCTAAATATTTTGATATTATATTTCCGTGTTATTTGTTTCTCATTACTTGGAACACAAAACTTCAATGAAATTTGGGTAGTGTTGCTAGGTTACATTGAAATATTTTCCTTGAAGTAAAGGTAATCTGAAAATACTCGTAATCTACGCTATTATTATAAAGATGAAAGATTATTTGTATGTATGTAACGAATAAACTACTAGGTATATATTTTATCCCCTTTTCCCACGAACGGGAACTACACGAGTGAAACCGCGGGGTGCTGCTAGTATGAGTCTCATGTATAGATGCCAAAAGGCAATATTTCAAGAAATTGGTGCAAAATAAAGGCTGCTAAGATTGCATGTTTTGTATGTCGATTATAATTATAAATTTTTACATGTAAAAAAATAAACTTGTTTATTTTAATGTAAGATAAAAATAATTAAATACATGTTAAAATACCAACCAATATTATATTACTCGAGCATCGAAACAGTGGGACTTTTTTTCATTACCCTGGCAAACTTACACGCACACTAGGATACAATGTTCCTACAGTGTGTCACGCACTCGTAGCTTAATTCTTGCCTCACATCTTTGTTCCGAGCGGTCCATCTGCCTTTTATTCTGTAATCTGAGATGTACCAATTAACATAAATACCTACATTAAATTATTAAATGCGTTATGTAATAACGATGTGTCGGCATTTCTATCGGACCTTAAACACGTTTAACGGCCGATAATTATACTATATCGGTTTTTTTTCAAAAACATTAGTGAAAAATATTGCAACATCGCTATTCTATTTGTTAGCAATCATAGATATATTTTTTTAAATATTAACGCAGTGAGAGTTTTTGTGGTTTATGTGCTTTTTTTTACATTATCAAGGAAGGTTTGTTAATATTTTCTAAGAATTTAATGGAAAAAACAACTTTGATAGTAATTTATTATTTAGCCTGTAATTAATGATATTGTTATAAATATTTTATTATGCTATCAAGGTGGTATTTTGATGTAAGTATATGAACTTTTCAAGACCAACAATAATACCTTACCTTAATAAATAAATTTGACAAATTGCAACTTTCTAAATGGAGACTCCTCCAGTCATTTGAGTTTTTTATTTATACTTAATACATACAAGAAAACTTATTAAATAATTTTTCTCCTCAAGTTATGATTTTGGGAGGAAATGTGTTATTCGTTAAGAGTTTTATTAATTTTGTTGTATGTGTAACACTTATTTGAAATAAAATATGTATTTTCATTAATATATGTTTTTTTTTTCTATATGTACCTATGCAATAATTATACACCGATACTAATAATAACATAACCGTCATTCTTATAGAGTTAAAGCAGTACCTATGCAACACCCATAATCTACAATCCACGCAGTCATACAGAACAGATAGCCAAATACAGAGACCTTTCCATCGAAATAAAAACAATGGCAGATTCCCACAGTGAAAATAGCCCCATAGTCGTGTCCACAACTGGAGTCATATCCAGGTTACTTACAAGACTAAGACACTAGACATACATCCATTTACATACACACTTATTTAAAAATAAGTTGTTTTAGATACCTGCAGAATAGTTTGAACATATTAATTGTCCTACTCTGCCCCACCAAGCTGCCCCACTGGTGGAGCAAAGAGGAACGCCTTAAAATTTGCAGTGGAATCTGTCCCACTAAATTGATTTAGTGGGGCAGTCTCCTTTACTTTATAATTAAGTATATTCTGCCTATAGTGTTGTAAAAGAACTGAGTCTTTTAGTCCTCATTTTGCAGCTATGAGTTCTTTTTGCAGACTCACGACTAATTAGTCTTGTAAGTCCTGTCCTGTCCTGAGTCTTGAGTTCTTTTGAGTCTTTTCATTTCTTTTAGTCCTAAAATTTCTTGAGTCGTTAGATTTATTCTAAGTCCTTTCGGGTTTTTTCAGTCCTTTGAGCTCTTTGAGTCCTTTGAGTTCTTTCAAGTCTTCATGAAGCGAGTCATTCATGAAGCGCTTTGAGTTCTTTGAGTCGTGAACTTTAAAGTTGAAGACTTCACCCCAGGATTTTTAAATTGTAACATTCGATTAACGAAGATTCTTGCGTTACTATTTGATTTGTTGGTTTTATTGGTAAACTAAAATGTCGTTATTTTCATGTTTTCATAATAAATCTAAAAGTACTATTGTCCGAATGTGCTAACATTCGTAATTCGTCGTTCTTTTTAATGTGTTTACTGCTTACGTATGTGAGACAGCGCCCTACCTAGATTTAATCGTCCTGTCATGCACTCACACATTTTCATACTATAAAATTTAATTAAAAATCTGATTTCGAATACCGCGCGGTACAAGATCTAAGTAAACGGTGATTATCGTCTACATTACCTTGTACATTAACTTGTACGAGTACGTTTGAGAATCCAGTTCAGAGCTCTTTGAAAGAAATGACTCAGTCGCAAGCTCTTTTCGTAAGACTGAGCTCCTTTTTAAAAGGACTCAGTCGCGAGTTCTTTTTAGGAAAGCTATGTTTTTAATTAAAGGACTTAGTCTTGAGTTCTTTTTAAAAGAGTGAGCTCTTTTAAAAGAGTTCTCTAGTTCTCTTTGGCAAGACTGGAGTATATTTTAAGAATACTAAAAACTCCGAGAGACTTGAGCTTTAATTTATTAATTTTTGACTTGAGTCTCAAAAAAGAACTCGGAGTCCCAAAATTAGGACTAAAAGACTCATTTCTTTTACAACACTAATTCTGCCCCACTAGGGTCGGCGCTTTCGAGTTTGCGTAGTGAGTTTACTCATGTTTTAATATTTGTCTATCTACGTTATAAGTAACTTTGGTAGGTAGCACTACATGTGGGTTGCGGGGAGACTTCTCCTCCCGTCGTCAGGGCGCTGACCTCAATTTATGCCGCCGGATGGAAGCCCCCCACTTTCTCCCCCCCTCCCCCCACCCTCCCCCTCACCCCGACGAGACACTCAGCGAGTCCCTCTGATTCAGCAGAGGGCACAGCGTGAGAGTGGGCCTGCGACGCCGGTCGTGACGAACGGCATTTGATTTCTGGGTGGAGGAGTCGAAACGTGCTGAGTGTCCTAGCATGTCTCTCCTGGTGAGTCCAGCGGGTCAGGGTCGGAAGGCTCTGACTCGCGCTTAATGCTCGCGCATTTTCGACTACGTACGTTTTCTCGATAAAAGATTGGGAACCCCTGACCTAGCAAAAACGTAATTTTCTTTCGTGGCTCAATAAATAAATAAATATTGATTTGACTCCGAGGTAAGTAGCTTAAGCACTTGTGTTACGGATATCAGAATCAACAGTGGTAAGCAAATATATACTTGTAGGAAGTAGGTCGGATATACTGAATAAGAAGTCAGGGATCTCAGGATAAATCAAGCTTTTCAATGTCTAAATTAGGATTACAATTACTACCCAGAACTAAATCCTTAATACCCCTTAATAATCCCAATACCCAATTATCTCTTGTGGTAAATACCTAGGGTTTTACCACAAGTGAATATTGTTTTATTAATTATAAATTGCCAAAGGACACTTTTACAATTAACGATAATAATTAATTTAAATTAATAATTAATTTTAAATTAATTATCCGAGAGCGTCTAGGATAAGCTAGCTTAGTACAACCAGTGCACCGAGCAACGCCAGAGCCAAGACTGCCCGCTCCGTCGCTGCGCGGTCCTTTTATACCCGTTGCAAAACAAGTTGAGTAGAGCGGGCGGTGGGGAGCGCTCGGTGGCGTGATCGGTGCACGTGATCGGTGCACGTGGTGTTTTGCTACACCGGTGTACAATGACGTCGCTGTCCTGCCGACACGGCCATGCTGACATGCGGACGTCCTCGTACGCAGCAACCTCGCTGTAGTTCTAGAACTAAAAGCATCGCTCGATCATCCTGACAAAAAAAAAAAATTACCAATCTTTACACATCGATATGCTCTAGTCTGGTCTTCAATGACCCTTCAGACAAATACAGCTCTGGTCCGGTCTTATCGACCCTTCAGACAAATACAGCTCTGGTCCGGTCATCGACCCTTCAGACAAATACAGCTCTGGTCCGGTCTTATCGACCCTTCAGACAAATACAGCTCTGGTCCGGTCTTATCGACCCTTCAGACAAATACAGCTCTGGTCCGGTCTCATCGACCCTTCAGGCAAATAGTATTGGACCGGTTCCTTTGAACCCTGCAACACTAATCAGTTTTGGTCCGGCTTATGCCCTTCAAAACCTTACTTTTTTTTTTGCTTTTTTTTTTTAGTTTTTTTTTTTTTCTTTTCTTTTTTTTCTCTTTTTTTTCTCTTTTTTTTTCTTTTTTTTCTTCTTTTTTGCTTTTTTTTCTTTTTTTTTTTTCTCTTTTTTTTAACTATTATCATTGGACCGGCTAAGCCCTACAATGATAATTACAAGACACATCTTAAATGACTATCATCAGCTCTATGGACATCAGCTTGTGTTACTACAATTGTAGATTCAGAATAAATAGGTATGGCATTTTCAGAAACAATTAAAATCTTGCGCGAGGTATTTTGCTTGGGTTAAGAAATTCTGTCAGTTTGTACTTTTGTAAGGCAGGTAGCAGCACGCCCCTTAAGGGAGTGAGTTAGGGTAATAATTAGGTCAACACCTTCTAATTTCCTTTTTTTTTTTATATGATCATTTCGATTAACGCGCACCAGTTGGTGATATCAGACTCAGGGACATCGGGATCAAAAGGTGCCAACACCGTCGGTATGGAAGATGATGATGATGAAAAGTTGCGTTGAGAATTTATGCTCTCAGCTATTTTTTTAAACATAGCTTCCATTCCAGCAAAGAATGACATTAGTGGTTAAGACATTAGGGAGTGGGAGTGGATCCGATCCCACTTCTGATGTAGGAAGTAGGTCGGATATACTGAATAAGAAGTCAGGGATCTCAGGATAAATCAAGCTTTTCAATGTCTAAATTAGGATTACAATTACTACCCAGAACTAAATCCTTAATACCCCTTAATAATCCCAATACCCAATTATCTCTTGTGGTAAATACCTAGGGTTTTACCACAAGTGAATATTGTTTTATTAATTATAAATTGCCAAAGGACACTTTTACAATTAACGATAATAATTAATTTAAATTAATAATTAATTTTAAATTAATTATCCGAGAGCGTCTAGGATAAGCTAGCTTAGTACAACCAGTGCACCGAGCAACGCCAGAGCCAAGACTGCCCGCTCCGTCGCTGCGCGGTCCTTTTATACCCGTTGCAAAACAAGTTGAGTAGAGCGGGCGGTGGGGAGCGCTCGGTGGCGTGATCGGTGCACGTGATCGGTGCACGTGGTGTTTTGCTACACCGGTGTACAATGACGTCGCTGTCCTGCCGACATACTTATTAAATATTGTGATTAACACCCAGACACAGAACAAACACAAGTATTCGTTATACAAATGTTTGTCCGAATTGTCACTACCGAATGCGCCATCGAGCCAGTCGAATATTTGAAGATTATCTATAGTTTTTGATTATATTTTTAACATCGATTGTGAGGATAAGCTGCAAACCGTCTGAATAAAAGTGAAAAAAACAAGACATTTTTGACTTCACGCTAAAAGTGTAGTTATGTAGTACCTAAGGGTTTGTTTTTGTTTATTAATGTTGTAAGCCAGAAATACAGATTTTGAATTAAAAAAAGTAAACTATGTGGTGCATGTCAGTGCTCTGAGTACTGAAACCTCTGAGTACTGAAACAAATGGAGACGACGTAATGTTCTTTAAGAACAATCTGCTATACAAATATGATTAATTTAATATCGATATTGTTCGTAAACCTCTATCTATCTCTTTTTAACAAGTCTACAATACTCCACGTAAAAAGAGACAACAATATATTTGACTTAACTATTTTCGGTAACATCATCATGTGAGGTCACAAAAATACCTAAGTGAAGCCGGCTTACCATTTTGGTTTCTCACTTTAAATTGTCAATGTCGGTGCACTTTGCAGTGTATTGTGCCAATATTGATAAAATTAGTGATTATAACTTTATCTAACTTGTAACATTTAGAAACATCGTCATAAATAAATTGTTCAGAGACATATAGTATGTAAATAAGTAAAGTGGAATGATACTACACAAAGGCGCCATATTTGTTTCTCACTCAAAATTAGGCTTCACTGTTTCGTAGTTAAGTCATCTCCATTAATTCAGTACTCAAGAGGTTTCAGTACTCAGAGGGCAGGTGTCAGTTTTACAATTACTCGTCTGTGGTTTTACATTACTCGTCTGTCTGTGGATGTCAGTTTGTTCGCGGTTTTTATTTTTTCAATCCTCGATCCATTCAATAAATAATTTCTAATTTGTTGCTAATAAAGTTCTCATTATTGTTGGGTTATCTACACTCTGGAACTCAGTTTCTTAAATAATTTATAAGAATGACTCTTGGCGAACTCAACAAGAATCTGCCTTGGTAAGTACAAATACATTTATTGGAGACAAATATGTAGGTACTACATAGTTAAAACCAATTTTTACAAAAATGTGTACTATTACAGGGTTGAAAAATATCGTCCCGCTAAGCTCGAAGATTTAGTATCTCATGATGACATAATAAATACAAGTATGTTTTCGGATTTATCTAATTCGTATCTGTTCTTTGTAGTGTTCAATGGCTTAATATTTAAATGCTTACTTATTTTTAGTTAACCAATTCATAAAACAGAATCAACTACCGCATTTGTTATTCTATGGACCTCCTGGGACTGGAAAAACTTCTACCATATTAGCTTCTGCCAAACAAATGTACACACCGCAACAGTTCAATTCAATGGTATGTATTCCATTATTCCACATTTTGAAAAAAATGTTTCGTTTTAATCTGAAATAAGTATTACACTAAAATAAAATAAAAACATTGCAGGTTTTAGAGTTAAATGCGTCTGATGATAGAGGAATTGGTATTGTACGAGGGCAAATTCTCAGTTTTGCATCCACTAGAACTATTTTTAAAGCTGGACCTAAACTTATAATATTAGATGAAGCTGATGCCATGACAAATGATGCTCAAAATGCTTTGAGGAGAAGTAAGTATTTTTGTGCCACATTATACAATGTTTTGATGGACATTGAAATCAAAATGTTTAAATCATGAGATATTATATATCTTTATTTCTAACATGTTTACTTTTTAACCAGTTAGGTTAAAACAGCTTTAATTATTATAAAAACTAGAAAAGAAGAAAAGAAAGTAATGTGTTTTATAATAATATTAGTCTTTATTTCAGACAAATCATTTACAGTATATATCTTAGTTTAGTGAATATCTTAATTTTTTTATAACACTTTAACATAATATATAATATATCTTACACTCTACGCTTAACTATTATGCATCAACAGTAGTGTTGTAAAAATGGGCGCTGTAGTCAAGCATTTATCGCTTGAGTCTTTATTTTATTTAATAAATTAAATTAGTCATTTATTTCATAAATTAAATTTATTAAATTAATTACTTTGTATCCTGTTAAAGATAGCATTTTGTGCCTAAGTTTTATAAATTAAAATGAAAGAGCCAGTTAAAGAAAACACAATCACTAAGAATTAAATTTCCTATGCCGTTTCTTGATTACTTCACACCTAGTAGTGTATAGAATAGTATACAACTTCATAGTGCTGCAGTGTTTTCAGTCGGTGTTTTTACACACATGTTTCCATAGCAACATAAATGAAAACAAATTAGTGTAGGGAAAAATTAAAACCAATACATATTAATTAAACTAGTAACCAATAAAAATCTTACTTATTATAAATAAAAAAACTGTGATTTTGAAGTCTGATTAATAAAGGTTATTTAACCTTTCTCTATTAAATGAGTTACACGGGTTTGCAAAATAGTAAAATATTAATATGTCTGATACCGAAGAGGATGAAGTACAGCATAGAACAATTAAAATTACAGTACTTGGTGAATCTTCCACTGGTAAAGTAAGTATTGATGTTTTATTGTTTAAATGTAAAGGAATAATTATAACTAAATCAGAACACATGTTGTTGCGCATGGAATGGCAGCGGCATTGAGGCATCTTTTATATTTTTTAAGATATTTCATTGTCAAGTCTATTTGGACACTTTTTGTCCACTAGCACTTTAATTTATATGGCATAGAGTTCTAAGGCTTAAGTGCGGAGTCGTTTTATGCAGATGATGTTTTGTTGGTTTAGTGTTCTGTGTATAAGTCAATATACAATAGTTCAGCATGCAATGTATGAAAATACGGACGAGAAAATCTAATTTCGTTATATTTACATTACATATCATTTGCTTTTCGGTGAGATTTTTAAGACTTGGCTTAACAAGAAACTCGCGCTTTTTAAGTTTAATTCCATTGCAAGCGTCTGTGTGTTGATAGAGCAGCCTATGCTGGCGCTACCTGGGCGGCAGCGGAGCGAGCGCGGGCGGCACACAGGGCGCCGACGTGCTGGCGGGGCAGTGCCTGGGGCTGCGCCCGCCCGCGCCGCTGCAGCTGTGCGACGTGGCCGGCAACGCGCTCGCCACCTGCATGCTCGACAACTACCTGTACTCTTCTGATGTAAGCTGCTTCTATAATTTTGCAATTAGAATTTCCCCTCTCTTGGGAACTCTAGCTTTACAAATAATGCTGCTCAACCTCAATTATATTACTGCCGTCTGCAAGAAAATCTTGAATTTAAATCAGCCAGTTTATAAATTTCAAATATTGTTTATAAGTACTGTATAAATTTTTAATATTTTTTTTTCACTTATTTTTATTAATAAATAGGAAATAGTCAGACAATTAGTTAATCTTCAGTTTGGCCCTAGTTTATAATTTTGGGCAGCCTTGTTCTAAAATGTTAACTGTTAAAGTTTATTTAGAAATATATATTAAATAATTTGTGTTTTATTTTTTTTTGTAGATTGTGCTATTTGTATATGATTTGACAAATCTTCAAAGTTTCGAAAGATTACATGAATGGATAACAGCTGTAAAAAAAATATTTGAGGAAGAAATCAAGAAACCACTTATGGCTCTTTTTGGTAATAAGTCTGATTTAGAACATCAGAGGGCAGTAAGATTTTCCTGTGTACAAAAATTTGCTTCTGAACATCTATTGGAAAATTTCAAAGGTTCAGCTAGGACGGGCGAAATGGTAAGTATATGAGTACATACTTATAACTAAACATTAGGATAACAACAGTATGGTAGTAATAACACAATATGAATATAGAAAAACAATAAATATATTTGTTGGTGGCTTTGGCTTTATGCTGAATACATGGAATACGGCTATTTGTCTCAGATCTGATTCTGTTTTCCATAACTACTTGCGTTTATTGGTATTTGGCTTAAGCTACCTAGGTATTTGGGATTTAAATCAATGTATATGATGTTGTCTTAGGTATTTATTTATAGTCGCTGTTGAAATATATTTAAAATAATAAAAGTTCTTGTTTCCATCAATGTCAAATAGTGTTGGTGCATTTACAGGTGAACACCGTTTTCACTAGCCTGGTGGCGCGCGCGCTGGGCGTGAAGGCGCGGCGCGCGGGCGGCGCGGGCGGCGCGCGGCGCGAGGCGGACGCCAACGGGCACGCGCCGCCGCTGCAGCCCGAGCCCGAACACTCCCTCATCATGACCAGGAAAGCCATGCGCCGCGTGCAGAGATCGTCCTCGTCTATCTGTTCTGTCACTTAGCTAGTATCGTTCAATAAATGTGCGTTACTATTACGATTTTCATTTATTTAGATTTCTGTATAAACGTTTTCCTACCTGCATTTAGCTAGCAAAAAGGCTTATCCAGGATTTTGTTGATGAACAAAAATTCTATTTGGGTTAGTAAACTTTACCTAAGTATTTCTTCTTCCTAGCGTTACGTCCCGTGCTTGGACGGAGTTCACTTTGCCCATGATCCAGGATTTAGCGAGTCTGGTAATTACATTGAAACTACTGCCGGTCTGACCTTTGTAACGCTAAGATAGGGGAACCAGACAATTTTTTGGATCATAGTTACAAATCCAAAGTTGTTTAAATTTGCAGATTTTATCACGATGTTTATTATTTACTAATTAAGTCATTTATGAACACACAAATCACTATTGCCCGTAATTTTAACGTTGTTTAAGACATTAAACACAGACCTTGTTTTTTGATTGGTTAGTTTTTATATACCTGATCACTGGCTCGATGGCGCATTCGGTAGTGACCCTGCCCTATGCGCTCTTGGTTGTGGGTTCAATCCCCATCCAGGATGTTCTGTGGCTGGGTGTTAATATCCAATATTTAAGTATATATTTGTAAAATAACACTGTTGAATCTGATATTTATTATTATTTGTTTAATAATAGAAATTAACAAAAAAAAGTATTTTAACTAAAATAGAATATACTTTATTGCACAGTAAACAGTTCCTTTTATTAATTTAAGAGAATGGACCTTATCGGTGTAGTAAACAGTTACAGTAAAGAAAATCACAAGACTTAAGTATGTTAAAAAGAAAAATAATAACAGAGACAAGTAATTCTTAAGAGTATTTTGGACAGAGCAAAACAAAGAGTGATTAAGATCGTAGGTCAGTTGCTATGTGCCCGCGAGTTGCCGCGCGAGAGAATAGGTACATGCGTAAATTGCGTAATGCGTCCTGGACTACCGCCGGTAATCTCGTCAATCTCGCCCGGGATCTCGTCATTTTATGCCACGGGATTAATCTCGCAGATCGAGATTGCATTCCCTACTTAAGCACGTATACAGATACATTGACAATTTTAACTAACTCGTTTTTGTTGGGCGAAATAAAATCTATACCTACCTACTTAATATTATAAAGCTTAAGAGTTTGTTTGTTTGCTTGAACGCGCCATCTCAGGAACTTTTGGTCCGATTTAAAAAAATCTTTCAGTGTTAGATAGCCCATTTATCGAGGAAGGTTGTATAACATTAACCATAAACGTGGAGGAAAACGCGGGCTCAGCTAGTTAGATAATAAACTAGTAGATAATTGAAAGTTATCTAGTATCATATTACTATATGGTAAAAAATAGTGCATGAATTGTGATTTTATACATTGTAAGCTTTTATTGTTTATGTTTAACCATAGTAACATTGCAATGTTTCAGTAATAGAGAAGTACACGGACAACGTGCGGTTCTGCATAATCTGCAACTACCTGGGCAAGATCATCCCGGCGCTGCAGTCGCGCTGCACGCGCTTCCGCTTCGCGCCGCTCAACCGCGACCAGATCGTGCCGCGCCTGCGCGAGATCGCCGACGCCGAGGGGTACGTCTAAAGCAGTGTTTTTCAATCTGTGTGTCCCGACCCCTAAGAGGCCGTGAATCCTTGCTCAGGAGTCGCCGGCAAAAGGAAAAAGGCAAAGTTGTACACGCTTTAAATGAGTTTTCTGTTTATAGTCCAAAAGGTTCGCGAAAATTATTTTTCCTGTAAAGGGGTCGCGTATTCAAAAAGATTGGACAACACTCATCTTCCAAGCCTTATGTCCCGTGTTAAGGCGGGGTCCGCTGAGACCATGATCGAAAATTTAGCGAGTCTGCTAATTACATTGAAGCGACTGCCGACCTGACCTTCGTAACCCTTATATAAGGGAACCAGACAAATTTGGATCATGACCAATTAAATAAGCCGGTGATCATTGGCAGATGATCTGTAATGGACAAATCAGCGCAGTTGTGCCGTTGGTCCGCTCTGCACTCCGTGTCCAGTCGTCTATTTGGGCCTCAACTTCGTCCAGCCCTGGCGAAGCCGACATTTTGATTTTGTCGTTATTGGCCAGCCAATAACGGTTTATGCTCACTAGATTATAATTAATGTTTTTTTGTGCTTTTGTAACGCGTTTAAGTGGTTTTTTAATCATTTAGATTCTGAGTCCCCATGTTGGTCTGGGGTCTGGTTGGCACATTCTTATTAAGAATGTGGCAACCATGTGTGCCATGTATTTGTTGCCTAGCATATCGTAAAAGGCTATTAATTGTGTTTTGGGTTTTGGGTGTGTGATTACGTAGGCGACGAGCAAGCCACTTGTTTAGTACAAGTGGCATTACTTTTTCACAGCCCTGTTTTATTTTTTGGCTGAATGTGGTTAAGGCTAGCTGCCCCTTTGACTCTGCCTACCCCTTCGGGGACTATGGGCGTGATGATGATACGTAGACACGTACGTTAGATTCTGACCTATACCTGGCAGGTGGGATAGCGGGCGTGATTGTGATGTAGTCTGATATTAATTCATCTGATCAGGGTGAAGATGTCGGATGACGGCGTGAAGGCGCTGTTGACGCTGTCGGGCGGCGACATGCGCAAGGTGCTGAACACGTTGCAGAGCACGTGGCTGGCGTACCGCGACGTGAGCGAGGAGCACGTGTACACGTGTGTCGGCCACCCCTTGCGCGCCGATATCAACTCGATACTTAACTGGCTGCTCAACGAGAACGACTTCGCGACTTGTTTCAAAAGTATCCTTTAAAACTAACCAACTTGCTCCTTACTCACTATCTTCGGGAATTGCAGGCGGAATGCTATGTGTGATATGATGTAACTTCACGCCAATTCCCTAGCAGGGTAGGTAGAGGGCCGAGCGCCATATGACACTAAATAGATAACTTTTTCATAGACGCTCTACGGTTATTAAAATTTCTAACATCATCTTCTGTTAACACACCATCATTTTGATTGTGGTAGCCTTTTTAATATTTCTTAAAACAACATACAGATATTCAAGATGTAAAGATAGCAAAGGGACTGGCCCTTAGCGATATCCTGACTGAGATTCACACAGTGGTACAAAGACGTAAGTACATAACTTATTAATATTGATTACTATTTGATTGAGGTATGCACTCTGGTTCTAGCAATGCAAATCTGGTCTAATCTACGCGTCAGCAATTAGGGGAGCCGCTTATATTACCTACTACGATACGTGTGCAGTGGGGCATTGAGATTTTTGGATTAGGTGGATCTGGAGGAACAACTACCTATTAGTTGTATTATGAACGAAGAATAATTAAATAATGGGGGAGAAGTTCTCGAACGCCTAAATCCCTCCCCCCTTTGATTTTGCTGCGTTACGTTTAGCCAAACTTGTGGATTGGCCTCTCGTTAATAGAATGTTGTTGGTACACAGTGAAACTGCCGCCCGAAGTACTCATCGGGCTGCTGATCAAGATGTCGGATGCCGAGGCGCGGCTGTCGAGCCGCTGTAGCGAGCGCATCGAGTTGGCTGCGCTCATCGCCGCCTTCCAGGAAGCCCGGGACCAGGTCAAGGTCGACGAACTAGACGCTTAAGCCCAAGTAGGTGGCCGGTTTAGGTACGTAGTGGAGCGACAGACTGATTGCTCTCATTGGTCCGTTGGAGCCGATTGTGAACGATCATTAACCGGTGATGGTAATGAGCCAATGAAGGCATTTGGTCCATCCATTCCTTTTCGTACAAAATCTGAGTCTATTAAGGGATAGGGTTTTTAGACCAGCTCTCAACCTATTTTAAATGCCCCCTGGTGTCAACTGAATGTGATTCATGCCAGCCAGTAATAAAAAATATTTAACGCTTTTGTTTAAATACAGCCAGAACCTATAATAGTCTCCGATTTAATTGTGGGATTATATAACGTTATGTGACTGAATTGAAATAAATATTTTTTATGAATAAGTACATGTTGTGTTTTTATACCAATATAAGTAATACATATTTGTTTCAACAAACAGTATAAAATAGGTATCACAACAACATGCACTGAATGTGAATTCAGTGCATGTTGTTTTACAATGAATATTATAGGAAATACATACTTGTTTCATCAGACATTATAAAAATGGACAGGAAACATCTGTTCATGTAAATATATGTTATTTAATTGTTGCCTTTTACACTGTTATTGGCAAGCGTAAATTAAACTATTATATAAGTATTTTATTTACTATTCATCATATTATTCCATTTTACGAACATATTCGTCGTATCGTTCGTAGACTCTAGTCCAGAAAGCGAATCTTTCGGCAAACGGCGCTTGCGCAACGCGCATGGGGCGGTCGTTGATGACGACGTGGCGGCCCGCGCCGCCGTAGTCGGGCCACTTGATACCCACGCATCCTTGAGGTGTAGGATTCCTGAAATTAGTATTCCGTTTTATATGGAGTTACGATTTATGTTTTTATTATTATTGTTACGACGGGTTACGATTGTACCATGATCGTAGATTTTGTGAGTCTTGTTATGGCATTAAAGATCCTGTTGCCCGTAATTTTTTGAAATTGTTTCAAGGTTTCTAATAATTATCATATGTGGAATAGATCGTCTATCTATAACGATTATTTGAAAATGCGGGTTTACTCACGACGTTTTCCCTAACCACCTAGTACGTGCTTCCGTTTGAAGCCCTTGCCTTTAAGCAAAGGTATGTTTTGTTATTTGAACTATCGCTTTAATTCATTATACATGTTTTGATATGAATCTTATAAAAAATATCTATTCATGATCAGAACAAATTCCAAAAAAAACATACCCATATTTTATGAAATTATAAACAAATTTCAACATATTGTCCATTGTTTTTTCACTCTTTGCATCTAAATTTTCTAATTTGTCCCTTGTGGCCAAATTGATAAATAAATAACCAATTTCATCGGTGTGAACTGCGCCAGGGAAGCTTATGTTGTAATTAATTTTGGACCAATTTAAATCACCGTCAAAGTTAAACAGATAGTAGTATAGTTTTGCGCTGTTTTTCTTTTCTTTGTGAATTTTAATCCATGAACCGACACTGTGTGTGTATTGGGTATCTGAGAGCAAATCATAAAAATTGGTTAATGTCCAGTTTGATAGATTCACGTCACGAAAATACAGTTCCTTTATAGAATCTACCAAGTCTTTGTACATATCTGAATCATTAGGATATTCTATGTCAGCTGGAATCGACAATGGAAATTTTTCTTGTAAGTACGTTGACGACTTGGTATGTAGTGTCGTCCACAGGTATGCTCCCTCGCGCGAGTTGATGCCTGCTAGTATCGGCACATTTTGCGGTAATCCTGCTTCTATTATATCGATTGGTTCTTGGGTTAATATTGAATCCTCGTTTTCTTTTTCAATGCAAGGTACAAAAGGAGCAAATGGGCTCATAATATTTCGATCATTTTTATAAATATTCTCTTGTGCGTCTATTATGTCGAAAACGTCAGCCGTCCTTAGGTTCTGAAGAATTTCGGCTTCAGTGTCATTTGATAAACCAAGCTCTTCGGCAAGTGCAAGTGCATGCTGTCTAGGATGTCTAGACAGAAATCTAAAATTTGTAACACTGCCACTGTTCAACATAGCTCTGTCAAAAAGTCCCGTTGTTTTTTCTGATAATAACATATGATGGACCATGGCGGCACCTGAACTTTGTCCACCGATAGTTATTGTATTTCCACCAAATTTATGAATATTCGTTTTGATCCATTTTAAAGCTAGTAATAAGTCTTTTAGTCCCGCATTTCCTGGTGCTTCTTTTGTCGCTAGGGATAAATACCCTAATGCTCCTAATCTGAAAGTAAACGTTGAATGTTATGTTAATATGACCGCTATCATGTAAACGTATAATGTAAACGGAATTTTCAATGTAAAAGGAAACCACACCTATAATTCATAGACACGTAAATAATTCCACGCTTCAATAGTAGCTGAGGTCCGTACATGATGTCAATGTTCCCCGAGTTCGCCTTGTAAGCCCCCCCGTGTACGTAGACGAGAACGGGCAGGAGCTTATGTGTCCTGTTCGCTGGAATAAAGATGTTGAGTCTGAGGCAGTCCTCGCTCATAGCGTCTCTCGTGACCTTCCCCTCGGGCTGCGGACACACAGGCCCGGGCTGGCTCGCATCCAGCACCTCGCTCCATTGCTCTTTCGGCACAGGCGGCTGCATCATGCGAATACATGAATATGTCATCAACCACACAATAATGTGGCGACCGCGCCACAATTAGATAGTCAGAGATTATAGCTCCAATAGTACCTAGGCCCCGAACAAGCAACACCTAGCTCGGTGGAAGTACTTACACTTTTGGTGCGAGTGCGTATGTTCGCCTAATACTAATACTGATAAAAACAATAAAAATCAGTTTAGGTAATTTACCTACGTACATTTTATTTTAGAAGTTAGTTCTGATCATTTGTTATGTTTAGAGGTCTCAAAACCACAAACAAAATGCTATCAAATTCATGTTACTTATGTACGTTATCTTGGAAGCCGTTTGTGTGCATGTAACATGTGTACTGATTGGTTTGAATATTTTTGATTGGGTGACGTCATAGCTTTATTATTGAAGCCAATGGTATTAGTGCATGATTTTACTTTTTTTTAATTCTATTCATATGTAAATGGTTAATGCCTACTCCGTAGTAAACATTTTAAAACGAAAACGGTTTATTACTAAAGTGTCTTCGTCAAATAGAAGATGGAGCTAGTAAACTGTAATAAAAAATAACTACTTTCTATAATTATACATACATACCATGTTGGTCTGGGACTCAAAATAATCATCCAACTGTGTTCCTTGCTTAGCATATCGTGAAAGGACTAATGGTGTTATGAATGCGATTATGTATAAAATAAATAAATAAATATCTGACGACATCACATACATTTGATCTGACTCCGAGGTAAGTAGCTTAAGCACTTGTGTTACGGATATCAGAATCAACAGTGGTATCACAAATATATACTTAAATATTGGATATTAACACCCAGACACAGAAACAAACACAAGTATTCATCACACGAATCTTTGTCCTGGGTGGGGATCGAACCCACAACTCTTGGCGCATGGGGCATGGTCACTTCCGAATGCGCCATCGAGCCAGTCAAAGCGAAGAGCTAGCTAGTCACTTGTCACCTTTGCACCACTTTCCAAACTAACTAACTAAACTTCACGCCACTTCCCTAGCGGGGTAGGCAGAGAGAACCGAACGCCATATGGCACGATCCTTACACACCTCACTCGCCTCTTCAACATTCATATTCCTTTTCATACAAACTCTACGGTTTTTATGACTCCTAACATCACCTTCCAATTACCCAACACTACTGCGGGCGCGATGACTTTTATGTAAAATGTAAAAATAGAATAGATTGTAGATATGTTTTGTTATTAAAGGTTTCGATACCGTGGTATGTCAATGAACTCTAAACGACTGGGCTGATTTTAATGGAATATTTGTGTATATTCGATTGATTTTCCGTATAGAATCAGGAAAATAATTGCTATTTAGGTTTTTATACGTGAAAAAATATTCAGCTTGCATGACAACGTTTTGAGGATCTGTTAGTAAAATACAATACCTTAAAACGTAAGGGTCCTGTGGGGTTCTTGGTGTAGAGGATCCCCTGGTAGGCATAGTAGAGGACGCCGCAGTCCTCGTGAATGAATATTTTGCTTTTTTTTGACGCAAGACAATGTAATATATAAAGAAAAGACTACGAGTATAGCAATGTGACCTTGACTTTGCAGTAAAATTGTATTTTAATGATGTTTTATTATTTCATTACTGTAAATGTATAAAAAACTAGTGTTTTGGTTTGTATAGCAAACCGAACTTACATATATTTACTTATTTTTGATTAACTGTACCTATAACTTAACTTGGATCGACACATTAAGCACTGCGCCGAATGTCTCGACTCATTTCAAAATGTATTAGCGCACTATAGCGCACTACGCAGGACTTCGAGAATCGAAACGCTCAGAAATGCTTAGCAGACTGACATAGCTATCTCCGTGCATCCCATTTTTGTCATATTATTGTGGCTTCAGATCAGCCTTTTCGTTAGGAAGAATATCTACTTTTTTTAAAATCTTAATTCTAACCTATTTTAATATAACCTACTTATTACATAAATATGCGCAAAATTAAACGTAAAACCATTCCGTTATAGTTTTGGTTTAGATGTACAATTAGTTGAAAAGCCTATACACGTTTATCACAAGAGTATCGGTATTCCCGTTAAATATGTATTTTTAATATAACCTGTCATTAAAATAGTTGTACCTTAAAGCGTAAGGGTCCTGTGGGGTTCTCGGCGTAGGGGATCCCCTGGTAGGCGTAATAGGTGACGCCGCAGTCCTCGCGAAGCGCGCCGCGCACCGGCCCGCTGCTCGTGAGCACGACCGACGCGCGCGCTTGAGCCGCCCATGCGCACGCGCACACTAACAGTGCTAACATTATCAACTGCCGCGCGGAGACAACTATGTTCTTGACTCATGCCTATCACTATACATACTTTAAGAGCAGCATTATCATTATTTTATCAGGTGTTTTAAGTAGTACTGACGGACGACTTTTAGAATATTTATCAACTATGATAACAACATAGAAATACAAAACATATACACAATAATTAATTAAGCACACCTGGGGATGATAGAGTGGCCGCGGTTTTTTATTATTTAAAACATAATTAAGTGACTAACTAAGAAGAAGATAAATTTATAGGATGTATAAAATAATAAGATTTTGATGTAGGTATAGCGTAATGTTTATTCGTAGATAGTATTCCATTTTAGGTCCTACCATATTTAGGTTTGATACCTGTCACAGAATACTGTGACAGGTATCAAGCTAGACTTTAAAGCTAGAACAAACACGCTAGACAAAACACGTATTTAACTTACAATTTTATGCCAATCGGTTCACCCGTTTCAGCATAAAAGAGTATCATACATATACATGCATATGTATAAATAAACATAGCCACGGTGATGCATACGTAGCCTGCGATTTAGCTGTTTAATTTGGTATCATTAAAAGGAGTTAGAAGGAAATTGAAAGACAGGTTCTGGTATTTCTTTTGTTTATATGCTGTATTTGATATATAAATATATAAAAATGTTTAACTTACATACATACATAACATCACGCCCGTAGGCAGGCCCCTTAAACCACATTCAACCAAAAATAAAACTGGGCAGGGTTAGATGGAAAATTGTGAAAAAGTTGTGACAAGAGGCTAACTTTTCGCCTACACAATCACATGCCCAAAACCCGATATACTATTAGTCGCCTTTTACGACATGCTAGACAAGAACCATAGTTAGCACATTCTTTTTAAATTCTAGACCAACATGGGACATGATGTCATACTTGTTTTATATTTTTAAAGAGATAACGGGTTGTTTTAATGAGGTGGTAATTTAGTTTCACGGACGCCACCATTTTTAATATACTCCTTGTATTGTTTGTAGACATTCGACCAAAAGTTGAACCTCTTCGCGAAGGGTGCCTGCGCAGCGCATGTGAGATGATCATTGATAATCAGGTGGCGACCCTTGCCGCGATATTCGGGCCACTCTGTGCCGCGTTTAGGTCCTGTAGGCCCGGGAGTAGGATTTCTGAAATTACAGTACACCATATAAAGTACCTACTGCCAATCTATGTCGGTATTCCTATTTCATAGCTAATAATTAAATTTGGTCTTCTCATCTTTATTCTAATACTCTTAATAATGCCGGATGTTATATTCATTCCATTTGAATAAAATTTATTATAATAATATGTCGGGCATATATGTCGTAGCAATAGTTTATGTCGGGGTCAATTGGTTGGAAATAGTCGCCATTCAATAATAACATGCCTAGTTTTGTCCATGGCTTTGTACAAAACGTCCACATCTAAACGGCTATCCAAACTATATGACTGCGACATGTATGACTTGCAATTTACGATATGGTCCGAGAGCTGGCATTAATTTTTGGGTAGGTATTTGAGGCAAGCTGATAATTTGTTCTATACCTCTCTCGTTATACCCCAACACGGAACTGTAGACCGGGCTGGTGAGTTTATGGGACTTTATTTTTATTTTTAAATATTCATATTATTTTTTTTTTTTAAATAAGTATGTTTGAGGCAATATGCAATTTTTATATGTCGTAGTTTAATGTTTAAAGAATTAACAAAAGATAAGCCAGACGATTTAATCGTGGTTTTGACATTGCCATTGCCAGTGCTATTTTTGCAAAAAAAATGTATTTGAGGCAACTTGAAATAACATTTAATGTTAATAGGGTATTTATTATTTATAAAAAAAAAAAAGGATTCTAAAAAGATAAATCATTTTGGTGGGACTTTCTACCTGCCAGGTGATCTAATAATCTATCTATCTTGATTTAGCCCCGCTACTCACCAGCCAGGTCTGCAGTTCTGTGTTGAGGTAGGTAAAAATAGGAGAGGTATGGGACAAGTTTTCAGCTTGCCTCAAATATCTACACAAAAATTGGTGCTAGCTCTCCTACTAATATTTATTGCTATATTTATATTATATAAAAGTATATATACTTTATACTATACATATAAAAAGTATAAAGTACGCACCCAAATTTTATAAAATTGGAAAAGAGTGTTAACATATTTTCTAATGTTTGTTGGTTCTTGGTATCCAGATCGTTGAGCTTGTTTCTTGTAACTTGGTTTACAAATAAGTAACCTATCTCGTCAGCGTGGACGACTCCAGGAAAATCTATATGGAAGTTTATTTTAGACCAGTTTAATTCCCCATCAAAATTAAACAGGTAATAATATAATTTTGCGCTGTTTTTCATTTCTTTATGAATTTTAATCCATGATCCGACACTTCGTGTGTATTGAGTGTCTGAGAGCAAAGCATAGAAGTTCGTTAACGTCCAGTTCGATAGATTCACGTCACCAAAATATAATTCCTTTACAGAATCCACCAAGTCTTTGTACATATCTGAATCATTAGGATATTCTATGTCAGCTGGAATGGACAGTGGAATATTTTCTTGCAAGAATTTTGTTGGCTTTTTATGTAGCGACGGCCATAAGAACGCTCCCTCGAGCGAGTTGATGCCTGCTAGTATCGGCACATTTCGCGGTATCCCTGCTTCTATTATGTCCATTGGTTCTCGTGTCAAAACTGAATGTTCGGATTCTTTTTCAACACAAGGTACAAAAGGAGCAAATGGGCTCATAATATTTCTAGTATTTTTATAAAGATTCTCTTGTGCATCGATTATATCGAATACATCAGCATTCCGAAGATTATTTAGAATTTTAGCGTCGCTATCAGCTGACAATCCGAGCTCTTCGGCGAGTGCAAGCGCATGCTCTCTGGGATATCTAGACAGAAATCTAAAATTGGTAGCACTGCCACTGTTCAGTATGGCTTTATCAAATAGTCCTGTAGTTTTTTTTGTTAATAGCATGTAATGGACCATGGCAGCGCCTGAGCTTTGACCACCAATGGTAATGGTACTGCCTCCAAACTTTTTAATGTTCTTTTTGATCCACTTAAGCGCTAAAATCAAGTCTTTTAATCCTGCATTACCTGGTGCCTCCTCTCTTTCCATAGATAGATAACCCAATGCTCCTAATCTGAAATCAAAAATGTTGTTTGTAAATGTACTCTTGTGAAACATACTCATTATGCAACAAGTTTATACCTGTAGTTCATGGATACATAAATGATGTCCCGCTTCAAAAACAGTTGGGGTCCGTACATGATGTCAATATTTCCTGAATTGGATTTAAACATTCCCCCATGGACGTAGGTAAGGACAGGCATGGGCTCCCGCGTTCTGTTCGCAGGCACAAAGATGTTGAGGTGCAAGCAGTCCTCGCTCATGCCGGTCCTGTTAATCTGCCCTACCGGTTGCGGACATATCGGCCCGGGCTCGCTCGCCTCCAGTATCTCATCCCACGGCCGTTTTGGCACAGGTGGCTGTTGAAGATTATGTAAATTATTTTTTGTTCATTAAAGCCTAGTGGCACTTTCTGAATCGGTGTCCGCTTTTATAACTAAGCACCTAAAATAGGTAATGCTAGGAAGATAAATAAGAGAAAAGGAAGTAGTATTTAAAACGATGGCTATATAGACATTGGTAATTGCGATTAGGTACATACCTAACTAAGTTCAATTTACATGCCTGTCACTTGGTATCAGGTTCGGTTAGGCACTCAGAATTCTTGTTATCTATATGTGCCTCACCAAACACATGATATAGCTCAGCATTATAATTTTGATTGTACTTCACCAGATACAATCAAAATTATAATATTAAGCTATATTATTAGCATTTCCTGCTATATTTTTGACGCATGACTATTAAGTAAAATGTAGGCAACAGTACAGTGACCTTGAATTTGCAGTGAAATTTTATTTTATTTTAATGATGTGTTATTATTTAAATACTGTCTATGTATAGAAAGAAAGGGATTCTGTTTTTATATAATTTGGTTTGCTTTACATATTTTTTGATTACCTGCACCTTTAACTAAACTTGGTCCGACACATGTACCTAACAGCCGAATGTTGACTCACTTCAAAATGTATTAGCGCACAGCGCACTTTCAAGGACTACGAGAATTAATACAAAAGTATGTACCACATGTTTTACTTCATGCATTCTATTGTGCTTCATATCAAGATGGCTGATATCAAGCCTTTTCTTTAGGAATATTATCTACTTTAAAATAAAAAATCATTTTTTTTCTTCTTAATTCTAACCTCAGCAAATACGAGCAAAACGCAAAAATAAAAATATGAGCAAAACGTAAAATCTATTCACTTATTGTTTTGGTTTAGATGTACAATTAGATGAAAAGCCTATACCTATACACGTTTATCACAGAAATATTGGTATTCCCGTTTATTATGTATTTTTAATATGAATTGTCATTAAAATAGTTGTACCCGTGGACTTAGTATACTAAGTCCATAGTTGTACCTTAAAGCGACTGCGTCGTTGGTCTAGTGGTAACATGCGCCGCCTAAGGACCAAGAGGTCCCGGGTTCAAATCCCGGGTCGGGCCAAATTTGTGGCTGGGTATTTCAATATTGAAATTACTCGGTAACAGCCCGGAGTCAGGAATTTAGCGGTATAATCACCCCTGTGCCTCGGAAAGCCGTCTCACCGGAGTATGAGAGTGAAAGAAAAGAGAGTGCACCTGTGTTTGCGCATACACTTGTGCACTATAATATCTCCTGCGCAGATGGATAATCCTTGTTGAGATGTGCCGCCGTGATTACCTTAAAGCGTAAGGGTCCTGTGGGGTTCTCGGCGTAGGGAATCCCCTGGTAGGCGTAGTAGGCGACGCCGCAGTCCTCGCGCAGCGCGCCGCGCACCGGCCCGCTGCTCGTAAGCACGACGGACGCGCACGCTTGAGCCGCCCATGCGCACGCGCACACCAGTAAAGGCAACATCATACTGTACGTGACACTCGGTTACTTGTTTTGTATTGCGCCATACTAATAATGTTGATTTATGCTAAACATATACCACTTAAGTTGTTTTATTTTATCAAGTGCTTTTATCGTGCCACCACACCACGTACATATTTTGCTCACAGTTACTCATTAACGAGTCCTGACAATGTATCAAGTGCGGACCAATACATTTAAATATTCCACGTCACAGAATGTTACGCTCATCACTTTTATTGATTTTGTCTTGTAGGTTATACTCAATATTTATGATAATTTGGAATGAGTAGGATTATTGGAAATAGATCACCTGCATTGCGATTAAGAAGTCTAAAAATATCTCACTAAACTAAACAGATTAAAATATCTTAATCAATTATTTTGTTACAAACTGTATTACGTCTGCGTTCGTACTTTAAATAAATTACTAAGTAACTTTAAATTTTGGGGTAAAACATTCCATTCCGAACTAAAATACAGATAAATACCTAGGTATATATCCGTATAAAACATTTTAAATTTTTAGTTGCTTGCAGATGTGGTTTAGTAAAGGATGTGACAACACGTTACGGCAACTTGGTAATATTATAACATACTATACTTTGTAGGTTTTTTCATGGTAGTAAATAAAACTACATCTTGTATTTTTCATTATAAATATAATAATCTCCCAGAATAAATATTAATAAACTAATACTTACATCTATTATAATTACTATTTACAATCTTTACAAAGTTGTATAGGTACTTACTTATGATATCTTGATATGAAAAAGTCCTTCCGAGATCTTTTTGTCTTGGCATAGCCATTATATATCTACTATTATATTATATTATTTAACAGTAGCTGACAGCTTTGTTTACCGTAAGTGGAATAAAAGGGTTCCATTTTCTTTCAAGGCCCAAAAACTTCTCATTCAATTGTATCAGTCGTTTTAGAGATTCATTCCTACAAACATATAGGCCTCCTAACATTAACAATAAAAACTACTCAGTACAAAGGCTAGTTAGTGTCTCAATCGGAATCCTAGTTATGGCTAAAATTACTTATTGTTACGATTTTAAAATACTGATTAAAAGAGTCCCGAATGCCGTAAAACTACAACGGATGTGTTCCAAAATGGCTGTTTTACAGATTAGCTTTTGTTTCTACTGCTAATTTACTAGTATATTTACTTAATCAGGAATGTAATTTAACAAAATTTTTAAATAATAAGTATTTAAAAAAAAATACGTATCGGAACTATTTGTGTGTGGTGTTAACAGCCCTTCTGGCCAATGTCCTGCGTGTCACTAGCCGAAGATGTTGGAGACGAAGCTGTTGAAGGAGCTGGTAAGCGAGGCAAAGATGCCGTTTGTGGGTTGCGCGGGCGGCGGCCGCGGCGGCAGCGGCACCGGCCGGTAGTACGGCCCGCCGTCGATGCGCTGTAATCACACGAGTTACTCTATACATTCTGCGAATGGACCCTTTGATCGAACATTATTGAAGCAATTTTACCTACTATATATTTTATTTTGTTACATATTGTGGCTTTCAGAGGGGTCTTTAGTTATGTAGCGCACGTGTGCAAACATTACCTTAGCGCCCTCTAACAGTTGAATTCGCAATATTCGCAATATGATTGCCAGTGTTTTCAAACGAATCATTGAAACAGGTGCCGCAGGTGCCAACACGAGCAATGCGACACTTACTACTACACCAAATATGATCTTTAATTATGTGTTATACAAAATGTGTGCAAAGCGGAGCTATTTTTACGTTGGCCGCATAAAGTGCCGCGGCCGGCCAACGCTCGCGCGGAATGGGGCTCCGTAGCGAGCGGCGCTCGGCGCCCCCTAGGACTTCTGCGCTCGTGTGCAGTGCTCTGCAACGCACACCCTGCACTATAGGTAAAGAGGCCTCAGGTGGCTTTGATTAAACGTATACCCATGCCAAATTACAGCTTTTCTAGTCATCTCTCAGAGACGGACATATAGCAAAACCAATAAGGTCATTTGTTGACTCCGGAACTCCAACGAAGGTAAATCAAAAACCATGCTATATAATGTTAATATATCCATCTCATGGTTTGCGAATTTATTTTAAGATTATACCTACTCAAGCAGCAGCTGTATCAACATTACATTGTTACGCACTAGTAGTAGCTTATTAACTATATTCTATATTTAAAATATGCCTTATAATAAATTTTTAGACAAGTAGGTAATTGTAATTAATACCCCTGTTAAAATTGCAAAGTTAATTGGCTGCTTATATTTAACTCTCGTTTAATTTCTACATAAACTTGCTTAGAAGATAAGCTTAGAATTATTTTAGTCTTTTTTTACTTATTTTTTGTGTATTTACCGTACTAACATACCTGAACTTCTTGAAATAGATATAAAATTTTAATTTTAGGGCTTTGGGTGTTATAAATAGAAGTTAAAACAATTTAAATGCTATTTATTTTATCAGCAGGTCCTAGGTACCTAAATAAATTCTTATTACATAATATCACTACAAAAATATGTTTGTACTTATTGGAACATTGAGTTTGAACACGCCTACCCAACACCAAATGTTATAGGATTGTGCATACACAAGTGCTTCAATAGGCAAAGCAAAGCATTCAAAACATTATAATATAAATTTTTTATCATTAACATGGGTCGATTTGTAAACGGGCAATAGACATTATTCAAATTTCTATAGACTTTATTCAAACTTCTATAGACTTTATTCAAACTTCTATAGACGAGAAAAATATTTACTGCTAAATCGAAAGTATCTTTATAGAATTATAAACAATCAATCTGATAAGGTGAAACCATTAGCGAATCAGGACTGGTACATAAAGAACTCAGTTTAGTCAGTGGGGAAGACGATGCGGGTGGGATTAAGAGGAATGCTGGTGGTGGAAAATCTGGGCGCGGCCGTGGGGCCAGGCGCGTAGCGCTGCGGGCCGGCCGCGGCGCCCGCGCGCCCTCGCCCCGCCGCACTGCTCACCGCCGTGCCCTACGGACCCAGCACACCACAAGCTCAACCAGTGACCACACCCACTACTGTGCTACCTCAACCAAAGCGGACACGTACACTGCGTTTAATATTGAGTCGACCAAAAATCAAATATAGGGCTCCAGTTTTGCATAGATACTCTCGTGTAGGTAATAAAGTTGATATCAAATACTTAATAATTTACAGGATTTTTTGGCGTTACTACAGACGAGTTACTTGATAATAAGTCAAGGATAGATACAAGTTACTTTGGAATTGTAAGATTTTTAAGATAGTATGTTAAGAATTCAACTTGTACTTATACAAAGATTATATTCTATTACCTACGTGTGCACATATGCTTAATTACTAGATATCTAATTATTTACATATTATGGTCGTGATAATTCATTTAACCGAATTGAATTTACCTTAGCTGAATGCAACGTGACGTTGAGTAGCGTTGGATGGCTGTCCACTACGATAAATTCCAGCTCCTGAGGTAAGTAGCCATCTGCTGAAACCTTTTAAAATATTCAAAAATTTTGAATGAACATCAATAGAGGAAAGATTGCTATTTTCTTCTTATAGGAGCATCTTCATTGTTTGCTTTGCAAGTTGCAATTGACCAATAAATTGCTGCATGGGGGTGACCAATAAATTGCTGCATGTGGGCAGTCCTTTAGCCGACTGGTCTAATACAGGGATTTCCAAGCTATTTTAGAGACCCTTTATGATTGCTTCACGCCCACCTAAGTGGGCGCGCCCCACAGGTTGAGAAATCCAAGTCTAGAGCATGTAACTGAGAACCACATAGACTAAGAGCCCGTGACGGCCAGACCTTCGTTATTATATAAAGGCTGCCAGTTTCTCTATGTATGTTTATAGAGGTATGTATATGAATCCATGAAACATGGGTTGCACGGATTCAACAGCAGCATTCAAAGTCTCGCTTACAAAATGGGCACTTACATCAAGGTGGTATGTGCCGGGCAGCAGGATCCGCCAGAACTCCCCGTATTTGGTGGTGTGGTAGGCGACGTTGCGGCCCTTCACGCGGATGGCGGCGCGCTCGACCGGGTTGCCGTTCTCGTCCATCACGAACCCGTGCGCGCCGCGGTGCGCCTCAGCCAGGAACTTGATGAGGGACTGAAATATTGTGGACGCATCAGTACAAGTGACATTCACTGGCGCCTTATATAACGTTACACGACTTACCTAGCCAAAACATTGTAAAGAAGTTGAAGTTAGATTACATTATTTTCATGGTTTATAGGGAGATTCAGAAAGCCAGTTGAAAATCGTTGTTCAGTACAGGCTAGGTAGGCTGTTTAAGCAAGTTAGGGTAGGTATAACATTGAAATTACATATTGTATTCTGTTAAACTAATAAAAGTTAAAAAGGGTATTTATTTAGGTATCTAGTTTATCAAGACAATCTTATCCAGATATTTAGTTTGTCGTATGTGTGTTGTGTCGCGTTATCTTTTATCATTTAGGTGTGATTATAACGTGTGAAAAATATCAACATTAGTCTGACATAGTACCGAAGCAGTCGTGTTCTTCGAAATGAAATTTTTGTTAATGAGTTTTTTGTTGTCGTTTAGTGCCGTGATCGGTATTTCGTTTGCTAACAATGTACAATATCGAGTGGCCGTGGCGCATCTCATCTCTGAGAATGTGACTGGAAGCGTATTGTTCACAGAGACCAACCAAGGATTGATGGTCAGCGGTTATATCAGAGGGAAGGATCCTGGTCGCTATGGTTTCCATGTGCATGAACTAGGAGATACGAGCACGTGCGACACGACGGGCGCTCACTTCAACCCTGACAAGACCAACCATGGCGGTAGAAACCATACCGAGCGCCACGTAGGCGATCTCGGAAATATCTACGTTGAAGACGAAGTCGCTAACTTCAATTTCACAGATAGTATAATTACGCTCCGCGGCCGCAACAATATTTTAGGGCGTGGATTGGTTCTCCACGAGCAGGAGGATGACCTGGGGCTGGGCGACAACGAGGGCTCTCTGCTCACGGGCAACGCGGGACCCAGAGTGGCCTGTGCAGTCATCGGTATGCATGCTCCCGTCGATGCCTGGTATTATAATTCTTCTTCAAATATAGTTCCGTCAACTGGATTTCTTGCTTTTGTTTTGGTAGTTAGCAATTTCATAAAATGGTGATGTTATTGACATTTAAAAAAAAGTAAGTGATTGTAGGATTTGATGTAGTTTAGAGCCATTGCATTTTAATTGCCAGGACAATTTATTATCTTTATGTACTTATATAGATACAGTGTACTAGTAAATCAATACCTAATACTATATAATATGTTTGTAAATATGAACCGAAAATAATATAATCCGTTGATAATAATAGGTACCTATTTGTATTAGTATCGGTATATGATATAAGTTATTATTACCTAATTACTAATTAGGCAGTTATATGAAAAAATATATAATTTTCAATATAATTAGTGTTATTTTTAGTCCTCTAATTAGTCTATATCCCTAATTTTCCTATACTAATCATGTCGATAAGTCCGCTGGGTTTCGAAAATGAGCGAAAGTCAGCTAAGTTTGAAGTAGTTAATCGAGAAAAATAAGCCCAGTAGGTCTGTGAAGCTAGGTGATGTAAGGCCACTGACCTCTCTGTTGTCGGTCCAGTACTTCTGCAGCTCGTGCGCAGGCGGGAACTTGCAGCAGGAGATCTCTAGCGTGATCTCCATGCATCCGTGCCACATGTAGTTGTAGTCCTGCATGCCGCCTGTCAATGCAACATCATAAAATTTGAGCCTGAAGCTAACTCAAAGTTAATCTCATCTCTATTAGACATGCCTGCATTTTTAACGAGAAATCCGCTAATAGTTACAGATATCATTATAGACAGAGAGTAATTGCCTATAGCTAGCTAATGACGCTAATTTACTTTAGTAACTTATTAATAGATATGACCTAATTAAGGAATAATGCATGCTATTTACTATATCTAGTTTTATGACGTATTGTAAACATGAATCACTAACGATCCCTCTCTTCCTCAAAGTATATTTATAAAAAAAAAAACATAAGTTACTACATTCCTATCAGAAAGGATATGATGATACAAATATAACTAGGTAACATTGGTAATTGGCAGAGTATGTATCTATACTCCAGTAGTCCTAATAGGTACAACCAACTCAATTTCGATGAATTTTTGGATATGGTTTAGGACCTTATCGCCTCTTGAACTCTGCCTATTGCGGTCATGGTGGTATGTATGTTCAGTTCACTCCACACAGTAAGTCAACATGGCACTATGACTGGCTCGATGGCGCATTTGGTAGTGACCCCACCCAACCCGCCAAGAGTTGTGGGTTCGATCCACACCCAGGACAAACATTTGTGTGATGAATTCTTGTGTTAGTTCTGTGTCTGGGTGTTAATATCCAATATTTAAGTATATATTTGTAATACCACTGTTGATTCTGATATCCGTAATATTTTTGATTTGATGGCATCCACAGTCCACACAGGTGAAAACCTGCGTTTCGATGTTTTACTAAGATTGTGATACAATACAAACACAATAATCATTGAAAGGTGGACCTGTTAGCGGGTACCAAGCGGCGCCGTTGGTGATGCCGTCCTCGAAGCGCGGCGAGCCCGACTTGCAGGAGACGCCGCGCGACATCTTGGCGTGGTTGTGCGAGTACACCAGCGCCAGGTGGCGGAACACGTCGTCGTCGGGCGCGATGGACGGCGAGTGCGCATAGTTTTGGAACACTGCGTTTAGGGGACATAAAACAAACGATACTCGTTAATTTGTCGTCGTATTCATTTCATACTTATACATATATTTATCCAGGCAAAGCGGCGGAAATATCGACGTATCAGCTAGGGATGCCAACATTTCTTCGACGAAATATAGTATTTTTCAAACTGTTACAAAAAATATAGTACCTATTTTATGGAAAAATATATAAAGATATAATAGGTATTTGTTGATTATAAAATTTTATAAAAACTATATTTATTACGCAGACCCGAAATATAGTACCTACGATACTATATTTTATAGTACGGTGGGTAACTCTAGTACCAGCCCTAGCAATGAATTCTCCGAGATATGGAACGAAAAGCGTATATCTAACTAAGTATAAATATCCACATAGTAGGTATATTTTTATGCATAGATTTTTTGACACGTCACCTGAACATAATACCGATGATCTGCAAATCCCTGGAGCAGCGTGAATAAAAAATATACATTTACTTACTTCGTAGATAAATCGTCGTTCAGTAGTGAAAACCTCGGAAGTCGCATTTGCTTAATTTTTTTTATTTGTTTTGTAAGTCACATCAGACTTGTTTAGCCACGAGATATTTCAATTCTTATGATTATGTACCATTGATAACAATATTTCTTTAAAAATAACAATAAACAGTACTATTCCGATCAATTCAATTTTTTTCAGGAGGCAGTTTTTCTTTCTTCTGTAAAATTTTGTCAAAAGCATTTACGAAGTTTTCACTGCCGAACGACGATATCTACAATGTTGACTATTTCGCCACTATATAGTGTTTCTTAAATTTATCTATCCACCAAATTCCAAACGCGTTTAGCAGCTATGAGGGTGCTGGTCCTAAGTAACTCATACTGACTGGATACCCAATTTATCTTTAATAGGATTTCCCGGAATAGTCTTTAGTATGCAGTCGCTATTAGTTATTAGTGACTCACTAAGGAGGGGCTAACCAGGCAGGGGGAAATCTTGCAGCCAAAGGTGCGTATCGGTATATATGTTGCTGTAATAGCTCGAACTATGGTAAATTCAAAGATTTTCCAGTAAAACCTAAGATTTACCAACTCTTAACGGTAAAAGTCCGAACAGATGTACAATTCGAACTTTTACCACCATTTACTTAGTCAATCTTAGGATTCTTTACTTGGAAAATTTTACCTAACCAAACCTAACTAAGATTAGATTATATTATAGGTTAGGTTAGGTAAGGTATTTTTTTAATCAGGTTAATAAACCTAACCTAACTACTAACCCATAATATAACCTAACCTAGAAATGTTTACATTTACCAACTCATGTCGGTAAATCCTAAGATTTACTAGTAAAACCTAAGATTGACCAATATACGGGCTTTTTCAGTAACATATACACATATTGTGCAGGTGTTTGAACTATATTGACACATACTAGCACTGGGCGTGTTGTCGAAGGGGTAGGAGGCGACGAGCGCGCCGCCGTGCAGCGAGCCCGATACCACGAACTGGATCTTGCTGATCCACTTCTTGACCGCTTCCGTCTCCGGCTGCGGCTGCTTCGTGTTCGCCTTGAAGTAGTCAGGGAAGTTGCGGTTCAGGTCGTACCGCCGGGCGTTGTGTCTGCGCAAATAGATTTTACAATAACACAACTGTACATTAAGTACGATACCTTTACATTAACAAATTCAATGCCAATACAATTTTTATGATGGCCTTTACATGCCTGCTACATTGATATTCATATTAGCGTATAGTTACGTCTAAAATATGACTTTCGACAATATGGACTCATTTTTGAAATATAACTGAAACACACTGAACACGTTGTGACATCTGAACTGAACAGGCTTTACCGCAACAAATTTATATGGACGCATATACATACATACATAACAACACGCCTAATCCCGGAAGGGGTAGGCGTGTTGTTATGGTCAAAGGGACAACAGGCAACTAACCCGATTCAGCCAAAAATAAAACTGGGCTGGGTTAGATGGAAAATTGTGAAAAAGTAGTAACAAGTGGCTAGCTTGTCGCCTACACAATCACATACCCAAAACTCGATATATTCGTAGGTACTATAGTCGCGTTTTACTACAAGCTAGACAAGAAACACAGTTGGCACATTATTTTTAAGTCCCAGACCAACATAGAACAATATGGACGTGGTGGGGCATTTTATGATAATACGGCATCTTTTTCTCGTTGGGTCAGGCAGGGATTACATTATGGCCTATTTAATATTAGATCATCTAATTTATATTACGAACTTTTTGAGATATAACTGTGTTCTCCGCATCATTAGACATATACACAGGCTCGTTAGTTTTGAGTACTTTTGATCTGACTTTTTTTTTATTTTACTATATTCTACAAAAAATAGAATCTAAAATTATTAAATAACGAATATTAAACATACCTACCTACCTACTTAAGTAGGTTCTAAGACATAGTTATATTCGTGTCGGTCATATGTAGGTAAGTAGAAGCAATGATGCATATAATTTCTTGATTCTCATTGACATCCACGTGATCACTGCCAAAATAATCAAGTTTATCGGATTTGTCACGTGAAGTAGGTATAGCGTAATTCATTATTTTTAGATAATTTTAATTAATTTAGACAGCGCTGTGCCTATATCTATAAATATCTAAAACATAATAACAGCAAGTATTTATCGCCAACTATACATACACGTGTTTAATACACGTAGGTACATAAATATAGATTAATTCTAAAATAATGCGTTTTCCATTAAATAATGTTTGACAATGATTCCATAGCATTGTAAGTAAGTAGGTAGTTTTTGTGAGATCATTTTAAAAATATATCTATTCGTTATTTGTCTAAATCACGAAGACTAACACAATACAAGTTGATATTTACAAATACCTACCTATTGTTGAAAGTGACGTACTTAGGTCAAATCAGTTTGCTTATTAATTGACTATAACTACACAACACCATTGCGTATATTTACGAATAAGTAGATAAGTACTTGTTTATTCACCATTCACGGCATGAGTGGTGTTGACATTTCCTTCCGGTGTTTATATACTTAGTGTTAGGTAATAAATAGTCGTTTGGGTTCCCAGGCGATTTATAAAATTACTCCTCATTTTCAGATAATATTATCGGCCAATTACCTGCCATGAATGGTGTCACATTGTCCTTCTTTAGAGATGGCGAAACCATCGGGGTTCATTGAGGGCATCAAGTGAATTCTCGTGTTGTCCAGCAACCATTTTATATACGCGTCCGTGTCGTATGACGTCACCAAGTACTGGAAAAAATTAAGTAGGTTTTGACTATCTGCAAATACGGACTCAAAAGCCACGGTTGTAGGTAGATAATTTGGCAAATTTTATATTTTAAGTATTACGTAACGATGCACGAGAGTCTCATTTTGTTTTGCGTGTATGTTTCACAATAGGCAGGTTAGGGTTGTACCAAATAGCATGTCGAAAACCACCATTTACTCCACGAGCTATTACGACTATTACGATTACTTACTTAAATTTAATTTATTTCTGTAGTCAATGTACTTGCACTGCTCCGTAGAGGTTATCAACTAAGTAGATTTCATGATTAACTACCTTAACCCTAGTGTAGATAACGTAGATACCTATCCACACATTACACACAATATACTTATACAATATACCTTATCTACACCATTTTAAAATTGGCATTAAAACTAACTATCGAGTTACTTGCTAGTTTCTCGATAGAATCTACTTTCTGAACCAGTGGTTATGTTATTTATTGTTTTATTATAAATAACTTTACTATTTATAAGACCTTTTTTTTAATCCTATATAATGTAAATTAAAAATATATATATATATTTTGATTTTGATTTTATAAACCTGTATAAGGTGCAGTAGCAGCTCGCGGCCCACGGCCTCGTTGCCGTGGATGTTGGCAACGTACTTGACGTCCGGCTTGCCAATCATGTGCTCATAGGGCGACGCCGATACCACCATCACCCACAGATCCCGATCTGCAGAAACCAAAAAGAACCGTATTATTAATTTCATCTAGGACTACGCGGTCCCTATTGGTGTCCGCACACAAAGGCGCCGCGACCCTCTTTTCGTCTACTCGCCTCATCTCTCCTTCAAGCTCATTTACTTATTTAATCTAATATATAAAGCTGAAGAGTTTGTTTGGTTGCCCGCATCGAAAAATATTTTTGTGCTGTATAGTTTATTTATCGAGGAACGCTATACCTATAGTATATCACGCTACGACACATTAATTCATTTACCCCTTAAAATTAAATTTCTTGAACACCTCTCCTATTTATTTCTGTGTCCTGAAAATATTTTTTTACAAAAGAAATAACTTAACTGATGATGTGGCAACTGCTAAAATAGACATAATGACTGAAGCATAATTAAATGGACTCGCAACAGACCATTTGTGATCTAAGTATGTATATGTACGTACACATTTTATTAATAAGTATATTAATTATACAGTCATGAAATTCCACGAGTGGTTTTTCCCTTTATTTGTACGTCACTTTAATCAATATTATTATCCATATTAATTAAAAAGGGTAGGCCGGACTGAGTAACATGTTAACGAGTATTTTGTTCCTGTTTGTGCTTAGTTTATACGCCTGCGTGACGTTAGTTAATTTTGCGTTTATCTATAAACATACGCGTCAAATTCCAATAACGAGGATCCCCTTTGAATAAAAAATATTTTGAAAGCGGAATGAAAATACTGCTTTGTAATTTTAAATCATAAAAGATAGGTATTTTTTTATTACTTAACGACATATTCTGTAGAACAAATATGTACATAGGGCATCTACAATTAGGACATTGTACTGTATATTTTAAGATACTCGATTAGTAAGAAATTCGAATTAATTACCACTGGAGAGTGGAAGGTTCTTCGTAGTACCCACCTCAGCTCTTGTTGACAAACATATAGGTACGAACCTACCAACATATAACAAACAAACATCTAGTTTAATGTTTAGTAAAAACTGATGTCCAATTTTCGATTAGTTTACTGACGACAACATGAAAACTAAAATTTCAGGGCAACGATGTTTTTTGTGCAGAATCAACTTCCTGTTTTTTTTATAAACAAGTAACAGTTGACTTAGATTCAGTCATCCAAAATTGCCCACATTTTTCAGATATTCGAGATCAAAGTTAAGAAATAAGGCCTGGCTTCAGTATTGATAAATTATTTAATTAATCTATACTTATAATAAATCTGTAGAGAGGTCAATTCTGTACATGAAATATATTTTCAAAATAACTATCAGGGGGTGATTAGTGATCGATACTGATGCCAAAAATGCAATCAGTAAAATTTTTGTCTGTCTGTCTGTCTGTCTGTCTGTTCCTTATGGAAACAAAAACTACTCGACGGATTTTAACGAAACTTGGTACAATTATTCTTCATACTCCTGGGCAGGTTACAGTATACTTTTTATCACGCTACAATCAATAGGAGCAGAGTAGTGAAGGAAAATGTTGGGAAAACGGGAGAAGTTACTCCATTTTTAAAGCTTCCGTCCCGTGTGCAGCCTTAATGGTTAAAGTTACATACGAATCATGTATGACGGAAATAGTCTTTATAATATTAACCATAAACGCGGGTGACACCGCTGGCACAGCTAGTACATAATATACTTATAATACTTAATTATCATCGTTTTTTGAAAATAATAATCCCATTTTTTTTATTAATAGAATAAATTAGCCACTACTGTTTTACAATTTCTATTCATCTAACCCAGCCCAGTTTTATTTTTGGCTGAATGTGATTAATTAAAGAGGCCTGCCGCCCCTTTGACTCTACCTACCCCTTCGGGGATTATGGGCATGATGTTAAGTATGTATAAATTATAAGTATTGCTATATTGATGTCTGACCAAATATTCGCATTAGAATGCTAAGTTTATAGAATTCGTCCATACTACGGGCACAGCTCACAATGTATGAAAAAATATAGAAAATCTTAACTATATCTTTGATTAGAAAATTTGTAAAAGTTAATTAAAAAATACATTAAAATGTTAAGCATTCTTACTAAAACTAACTAAGTAACTAACTAAACTTCACGCCACTTCATTCTTACTATTTAACAGATTTACTAAGTTTACGTATCAATAATTTCTATGCTGTTGAATAAATCGGCAAAGATTTTAAAATAGCTTATTTTATAATGTTTGTAGTTGAATAACTAAAAAAATTGACGTGATGGAAAAATGTTTATAAAGAATTTGTATTAAGCTGGTACTGATTGATTAAAAAGTAATAAATTATTTCTGCACCTAACAAATAGTGTAATTTTATTGGCCTGTGATAATTTGTTAAAGGTTAGATGGAGCGCATGGGTTACTTTTGTCACCGCAGCTGATTCGTTGCTCCGGTGAAGTCCTAGAATTTGTATTACGACGTAACAACTGGGCGACAAATATATCTAAAATCGCTTTGGAGACGTGATGTGACAGTGACAAAAACTTTTTTGCCACCATAACAGAAGTAACCCGCGCAAACAAAACACCAGTGAGCCAGTGACAAACAATTAGCCTTTATAACCAACTTAAAAAAAAAAGGAGGAGGTTCTCAATTCGACTGAATTTTTTTTTTCTTTTTCCTTTGAAGGTTTTTAATAAATCCACTGGAGGCAGCACTGGTGGGGGGTACAAATAATGTGATATTTTTAATGGCAAAAACGGTTAATATTTTATATTTTTATATCAATAAAGCCAATAAATTAATAATATTGCCTATTCAACATTCTGCATTCGTTATTGCGCTGCTGACAGTCGATACAAGGGATAAGTATGGTATAAAACTACCGCAAAAATCTCACATTGGCGAGATAATGGATGACTGATACGCATAATAGTGGTAAAAAAGTCATTAATAAAAAAGATAAGTCTTTTATTAGTATCATCTATACTTATAATAAATATGTAGAGAGGTCAATTCTGTACATGAAATATATTTTCAAAATAACTATTAGGGGGTGATTAGTGATCGATACTGATGCCAATAATGCAATCAGTAAAATTTTTGTCTGTCTGTCTGTCTGTCTGTATGTTCCTTATAGAAACAAAAACTACTCGACGGATTTTAACGAAACTTGGTACAATTATTCTTCATACTCCTGGGCAGGTTATAGTATACTTTTCATCACGCTACAATCAATAGGAGCAGAGTAGTAAAGGGAAATGTTGGGAAAACGGGAGAAGTTACTCCATTTTTTAAGCTTCCGTCGCGTGTGCAGCCTTAATGGTTAAAGTTACATAAAAATCATGTATGACGGAAATAGTCTTTATAATATTAACCATAAACGCGGGTGACACCGCTGGCACAGCTAGTCGTTTAATAACTGTTTATTTTATGAAGTTCTTATGTGCAATAGGTAATCTATTTCCTTATAACTAACTAACTGCAGAGAGAACCGAACGCCATATGGCACGATCCTTACACACCTCACTTGCTTCTACAACATACATAATATTTCATTTATTTTATTTTTTAAGTAGGTACTTAAGTATTTTAATGTTGTTCTGGCCTGTCCTCCAACTTGTTTGTAGGTACCGATATCTAATGCTTATTGCTAACTGCTGTATGTCGTTAAAGTGGTTGCTCTTGATGGTCCGCCAATGAAGGCAGAAGGACAGGTTTGTACGCTGAATACTGATCAGGGTATGTCGAAACAAGTTTACCGTCCACTTGGCGTGGATACAAATACTTCTGGTGACCTATACTTAGAACATTGAAAAGTGTACTTACTCGTAACATGAATCGAAGCTACATTCATATGCATCAATTTTAATTAAGTAAGCTAAAAACCATATTCATATTTTGTTAATTTTATTAAACAAGCTAGATTCACTGACTAAGACAGTGCAAAGTTAAATAAGTATAGGTATGTTCCTCTAAATAAGCTTTACTCTAAGATTACTATGATATCATCATCATTTACAAATAATTATGTATATCTTAGTTTAAAAAAATTACCAGTAGGTAAACTGTTTGTTATTGCAATGAAATTACGAGTTATTTTTGCACGGAGTGCGCCAAACTATAGGGATTTGCCCTATAGTTTGGCGCTTGGCCAGATGGAGAAGCGATCGAATTACCTTCCAGAGATTTCCCAATGGAATAGAGCGCGGTGAGCGCGGGGTACTTGGTGGAGACAGCTCGCAGGTACCGCGTGAGTTGCTCATGGTCGTGGTACTGGAACTCCAGCTCGGGCCCGTTGTCGCGTGGCGCCGCCTCACCGATATTCGTCGATACCTCTTCAGCTGATAACACACATTGAAGCCTTAGTTAATTAGTTGGGCGTGTGTTTTGCATTTAGCCTCGTAGGAAGACCATTTCGCGTATATTATTAGGCAGTTAATAGGGCAGGTGGTCTCCAGACAACAGAGGCGGCCTAGGGCGGCCAGACAATAGAGGCGGCCAATCGTGCTAAAAAAATAGCAGAGACGCTTTAGTACTAAGAAGGGGCGGCTGATATTTACTACATGGCCTGGGGCCTAGAGCGGCCAAGACTGTAAATCCGCTACTAAGTGCATCTTATGAAGTTAACTTTTTTGACAAATTTTGTGTGCGCTAATCACTTAGCTCTATCAAATGTAGGTTTTTACCCTTATGGGTACCTACCACAAAATTATTTATAAGACATTCATTCAGCTTTTAAGTCAGATAGTGCATAGATATTTTGTGACGAAACCATTGGAAATCGAATCCGGAATTTTTTGCTAAATCTTAACCACTTCGTTGTCACGAAAAAGTCACAAAGTCATATATACCTAATGCATCATTAAATATAAATTAAATGAAAACGTGGTTTTAAACGATAGGTTAAGGTACTTACGTCTTAAATAACTACTATCAGAAAACGATTGTGCGAAGGATGGTCCAACGAAGTTCACAAGAATAAAAAATAATATGGTGTTGGTGATCGACATGATTATCATCTGAAAACAAAAACACATGTTTAATAAATAATACACACATACATAACATCACGCCCATAATCCCCGAAGGGGTAGGCAGAGTCAAAGAGACAGCAGGCCCCTTTAACCACATTCAGCTAGAAACAAAACTGGGCTGGGTTAGATTGAAAGTTGTGAAAAAGTGGTAACAAGTGGCTAGCCTGTCACCCACACAATCGCACATACCCAAAACCCGATATACCATTAGTCGTCTTCTACGACATGCTAGGCAAGAACCTCAGATGGCACATTCTTTTTAAGTCCCAGACCAACATGGGACAATGGGCTGGGTTAGATGGAAAATTGTGAAAAAGTAGTGAAAGTGGCTAGCTTGTCGCCTACACAATCACATATCCAAAATCCGATATACCATTAGTCGCCTTTTACGACATGCTATGCAAGAAACACAGTTGGCACATTCTTTTTTAGTCCCTGACCAACATGGGACATAATTTTTAGGAAGTTTAATAAATAAGTACATCATAAACGTTATACCTATGGTGCATAACACAAACTGAATCAGAATACCGCGGGCTTCTGTCTTTTCGAGTCTAGTTTATATAACTGGTTCTTACATCATCATCTTCCTAGCGTTATGTCCCGTGCTTAGACGGGGTCCGCTTAGACCATGATCCAGGAGTCTGGTAATTACATTGAAGCGCCTGCCGATCTGCCCTTCGTAACCCTAAGATAGGGGAACCAGACAATTTTTGGATCATGGTTACAAATCCAAAGTTGTTTGAATTTGCAGGTTTCATCACGATGTTTTCCCTCACCGTCGAGCTAGTGGTATGAATACGTACATAGATTTGAAAAATCCAGAGGTACGTGCCCGGGTTTGAACCCGCACTCCTCGGTTAAGAGGCGCGTGTCCTTACCATTGAGCTACCACCGCTTAACTGGTTCTTACATATTACTAGTAATGTCATTTACTTTTATTATCTTACTTACTTAAAAATTTAACAATCGATTTTATCATCTACTTATTTGCTAAGCTTACTTATATGAAAGACCAGGCCCTGGTCTCTACACAAAAATTTTGGGTCCTTCAATCCCTGGTGACCAGGGATTGAAGGACCCAAAATTTTTGTGTATTGTACCTATGTATATTTATTATTTTATAAATAATACATTCACAAATAATTCATTTTGTTTCAATGTAAAATACTGAGATCTATAATAGGTAGGTAATTTATGAGTTTATTGTTCTATTCTTTTTTTAAGAAATACACAAAAATCAGCAGTAAAAAAAGGAAAGTTACCAGGGTCAATCCAAATAATATTTCCATTTTCTCCGAATACTTACGTCATGGAGACTTCGCATTTTAATGTAATACCTACTTATCAAACATTTGTAGGTATTGTACATTTGTATTGGAAAATTTAGCCTCGTTTTTTCATTTGTGCTACAAATATCGATGTATTATTAAATATTTGTTTTCAAATAATCACAAAATATTTAATGCCTAGTTGATTTGATCAGGAAACTTTACAAAATGTTATTGTAGCTGGCATTCGAGTACCTAATATTTACCAAGTTTTTTCTTGGACTCGCAACATTATATTATTTTACTAGCTGTGCCAGCGGTGTCATCCACGTTTATGGTTAATATTATATAGACTGCTTCCGTCATACATGATTTTTATGTAACTTTAACCATTAAGGCTGCACACGCGACGGAAGCTTAAAAAATGGAGTAAGTTCTCCCGTTTTTCCAACATTTCCCTTCACTACTCTGCTCCTATTGATTGTAGCGTGATGAAAAGTATACTATAACCTGCCCAGGAGTATGAAGAATAATTGTACCAAGTTTCGTTAAAATCCGTCGAGTAGTTTTTGTTTCTATAAGGAACATACAGACAGACAGACAGACAGACAGACAGACAAAAATTTTACTGATTGCATTTTTGGCATCAGTATCGATCACTAATCACCCCCTGATAGTTATTTGGAAAATATATTTCATGTACAGAATTGACCTATCTAACTACAGATTTATTATAAGTATAGATATATATATATGATAGTCTCTCTAACAGACCGAAGCCAAATGCTACTGATCTATATATCACCAATTAATGATCTAGGATAGACCAAGGCCTCGTGTTAAGTATTGTTATTAATAAGAGGAATTTACGTAATTCGTTTTAATTATATATTTTTAAGGAAGGAAAACATTTAAAAAAAAAATCTTAGTGCAGGCACAAACACTACGCGATAATGCGCCATATGGCACGATCCTTACACACCTCACTTGCCTCTTCAACATTCATAATCCTTTTCATACAAGCTCTACGGTTTTTATGACTCCTAACATCACCTTCTGTTAATACACGACCAATCTGGTCGTGGTAGGTGAGCCTGGGCCTTCCGCGGCTCCTACATCCTTTCACTTTCGCATTGAATATCTGTTTAGTCAATCTTTACTACCAGGTAGTGGTCTGTTTCAAGAGTAGGGCCTCTGTAGGCTCTTGTATCCAATCTATTGCGGAGGCGGCTATCAACTAAAATCAAATCAATCACACTTTTTTGGTCATTCCGTCTCCAAGTATACGTATGAATATCCTTATGACGGAAAATTGTGTTTGCCACAAGAAGGTTCCGTTACATAATGACCAAAAAAGTGTGATTGATTTGATTTTAGTTGATAGCCGCCTCCGCAATAGTATATTGGATACAAGAGGCCCTACTCTTGAAACAGACCACTAACTGGTAGTATGCCGGTTTGCTGGGATTTTCAAGAAGTGGAGGCACTGGCGAGTGCGTACTCCATGCGGGGCACTGAAAGGATAAGGAGTGAAAAACTGGAAGATGAAAGTGTAAGGAGTGTGTATGTAGGCTTAGTCAATGAAAGACTTGCAAATGCGAGTCTTTCTGACTTATATGTGAATGCTGGAACATTTTGAAAGAGAGTATGGTGGACAGTGCAAAAGAAGCATTTGGATGCGCAAAAAGAAGTAGAACAATGAAAGGTGACGCATGGTGGGATGAGGAGGTCAAAGCCTCGGTAGCGAGAAAGAAGAAGGCCTGGCTTGACTTTGTCTCATCTTTGCAAATAGATGAAAGTATGCTTGAAATGAAGAAAGAAATATAAAATAATAATAATAATGTCCTCCTAACCGATATCGGTCACGGCGGCCAATCTCAACAGGATTAGCCAACTGCGCAGGAGATATTATAGTGCACAAGTGTATGCGCAAACATAAGTGCACTCTCTATTCCTTTACTCTCATAGTCCGGTGAAACGGCAATTCGACATGACCGCAGAGAAGTCAGGCGCAGGACCAACGGCTTAACGTGTTTTCCGAGGCAAGGGGGTGATTAAACCGCCAACTTCCTGACTCCGGGCTGTTACTGAGTAATTTCAATATTGAAATACCCAGCCACAAATTTTTGGCCCAACCCGGGATTTGAACCCGGGACCTCTTGGTCCTTAAGCGGCGCATTCTACCACTAGACCAACGAGGCAGTCACTAGACCAACGAGGCAGTCACTAGACCAACAAGGCAGTCACGAGACCAACGAGGCAGTCAAAAGAAAGAAATATACCGTTATTGCGAGAGTAAAACTAAAGCTTTAGTGAAAGAGAAGCGTGAAAGAGTAGCCATGAATGAAGAAGAGAGGCTGACGAATAGTTTCGAGGCTAATTCCAAGCTCTTTTGGAGGGAGGTTAAGAGGTCTCGGGGGTATTTGTCGGCGTCCAGAATGGGTAAGATTAAATCTAAAGCTGGTGACATTCTTGCAAATCCGAATGAGGTGTTAGAGCGGTGGAGTGAATATTTTAGAGAAATGTATGAGTATGTCTCGGATGTTGGCACTGAGAGTGAGGCTATGTCTGATTCTGTGGTGCCAGCGTCTGATGAAGACATCACTATGAATGAGATCGAATGGTCGATACGAAATCTGAAAAGAATCTGCGGAGATGATCAAGCTAGGTGGCGCTAGCGTCCAAGACGCTTTCTGGTTCTTGTGCAATCTATGCTGGAGAAACGGAAAGGTCCCAATGGACTGGAGACGGGCAGTCATTGTGCCTCTGTACAAGGGTGCTGGGTCACATATGGACTGTGCCAGTCATAGAGCCATCAGTTTTATCAGCTTAGCAGCAAAGGTGTATGGCAAGATTATTGACAGGAGAATGAGGGTGAAATCCGATGGAATGTTGTGAGAGGCACAGGGAGGTTTCCGGAATGGTAGAGGATGCACGGATCAAGTCTTCTCTCTTCGCAACATCGTGAAGAAGCATCTGGCCAAATGCCAGCAGGTTTTTTGCGGTTTTGCGGATATGGAGAAGGCCATTGACAGGGTTGTACGAAAGGACCTTTGGGACATATTGCCGAGATATGGGATTGATGGAGCATTGCTTCATGCTGCGCAGTCCATCTATGTGGGCTGTACGGCAATTGTGCAAGTGGAGGGCTGCCTGTCACTCTGGTTTGACGTCAATATTGGTGTCAGACAGGGATGCGTGCTGTCTGCTCTGCTGTTTATCCTATATCTCGACCATTGTCTCCAGAGGATTAGATCTATGAATGTTGGAGTGCGTATGGGTGACTCGGTGTGAACTGCCTGCTTTACGCAGACGATGCCGTACTTCTAGCAGAGTCGGCATCGGATCTGCAGCAACTAGTCACAACATTGAATAATGATTGTAAGGAGAGAGGCTTACATTTGAATGCGAAGAAAACAAAGATTATGTTGTTTGAAAGAGATGAAACCAGAACAGATACAAGGATAACGGTTGACGATGTAGTGCAGGAACAGGTGAATTTGTAACCATGATCTAAAAATTGTCCGGTTCCCTTGTCTTAGGGTAACGAATGTTAGATCAGCAGTCGCTTTAATGTAATTACCAGACTCACTTAATCCTGGATCATGGCTGCACATCGATAATTGTTTGCATGTGCAGATTGCATCACGATATTTTCCCTCACCGCCGAGCTAGTGGTATAGATACGTACCTACATAGATTTTTCGAAAAATTCAGAGGTACCCGCACCCCTCGCTTAAGAGGCGCATGTCCTCACCATTGAGCTACCACCATCACCATCAAAAATTATTTATAATTACTTACAATTAAGTAATAGGTACATATTGACTTTCAGAATGAATAAGGTACCTATACGATATAAACCAGAATCTCCAAGGTAAACATTTCCATACAAACTTGCATATTTAAGGAGAAGGATTTAATTGATCGGCGGTACCTGATCTCCTATGAAATTCTTATTGTTTATTATGTTTTCACTGATTGGTGCATTTAAAACATAGGTAATTGGAGCTATTTGAACTAGTTTTTTATTAAAATATATATTTTAATTAGCACCAACATACACGATCACACTGAAAGCAGAAATACTTCCGCAGAGTAATGAATTGTGTACTCGGGGATCAATGTCAGTTGTACCTCCTACATACATATAGGGGAGAATAACTTTATAACGACAATTCAACAGATGTGGTGTATTAAAAGAATAAGGACTACTATAGTCCATCAAATCTAAGAAGTACCGTTTGACAGATATGACAAATTGAAGATTAGGGATGGGATCAAAGAAATCGATCACCACAATAACCGAATTTTAATAGATTAAGTATTTCTTAGTAAATATTTTTTACTAATCGATTACAGTTTTTTAGATCTATATAAAATATGTTAGGTACTGTAAAAGGCCGTATATTGGTATAATTATCTTAGGTTTTACTACTAGTAAAATCTTACGATATACCAAAAAATCTTGGGGTTTACTGAAGTTCGGGGTTTTAGAGTAGGTAATATAAAAACAAACTAAATATGCGGGTTGTGTAGGTATAAGTACATTTACACAGATGCTGCTTCGCGTTCTGTTAGGTACCTATATCAGTGTTTTAAGGGTAAATAAATAAATAAAAATGTTATTTAAAATAATATATTCACTGTTACTATTAGAGGAGAATCGTCGTCATTTCAATTATGATTAATTGGTCATTCATTGATTTTATAACTAATGACTCTTAGTGCATTGGATTACAGTCAATAGATAGCATCCGACACTGTCGGGTCAACATAGGATTCTTCTTCTTCTTGTTTTTGTTTTTGGCAACTCACTCCTGTTCAAGGATTACTACCTACTGCATATTAAAAAAAGGCCTGGGTTAAAAACGGCGCGTCATTATTAAGTTCGCTTATTCGGATATCATAACGATTATTCGTATGATAAGTGAATTTCAGGACGCAACACTATGATAACGGACCTAACTGCGTGACTTTGAAATGAGGTATAAAAAAAACCTTATTTGTTGCGTATATTGGTGATTTTACTTTGTTTGAAAGATTTAAATGTATTTGTAGTGATTAAGAATTGTACATTTTGTAATAAAATAAAAATAACTTCATAAATCCATGGTTTAACGGAAAAGGTTATTCAAATTGAGTGAGTTACGTTTGTAAAAAGTTGTTTCGGTTTGAAAAATGTGAAATGTCAAACAGTACTTCTTAGATTTGATGGACTATAAGTGCCTATGAGTTATGTTATTCTACTGATTCACTTTCGTTATTTCCATCACATTCATAAAATACCACAGGCCCTCGAGCGTGGCTTTCTTTTTAATGTCATAAACATGTGTTTGGGTGGAAGCGAGCGGTCCAATTGCGTGCGCGCAACCGGTCGCTCTGAAGGTCACTGGGTCAGTAGACCGCCCCATCACGGTGCATTGCACTATTTAATACAATCCAATTACCTACCTGTAACAATATAACGATTATGTATCATCTAAACGAAGATCATAATAGGATTATGTATGTCAAAGCACAATTGACAATTATGATCCATTGAAAGGTGAATATTAATAAAAATAATACGTTAATCATTCATATTATGTTGGCCAGTTGTCTATGGCAATTTTTTTTTATTTCAAATAATTATGTATAATAATCGCTTATTATGAAATAAAAAACGTCAAACGAAATTAATTACTTATTTGAGGACGTTTATTTTATGATTTAGTTAGGTAATACTAAAGCCTTATGTGGGATTCAAGGACCCTACATTTATGTGTATTGTACCTTTGTATTTTTCTTAGATAATTAAAACTTCTTATTAATTCACTTGCATTGTACGTGGGTATCCCACGTAAAAAATAAAACAACCAAAATCAGTGGATGTTAATCAATTGGATTTAATAGGGGCAGAGATAACAATATGTGTTTGTTCTGTGTCTGGGTGTTAATATTCAATATTTGTAATACCACTGTTGTTCCTGATATAACACAAGTGCTTATACTACTTACCTCGGAGTCAGATCAATGTGTGTATTGTAGTCTGATATTTATTTATTTATTATTTTAATTTTAATGATTGAAATTTACCTGAATAGGTAATTATTCATTATCCATATGAACTGCACTCACATCTAATAAAGAATTCTTATCTATTTTTACCTAGCTTTTAGTAGGGTTACTATAAGCTAGGTGTTACCTTTTTTTAAGGTTTTCTTAATATTATTTTACCAAAATATCATGGTGTAAAACTACTGCACTCGATTCTATTAATGATTTTGTACAAAACGTTCTCAGGTTTCGTTTAAGTAGGTATATGTACTATAAATAAGGTGTATGGTTTATGGTAAATTGATACAAGTTCATAATTGACATTTTTTAAAACTGTTCCACCAATACAACTCTTTTGTAATCTGAACATGTAATTTGGAGAAAATTACGTAAATCATTTCGGGTGTTAGTAAAAAAATCACCCCCATAAATTAAAGGTACCTACTTACTTCTCGCTTTTTACAGTTTTCAATATCCTAATAATTCTGAGAAAATAATTACTTTAAGGAGAGTTATGTGCAATTCAAATTTTATAAATTTGAAAATATCTTTAATAGGTAGATATCTACTGAAAAAAACTTTACGTTAAGGGTTATCACCCCTATTGTATTATTTATTTATTTAATATGTATCTGAGACTATAAAAATCTGACAAAAATATCTTAAATTTTGTAAACATACATAACGCTTTTACATAATTAAAAAATCAGGAGAAAAAGGGCTAGTTTTCAATAAAATTAAACCAAACATCATCATCCTCTTGTCCTTCTCCCAGTTCATCTGGGATCGGCGCAGCATGTCTTCTTCTTCCATACGTCCCGGTCAGCCGTCATCAAGCTATCCACTCCTATTTCATTCATATCATCTTTCATACAATCCATCCATCTCTTATTTGGCCTTCCTCTTCTTCTCCATCCTCTAATATATTCATCACTCTCTTTGTCACATGTCCAAAATTAAACCAAACATATATAACGTATGATATTTAATTAATTTAAAGATTTTAATGTATCTAAATATAAAATTTAGAACGAATGCATCAGGAGCTCAGTTCCGTCGTATAAGTGACATACTTAATAGAAAAAAGTAATTTTTCCGCAATCATTTGGAAATAAAAGAACCCCACTACAAAGATACAGATGGAACATTTCCTACATATTCAGTTAAAAATATGTAGGTAGGGTGGCTTTTTGATTGAGTACTAACCTACAACATAATTTTTAAGCATGAAACGTTTAAACGTGAGTACTGATATCTGTTTGTAATACGTACGTATCGCTCTGTGTCTATTATGTATATGAGTGAATCTTAAATCGACCTTGTCATGTTTAGAGCTCGCATCGGTTTGTTTATATTGAGTATGTACGTATAAGTATTTTTATTTATTTTTATATCCGCTTACTTTTATGGTTTTAAAATTAAATCTACAAAACTAGTTAAGAGTGGTAACCGGCTCTAGAGTGAACTGTGGCAACGGTTTTAAGCTTTCCTTCCGCTGTTTGACTTTGGCACATTGACCTTATTAGCTTAGTCCCGCTAAACGGCGCCAACTTTCGTTTTTAAAACGTCGAAATGAGTGTTTCGCGGAATTTGTCGCGTTACAATATCAAAAGCAACCCATTATATTTATGGAAGCGCCAGAAAGTTATACGCGCGAGTTACGTAGGTACCTACGCACTCACCATGTTACTTATTTTAGTAAATTTTATAGGAGTTAGGTCATTAAGTCATGTGGGTTAAACATTATTTAATGTTTTAATATGCAGAAAATATCCAAAAAAGGAAGAATAAGTACTCGTAAAAATTACCTTACTTATTATTTTTAAATAAACAATGTAATTTTTATATTTACATTATTATGATAAAACATATGTACATATTTGTAAGATATTTTGTTTTCTTGCATAATATGATATCTAGCTAATTTATATTTGTTATAATTGTTAGTATATTAATTGGATGAGTAACTTTGTGATGTCTTGTGTTACGTTTTCAATTTTATATTTCAACGTGACACTGTGGTTGCGCAGAAGCAATTTTCATCAGTAATCGACAAACAATGCTGCACAGTTCGTGCTGCGTGAAAGTTGGTAACGAATGTGATTTGAATATCTGCAGGTATGCGGTGTCTTTTTAAGAATTTTCCGAGAGATTTATTTTTCTCATATATCTTCGTAAGAATTTTCGACCCTCATTGAAGAAAATGCAAAATAAAACTAAATAAAATTTACGTACTTACTCGTTTGAGACTTTTTAAGTAGGTAATTTACTTTACAAAAACACAGTTAACAAATATACTATTAAAATAGAGACACTGCAAAGATTCTAAGTAAAAGACAATAATTCAAATAATTCACAAACACTAAAATACCATGGGAAAATTGAGTAATTAATTAATTGTTCTAAAACTAACATGCTTCTACGTTAAGTTCAACTACAATCAAGAAGTTTAAAAGTTGCTCACCTTGGCTGAGAACGTGGTCCCGTGCTAGGTGGCTACAAAACTTTTCGATATCATTTAATATCACGATTCGATTGCGAAGACTTTGAGCTGGAAGACTAGCGCGAGCGGTGATTGCGGGCGCGCGGACTGCAACCGACTGGCATCCGCGCTGGACGTCGCTCGCCGCGGCGCGCTCCGAAGCCGAACACGCCGGCATCTGCGTCACTCGACTCGCCACACGACCGGAAAGTGCTTTCTCTCCGTGCGACACATCTAAAACTTACTCTAACACTCCACAATAGGGTCCACCGAATAAAAGCGACCGCGAGTAGTCCCGGAGAAACTCATTTTCCACCCTACCTTAAAGACCTTTCGGACGAATTTAAGAAATCACCAAGTCAGGGTCCTGAGCCGTGACGTCGTATTCCCGCCTCATCTGGCGTGCTTTTCCCGCGTATAGAATTTCTTTCTTGACTACCCGATATTCAATATTATCGTATTCATCTTTGTAAACAGAGAAAACTAAAGTGAAACTTAATAGACACAATAATAACTAAGTTGCTGCAGAGCTATTACTCGAGTATTATAACTTATATCACAGTTTCTAATATGCACGATAGAATTGTAATTGCCTAAATTAAGTTATTATTTTCAATAATCTTTTAAAATTCATACATAAATAGGTAGTATAGAATCAAAACATAATTTAGAAACCTAACAGTTGTTTAACTGTTGTGTGACCTTAGCTTTGTCGCATCGCATCGCTCTTTTCAACTTGCCACGTTGACTGGAACAAAAATCCCATTGTGTGCTGCATCCAACCTGTGATGTTGTGATCTTTATTTATACAATACGGGACTTATGTTTCCTGTAGGGTATTTCAAATTGTAAAAATAAAAGTATACTTACTTAAGAAATATTTTGTATTTTACCTTCCCAATAATTACTTCATGAGTTCATGAGACAAAACAAAAAACCGACTTCAAAAACGAACCTAATAAAAGTAAAAAATAAATTTACTTAGGCCAAAGTAATACGTATTTTAATACTTATAAATTTGAAGTCGGTGCCAAGCAAATGCTTAAATTGGTATAGGTACAATTATCACTCAATAGATACATTTTCGGTGTTAATTAGGTACCTACTAATATTAGCTTCAATTGTATCGAGTCATTGCTTAACTTGGCACTGACTTCAAAATTATAAGTATTAAAATACGTATTACTTTGGCCTAAGTAAATTTATTTTTTACTTTTATTAGATTCGTTTTTTTTTTTGTTAAAAATTATTTTATTTTACGATTTTAAGTGATGGGTAGACCTAACCTGTACGAACTGAAAATTTTGACATATTGAACCGTATGATGTAAGCCCAACAAAAGGGAACTACTGTAAATCTAGGAGGAATTCCCTCAACTGTCTATGGTCTCCATCATCAGACATGTAATGGCAATAACAAGGGCGGATCCAGCTTTGGTGCCACAGAGTCGTAATCAAGGCACAAGAAGTTATAATTAAATTTTTATAATCATATATACAAGTACAAAGTAGGTATTTTATTAATGTATGTAAGTACTTACTGTACTTAAAAATACATATATTTAAATGACAAAATTAATTTTTCTTTTACGTCTTCTTTCGAAACGCGTTATCACTTCATCTACTTCAATGGGTACGTTTTTATGGACGTGGAGAAGTGCCAGTCCGGTTAGACGTTCTTCAACCATGGAAGCCTTTACCCACGATTTGATTTTTCGTAACGTAGAGAAAGATCTTTCCGCTGTCGCTACACTAACAGGTAAGTAGTGTAATACATAAAAATTTTCTTATATTAGGATACATCTCAATATCTTTAAAATTAGGTCAGAAATCGACTGCGGTATATCATGACTCCGCTGCCACTTCACCATCCACAGCCGATATTTACAACGACAGAAACTGGAGTAGTATCTAGTAACAATGTATAGGTAATCGGTTGCTAGTTGTTTCACAGTTTCAATGTCTTGATTACTGTATTCTCTTTTTGGCATGAAAATTTAGTACTTTAGGAGACACACGGTCCTGTAGGTCACTTATTATTGAATCTAGAAGAGGGATGTAAATAGCTCTGCGGAAATACTCTTCAGCAGATTGAGCAGGTTGGTTATTGGCTCTATGTTTTTGTCTTGACACTATTCTGGGACATTTAATTTCTACATCTAGCTGCTCAGCTACTTCTTTAGCCTCTTCAAAAAGCAGTCGGTAAATTACGTCTGCATTTTCTCTTTTATTTTGCAGAACACTTAAAGTATCATTAATAGCGTCTGCAGCTAAACAATGAAAGGTGACGCATGGTGGGATGAGGAGGTCAAAGCCTCCGTAGCGAGAAAGAAGAAGGCCTGGCTTGACTATGTCTCTTCTTTGCAAATGGATGAAAGTATGATTGAGATGAAGAAAGAAATATACTGTTATTGCAAGAGTGAAACTAAAGCTTTATTGAAAGAGAAGCGTGAAAGAGTAGCTATGAATGAAGAAGAGAGGCTGACGAATAGTTTCGAGGCTAATTCCAAGCTCTTTTGGAGGGAGGTTAAGAGGTCTCAGGGGTATTCGTCGGCGTCCAGAATGGGAAAGATTAAATCTAAAGCTGGTGACATTCTTGCAAACCCGAATGAGGTGTTAGAACGGTGGAGTGAATATTTTAGAGAAATGTATGAGTATGTCCCGGATGTTGGCACTGAGAGTGAGGCTATGTCTGATTCTGTGATGCCAGCGTCTGATGAAGACATCACTATGAATGAGATTGAATGGTCGATACGAAGTCTGAAAAGTTGAAAGGCCGCGGGAATAGACAAGGTATCTGCGGAGATGATCAAGCTAGGTGGCGCTAGCGTCCAGGACGCTTTCTGGTTCTTGTGCAATATATGCTAGAGAAACGGAAAGGTCCCAATGGACTGGAGACGGGCAGTCATCGTGCCTCTGTACAAGGGTGCTGGGTCACATATGGACTGTGCCACTCATATAGCCATCAGTTTGATCAGCTTAGCAGCAAAGGTGTATGGCAAGATTATTGAAAGCAGAATGAGGGTGAAATCCGATGGAATGTTGTGGGAGGCACAGGGGGGTTTCCAGAATGGTAGAGGATGCACGGATCAGGTCTTCTCTCTTCGCAACATCGTGGAGTAGCATCTGGCCAGAAGCCAGAAGGTTTTTGGCGGTTTTGTGGATATGGAGAAGGCCTTTGACAGGGTTGTACGAAAGGACCTTTGGGACATTTAAAAAACATTATGTTTAACAATTTTAATTAGTGGTCCACCTAGGTCCTGGACCCAGCCCAGGGGGGGGGGGGGTCATGACCCCCATGACCCTCCCCCTGGATCCGCCCTTGGGCACTTATGACCAATACGGGTGCAAAGTTCTCATCAATATAAATGAATTAAGTCCAAACACTAAGTAGCTACTGTAAACCGTTAAGAAGTTCCCTTAACTGTTCTTCATCTTCATTATCAGACCACTAATGATAGTCGCACGCCATCTAGGTGTAAAGTCCTCATCAATGCAAATTAATCAAACCCAAACACAAGGTAACTGCTGTAAATTCTTAAGGAGTTCCCTCGACTGTCTTTTGGCTCCATCATCAGATCGACTCCAGACCCTCATTAAATTGTAGTGCTTTAAAATACTTAATGAAAAAAATTACAAACGCACTAGTCGCCCCTACAATTTTCAAAGGTTCCCATTGATTTCTCAGGGATGCTATCATCAGATCCTGGCTTCCTTATGATGGGACCACCTCAGAAGTGAACCCTACCCAACAAAAAAAAATTTGAAATTCGTCTATAATTGACGGAAATATCGGTAAACATACATTGCATTTAAAAAAAAAATTATATATACAGACGAATTGAGAACCTTCCCCTTTTTTGAAGTCGGTTAAAAATAGCGACATAGCCGGCTAAGTAGGTATATAAAATGTTTATGTCAATTTAAAAGTGTGAACAACTGAAAACAGTATGGCTAATATGCATAAATTTTCCTTCTGGTCATTAGGTCCTAAATAGTATTAAGATATAGTTGGTTCATGCTTTTATAGAAAAATAAATACTTAAGATTAAGATTATGGGCGTGATGATATGTCTGTGTGTTTGTGTGTGTGCGTAATTTATCTTTCTAGTACAAGAAGAATTACTAAAGGTGGTAGCAAATGCATCTGATTCTTCATTTCTTCAGGGTTCTCTTAGATCAGGCCTGTTAAACCTTTTTTAAGAGTCGGGTCCAATTTACCATTCGAAAATCTCCGGCAGGCCACTAATCATTCCTATGAGTCTAAAACACGATACTGATATTAAGTGGTACTTGATGGAGTTTTAAATTAAATGTGACTGACTGTGTGAATTACTTCCATTGGCCGTAGCGCATATAGTGAAAAGGTTACTGTAAATATCTAATTTTAAATGTTAGTGTGTTTGTATTTTAGAGAATAGGTTAATTAAATTTTCAGTGACATGAAATCAGGTAATTCCTCGAGAAATTCGTCAAAAAAATATATTAATTCAAAGAAATCTTTATTATAGTACCTATGTACTATAATTGCAATTTTCTGAAATGTAAAAAGGAGATGTTACAAAATAGTAAACTAAAGCCATACTTATGTGATAAACCAATGGGATATTTTACTTATGTACGTTAAGCCGTTTGGTGCTGCGCCTGACCTCTCTGCGGTCATGTCTTATTGTCGTCTCACTGGATTATAAGAGTGAAAGAACAGAGAGTGCACCTGTGTTTGCGCACACACTTGTGCACTATAATATCTCCTGCGCAGTTGTCTAATCCTTGTTGAGATTGGCCGCCGTGACCGATATCGGTTAGGAAGACATTATTACTTTACTTAAAAAATATTATAGTCCTTAAGTTAGATTATCAAAAAATATTAGATACCTTACGTATTTTTTGCTTTATCTAATACGGAAAAATTACTAAGATACAACGCTTGAAAGATCTGAAATGGGGCGCTTTACGTCACTTGGACGGTTAAATTTTACGCACCTAGTGACGTCACGCGGTGCTTTAACGCGCAAACTAAAAACGATGAAGATAAATTATCAGTTTTAGTTTGCTGAACAGAAAAAAAAAATACGTAAGCAATTTTTTTTGTAATCTCAATAGTGGACTATAAAAAAAATTTGTAAAATAGCCTATTGTATATTATAAACAGCTGAATAAACTTATTATCACTATACCACCAAAAATATAAATGTGGAAATGGGTGCCTAATGGGATGGTTTGTCGACTTCACCGATAGAAGGTTTAGAGATCCAAATGGGTTCCAAGCACTATAGACATCCTGAAATATGTTTATAAGAAATATAGACGGATAACTTATGAAGGTCTCGAACCATAACTTGTTGATTAACTTGGATAGTTTTTGGTGTTACATAGTTTTTGAGTAAATGACAGAGTCAAAAGTGACTCCAAATAGTTCGTGTAATGTGCTAATTGCCAGTTTTTTTTGCTTGAATTTAGCTAACACGCTCCCGAGTGTCTAAATACAGTATAATCCAAAACGCCTGGCCGTATTATTCCTACCCAGCACCAAATAAACATTTTGTACAATACACGAAACTTACAGGCGCTTAGGCTATTCAATACCAAAACATGTGTTAAAAATCCTTTAAAAAGTTATTTCGATCTCTGCAAGAGTTATAAAACGTTAAAATAATTAAATAATCAGTCATTGAAACTCGTAAATGATTAAAGCCAACGTAGGTCCTTAGTAGGTATAATATACATCCAACCCGTAATCAATTATTAGAAAATCGTGCTTGTCAAAGCACAGACAATGTCCTAAATTTGAGCCTGGGACTGGGTGCAATAATAGTTAGTTACTACAATAGCTACGGCGTAGCAGATTTAACGGATGCTAGCTACGGCCTACGCCTGCCTTGCCTTGTTACAATTGCGACAGATCCTCCGTTAAACCACCGAGAGATGGCAGGATACGCGTCGAATTGCCACTCGAATGTTTGAACTCGGGCTAAATTGAATATGATCTTAATTCTTATATCACAATTTGTAACAAAATGTATAGTAATGAATAAAATAAACTACATCACATAGATTGATTGATTAATTATTGATCTGATTCCGAGATAAGCTATTACAATGTTATCAGAAACTACAGTGGTGTTACATGTATATACTTAAATTTTGGATATTAACATCTAAACACAAGACAGACCCTAGTTTTCATCAAGCGAATGTTTGTTCTGTGTGGCGATCGAAGCCACTACTCTAGGCGCTGGGGTAGGGTCACTACTCCTAAAGTCCTCAGTTCATTTTGTGAGTTTTGTGTAGCAGCTTAGCGTAGCAGTTTCAAATAATCAAATATTATGTTGTTTAATATCGGATATCCAAAAGATAGACTGCACAGACCATCGAGCTTTACCATATTAATAAGTTAACTACAATACTCATAATTTAAAAAACTGACACGTCACATCGATGATTTATAATAAAAAAATCTTGATTCCCCAATAGACACATTACAGATCACTATGAATGACTCAAATAGATGATATCAAGATATTTTTCCACGCTAAAAGTATTGGATAACGTATTAGAGTTCTTTATTCTGAAAATCATCTCGTGACATTTAGATGCCATAAATTGTGTAAATGAACCAATTTAGCGAAAAGGTCAAACCGTCTTCAATTACATGGGATCGAGTGGTACCTTGGGGAAAACGATATCAGTCGGGCCTGTATCCATGAGGAATCTCGTGGTACATAATATGTATGTCGTGTTTAAAATTTCTAAGTCTTAGACTTAGAAATTTTAATAAATTCAAGTAAAATAAATATCAAATGATTTAGGCTTTTATGTTGATTAATAGGTCACAAATAGGTAAAATTAACTAAACCGAACATATTTCATCCATTGAGAGGTCGGGATTATGCAGCTACTTTTGTTAATAGCGGTGCTGTACATACGGTATACGATTAGGATTATATTTTATTCTAAACTATTCTCCTGAATTATGTCTTTCATGTATTCCTAATTAATTGTTGTGATAAACTTATTTTGCAACAATCCTCAGACACCCGGATCAATTTCTAAAGATAGAACGCTGCGCATACATATAACTAGGAAACGGACACCCATAGGAACGCAGTGACCTTGACAAGTGGGCGCATAGTACAATCTACATGTAGGGCAACAAAAAGAATAAACATAAGTGACAGCGAGGGTTGCGAGCAGGTCGTGTGCGCAGGCGCTGTGGCTACGCAGCGCGCGGGTATCGATCGGGCGCGGTGGCCCCCGCCCGGCGCAGCGCACGCTCGGCACGCGCGAGGGACTCGCAATTTTCCCGCGCAGGACCGCGGGCGCGCAGGCGAGGGGCGGGCGGGGCCATCCTCCGGCGAGGGCGACCTCGGCCCGGGGAACCCTCGCTCACATTACGTAACCACACGCACAGCTCCGCGCACAAACAATGTGATTTATTTTTTTCTTCGATTTTTCTACAGTTTTTGATTATACAATTTTTAGGATTAGCATCGTGATATTATTTTAGGTGTCGCGCGACTGTTTATTTTGCTCTCGTTTTAGATGTGTAGTGTAGTTTATAAAATCGAATACTATCCGAAGCTTCGGTGATATTTTGGTGAAAACTTTTTGAAAGGATTTTCTATTATGCATTGACCTCGAGCAGCAATGGACACGGTAATAAGACGAATTGAGATAGTTTAGCAAGACGGCATTTAAAATCAACAATCTCAGTGTGTAATCGATCGATCGTTTTTACATCCTACTACGCAACCCCGGGTTTTGAGATGGTCTTAAAAAGATGGAATATCATAAATTACTAAAATTAACGCATAATGAAAATTTCATGAAAATTTTCGCGTTTATATACTAACTTCAAGTGGACCAGTGTTCATAAACTCTACAAGTATGACGATGGGTAAGTTATGCAATTCATTTATTCACAAAACTTTGTTCTAAAAAAATGTACTTATATAGAAAATGTCTTTTGCAATTTATCTTACGTCATTATGTTGCACTTTTGGCTTAATCGCAATAAAAGCTTCTTTACGCAAATTCATACTTACTTAATTTTTTACGTTATAATATCATTCTGTGATCAAATTTTTATACTAATAATAGATTCGTCTAACCACCTCAAGTCAATATTAGTACAAGTTGTTATTTTGTGTGACTTTTATTTTAAGAAAGGACACGGATACTTATTGTAGATTATTTTGTTTCGGTGTAACAGTGTATCTACAAATGAATACCTTTAACAAGAAGTCTTGCTTAATCTAATCTAACGGTTCATCATTCATCATGACACATTAAATAGCAAGACATACGTCCTACGCATATTTCGTTTCGTAGAAGTGGTCTCTATATAATAAGATAACGCCCTGTCCCCGTGTAGGCGTAATGTTCACTACTATGTGTGGAGCATGAGAGCGGTAACAATATTTATGTACTTGCAGCTAGGTAGGTCCGTTGCGTCACCGGATGACTCCCGTCTCGCGCTCGCAGCATCTCTCAATTGAGCAAGTGAACTGTTGTTATGCTCACACTATTATTCATAACAAAGGGAAATATATGCACCGTGGCAGATTATGTCTGCAGTTTGGCATATACACTTGCAGTCGTGCTGTGTAGTTATGAAATGTTCTTTTACACTGTCAACTCTTCTTATGGTACTATGGCATTTAATGATATGTAATAACTTGATTAAATTATATTTTTAAAGTGGCAAGTATGACGTTGATGTCTTTTCTATGGAATTTTCTATTAAATAATGAAATGTCATACGACATCAATAAATAATGTAATATCAATAAATATTTTATAGTCATTTAAACATCACTTATATTTTCTACTTTCAAAACTAGCGTGCAATAGCATTTTTTATCGTACAGCTTCTTCATGCAAATAATGCAAAGTATGTCGTTTAATTAGAAAACGAGTTCACGAATAAATATATATTCTATTAACTTTTAAAAAGTTAGCATGCGGTTAATTGGTGACGTACCAAACGCATATCAAACCTTACCTGTCGCAGCGAATTGATGGCGGCGCGGCGCGCGCGCAGTTGGCTCGCGCTCTCGGTGCCGGAAGAGCGCGCGTCGCACGCGCCGACGCTCGCGCACGCTACGCCGCGCCTCGGTCCGATATAACAGCGTCAAAACAGTGCCATCAAATGCCGTCAATCGCAATGGCATTCCTCACGTAACAATAGAAAACACGAGAAATGTTCCCGCGTTTTTATTGAAATTCAAAAGATTGAAAAACATAGCGATTACTCAACTCGGAATGCAACAACAACGTCGCACTTCTCACGAACCCCAAAAATTTATAATGGAGAAGAACAACACATATACAATGCTAGATGTGAACATAAGTGGCAAGGATAAGAAACCCGTGAACGACACGAAAGAGAAAATTGAAGAAGAAAACAATAAAAAGCCTTTCATGACTCTCATAAAAATTCGTAAGTTTATTTAATCTGTTAATGTCATAAATCCTCGAGATGAAATATAATATGTTTAATATTAATTTTGATCCGCCTGTCTTTAATATTATGATTTAAGCATTGTTATGATATCAGTAAATGGTTTTTAAGTAGATACGTGACTTGACGAAGAAGTTAGAGCTTGTTTCTTTTGAAGTGTCTATAACACCTCTTTTCCCAGTGCAACTTTTCTTTTAACTTTTTTGATTGGAAAAACGGTTCTCATACTCGTGATGAGTTCAGAATTAACAATAGTCCGTTTTTATTACCGTCATCGCTATAAGAGAGGTGAAGCCGGTTCCTGATAATTCATATTCATGAAGAGGCGTGTCCTTGTAACTTGAATAACGGCTTTAATAATTTCACTGATTAGATACTTTAATTTAATAACAGTTTATGATACGATTGCACTGTATGATTTCTAGGAACGTCTGATGACAATATTGACAATCAATGTAAACAAACGCACTCTTCTGACATGATTACTTAACGCTCTACTCCTTGATTCCATTCAAGTCCTAGGTTCCGACATTATGATTTCAACTATTAACATATTACTTATTTTTAAGTAAAATCCTAATATAGTTCGTTATTGTATTCAATATTACTTGTAAAGAAAATCAATACACTCTTTTCATGCGTCTTTGTTGGAAAACTGCATCCCAGTTCACAATAGACATTTTCTTCAAACAGTCAATAAAAACAATAGTGTTTAATTTTTATGTGTGGTTAGAATGTCTCATTAGAACAAAGACAGGTACATTAACTGCATCGGCTGCTATTGTTTACGGTCGTGAGAAGAGCCTAGATCACGTCATTCCAGTTATTATCGATCGAGCCTGTACTTTTTACTTGCAACATTCTCTGCATTGGTAATAACTAGAAATTTCCTTAGATCAGTATGTGTTCCGGAAAAATTCATAATTTACTCACGCAGGGAGAGAGATAAGATATTAAGGCTTTTTTAACCGACTTCAAAAAAAAGGAGGAGGTTCTCAATTCGTCTGAATTTTTTTTTTTTTTTTTTTTTAGTTTATGCGAAACAACTTACTTACAACTATTTATAAGCGACTTATTTAAAGGAATGTAGAAAATGACCACACATTTTTTTTTTACTTTCCATACAAAAGTTGATCAGCTGATTGGCTATATATTTTGTGTGAAAAGAAAAATTTTTTTTGCTCTGTTTCAACATCCTTTAAATTCGTTCCTTGGAATAATGAGTTAAATAAGTATAAAGAATAACAACATTAACAAAATATGATAGAAAAATGTCCCATGTTAGTCTGGGACTTAAAAAGAATGTACCAACTGTGTTTCTTGCCTAGCATGTCGTAAAAGGCGACTAATGGTTTATTGGATTTTGGGTATGTGATTGTGTAGGCGACAAACTGGCCACTTGTCACTACTTTTTCACAATTTTCCAACTAACCTAGCACAGATATAATTTTAGCTGAATGTGGTTATAGGAACCTGCCGCCTCTTTGACTATGCCTAACCCTTCGGGATTATGGGCGTAATGTTAAGTTTTAGTCGAAAACAACTTTGCAGAAATGTTATATGTAATTATTTAAAGCGGTCCGTCATTTACCCGTTTCTGCTGGTGGATTATAACAATTAGCGATTGGGCATCGATTTCACCGGCCACCGCGCATCTGATATCGTGCAAGTTTTATTCAAATATTATTTGCGAATCAAACTATCGAGCCAATTCATTAAGATTAAGAAGTTGTGGTTAATTGAAAAACATGATTCTTTGTTTATTTTAACATCGGAACATTAGCTATGTGTTCAGCGCTAGATTGAATGACTTCTTAATCTAGCCAAGATTTGGTAATTAAGGTAGATTACAGAACCTGTTTGTTTAACGCCGCAGGGGGGTATGGTTCAAATGTCCGAATAGTTAACAAGCGCCAATTATGTATAATGTGGACAAGTGATGGGCACGTTTGTCGCTTCCGCTAGATGTCCTCAATATCGGTGCGCACGCGCCGCGGCCGCGTCCCTGGCGAGTAGCCCGGCTCGGCTCGAGGGAACCTGTCGCGTTCCACACGGCTGCGTGCGTTGCAATGCCCTGCTTCCTCTAGATAGATAAAGTGTACCTTCGCGACGAATAAGGAGAACTGACACAGTCGCCTGTCTTTGTCAGAATGCGTCGTAATTGCATAGGTACTAGTTTTTCTTCCTACCTTAATGTATGGATCGGATACGATAAAATAAGCTGCCAAAATAGATACTTTATTTTTATCGTTATTAGGACTATATTTACTTTATATCAGTATAATGTGCATGCACGATGCATGTTTTATGTTGGAGCTTTGAACAACTTCAAAAGTTTTCTAACACGGTTCACTGACTATAAGTATATTACTTTAATTCATTCACTCATTCAATAAATAAACAAAAGTCATATTTAGTTGGTATAACGACTAACTAACACCATTTATTACCGTGCCTTATTTATTATTTTATTTTTTTAATTAAAATAAAAAGTTTCCTTTCTTTAATTATCTTGTTTCGTTCTGATACTACAATCAGGAGTAGATCGGTTAAAATTGACCTCTTTTACACCAGTATGTTAGCCAGTGAAGGTAAATATGATAAATAATACATACCGTATCATTACACTGGTATTCCCTTAAGGGATCGGCAGAGTCCAAGAATCAGTAAATTCTTTAACCAGTTTTAGGTAAAAATAAAATGTGATTTTGTTTTGTCTCATCTTTAGACAACACAAAATCACAAACCTGACACCAAGTAGGTAGGTACACTATTAGTCTTTTACAAAATGTTTGACAAAGAACACAATTGGCACATTATTTTTAGGTCCCAGACCACGGAGTATTTCTGTGGTCTGTGTCCCAGACCAACATAGAACAAAAAATCCGGCCAGGTGCGTTTCGGATTCGCGCACGAAGGGCTCCGTACTATTATCTATAATTCTATACCACATTAGACACTATATACATATAATATTATAACCTGCTTATAATGTATTTTTTTATTTTTAAATTGAATATTCTGTGAATGTTTCATGCAGCTGCTCTACCTGTTTCCGTTATCAAAATCGAGAAACAAACGGCAAAAAAATCACGTTCGGAACCCCACTTACATATTTATTTTATTCAGATTTTTTTTGTATTTATTGCTAAAGAAATACATCATCTGATAATACCGTATACCAATCATGGTTTATAAGATGCAGCCTGGTGACAGACAGACAGACAGATGGACAGTAAAGTCTTAGTAATAGGGTCCCGTTTTTACCCATTAGGTACGGAACCCTAAAAAAAGTTAATAAAACCGTTTCAAAAACAGAACGCGAGCGCGGCGAGCGCGACTACATCGGGTTCGCGACGCTGCCGGAGCAGGTGCACCGCAAGTCAGTGAAGCGTGGCTTCGATTTCACGCTTATGGTGGTCGGCGAGAGCGGCCTCGGCAAGTCCACGCTCATCAACAGCCTCTTCCTCGGGGACCTCTACAAGAACCGCAAGATACTTGACGCACAAGGTAGGTTGCTTGACAATACGAAACCCCGATTTACTCTAGCCCTAAAGATCACTAACCCTACTATCGCTAGCCCGAATGCACGGTATCCCGCAAACACTAAATACCAAATATCTCTAAACCTAATGGCTTCGTTTGTACTTGGTTTTCAGTTTCATATATTTGTTAACCTAATTTATTAGGATATTATGCGGATTTGTCGTTTTCACCACATCAATTCACAACATTTAAAGAAATCAAATGTCCCGATATCAATTCATACAATATTCACTAAATATATAAGATCTTTCTGATTATTAATCCTGTTAAAATTACAAATATTAGGTACAAGATAGTGATTAGCGTGATGAGCGTATTAGAAACTTTTATGCTATTACAGATAGAATAGAAAAGACAACCACAATAGAAAAGAAGACAATGGAAATCGAGGAGCGCGGCGTCAAGTTACGGCTGACGATCGTGGACACGCCGGGCTTCGGCGACGCCATTAACTGCGAAGACTCGTGGCGCGTGTGCTCCGCGTATATCGACGAGCAGTTCCGGCAGTACTTTACGGACGAGAGCGGCCTCAACCGGCGGCACATGCAGGACAACAGGGTACACTGTTGTCTGTACTTCGTGCCCCCTTGGGCTCACAGGTGCGTATGCCACCGTTGGTTGACGTTGGCTGTCTTCAGCGTTGGTGGACTCCGCTGATCAATTAATATACCTACAAGCTTATTTTTCGTATAAACGAAAATCGAAAAACGGATCAATATTTTTATTTAAAGAATCAGTATAAAAAATTATTAGGTATCTCAAAAACTCATGTAGTTTATAAATATTATTTGGTTAAAACTAGTACTTAGGTATAATCGATTTTATTAATGATTCTGCACAAGCAGTTCTCAGCTTTCGTATATTTGTTCTCAAACTCCCTTGTCAAATTTATTTACTTACATACCTACCAACTGCAAGTGATACAGAATCTCCATAAAAATAGAAACCTAAAAAATAGATTGATATCAAATGTTTTCAAGCATATTTATTTTTAGACTGTTGTTAAAAATAGACTATATTCATTCAACTACGGATATTACAAACACTACTCTAACAAATTTATTTGAACTGGTATCAATCAAGTGTGAACCGCTGTTATTGCACCATCGCGTGTTCGAGAAATAAATATTTCCGATAAATTGTAGGTACACACCCATTTCCTGAAACTTAACTGGGGGCATTGTGTTAGTCACTTCTTTAAACTTTGATTGAAACCAAGTACAGAAAAGACTGACAATGCATTGTGTGTAGTGAAGCAAGTGACATGAAAACAAGCCAGACTCAGTATTTTACCCTTTCATTTCATTTACTCGCTTCATTAAACACTTTCTCTCCACTCTTCGTTAAGTTCGAAAATAATGTTTTGACTTTCTTTGCCTATTATCAAAAATTGTACTGTTGTTCGTATTCTAATGGAAGAGAGAACGCTGCATCACTTTTCTGTATTCCCACTATATTATTTTGTTGCATATACAAATAATGGCGATATCTATTGAACGTGTTTAGAGGAGTGTTATTAGGTTAACAACGGTCAGGGCTGCGGCGATAGCCATTATATCGTCTAATGATGTGGAAACATGTCAATAGTACAGTCCAACAAGATAAAATTGTTCAGGTCGCATGCCTACTTATGAATATAAGTGGGTACTAAGGAATATGGGTCATTCATTTCTTAGTCATGGACATGAAAATGAAAAAAATGAAAAATGCTTTATTACTCTCTGAACAATCTTACTTAGACTATTAATTGAAATCCGAAAGTAGTATGTAGGTACTTAATATTAAACATAAGTTATTTCATATAGAGTTACATAGAGTTATATGACCTAATACGTGTACGTATACGTGTATACGTGTACGTGATATATGACCTAATACATATGACCTAATTTAATTTATCTAACGCGTTCCTGGTGTTTTTACCTTTTACCTATAAAAGTACAACTAAGCCCAAAGATACATATTACGTAATTATTTATTATTATATTTTTAATAAAATAGAATAAAACGCTTTTTCAAAAACGCAACTCTAATACGAATTTAAAAGTAAGCAAAAATAATTATAAGACTACACTTCATCATGGATGTGACATATTTACTTCTCCAACAGCCTTCGACAAGTGGACTTGGAGATGATGAGGCGTCTCCACCGGAAGGTCAACATAGTGGTGGTGATCGCGAAGGCGGACTCGCTCACTGCTGTCGAAATCAAGCGGCTCAAAACAAGAATACTCAACGATCTAGAGGAGCATCAAATACAGGTAGGTACATATGTAAACACGTTCTTACATACTTACCTACATATGATAATTATTACCTACACATAGTAAGATTAAATAATAACGTTGCATTAATAGAGCGGCGGCTAGGATAAGTCAAAGAAATAGATAAAAAACGTAAGATGTTCATTAAGGTATCAGTCACATTAGATATACCTAAATACATATAATTTGTATTTGCCAACTGTGGACAACAGAAGAGATGGATCGGTTGTGCAGAAGATGATATAAAATAATTATTAGTGAATGTGATCGGCACATTCACTAATAATTATTTCATATAATCAGACGATCTGGGAACAATAGATAACAATCTCAGACGGTTTACGCGAGCTCTTATATTCCTTTCCCGCAGGTGTACCAGTTTCCGGAGTGCGACAGCGACGAGGACGAAGAGTTCAAGCAGCAGGACCGCGAGCTGAAGGCGGCAGCGCCGTTCGCAGTGGTGGCCGCCGACACCGTGCTCGAGGTGGGCGGTAAGCGCGTGCGTGGCCGCCAGTACCCGTGGGGCATCGTCGACGGTAGGCATCTTCACATACAAACCAGCATTTTATCTTTTATCCTCTCTATGTTCATTTAAATTCTAGTGTTTTTAGTATCTATTCCAGCATTGTTATGTTTCTTCTTTTCATATCCCTGTCAACCAAACCAAACGTTTTCTATTGGACAGTGGAAAATCCCCGGCACTCGGACTTCACGAAGCTGCGCACGATGCTCATCTCGACGCACATGCAGGACCTGAAGGATGTGACGCAGGACGTCCATTACGAGAACTTCCGCGCCCAGTGTATCTCGCAGATATCGCAGCACGCCATGCGAGAAAGAGGGTACTAAACATTTTTTTTCAATAATAAATATCAGATAACATCACATACGCAGTGGCGTATCTACAGTCTTAGCCGCCCTAGGCCCCAGGCCATAATTCTCAATACTAAAGCGTCATCACTTAATTTTTATCACGATTGGCCGCCTCTAATATCTGGCCGCCCTAGGCCCGGGCCTACTGGGCCTTAGGGTAAATCCGCCACTGCACATACGCTGATCTAATCCGATCTAAATAGCTATGTTACAAATATCAGAATGAGCACAAACACGAGTATTTGTCACACAAATGTTTCTCCCGGGTGGGGATCGAACCAACAAATCTTGGCGCATTGGATAATATAATACTGAATACAATTATAAAAAATATAGGTAGGTAAGTAATGCTTGTCTGGCACTGCACGGATTGTGCATTATCCGTTGTTCAATGATAAGATAAGAACAATGGAAGATAGAAACGGATGTATAGATATGTTTTACTACAACTGGTTTTAGCCTTTTAGTAATAGGTCTGAGTGAAATTCATATGCCGCTTAAACAAATTTAATAGCCCTTTCATTTGTCGGCCCCTTTCTATAGATCAGGCGCCTATAGGTTCTGGGAAACCATCCGAGACAGGTTAAACCGGCTCTGATTGTAGATTGTCTGATTCTAGAATATTTATTATTGGTTAATACAGGAATAAGAAATAACACATCATAATTATATACATAGGTACCACCGCCCTTGCAATTCATGAAGGGGTAGGCAGAGTCCAATGAGCGATAAACCCCTTCAACCATGTTTAGCCAAAAACAAAAGAGAGATGTGTTAGATGGAAAATTGTGATGGAGTTATGAGAAGTGGCTAAAAGGGAGTTTAAAGATAGATAGACCTTACTAAAATAGGTTAATAATAGATAAAGGCAGCGCCGCCAAACGTTACCGCTTATACACCGTTGTTTTTTTTCCAGTAAACTGAAAAGAGATTCTATGGGCAATAATAATGAGGTCGTCATCACCGACACCGACCGACTTCTGCTGCAGAAGGACGAAGAGGTTAGTAATTTAATCATACACAGATAGACCTAAATATTGATCTCATGATAAAACCTAAGTCTTACAAAGCAACCAATATTTTCGGCACGTTGTTGTATTGGAGGAGGGATATGCCCCATTTGTAAATATATGTACATAGCAAATTTTCTACTCTGATATATTTCATCTTGTTACAACGTTATCGCCGATAAACAGGATCCAGTCGATGCTATATGTCATATAGTGCGTGCTATTATCTATACTTATAATAAATCTGTAGAGAAGTCAATTCTGTACATGAAATATATTTTCAAAATAACTATCAGGGGGTGATTAGTGATCGATACTGATGCCAAAAATGCAATCAGTAAAATTTTTGTCTGTCTGTCTGTCTGTCTGTATGTTCCTTATAGAAACAAAAACTACTCGACGGATTTTAACGAAACTTGGTACAATTATTCTTCATACTCCTGGGCAGGTTATAGTATACTTTTCATCACGCTACAATCAATAGGAGCAGAGTAGTGAAGGGAAATGTTGGAAAAACGGGAGAAGTTACTCCATTCTTTAAGCTTCCGTCGCGTGTGCAGCCTTAATGGTTAAAGTTACATAGAAATCATGTATGACGGAAATAGTCTTTATAATATTAACCATAAACGCGGGTGACACCGCTGGCACAGCTAGTACTATAATAAACTAATTCTTAATAAACCTTTTTTTTTCAGATTCGACGTATGCAAGACATGTTAACGCAAATGCAAGAGAAACTCAAAGCTTCCGACAAAAAACACGACAGTATTATAGATGTATAGAATATAGACTGCATTGTATAGCGTAGTTTTAGACACAAATTACCTACTCACGTTAGTCTTTATAAGGAAACCAAAATATTAAAAACCTCTTTAGAAAAATTTGATGAATTTAGATTTTTGATACTTACCTATGTTATAACGTTAAAATAAAAATAGTAAATAAATACCTATCTATTGGCGGATAATGATGTTATCGTTTTAGCTGAATTATGGTAAGTAACAGATTAAAATAAAAGGACAACATATACGTACATATTGTGTGTTAAAACACACAACCAATGTGTTTTAACGTAGAATGAAAACGTCCATAAAATAAAAGATATTATTTGAACTTTTTCTTTTTGTATTATGATATGATTAACACAAAGAGGAAAGATTTGATTGTTTGTTTGTATTAAATAGGCTCCGAAACTACTGGACCGATTTGAAAAATTCTTTCACCAATGGAAAGCTACTTTATCAGCAAGTAACATAGGGTATATTTTATCTCCGTATTCCTACGGGAACAGGAACTACGCGGGTGAAACCGCGGGGCGCTGCTATCATAGATAAAATATTATAAATATTTAGTATCGTTACACATAAAAGCATGTGTTTAGTTATCTTTGCAATATTCAGCAAAACGATATACACTTATCCTAAAATTAGGTATCTAGAAAAATATTAGTACCTAACAGTTATTAGATTACTTACTTAGCAAAAATAAACTGACGCTACCTACGTAAAACATCAATGAATTCTATAGACTTATAGAATAAATGACCAAAGGGATCCAACCATAATTTCCGTGTTATAATGCGCTTCTATAGTTATTATAAATTAAACTACATCATGTTATGTTTTTAACAGACAAACATATATTCTGTTTAGATTAGAAAAACAAAACCTCATACCTACTTATGCATTAAATCTAAGTAAGTAAATGCATTTGATTTTGTGGGTTTATTAATTTGTTTCATATAAACTACATATAAATTATATTCGAAAATGGGACATCTAATGTAATTGTTTATAATAAAAATATATATAAAATTTTATTTAGATATTATTTGAGATATTTTATTTTTGTAAATAGGTGTTAAAATGACATTTAATTTTACAAAGCTTGTGAAAGTTTCGATAATAATTTGTAAACAAAGAAGATAATTATGCCACTTGTTTTACGTTGTACTTTCTAATTCATAAAGGTAGCGCACGATAGCTTATCACGATACAAAAAAATATTTACACACGGACTAGTTTATACTATATCTAATAAATTATAATTTCTATGATCTGAGCACATAGTTTTACGTGAGCATTTCATAGGTTTTTACACTGCCATACAAACATATTTTAAGACTTATTTAGATCCGAAATTGGTGGAGACCGCCCTACAATTTTTGAGAGATTTAAAATGTTTATTTTACGTCATAATTTTAAAAGAAGCACTATTTGTAACCCTTTGTGTGCTCGCTATTAATCTTATCTTCCACTTAGTCGACAAAAACGAGTTGTATAAAATGTTTTATTATAATTGACATAATTAATAAGAACTATATTAATATATTACTTTTTCTATGTAGGGGTAGCCCTATAGAGTGATCAACAGATAGGTATATTTTTGCTGTAATCGTCGCAAGTATTAAGTAACCGAGACATGCCAGAACTGAATCATTAAGGTTATTTATTTTAATGAGTAAGTATATCTCGTCCTAGTTGTGAATTACGACGGTTATTTTGTAACATATTTTAATTGGACAGAATTATAAGCAATACCAAAGTCTCCACTAAAGTTATACATTTTGTATCGATATTATTGTAATAACAGTAAATTGATACTTTACTTATTGAATTTAGTTTTATTTATACTAACCCTTCTTCCAATACGGAATTTATGAATAGCGGGTATACATAGGTGGCAGCCTTGAGCTGGAAGCAGCCAGAGAGTAGCTTCTTCTGCACGGAACTTTAAAAATAAGAAGGAGGAGAGAAAGGCGCTACTACGTACGTACTACACGGAACCTTTATACTAACCTACCTAACCTAATCCTATTCTGAAAACTTACTTATTGAACGAGTATTTAAACAGATAGAGTTACTGGCATTACTGGTGTTACTAATAGATAACATTATGTTCTCATAAATCGTTTGGCTATGCTTTGATTATGATCTTAAATGAATTTTTATTAGCTCACATATACGTGATACTCATTTAAATCTCCAAACCTTTACCGACAAGTTGGACCATGATTAAAAATGTTTACTACATTAAAACCTTGACGAAACCTTCAAATTTCCCGCAATTTAAGAATGCCGTCTTTATTTTTCCTTCAAAACATGATCCTTGTACTTAAGGAAGTTTCGGTTTCGGTTTCGGCCGTAAAAACCAATTTCGCTCGGACACTAGTAAATAGTATTGACGCCTTAAATTTAAAATTAATATATAGCATACAAATTGCAGGTTCTCGATAGACTTATTTTAAACACTAAGTATTAGTCAAATAAAACGTCAGGCCCATAAATCAGAATTAAATTATAATCTATCCGTCACTTAATTAGGTAATTTTCATAGCAAGAAGAATACATTATATTTTGGCTGAATGTGGTTTTGGGGGCTAGCTGCCCCTTTGACTCTACCTACCCCTTTGGGAATTACGGGCATGAAGATATAATTGTTTGTATGTATGTACCTACTATTCGTAACTAGCAGCTCCCCACAGTTTCACCCTCGTAGTTTCTCATACGCGAATACGGGGATATAATACCTATTAAAGCGCATGTTATTATTATTTTTTTTTTTCAAAATATCTTTATTTATATAGGCTTCAAGAAAGCACTTATAAATAGTCAATATACAAAAAAAGAACAATTCTACCACCGGTTCGGAAGGTAGAATCTATCGAGAAGAAACCGGCAAGAAACTCGATAGTTACTCTTTTAAATGCCAATTAAGTATACAATTTTGTAAACTTAATTAATCTACACATATGACTAGATATCACTGCAGATGAACAATATGAAGAAAACATTATGAAGTTAACCATAAATCTTTGTCATTGAGGAATTCTTCGATCTTGTAATAGCCCTTACTCATTAAAAATGATTTAATGCATAATTTGAATCTATGTAAGGGTATTGTTAAAATACTTTGTGATAGTTTAATGAACATTTTAATACATAGACCATAAATGAATTACCAATTTTTTGGAGTCTATGATTTGGAACAGAAAGTTTGTGTTTATTTCTCGTATTAAAACTATGAGTAGGTATTTGACTTTTTAGGAAATGATTCAATATTTTTGAATATTATCCTCGCTCTCGCTGTTAATGTATCTTTCCATTGGTGAAAGAATATATAAAATCGGTTTAGTGGTTTAAGCGTGAAAGCGTTACACGTTACACAAACAAACTCTAATGCAGATTTATAATATTAGTTACATTTTATTAGGATTAACTCATCAATATCAGCTTCTGTGTAAAATTCAAAACACATTCGGACGGGAAAATCTATCAACACAATATTGTTTCGCTACTCGTCGATTTAGATAAAATTTAATTGAGTTTGGAAATAGGGAATTGTTGTGTCGGTTTAGCGAATTATTATTTATTTATACTACATACATAAAAAAATATTTTATATACCTAAGTATTTAAAAAAAAAATGCGTAAATAGATCATTCAATATGACTAAAAGTGAAGTTGTTGCGTTGTTATAAAGCTGTACTTTTACTAACGTACGGATTGCGTAGACTCTATGGCAAATACTCTACGTTCCGTCAAATCGCACTTCCTAGAAAATCAAGTTACTCTATGCCGTAAATTATAAAAAAAACTAGATATGCCAAATGTCAAAAAAAAAGTGACGTTTGAAAAGTGGTCGACTAGGGGCGAGTGCTTTTTTCTAAGTTTACCAGAAATCCAAGTATTTATATAAATGTGCACTCATACTATTAACTAAGTCATAATAATTTTATCCATTTAACAATGGCTGATAGAGATCTTTCCATGGGGCCACGCGACGGAGTTACTTACCCGATAAGGGTGCAGTATTGCGGCAATTGTTCTATGCCCATAGAATATTGTGAATATTATCCTGAATATGACAAATGCAAACAGTGGCTAGAAAAAAACCTACCTACAGAATTTGAAAAAGTTAAAATAGGTACGCATGTATTACATATAGTCATCTGAAATAAGGTTAAGAAAAGGTAATTTGACTTTGCATGGTATCATGTTTTGATTGATATTTTTCTTTGTGTTTAGATGAAGAAGAAAATGCCGGTGGAGAAGAAGAGAAAAAACGCCAAAAGCGTGGTGGCAAAGGCATGCTTAAATCGAAGAAGAAGGAGGATGTTCCTAAACTAGTGCAAGTCTCCCGTGCTCCCCGTGGCAAAAAGAAATCAGTAACTGTTGTGTCAGGACTTAGCACCTTTGGTATTTCGCATTTTTATTGGATAGTTATTTCTAATTTCCAAATTCACTCATTTGAAATGTAACAATATCATGATAATTCTTGCAACATTTCTTGCAGATATTGACTTGAAAGTGGCTGCAAAGTTTTTTGGCACAAAATTTGCTTGCGGATCTTCAGTAACAGGAGATGATGAGATTGTTATTCAAGGAGATGTGAAAGATGATCTCTTTGATATCATACCAGAGAAATGGCCTGAAGTGAGTTATCTTTTAGAATAAGTCATAGATAGAAACATAAAATAACAAACAAACTTAATAGTATCCAATTTCCATTAAATCATTGTTTTCTTTTTATGAGTAAATAAAAAAATATTTGTCATAATCTTGGTGATGCTGTGTTTATATAAATGTAATCCAGATTATATAACAAGAATACTTATTTTTGTATTATTAAAAATTTAATTAACCACCTATATTTTTACTCAAAGTAAAGATATATAGATATACATGGTGTAAATAATGTGTTGTGTTATAAATTCTAACAAATATATTTTTTTTACATTCCAGATTGATGAAGACAGTATTGAAGATCTTGGTGATCAGAAGAGATAGTCACAAAATGTTGTGCATATACTTTATTTCTGTGTTATTATTAAACATATTTAATTAAACTTTGTTTATCTGAATAATATTGCAGGCAAACTATGTAATAAAACAAAAATAAAGTATTTTCAATGGTTTCCCTGGCTTTTACTGTCCTGTGGTCATATTTCTTTGGTATTTCATCCCCTATAACTAAAATTCATAGCTTCATGAGTTGTGAAAGACTCATTTATAAATTGGTTTAAACTATATAAAAAATAGGTGCCCAAAATTGTAAAATTAATTCATGTATACAAGGATAGGTATTTAAGAAAAATAATTTATTCAGTGTAATAGCTTAATACCATGAATTATTTATTATTCTTTTCAACAGAGTTAATTAAAATTTCCAACTAGGTACTATTGGTTTTGCATTGTAGCAGAAATAAAAGTTCCTAAATCTTACACAAGAAGCTATAGATAGGAAATGATAGAGGGCAGCACCGGAAGCATTGTGTCGTTGATGTGACTGCTGCCCTCTATAGTTATTCTGGTCCAAAACATTTTGCAGTGTATTTTAGTAGTATTTTCAGTCAATACGGGGCCACACAAAAGTTCGTCACATAGAGATTACATGCAAGCAATCTTTTCCCTGCAGGGTTTTTTTTTTGTTTTTTGAGAGGACGTCGGTAGTTGGCCGAAGGCTGCCTTTACTACCTACCAGGCTGGTAGGTAGGCAACAGCCTGAGGGCGCCCCCTATGGGTCTCGACCTCGGCTCAGGACGTTGCTGAAGAGGGCAGACGCACGTAGGTTTGGGGATAGAAGGACGTTCCTAGGTCAACGTTTTCTATGGGAGACTACGGGAGGGGGAGTTCCCTGCAGGGAAGTACGTCCGAAACATGATGGATCGCATCGATTATTCCAAAGTACTGAAATATCGTTTATTCTATTCCGAGGATTTCCCACCTCAGTAATCAAAGGTGACTAATTAGTACTTAGCGCCACCAGTACAAAATTATTAGAGTTTGTATGATTATTAGATGTCTTATTGTTTTTTTACAAAGTTTATTAGTGAAGAGATTTTGTATACTGGTATATATTTGTATGACGATTTACCATTATGTCTTTTTTTACATCGATTACGTTTTATTTTGGTTATTATTATTTGTGCTGCAACTTTAGCTTATTTAGGATATTATTATTATGGTCATATTTATGAACACATGCAAATTCTTTTGTTTAGGATTAAAGTATACCCCTATTAAAATTTTATTGTGCTTAAAATAAAAGCAAGTCTGATGTGCATTTTATGCATATAAAACTTTTCTTATTACATTTGCGACTGTGCATGTCTTATGATGAATAACATTAAAAATAGGGTATTATCGGCAAACATTTTTTTTAGTCCGTACTAACTTACTGACTAAAAAATTATCAAAAAATATTGAATACGTATCTTTTGCTTTATCTGATACTCGAAAAATGACAGATACAACGCTTTAAATATCGAAAATTGAGCGCTTTACGTCACTTATACGGTAAAATTTTACACACCTAGTGACGTCACGTGGTACTATAAAATATTAAATTTCCTTGTTATTTCATCTGTTATTTTGGTGAGACCATATAATGGATATTTTTTTTAAATATTCAATGCTTTATTTGATTCCGGCAACATATTTATTTCAAAACTACTATTTCGATCATATGGTAAAATGGCAACCCCATATTCTACTCCGTAAAATCAACACAAAATAAAATCACTTTTACACATTTTGCATTCGTTGTGTGTTGTGTTATGATGGTAAAACAGTAACAATGAACATTTAGCAAGTCAAGTGAAACTGAAAATTTCATGGAAACTAGGAAGTGATTAGGAGCTCATTGTGATCAGAATGTAGCATTTAGTCAAGTTCCCAAACCTTGTATATTTTAAGATTATTGATCTTTTGTTGCACTTGGACTGTAAATAAATAGAAACTGTGAAAATGTCTGTGGTTAAAGGAAAACTAGTGAAAATGGAAGTTATCCAGGTTGGTGAATACGAATTCACCAAGCAAGATATCATCGGTCATGGGGCGTTTGCTATGGTGTACAAAGGAAGGAAGAGAAAGGTACGTATGATTAGCAGTTTTCATTGTTCTTGATCTACTTAGTTTCAGTTAAACGTTTTTATAGCGCTTCATGCCCTGCAGTATGGAGCTGACGAAATGATTGTTTTGGCTTGTTCCGCGTTATTGATCTTTAGCCATCGTGGGTGGCGGTAATACGTCTCTGGTGTAAATGCCAATATAATTACATTTTTGTTCATGTTTCAGTTTTTATAAACATGTCTATGATGTGTAAGAGTTTTTCAGTTTAACTTTTTCTTAAATTAATTAATTCTATATTACATATATGTCAGCTGTTATTACACATTGTTTATAAATAGCATACAACGAAACAGCGCCTATGCCAAGAAATTACTTTTTTATATTTGACTAGCTGCAAACAGCTGATGGTTTGCTAAACAATAATATTTACTTGACATTTTCTATGGTATTAGTTAATCTGTTTGTGATCTGCTTGTTTCATTTCTATCTTATAACAAATGTTAGTAATATGTATTATGTCAAAAAATAAAATTGTATGTACATACACAAATGTTTTTACTATAGTACTAAGTATATATATTTCTGATTTTATAATCTAAATCATTGAAGTGGCATATACATGTTGATTATTGTGAATATAACTTATGCTACCAAGGGACAGGGAATAGATGATTGTTCTAGTGACTAGATTAGTAAATTTTAACTTTAAGCAATATCCATTATTTAACTTTTGTACTGTCTACAATTACCTTATTCTCTACAAGTATATGTATAGGTATTAAGATCCCACCATCCAGTAGCTGGGCCATATTTATTTGTACCCTAACTGAATTAACAAATAAATTTTAATTAATCAGAAATGTAAATACACTACTATTATAATTTTACTACTGTGCCAGCTTGGTGTTTATTACTTACTGTATGTGTTTATTTCTTTTACACTGAAAGAAAGTAGGATTATACAGAAAGCTCATAGACAATTATTATTATTTGCAAGAAAAGCCATAAGGTTTTACATAAAACTTATGTAGGGAAAGAAAAGTAAAATATGAAAGTGAAGCATGACAGTAACACCCCTGTAAGCTAATAATTACAAAGTATGGAAAAATATCAAATCTGATAAACATTATATCTTATATTAAAAAAAACACAATGGGGGCATTCCACGGTAAGTGACACCAACCAAGCATCAAATAAAAGTAATAAAATTGTTTCAACATGCATTTAGAATAACAGTACATAATCTTAACTTTACGGAACAGTATAATTTTTTCGTAAAAACCTGCATTTTTTTCATTTTTTACTCAATAGCATCACCAGATGCAATCAAGCTCAATGCATAGAGTTAATAACTGTCTTTTTAAAAGCAAAAAGTTCAGCCAATTTGTTAGTGAATCGGCGTGATTTCAACGTGAGCAAATTAAAATATTATTAAAGATTTACTGAACAAAATACGAAGCAAAACGGTAAGTTACTTTCTATGATTTTAAGCTAAATTTGCTAACCTGTCTCATGTCCCAGCCGTCACATTTTGATTCAATTTTGTTAATTCTTATCTCAAAAACGCGTGTTTATGATAAAATGTGTGCTTTGTAAGTAACAAATTGATAATAATTGAGTGATTGCATACATTTTAAAGTTGCTATGGGCCATTGAATTTTTTAGACATTAATATTCAGGTCTGTCCCGACCGTCACGGTCCCGACCGTCACAGTCCCTACCGTCACGATCCTAAGTAGCAAAATATTTGTTTTTGTACAAATATCGCTTAAATGTCGGTGTATTCAAAATAATATTTGTGTCTCTGCTGGGTTTATTGGTTTTTGGTTTTATTTCGCATGGCATGAAGTGGTTGTGGCGTTGTTTTAGATGCCTATGGACGCGGCAGAGCGAAAAAGTTTGTCCAGGGCCAGGTAAAAAGAAGACCCGGATAAGAGAAAGCTTTTGTTAGAAAAGGAGAAGGAACGAAGTCGGAAAAGAAGAATGGAAGCTAAGAAAAAGTAGAGAAAAAGAGCGCATTAGAAAACAAAGATACAGAACAAACTGAAAGCAGCCAAAAATGTCGATGTTGATGAAAGTGCCAGTTCTTCAATAGGTTCTTATAAAACAAAGAGAACATGAAAAAGGCATTAAATAAGAACATGGGGGCTATGCCAGAGTGCCCAAGAAGTAAACAGGCTGTTGTTAGGCAACTCGCTATTAACAAAATCAACTATGCCGACGTATATTCAACAGATTCAGATGATGAGATGAAGCAAAACAATTTATAAGTAATCCCAGCGATGTATCATACGTAATGATGTCAGAAATAATTATAGTGCTACCAGAGCCAACTGTCCAGACCAATGGTGACCGAATATATTGTGAATTCAATGAAAACGTTGATATTTTCGAGGCAGGGTAATACCTTAACTACTACTTTATATATATACATACAGATTACATATATATTATGTAAAAAAACTATTAATAAAGGTATAAAGAACACGTGCATTTTTGTTCATTTGCTACTTGTCCCGACCGTCACATCGGCCTGTCCCGACCGTCACATTCTTCGAATCAGAATTCGTTGAAAATAATACTGTAATTTCAAATAAGATCTTTACGTATCGAAAGTTTAAACGTATAAGTATACACACACAATTATTTGCACTAATATCATTATTAGTTTCTTACAAACGTTCAAAAGTAGTTGTAAATCTGGAGTAGATAATAAAGTAAGAGTCCCGACCGTCACAATTCTTAACATTATTTTTTTTATTGAAAAAGATAGTCTCAACATGTGAAATTCACGTAAATTAGAGCCAACTTATTTAATTTTATATCACTGTTCATATCTAATGTATACTGTTCAATATAACTTCAAAAATATCTTAACTACATAGGAAAGAGAGTAAAAATGTCCCGACCGTCACCATGGAATGCCCCAATGGCAATATTTGATCTTGCAATAAATTGTTAGCATGTTCATCTCATGTCATCATAATAATATTATTTTAAGGAGCAATATCTAAGAAATGATTTTTTTTTATATTAAGACTATTAATTAAATTTGTCCCATGTTGATCTGAGACTTGGCCCATGTTGATCTGGGACAAAAATGTCATAAAAGGCGACTAATGGTTTTGGGTATGTGACTGGGTAGTCGACGAGCTAGCCACTTGTCACTCCTTTTTCACAGCTTTCCATCTTCTCTGTCTGTCTGGGACTTAAAAAGAATATGCCAACTGTGGTTCTTGCCTAGCATGTTGTAAAAGGCGACTAATGGTATATCGGGTTTTGGCCGTGTGATTGTGTAGACAACAGGTTAGCTGCTTGTCACTGCTTTTTCACAATTTTCAATCTATCCCAGCTCGGCTTTATTTTTAGCTGAATGTGGTTGAAGGGGAATGCTGCCCCTTTGACTCTGCCTACCCCTTAGTTGATTATGGATGTGACGTTATGTATGTATGTATTAATTAAAAGAGATTCCTTTAAATAGTCATTACAAAATTTCACAAAACCATGAGAAGGTTTAACATTTACTGCTTTAGTAACTACTGTGTAATATAATAATAAAGTACATTTAATTATAAATAATTATTTACACATGTCCTTAATTACATACTACTTAAATTATAGCTGGTCAGAGGGTAGGCTTAGCTGGCTTAGCTATAATTTAAGAAGTTCAGGTGTAATAATTTATCTACATCTACACACACATATACCCTATTGTAGTTGTTACTAAACATTGTCTTTAACTCATACTGCATAACACTAATGCCCCACCTTAATTGGCTCTGCTAGCACCCATGACACCTCCACTCGGGCGATGAAGGGTACCACGGGGTTTTAGTGGGTATTCCCCTGGTCACAACCACCTTAGCTGGAGCCGGAACCACCTACTCGCAGGTCCCCGGAAGTCCCACACACCACTCCCGGTTAGGGTGAAGGTGCATAACACATTTCCCCGCGTAAAAAAAACACGAAGTCGCGAGCAGAGACTAGTGCATAATATAGAGCTGCCTGCTTATGGTTTAATAAGACTTGTGCCCACTTACACGCATTACACAAACCCTTATGCGATTTAAAAAAAAAATTATTTAATAAAAAATTCACGTAGGCGTGAGAATACATAGTTCGTGTGTGGCGTGGCATACACTCAATTCCATAAATCGAGTGCGTAGACTGAATCTGATTTATACAATACACCATAATACATATCCACTTACAAACTTGATGGGTAGGTAATATCGTGAAAGATAACATCTAAAATCGTTTCCTTTTTTAATTATTTATTTATTTCGTTCATTCATGTTTAGTAGAATTATATAACTACATTACAAACAAACTAACAAAGAATGTTATAAACTTCGCCAAATCTATTCTCAGCATAATTCGTTTGTAAATCGCGTCATTGGCAAAATGCTCCCAATTTGTTAAAAACGTGCGTAAGCTCTGGTTTTTATTTAGTGATGCTTTTACGATGGTCGTTGCCAAAAACGTCAAACTATTATAAAGTACTTAAGCAATGATTTTTCCTTACAAAATCTTTATGATAGTAGCCTTATCGATATTCCAGTTTGGATCTAGGTAAAAAGCATATTAAGAATATCAATAAATAGAATATGTATGGGTACTCTTTTAACTATAACCGTAAAGCATCTGGGTATCATAATTAAAGCTATAGCACTTCTTGTCCTGTTTATTTCGTTTTTATCGCAGCCAGAGCGCAGTGCGTCGCTATATAATATATTATATATTTGGTATAATTGGATCTTAACAAGCTTGTATTTGACAAAATCAGATTTTTAATCTGGCACATTATTTAGTACCTACACCCAAGTTACATTTAAGGAAAGTGTTGTAACTTGAGATACTTATGTACTTATGTATTTGCTCTAAAGCAAATCGACTTAAATTATCTTAGATAACTTGACGTCACCTACCTATTTAAACTGAGCTAGAATAACTCTTTAGAAGAGGCTTATTATCTGCTCAAGAGCAAATGACCTCGTCAATAGAGCATGACTACACCATTTTTGAGCTGCTTTAAAAAATTGACCGTGAGTGACCTTTCCGATCTTAACTCTTTAACAGCCATGGCATGGCAAACATGACATATAACATCATAATGTAATAATAATGTACCTAGCATCGAAGCGCTGGATCAAATAATATACTCGTACATATCGGCAAACGTACGAGTACATATTTATTTACAATACAAGTAAAGCTTTGGTGACATTTGTTTGGCAGGATATTCTGTTTAAATGAAAGCAAGAAAGTCGAGTATTATGTACCTATTTTACGTATTCATAGAAGTGCACACAACTATATATTTATTTCATGATACATTTCATAATACGCTTTATAACTGCGTTCTTTGTCTATACCCAAGTCGAGGTTAAATCTCCTCCCAGCCAGTTAAGTATGGTCAGTGGTCAAGTGTCGTGTACCTGTAGGTTGGGTTTCGTATCTTTGTTAGCATACCCTCGGGACAAAGCATTTTCAAACAATAGGACACGCACTGTGCGCCTCAAGGGCACTACTAGACACGTGCGATGCGCACACGCCAATAGGTAACAAAATATTAGATGACGATTCATGGACAATATTGTTACTTGATTTAACTCTCTCCTACTGTACTTGCCTATTTATAATCTTTATTACAATACCGTCTCAATGTTCAGTCACGTTGTATAATGGGTACGAAAATAGCATTAAATTATATTACAATGACTATCTTTTATTTAATTGGTAGGTCCCTCAATTGTGTCTCAAATAAATCTCACTTCATGCTATTTTATATCTGTAATAAGAAATAATCCCGTATCGGGCTTATGTTGAAATCAGGTCAAACAATAATCTACACGAGCCTAAGGAATGCACGCCTGTGCTAATGTTAGCTCGGCGCAGACACAGCACATACCACAACACAACTTACCCTCTCCTGCGTCGATTTAAAGGGCCATCTACATTAAAATAACTACAACATCATTCTCCAGTGTATCTCGTGCAACTTAACTTATTCGTTTATGAATAAAAAAAAACAGAGATAGATACTATCACGTCCGCGTCCCCGAAAAGATAGCCATTGCCCAAGGAGCGGCAAGCTCCCCTAACCACTTGTTGCCAAAAATATAATAGTGAAAAATAGTACTATAATAGTGGCTGGATTTTCGAGTACGTTAAAAATCACAAAACCAATATCCATCACACTACTGTCGCGTTATACAACGTGCTACATGAAATTTAATTTTAGATTATTCTTGGTATATACATATAGGCATTGTAAAAAGTATGTTTCTATTTGTTTTACATAATTTATCTTTTCATGTTTACCAACACATATAGCGCACGAAAAGAAGATGCAAAGACCTTGTTGCATATACGAGTATTCTACTCGCCCACCTGCAACGGCCTTATGCAACGCTCGCTGCACTTACGTTATCATTTTACAAAGGCGACTTGTATTTATAAATAATGTTTAGGTACCCAGCTATAGGTTGTGCAAGCTTCGTGTCTCAACTGCCTGTAGGTCAATCAGACTAAACGATTCGCATACTTATGCGGTTCACACTGGATTGTCTGATTTTAATTATCATCACGCATATAACATGCTAATTACCTGGCATATGATATGCCGTAGTAAATAAACTAAATGTTTAGTTGGTCAATATTGAATACTCATAACACATTAAATTGAATACACCACAACATGGTTATTATATTGTGCTGTATGTAATGACTAATGAAATAGTCAGTCAACTATTGTACCTAAAATTATCACAGCAACGTTTTCTCACGAAATATTCATGTGAAATAAGTTGTTCTTAAATGCGACTAAGATTGTATTTTTCTAAATAATGTAATTTAATAAATTTATATTACCTACGTTTCTTAATTTAACTAAAGTCCATTAAAATATATTGAATGTTTATAAAATTAGTTTTAGTATTTGAATGGATTTGTGTTTTTTTTTGGTATGAAACCTTATTTCTAATTTGTTTGTCCTTAGAATCCGGCGCAATCCGTGGCCGTAAAGGTGGTGACCAAGAAAGGCATCCAGAAGGCGTCGGAGATTCTCGTGAAGGAGATTAAAATCCTGCGTGAGCTGACCGCTCTCCACCACACGAACCTCGTAGCAATGCACGACTGTATGGACAGCCCCGCCTATGTTTACGTCGTCATGGAGGTGAGTCATTTGTTCCGACATTTTGAGTCTTCAGAATAAGTTCGTAAAAAGAAATTTCTTGTTATAATTCCTTTTTTTACGTATGTATTTAAGCGAGTATGACGGGTCTTGTAATGTGTTCGACTCAATTTGGTCATCATTGTCTAAATGTGAGATACCTACTTATTGAAAATATTATGTTTTACTTATTGAAAATATTACTTTTTGGGTGCAGATATGTGTTTCATCAATTTCCATCTTTAGAACTTGACGATCGCTTAAAAACAACAATTCTGTTTAACGATGTATACGCCAAACATTGGCGAAGAAGCAGAAATAACTCCTGTAAAAGAACACATCCGCTTGCTCCGGCGTCGGGTTAATTATTATGTTCTTTAAGAACTGTGTTTAAAGGAGGAATATTAGTAACTTCTTACCCAATTTTTGATATCATTATCCTGCATCGTAAGTTGCTAGAATATGGATGATCGTTTTTATTTAATGGACATCATCTAGGCTAGTTTTACCCAAACCACTGATGAAACTCTCTGAAGTTGTATTTTATTAGAATCATCATCTAAAAATTAATATTCTATCCGTTAATATGAATCCACACTACCTATTTTTACATTCATACTAGTGGAAACAGGGATGTTTAGCAATCACTATGCGTGTTCTAATAATATCAGAGATCCACTGGGTTACGCTTTATGGACGCTGGTGCACGGTTTGTACATTTTCCGTATTAGTATGTACATGCTGTGTTTATTTCTAATTGTGATTTCCACTTTATGTAAGAGTAATAAGTGATAATTATAATTCACTTTCCTTATCCTTATCCGTTTAATGTTTTACCATTTCACTGTGGTTGTTTTATTAAGTTGTACTTTTTAAATAATTAAAACTAGTCGGTTGACGAGAATTGATCGGTCCCTGGATATGTTAACTCATATATGCTCAACAATTTGTTAGCAAATTAATTTAAATTTATTCATGTTCTGCCATGTTTTGATTATCTTACTTTGTTAAACGATATACAAATGTAATGGCATTTTTAATCGCCTGGATTTGGATTCACCCTTGTGTAAATAAATATATCACAATTTTTATTAACTTACTTCCCTCTTGGTGAATTAATAAACGTTGTACAAATCAATCATCACTTAAACTATAAAACAATTGCAATACGCAATAATAAATTAAAATGTAAATGTACTAGTTCTCTATTAATTTAATATACGACTTACTTCGTCGTATGTCGTTAATAAACAATTACCAGGAACTTGCGAACGACCCATCGCTAGCATTAGGTATTGCCCGTAACCCAGTGGCCTTGCCCTTAAACCAACCTTGATAACGAATGACCAACACAGTTGGATTAATATTACAGCTACGTTATTTCTTATTTACTAAGAAAAACGTTAAGTAGCTTACTCGAACAATTTCTTCATACCTACCTACCTATTGAATAATAGTTTTCTTATATCTGCTCCTAGTTATAGGTGTTATGGTGACTACCTAATTGAGGAACTAGGCTATAGCATATTGGTTGGATTGATAAATTTTTGAATACTTATATATTGCAATATTAAAGCACTATTCTATCCTTTGGAACTCGTGCCCCCCATAAAAGCTGCGTACACCCATGACTAGCAAAATAAAAATAATGTGTGAACAAATTGATGATAGAAACAGGAGAAGCATGACGGCTCTAACACAGCCTTAAGCGTTTCAGTTGGCAGCATGAAAAGGAAGTATGTAGTAATAGGACCATGGGAAATTGTTGTTGAAAATTTCAAATGTGTTGAGAAATATAAATGTCGATCTAATGCCTACGTCATCGATATTAGGTAAAACTGACTTTTATATTAATAATATTCTTAAGCTTCCATCAGCCAGCACCTTAGATAGACTTCCGCGTGTTCATCGGCACGCGAATTCGAGGCAAGGTCACGTGGCTATAGATATAATGCCCATCAACCTATAAGCACGAAGGCGATGCGTGTGCGCTGCGCGCCCGGCCCAACGTGAGCTGTGACAGTCGATGTCACTGACTGCTTAAAATGTATGCTCAAAAAATGTGCGCCAAACGCTAACAAAGTTTACTGCGCAGCTAAATGCCGTAATAGGTCAAGGGGATATCAATGAAAAGATTAGTCTGATATATTATAGCGGGCAGACAATGTGTGAATTCTTATCTCGCTTGGCTTCATTCTAGTCATCGTAAACGTTGACTTTCGGCTCTCGGGGTCAGCCGGGACGACTCACAGCTAGGTTGCCCTACTAACCTCTATTTTATAACTCTAAATTATCAACATGCGATTAATGATTGAGCTAGCAAAAGATAAGTACTTCTTTCGATTGAATATCATTACAGATATTTAGATTTAGGTACTCTATTTATTTTTAACATCTTTATTTATAAGTTGTTTTTTTGTGTATAGCTATACATTATGTTTGATTGTTTAAGAGTATTATGCGATCTGCGTTCTATTTGTGAGATTGTCGTGCCTCTAATGTCTATATTATTACGTATTCGCCGTCCCACACGTGTTGCGTATCCGAGGTGACGTACCGCCGCGGCCGCCACGACGTAGGCGAAGATAATAATGTAAGATCTGCCTCGTGTAACAATTAGCTTTTACACTCACTATACGTATTATACGCGGCTATAGCATAATCATAATAATAACAATTATATTGCGCACCAATGACCCCTAATACCCAACTGTGCTAACCAAGATGAGACACTTTGACATTTTGTCATCCAGTGGCTTCACCTACATAATAAATTACTACAACGTTATAAACTACATTTTAATGATACAGATTTCATTATTTCTAAATTGATGTTCGTATTCATTATGATTTCCTCATAAATTGAGAATCTAGTATAATGATTGTCTTTCGTCATTAATTGCTTTGCAACTTGTCGCCAATCAAGATTGTTTTTGTTTATACATATACTTAATGGCACGTGGAAGCTTCAGTTAAACCTTGCACAAAGATAATTATGTAAAGATTACTTAGGTATGAATTAATTATAATTGACAAGCAGTGTCAAAGGTTCACGTTATAAGATCCGTTTTAAATGTACTTGCACATGTTTCTCGCTACCTTTGGTATTGCCCTTGCCATGTAATCAGTAATACCCTTACATCTGCATATTAAATTATAATAATAGTGACTAATCAATCAATTAATAAATACTTCTAAATATATTTATATTAGATGTCGGCAAACATTAACGTATAATTTTATCAAAGTTTATATTTACGGAAAATATGATATATAGACCACAAGAAAAACACAGGAAACACGTCATAATCTAGGTTGTTTTCTTCATACGTATATTGTTTATGGTGCGATCTACAACCATTACAATATAGTGAAATCAGAAAAAAGAAAACGGTATTTATCGTTTAAAGTATTATTGTTTTTTTTATTCAAATTACGTACAACAACAATTAAGTACACAAAATACTTTTTTTATTTACAATATTATTCTGATGAATATTAAATAGGTCTGATGAGTGTCACTGTGTTTATGTTCACGTCATCTAATTGCATTCGAGACCTTGACCACCAGACGTTAGTTAGATTTTGAACGAACATGTTTATAGCCTTCGATGTTGTTTCTAAAGTCTATCTACCTTTAGTGGTCATAACAAGATAGATGAATCATAATATAATTATTATATTTCACAACATGTTTACTTTGAAACTGAAATAAACGCCTTCAAAACAATACTTTCTCGGTCGACGCCATGTCTGACCGATTATGTTTATCGCCCGTCACATTTATGTACGACGAAGTAAAAGAAACGTTTAATGCCTTATCATCTGCGTATTCCGGTGTTAGCTACTCTGCATAGTTTTAATGTTCGCCGTAGATAAGGCAACAATATGTTTGTATAGATTTAATTACATGCTTACAAAAATAACATCAAATTAAAATTGTTAAACGACTACTGATAATGAATGCATGTATGATAAAATAAAGAACGTAAAATATAAGAAAGAAAAATAAATGAGATGAGATCAGTCTGTAGTGGTGTCCTCGCTATGTCGGTACAAACAAAGCCAAGCTGAGTTCATTGGCACGTTTTTCTTTGGTTGAGTCGTCAGAACGTGGCTAGTCGCCATGGCTGCTGTCGACCATGACTTCTCTAATTAGATATGTGTTATAATTAAACGACTCGATGTATCAGACAGGCTCAGTTAGTCGTTATCTTCAGCATACATTATATTTCGTATAAAAGATAGGCAATGCACATATTATTATAAATAAAAATGTATTTATTGATATATAAATTAAATAGGTGTAATGAAGTTCAAACTTGTACGTCAATCTCCACGTGTCGAATAAATTATCTGTTACATACCTACTGCGATCCAAAAAAAAGAACACGGAAGAGTTTCACAATTGCGTCGTCGTTGAGTACTGCGCTCCGCACGAATAATTTAGGATCTACCTATCTATAGCGCATAGTAGCCGGCAGTAGCGTTTGTTTGACTTCTGGTTAAAGACATATTGCCAAACCAGTTATGTATTTAAATTTTAATTTAATATGATGCGTGTATTTCGATTAATACTTGTATGCACATTTGGGTTATTGAGTGATAATTATATTATCTTTAAACCATAAATTGTATGAATATAACAATTATGCAAGAGAGCGTGTGGCGTGGCGTGCGGCTCACCTCGCCAGGCGCACGTGCGCCTGCGCCGCCTGGCCTGCTCACGTTCACTAGTTTATCGTTCACGTAAAAATTCGCTTAACCAAATCCAAAATTCCACTGGCGGGTTGATGAAAATAACTATAAGCATTTCTTCGGAAACTTAACGATTGCTCAAGGGACTAAGGGGTTCAGTTATTCAAAAAGTATCTATTTATTTTACTACTATTTAAAGTAAAAAGAAACCCGTTCAATCACAACTTATTTTGTTATCTGACTGCCTCGTTGGTCTAGTGGTAGCATGCGCCGCCTAAGGACCAAGAGGTCCCGGGTTCAAATCCCGGGTCGGGCCAAAAATTTGTGGCTGGGTATTTCAATATCCAAATTACTCTGTAACAGCCCGGAGTCAGGAAGTTGGCGGTTTAATCACCCCCGTGCCTCGGAAAGCACGTTAAGCCGTTGGTCCTGCGCCTAACCTCTCTCCGGTCATGTCGAATTGCCGTCTCACCGGACTATGAGAGTGAAGGAATAGAGAGTGCACCTGTGTTAGCGCACACACTTGTGCACTATAATATCTCCTGCGCAGTTGGCTAATCCTCGTTGAGATTGGCCGCCGTAACCGATATCGGTTAGGAGGACATTATTTATTTTTATTATATTATTTTGTTATCTTCGTTAAAGCCAATTTCTAGAGACACCACTAAGATTAATTAACCATATTTTTTTTTATTATTCAATGATACCGAGACGTTTAAATTGACGCACGTGTGTGACGCATAAAGCGAATTCGTTTATCTCGCTGTATTGGGCACAAAACGTGTGTTGCCACCATTTCCAATTGGTGCAAACATTTGCTTCAGGTTTGACATGTTACAACTGAATACACCTTTACAACTGAATGTTCTCAACGTTTTGATGCTATAAAGTTATTGGGTTTTTCACTAACTCGACACAAGAGAATGGACACACGTGTGTCTAGTTGGTGAAACTCAAAATTAATATAGCTTATTATTTCGTCACCTGGACACGCTAAGATTTTTACGTATGTCCACATAGTGAAACTTAAAACTACAACACATTTATAAGATTTCTAAAAATGTCTTTGTGAACCTAAATACTTAGTAGGGCGCAATGGACGTATATCCCAAAGGTTAATTTTACGTTAGGTCTTATGCAAATAATGAGTATAGTTTTAAGTCATACAAACCGCTTACAAAATAAATGCAGTTAAAAATAATAAAACGTGTGCGTTAGGTAATTCCATAATACAGGGAAGGAACTGAAGCTTTAATATGAGTCAATAATTTTATTATACAAGTTTTGGTCTGATGGGCATAAGCATCTTTGTCATGAATTACATCACATGATGACAAATAAATTTGTTTGCTTTAATTAAAATAAAAGGAATAAATTAAATTACATATCCCACGACATCATGTACATTGATCTGACTCCGAGGTAAGTAAGCTTAAGCGCTTGTGTTACGGATATCAGAATCAACAGCGGTATTACAAATACATATATACTTAAATATTGGATATTAACACCCAGACACAAGTATTCATCATACGAATTTTTGTCCTGGGTGGGAATCGAACCCACAACTCCTGGCGCATGGGGCAGGGTCACTACCGAATACGCCATCGTGCCAGTCATATGTGTATTTTCATATTTAGGTCCAAAAAAACAATTCGACTGCAATATATAATTTATCAATAGACATTTTGCCTAAATGTTGCTCTCGTGGTTGCTGCTATCAATTGGTATCGATCCGATATGGAGGAGAATACAAACTGTTCATTATAAGTAAACTTTATTTTTACCTACAGAGAGTTCATTCATGAATAAATAACTATGTGCAAAGTACAGGTGCAAGTGCAAAAATAATACCCATATATTTCCTCTTATCGATACGAATCTTCTTGAGAATTATAGACTTACCATGCGGTGCAGGTTCACACATGTTGTAAAGGTTTATATTTCAGTGTAAATGTAATTTATTGCGATGAGGTCTCCCATTTAATTGGATTGGATGATGTAATAAAGAGAGCAAACCGTCCGCATAGTGAGTGCGACATTAGGTAGATATAAACGAGCACATCAGTAGATATGTAAGCCCGGTTGGATCAGTCAGCTGCTGACCTCGTGGTCGCATTAGAGAACTGTATAAACGGTCTCGGGGCCCTATACTCGCACGTGGCCGGTCGCTCCACGCTTAGCCTGCATTCACGGAGCAACAATATTGCTGATGCTAATATATACAATACAAGAAAGTACTTTACGTGTTTAATGCCATTAATGACTAACGGTCGTCATCGGACCGAGTCTGCCTGCTAACGGTAACTCAGTACTTACTTACTTTAGTTGCGTTTGATGTAATGAAACGTAGACTTTATTTATAATAATTTACGCTTAGAGAGCCGTTATTAGTTATCTGTACCTATACAGTACATAATGTGTATACTAACTATGGGTATCTTGTAGTTGAATGATGAAATTCAGACTGTACATACAACATACTTACATAGTATTGGAAATATAGAGGAAATTGCTATTAGCGTCCAGTAGGTATCTAAATCGTTCCTTTCTCAATAATAATAATATATTTTCCATGAACTCGCGTAAATTCATAGCACTCATCATCGTGAACTAGCTAGGCATTGTGTTTAGATTTAATTGTCGCTTCAGTCGATCATCCGATGTGAAGATTGGATAAAATGGTAAGCAAGTGAAGCTAATGAAAGCTTTACAAAAGTTGGTGGTATGTATGTGTTAGTGATATTGTAGTAATAACACCGCACTGGTGGCGAGCGCGCCCGTGATGAGCGCCAGCGCAGTCGCCCGTCACCGATCTAGACTAATCGGCGTGCGTGATTGCGTCAGGCCAGTTTCTCCCGGGCGCGGGCACGCCGAGCTCCGCCCGAAGCTGGAAAGTGAGGTGGCGGAAACCGCAGCTTTCTATCCGTCCGCTTAATGCTTTACAAATTATAACACCGATACGCACTTCGATTATACTCTCATTTTCCGAACGATTACCACGTTTGTCAAATTCGCCTGTTTTCATTATCTACATTATTGTAGGTACTGTGCAGCTGACTGATGCTGACCGCAGGGATCTTTGTAGGAATCATGAGCTCAGAGCTACGTAACAGCTATAAGTTATTGATAAAGTGTATCTATGTATACTATAATTTCTTGAAATCATCATGACGCAAATACGTAAACGCATACATAAAATAAATATGCAAGCGTGATAATAGGTAAATATGTATGTAATTATTATGATTTTTAATTTTTCTGTTAAACAAACCTCTATTTCGAGAGCCTAATATTTTAGGTATAAAATGCGATTAAAACCTTACCGATTTTTTTTATCTTACGGTATTATTTGGTAGAAATAGTATAAGACAAAATTATTGCAAGTCAAAATAAATAAAAAGATAGCACAAACTATACACGGAAAATAATATAGTCAACGTCATTCCCAGGCCTTTAGTACTTGCCTACTTAGACGTATATAGTAACGACGAGTGCAGTTGTCAGCATGCGGCACCTTACGGTATCTATGCGTACTAGTTTCTTTGTTCTTTGTAAAAACTCGGTCTAGACGAAGTTTCTTAGAGTAAATAGCTCTCTTGATACGTAGTGCCAAGTTGTTAAACTAATTTATGTTTACATCAAACTTTATTGCGCAGACTTTATTACGCAAAATATAAATAGATAACAGAGATAGTTTTTGGTTGTATACAAAATCCTTCAAGTCCTGTTACTACCGACGCGGCTATTAATCAGTAAATTGCTTTAGAGTTTCGCCATCGCCTAGCAATCACAAGCTGCACAAAGGAACTCGAGAAAGGTTACTGTGTCAAACAATAAGTCACTTTCACGGAAAATTTTAAATGTTTTAAACACTTGTGAGTAAACATAATAAGAAGATATTAAGTATAAAGAGAGACTATATAATCAAAAAACGATATAACCTTCACGGTTTGATCGTTTAAATTGTAGACCTTAAGTTATTAACCAGATTTATGTGCATTCGCTCTGTACATTACATTTATTTTTAATTAGTTTATACGTATCCTTCAAGTCAGGAATCAAACAGTGCCTGCTTATTTGCAAAAATAACTTGAGAAATGAGGTCAATGAATTTCCAGAACAATCAGAGTTAAATGTGAAACGGGGTCACTGCACTTGAGTCATATCTCACGTGTCGTTGATCAAAAGGCGAACAAGTAAAGGTAGAGCAGGCACAACGACTTACTAAATCACTAAATGCGCAATGTACTGTTGTGTTGTGTATAATGTCACTGCGTAGTTTGCGTGTAAAACGTCATAGATGAAACACTGTCCCACCAAGTCATCGACTCCATTAGGCGGATTTGGCCAGTTTAGACTGAAGAAGCGGAAACAGGTTGAGTTTGGCAAGTCATAGCATGACCTGCGTAGGTATTTTTTCCTCGTCCCATCTAACGGGCCGCGAAATCGGCCACGCAAGCAATGTGTATAGGACAATGTTTTTCCGACCGATTTCGCGGCTCATGCACTACCTATATTTTCTTCTTATGGCTCTTGACCTGATTAATATATACCTATATACATACCATTAATTTCTAGAAATTATTACAATAATTTCTTAAGATAGAATAGTTAGTAAGTAAGTAAGAATAGTTATGAAGCGAAATTTGTTACCTGTTAGAACTTTAAAGAATAAACACGACGAACCAAAGTTCTTATCTCCGTCAAAACGTTAACTTAGTATAGAATAAGATATATTTTTGATAAAAATAAATAGTTACTTTATTATTATTTAGAAGAGGTATCAATAACAACCCGAGAGTACAAACAAGAGAATTATAGTAACAGATTTTACACTTGTTTTAACATGCATACTAATGTTATCGCATCGTTATTTTACGCAATTGAAAAATTTACTTGTGCAAAACAACTATGTAAATAAACAATAATAACATCTACATGTTATATGAATCACATTGGAATACTTTCCGTATGATAACATCAATAACGCCTTTAAGTATGTGTTTTCACATCGTACATTACCGAACTCTTTGTTAGTTGGATGTGTAAGGAAAATAAAATAGAACATATGAGATGCTATTAGTGAGCTATTGTATTTTAGCTACTATACCATAACTTGGGGAGAGCCCATGTCTGGTAGCATTTTGAGATTCCTAAACTTATTTATCATATCAATACAATTGGCATAATGTCTTACCAATATTTTTAAGGTACAAAAATTATAATAACATAACATCACGCCTATAATCCCTGAAGACAGGGTCAAAGGGACAGCAGGCCCCTTTAACCACGTTCACCCAAAATAAAACTGGGCTGGGTTAGATGGAAACATTGTGAAAAAGTAGTGACAAGTGGCTAGCTTGTCGCCTACACAATAACATACCCTGAACCCGATATACCATTAGTCACCTTTTACGACATGCCAAGCAAGAACCTCAGTTGGCACATTATTTTTAAGTCCCAGACCAACATGAGATATTAAATATAATCATAAGTACATAATTGAATTATGGATTATGTACTATGGATTGGATATGTATGCTCATATGATAATTCTGACTGAAATTTTTGCGAAATGATGATTCTGCCGTTCAATGGTTACGGATATGAATATATGCCTAAATAATTATGATTCAGACTTTCAAAGTTTTAAATTTTCAGTGGACGATAAATGAGTGTATGCCCAACGACATTCTGCGTAATGACGTTTGCCATCCAATTATCATCCACTGATACGGATAATAATACTATTATGTAAAAAGTTCTGCCAGGAACAAAATCGCTTACAGTCTCAATAAATTTAATTTATTTAATTATTGATTAATAGTTCTTAATTATATTAAAGCATTTTTCATAAAATATATAGGTACCCATTTATTAATAAAACTATCTTAATAAATAAAAATATGTTTTTATTTATAAGAAAATTATACAATGAACATTAATTTGACTGAAAATATACTTAAAAATAATCAAATGCGTACTACGCGCATAAGTCATATAAAACATAAAAGTATTTTGTTGAAAACTTACATTTTGTAATTGGTTACAGTTATTACAGTTGCAACTATAATTATTAATAACGAATAAAACCTTAAACAGCATTTTCTCTTTATAGACCACGAAATTATAAACATAAAAAATAATTATGTACAATCAAATGTGAGTCGCAATATTTTTTCTGTTACAATGAAACACAACCACACAATAAATAATTTTAAAAGGTACAAATATTTAACTAAAATATAAAAAATGCAATGTACTCGTACATCATTATAGTATTCACTCAATATACCTAAGCTTGTTTCCCATTACTTATCGACAATTACATTAGCTTCTGGTATAGTTAGGAAATGCTTTTATATTTAAATTTGACATGTCACGTGTCCAGACCAAATCCACGCCGAGGATATTTTTACTACATAATGAAAACCGGCCAAGGAATAGATTTTGTGTCCAGAGTTCTAAATTTCTCAGATCAAACTACTCATCACCAACACTAAATTAAATATGACACAAATACGTAAAATAAATTACATACTCATACATTTAGACTGGCGATTTATCCTGCAGGGGAACCTCTTCAGGCGCAGTGCCGTTTGCATTTGTTCCATTGTTGCGCTCGTTCGGTGTTCGGCTATGGCTATTTGAACTAAAACGATTCTTAATAGAACTCCAATTCTTTTTTATAGTTATACCAGCTACTATAACTACCATACCAGCCACAACTAAACCTATAATACTCTTGTCTACACCACCAGTTTTAGTGTCTGATGTCGTTGCGTCAACTTTTATGGGCTGATCAGTGTTAGTAGTATCTTTAGGCATTTCTACGATAGCACTATGCAAAGATGTATCACTAGGCTGCATATTGACTGCTGAACGGAAAGAGAATTCTACAGACGTGGCGTTTGAGGGGGATTCTGTCGTAGTATCATCGTGGAATTTGTCAGTTTCCGATTTTTCACTTGTGTTGTCGTCTTCTGTTTCGGTTCCACTTGGTAGCATACCCGGAAATACGATTAATTCATCTTCCATTGTACCTTCACCAACCTTACATGAATATAATTCCTTTTCACATGTTTCAATGCACACTTCCTCTAGTATTTGAGGCAAAGCATTGCATATATCTTGCGCTAACTCTGATGTAGTAGATGATGGCAATATAATCCTTCGCAGTGCGTCAAATTTTTTAAAAATGTCTGGTGTTAATCCCTGGAAATACAACAGAGTTTGACATTATTTGGTACGTACAAAAAATTAAATTTATAGTGCGAAATCATTATTTAATTGAACATATGTTCACTATAAGAGATTATTAAATTGAATAATTATTACCGTTCTCATATCGTTGCCTGCTAAATCAAGTTCTTTTAATTCCCTTAATCCAAACCCATTCTTCAAGTCGTGAGGATATTCTATCAGTCTATTGTTTCTCAGTTTTAAGGTGACGAGCTGAGATAACTCACTAACAGACTGAAAAAAATCAAACACAAATATTAAATACATTACATACATAACATCACGCCTATAATCCCCGAAGGTGTAGGCAGAGCCAAAGAGGCAGCATGCCCCTTCAACCACATTTAGCCAAAAATAAAGCCGGGCTGGGTTAGATGGAAAATTGTGAAAAAGCAGTGACAAGCGGCTAACCTGTCGCCTACACAATCACACACCCAAATCCCGATTTACAATTAGTCGCCTTTTACGACATGCTAGGCAAGAACCACAGTTGGGATATTCTTTTTTTGTCCCAGATCAACATGGGCCAAGTCCCAGACCAACATGGGACAAATATTAAATACCTGTAATAATAAACTATAACGATACGGTTCAATACAAATGTTTAATATGCACCGTATCAAACTACAAAATAGTCGTACTTACACCAGGGACTAAATTCATAATAGAGTTATCATCAGCGTTTAACACTTTCAATTTTTTTAGACTAGATATTTCTTTAGGTATTTCTGTCAATTTGTTTCTTTGTAAGTTTAGTACAGTGGCGTCCTCGTTGATAGGTGTTGGAAGCTCTGTTAAATCATATCCAGAGCAATCGACAATGAAATCGACTCCTTCTATGCGACATACACATGGTTTTGGACATTTTTCATCTCCTTCTGAAGATGGAGCTACAGTGTCATCCGACGATATTCTGAATTCAATATGTTCTATCGGAACCGGGGCTGCTTCAGTAGTTGACCCGTCTATATCTCCCGGTTCCTCAATTACTCCGTCTCCACTACCATCAATAGTGTCTGAATTTTTGTCGGGTGGGAATTGGTTGTCGTTTTCGACTGGAATTTGTAAGTCTTCTTCATTTTGGGCTGAGACCACACCGACCCTGTGAACATAGTTATGTATTAAAATCACGTGACGCTATCAGCCTTAATAATATAAAGGTACTTTATCGTGACAAAGTGACGCAAAATTGCTACTTATAAAAAGTAAGAGATAAAAATTGCGATAACTAGAAGGGCGTTACTGAAATGTATTTAATATATGTACTCAAATTATTATGTCACATGCACCTTTTTACGTTTACACCTTCATTTGTAAACGATACATTATTCCATTGTATACTTATTATTTATTAGGAACCTAAAATTAATAATACACTCTACTCTAATAATCGATTCGTAATTCAAATATAGTCAAAAACGAAAACTCATACACAAATATATAAGTACGTTTAAAAAAATTAAATACAAATTGCCTTTCCATGTGAATTTCGAGAAACACCAATATAATTCGTCTTTAAGTGGGGTAATTAGCAGTGGATATGCGCATTTGTGAACTAATACGAAATGTATTCAAATACTTACGCAACAAAAGCTATCAACAATAGGTAAAGATGTTTCGGCGTCATGGTCACTTGCAAATATCACTATTGTGGAGGTGCCAACTGATCACAGGAGCGGTTACCTGCTGTGTCACTAGTATCAACGGTGCGCCCAGCACATACTCACTGACACTTATAACTATTATCACTCAATGATAAGATTACTAGCAGCATGGCGTAGCTTATCGCGAATCAAGTCCGATAACAACTCTGCATATACGAAAACATAATACATACAGGGCGTACAATTTTAAATATCACCTGGAACACAGGAGCGCACCTTACTATATTGGAATACCGAGAAACATGGAGCATGCGCATTTATTTCAGTACGTGTATAAAAAATTCGCTCACGGCGTCGCATCAGTCGATCGGCATTATTTACGCCACACACCAATACTGAAATACGCAAAACCACCTATGTAAATTTTACTGCATTCTGGGATCTAAACAACGCCGCCTTGGTGTTGCTACATAAAGAAACGATTTCTTTTATATAAACACCTTTACTATTGTATCTCAAAAGCATCCCAGCTATTTTAGGTACATCGTATGTTAAGACTATATACCGGATTAAATAATACATCTACTCTATTCGTAGAATTATCTGAGTCGTCATTGATTCACGGCATGTTTTTATCTTACATACCGTAAAGTTTGTTTTTACAGAAATTATTATAGTAGAATCTGATTCCGCGTACGTTATCAATAAATTTCTTCATTACCAGTGCACCTTGCCTGCCATTGCCATACTAGTCTATATTTATATCGCTACGTATAATTTCAGCGTTCTTACAAACATGTAGGTCAAGGATCACAACGAAGCGTGTGGCAACAGATATTTAGCATCAGGATTCTATTCTATTATTAAAGAGTATCTCACTAAGTAAATAGCTACGTAGACTACGTATAGCGTAGGCGACATAAATTAAATGTATGTTTTGTATGGCAGTACTGCAATGGCGGCGACCTGGCCGACTATCTGCAGTCGAACCGGCTGCTCAGCGAGGGCACGATCCGGCTGTTCCTGCGGCAGCTGGCGGAGGCCATGCGCGCCATTCACGCCAAGGGCATCGTGCACCGGGACCTCAAGCCGCAGAACATCCTGCTCACACACAACGTGGCGCCGCCGCGCACCCCCCATCCAGCCGAGATCACACTTAAGATTGGTGGGTTTCTATTAGCAATATATGCAAATCCGAAATTCCAATCAATAAAGATTTGTTCAAATTCAATGACACACACAAAAAGTCAATGCTATTTTTGTAAGCCGTTCATAAAACATTTATACTCTAATATCACGATCGTTACTAAAAGTGTTATGGACTATAGTTTAGAAGAATATTTATCAGTAGCAGGTCCGTAACTAGTTTAAGTAATTTGAAATATAATTAAATTAATGAAATAGTTGGGTTATCAGTTTGGTAGTCGATTAATATTTGATAGGTGCCGTAGAAGGCGTAATAATAACGCATCGATTGTTCTATGTAATTAAAATTGTATACTAACTAAGCATTAATTAACATGTATCTTCCGCCTACCGCTCTGTCTGTGTAGTATTCAGCCTATTTCGTCTGTTTTTTTGCGGTATAAACCAAAATGAAATAATATCTATACTCTTAACGTTAAATAAACTCCTGTGCTTTTAATTCAAAAAAAGTTACTGTTTTCTCTTTTTTGTTAATAAAACATTAGCTACTTACTAATAGTGCGGTTGTACTACGGCTCTATTAAATAAATTCAACATTGTTAACAGCAAATTAACCTTATTTATGTTTTTTACACGCGTTTCTTTCCTTCCAGCTGACTTCGGTTTTGCAAGGTTTCTCGAGGAAGGAAACATGGCCGTCACCCTCTGCGGCTCACCAATGTACATGGTAAGCTATCGTTCAATCATACATCCCTCGCATATCGATGTTAACTAGAAACGGATTTATATAATCTATTTATTTTGCTTCAGGCTCCAGAAGTGATCATGTCACTGAAATACGATGCCAAAGCGGACTTGTGGAGTTTGGGTACAATTGTGTATCAGTGTTTGACCGGCAAAGCCCCATTTCAAGCAACTACTCCCCACGAGCTGAAGGCTTTCTACGAAAACAGCGTAGATCTACAGCCTAAGTAAGTGAACCAACTTCATCTTATTACTTACTAGAGACCGGTTTTGCGCGGCGAGCCCAAAGAAATGCGAAACTATCCATAAAAACCTTTCTGTAGAATACTCTATCTATTGATGAAAACCGCACCATCTTGTAACATATCTTGCATAGTCTAAAAGATCTAGACAAAAGCGGCAACTCTGTTTTATTTATACTACGTAAAAATCAGCAGAATAATCTGTGCGTAAGAACGTGAAAGCCCAACTACTCGTATTAATTACTACGTTCCTACATGCACAGTTACCCACTGGCTAATGAATGAAATATTTGTAGAATGCCAGCGGGCACCAGCGGCGAGCTGTGCAGCCTGCTGATCGGGCTACTCCGGCGCAACCCGCGCGAGCGCATGCCCTTCGAGACCTTCTTCAACCACTCCTTCCTGCAGCGCCCCCGCTACACCTCCAGTGAGTCCACATCATTATCCTTATCTACTACCTATGAACACTCAAGTGCAATATTATCTCTAGACGACACATATAATTAATTTGTTTATTACATTACTTATCAACATTTTGCATTGACATAATTAGGTGCGGTTTGGTTACTTATGAATGCTCTAGCATTTCGGCACTTGGTGATTAGAAATATAAACATAGCGCATTGTCTAGGCAGATAGAATAATACCAATGACACGAAAATACTCATTTGACCGAGAGATCGTCAGCAGCGGTGACCCCGCTATTGTTTTGGAATTTCGAAACTAGTTAGTATTGCGTTGTACTTTTGCCACAACGATTTCTATTGTCAATTATACTTAAATACAATATAACAAAAGTGCCTACAAAAGTATAATGCTTATTTTTACTTTAATCATACGATGTAAATAAACTAATTCAATATAGTTTTCGTTACATTTTACGTTACAACTGTACGGTCAAATATTGACCTGTTTTATTTATTAAATAAAATTAAATGTATTTCTATGTAAAAAGCAAGCACAAGAAAAATATTTTGGTCTATTAAATGTACTATTTTTCACAATACACTGTTACACATGTGTTTTAGTATATTCCTTTGAATGTTCTGATATTTTTTTACACTAATGGAACGTAACTAATATACACTTATAACTCGTTAAACCTTCGTCACACGAGTATTACTCTGCGTACTTATTTAGGTACTACATACGTCGTGGACATCGACTTAGGAAATGCCGATCGTTAGTGAAACCTGCTTTTATGCTTATTCTTACTCAATCAAAGTTATAACACATACCTCCGATTAATGCTAGATACATACCTAGAATATTAGATAGTCATTTGACACACATTATTACTGAACAAAGTAGAAGTAGGTGTTTATTATATTGTAGTGAAAGTCAATAAATATTGTTCAGGTTTGGACACGGACCTACCCGACATTATGGAGAGTGAACTTGAGGGCCGCCCCGATACTAACTGTTTCCTAGAAGAGTCCTGGCAGTGTCAGGGTACTTGTATAGTCAATTAATATAATCATGTTGAATTTTTGTCGCTACTTTCGGCTCGTGCATGGGGTGTAATCGAATATCTTCCGCAGTGTGCTAATCGATTGCTGTCATATTTAAAAAATATTGTCACGACTCAAATTTATGCTCACCGATCATTCGAATGTATAACGACGTACGTACATAGCTCGCACGGCATGGCTTTATAAGCGCGTCCCCTCGCTCCTCACCGATATGGGTCTTCGCCCTGGACCCCAAAAGGTGCCAGTGCACCGCTTCCCGATTACAATTTTTGAAAAAAATCCGAGACTTGTATCAGTATACAACAATTCCAATGAAAGCCTCGCAGGAGACGAGAGATGAGCGAGCGAGATGCCACCAACGGCTAAAAAAGGTCCAAATAGACGATCTAATCGACAAATACCTACGTTTATTCGTCGACCAAATCTATTTGGGCCTTAAAGTATGTGTGACCATGAGTCCCCAAGCAGCCGACTCAATAATGTTGTGTGCTTTTCAGCCGGCAGTGGAGGCAGCGGCGGCGGAGCACAAGGCGGCGCGCAGGGCGGCGCGGCGCGCGCGGCCGCCCCCCGCGCGCTCGCCGCCGCGCCGCCCGCGCACGCGCCGCACGCGCCGCACGCCGCACACGCCGCGCACGCCGCGCACGCCGCACCCATCACCCAGCAGCATCTGTCGGCTCCGCAGCGAAAGCCTCAACCCACATCTTCCGGTATATATTCATTTTACCTTCTTTGCTAATTTTCGGGATAAAAAGTCTATATATTTTCTTGTCATTTAACCTTTTCTTGTACTTGTGGTATAGGCGTAAAACCGTAACATACAGCATTCAGACGGTTACTTTGTAATAATAGTAACTTTCACTTATACAAACATTAAACTTTGTATGGATGAATGAATGGATGTTTATTAATACCTTTTTCGCACATTAATTACTTAACGGATACATCGAATAAACGTGGTGTTTATAATTTTATCGCAAAGTTTTATGCTATGCTACTAATAAATACACTGGTTGTTTTATACCCGCGAATACTTTAAATATTAACTTCCACAAATAAAACTTCTCTAGCAAGATTCGTGTTCGATGTGCAAAAAGTTTGGAACGCTCCGTGATCATAGGTATAGACTTATGATCACGGAGCATACCAATTTACCTATGTACATAAAACTCATTTTAATCTGTTTATCGCTGTTTGTTTAGGGATCTCTCTGAGCCTGGTAACTTAATACACTGACGTAATTACCAATCTGGCGAAAGAAGTCGATACGTCATATAAAAGACTTATATTAGTAATTTACATCGAAACGAAATTATCAACAGAAGTAGATAAGGTCTGTATATACTGTACAACGTATTACGTACATATCTAGTAGATATATTTCTTGATTATTCATATGCTTATTAAGATAACACTACCCAGATTCATTACTTTAAAAAAACATAGATAATATTAAATTTAAATAAACATTAGTGTAATTGAAATTATAGAATCACTTAACGACAACTAACGTACCAGAAAAAATAAAAGTACCTATGTACTATGAATATTGTATGACTTTAAATAGTTTATGGCTTATAAATCGTTGCACAAAATATATATACACATGCCGAGTGAAAACATACTTTGATAACCCGCCGCGGACCTGCCTGCCCTTGGGAACCTAGAGCGCCCTATCAATATTATTATTATTGTAATATATCCTTTGTCGTTTCCGCTACTTTTATATGCTAATGTTCTCATTATTGCTGTTGTAGGATGTTTATTACTGATTAACTGACATAGGTAGGTATGGCTATTTAGATACAGTTATCTATTTAAATTATTCATTGTTACAAAGTTAAATGTTAATTAAAATAAAATGTAACACGAAATCCTAGTCTTCTTTGGTATAGTTTAGGTCCGAATATGTGTTTAATGCTATTTAATAAATATTTTCTAGGATTTGTAAAACTGGTTCTAAATTTGTTAATGGTCGTCGGTAAATAGAGCGGTAGGTAGCCCAGTGGATGAGTGTAGTGCCTTACATAAAGGTCATTTAAATTCGAGCTGGACAGCGATTTACCATAGACTTAATTAAAATAACGATACTTTATTTTTTTGGCATAGAACTTAGTTATTAAGTCTGTCAGTGAGACGACCTACGTCGCGCTGGACGGACGCCAACGGTCTCGTAACATCACGCCTGCAAGCTTTGTAGGGGTGACCAGAGTTCGGAAAGCAATAAGCTCATCATACTCAGGCAAAAAATAAAAGTGACAAAGTTGGGTTAGACTAACCCCTTGCTAACCGGCCGGTCCTTTTGTCACAGCCGAGTCGTCGGGCACGACCTGGGCGGACGAGGACGGGTTCGTGCTGGTGGAGGCGACGTCGAGCGGGTCGGCCGAGTGCTCGGGCGAGTCGGGCTCGGAGGCGGCGCCGCGGCCGCGCTCGCTGGCGCTGCCGGCCGCGCCGCGCGCGCCGCCGTCCCAGCCGCAGCCGCAGCCGCCGCCCGACACTGCGCTGCACTTGCGGGTGAGTCGTGTCGATCGCAACGCAGGAATGTTACATCGACGCGATGCGGCTCTATTTTAGGGGTGTACCCCAATTTTTTCGAAGCTTACACTTTGGGCCGTGCCTTCCTATACGCCAAATTACAGGAGATGTGTATTATTGGGTACGATCTCTCGACAAAATGCGCGTAATAGATCATCTCCATACCCCTATCGAGCCCATTATAAAACGATCGATATCTAACTTGATAAATCTGAGTAACTATGGGACTCGAGCTATGAAACTTAGCGATTTCGTTCTAAGACGATGACTATACAGTTACTAGTTCATTAATAGTTATTGATAGTTATTATTAGTTATTTATTTTTATCCATACTTGACATAACACGTCATGTAAATGTGCGTTCTATGCATTTTTAATATTATATGTTTACGACGTTCATGCAAGCACTATTTATTGTATCTACTCATTATGCAATATACATACATCACTGCTGTACTGTATACAAATTATGTCTCAATTTTAATTTAACATTGCACAACGCCAAAATCGAATCATATTATTTTCAACTTCGAAGTCATCACGCCGTTGACACCCCTAACCTGTTTAACGTAGCTTCGCTCGCAGTGTTAACATGTAGTGACTAATCGAATTGTATTGCAGAACCCCATCAACATGGTACCCAATAACAATGTGCCGCGCTCACAGCCCATCGACGTCCGAACGAACAGTCGCAACGCCGCCAACATCGGCTCACTGTCGCCACCCGTAAGTTTTACATATACCTAATACAATCATTGCATGTGATTTAAGTATTTGTTCGTCATGATGACTGTACATAAAAAAATCTTGTCGACATACCGCTTTATAAAATGATGTAATTTTATGCAGATTTTTAATCGTTCATTTACATTATTTAAAAATATTATTCTACGATTTTTTTTACCTGCAATAAACCTTTTCGAATAATTTTACTGCGTTACTCTTCGATAAGTTCGTGCAAAAAGTTTCACGAATTCAGGCGATAGCCTGAGATAAAAGGATCGCCTCTTTCTATAGAGTTACCGCCTATTAGGCTCTGGGACCTTGAGTGACAACCCAGATTCTTCTTTAATCAATTTAATCTCACTTCTTTAATCCTACTGCAGAGTATAACCCTCCTCCGTCTGCCGCTATATACGGTCCTGAGGTAATTTCATCCACAGGTTGCTCACAGCCACTGCTATGTCGTAGAATCGTAGCCGTGGCTGTGAGCAGCATCGTAACGAAGGTTCGTGGTCCGCAGGTGCCGTTCAGCATGGGCACGCCGCGCTCGAGCCGCCGGCGCAGCAGCAACTCGGGCAGCTCGCCGCCGCCCTCCCTGTGGCAGGTGTCGCCCACCAACGCCAGCCCCTTGCGCAGATCAGGTAACTGCCGGTTGGCGCCTCATCAACACCTGACAGGCTACTTGATAATTATCATATCATTAAATATAATCTAGTTTTGTTGATACTAGATAAGAAATGTAGTGACGCGTTTTGAAACACCTCAGTGATTTACCAATAGGCTTGTTTACAAATTTTTGTCCGTAAGTCCGTAAGTTAGATTATCAAAAAATATGGAATACGTATTTGCAGAGTCACCTTGCCTATTTTACTTTAACGTCCTGTCTTCATAATTTTTGGTTAGATGAACAAAACAAAAAATACGTAAGCAATATTTTTTGTAACCTCAATAATGAACTATAAACAATTTTTGTGTAAACTAGCCTATTCTGTCGTTTGTGGCGTTTGTAAAGTCCGGCGCTCGTGTGTTGCAGGCTCGTCGCCGCCGGTGTCGCTGACGCTGAAGGCGAGCAGCGAGAGCGCGGGCGGCGGGTCGTGCTCGCCCAAGCGCGGCGTCGCGCTGCCCGACGCGCTGCTGCGCGGCCTCAAGCTGCACCAGCCCGACCCGCCCGTCTACATCCCCAACCTGCAGGAGGAGACCATCCTCGCGGTGAGCGCCCGCCGCTTGCTCTGCCCCCTACTCACCTACTCGGGGGCCCGGGCCTATTCCTTACTTAGGGGCCTAATATAGTTATCTTCTAGCTATTATTGGGGCCTCATGTTCTGCTCGATAGTTATTTGTATTGCTTCTTCGAGGGCCGTTTTGTCCACGAGGCCCTGGACTGCACCCCAAAAAGCCTCTATAGTAGATCCGGCTCTGCCCACACTCGCACTTGTAGCTACTTGAGCGATAGTAATTGAGCGTAGCTAAGAGCGGGCATATTGCTATTCTGCAGTTATACTTAAACCACCGAATTAGTTGGCATATCATAAATGTTACGAAACTTGATTGCCTCGTTGGTCTAGTGGTGGCATGCGCCGCCTAAAGACCTAGGTTCAAATCCCGAGTTGGGCCAAAAATTTGTGGCTGGGTATTTCAATATTGAAATTACTCAGTAACAGCCTGGAGTCAGGAAGTTGGCGGTTTAATCACCCCCGTGCCCCGGAAAGCACGTAGTGTCGAATTGCTGTCTCACCGTACTATAAGAGTGAAGGAACAGAAAGTGCACCTGTGTTTGCGTACACAGTTGTGCACTATAATAACTCCTGCGCAGATGGCTAATCCTCGTTGAGATTGGCCGCCGTGACCGATATCGGTCAGGAACATTATTATATGAAACTGATAGTGGTCGATGGTTGTTGCAGGAGGAGCACAGCAAAGTGTTCTCGCAGCTGAACTTCGTGCTGATGCTGGCGGAGCTGTTGTCCGACCTGGCCGTGTCGTGCGGTGCGCCCATCGCCGCGCTCATGGACGCCTCCGACGGTGAGCCTGCAGACATATTTCTTAATACTTAAATGTTGCGCTGGTTTCTCTTTTCTTTCATTTTTGCCATCACCGCTTAGGAACCGCCGTTTGAAAAAAAACATAGCGATATAACATGTGAACCGTGTGTCCGCAGAGCGCTGCAACGAGTCGGTGCGGCTGGGGCTGCTGGTGCAGGCGATGCAGGCGCTGGCGGCCGGCCTGCGCCTCGCCGCCGCGCACTACCGCAACCGCACGCTGCAGCCCACGCCGCAGGTGCGCAACGGTACGTGCGACCCCACCTACATATTGACATTTACCGCTATTGTTACCTGTCGACCAAGTCTGCCGCCGAGTCTTGTTGTTGGCTATATTATGTACTTGTTAATTTCTGAATTTTTTATCTAACCCGGCGCAATTTTATTTTTGACTGGAAATTCTGAAAGTAGCTTGCTGCTTTCAGACTCCGCATACCCCTGCGGGTATTGCGGGCGTAATGATTTAATATGATTTCTAATATTTAATGTACTCTGGAGTGTAATTAAATTCACTTCTGTTTGGGACTAATTTCGTTGTTACGTTAATTTCAGTCGTATCCCTGATGAACGGCAAGTACAAATGCATAGTCAACGAATCGAGGAGGCTCCACGAGGCAGGCGTGACTCCTGCCGTCTGTGATAAAATTTTATACGAGCACGCTATTGAACTGGTAAGTCACATACAAAGTTATTTACTATAGAAAGTCATGTTAAGGTACTCGGGTACCGTCCCTTGCATAGTTCCGCATCGACGCTTTAAAAGCCCGATATGAGAGACGTTCCGCGCTGTCGGCCTTTCTTTCGATATTAGGCAAGTCTGACGTGAACGGTCGCAATAACACATTATGTTTGATTCCAGTGTCAAATGGCAGCACTGGAGGAGCTATTCGGCGACCTGAAGGAGTGCGAGCGGCGCTACGTGTCGGCGCAGGTGCTGCTGCACTCGCTGGTGCAGCGCCACCCGCTGCACCCGCACCACCGCTCCACGCTCTCCAAGTGTGAGTGTCGAGCCGCACCAGCGGCGTCTTGTGGACACTCGCAGTGACTACACGCAACTAGGGATTGCAATGCTGGAGCCAGCTATCCGGCTGGGCCGAGACTTAATGTGCTGGATTACAATCCCTACACGAAACCCTGAGCGACCCTACGTGTTATTTTATTTTTTATAATAAAACATGTTGCACAGCGCCCGTTGTCTTGTCTACATGCTAGGCCCAGCTGAATAGAAAGTATTTTTCAAAAGACCTAGTAAATATAATTTATTTTTTATAGATCGAGACGCAGTACAAAGGCGGCTCAACTGCCTCAAAGGACCACGTAAAATTATGGACGTGAAACTGGAGGCCGGGATCTCATAATGCAATATGCAGCCAGCAACGTAGTCTAAGCACACTCGGCGTAACAAGAGAAGTGATTTTATTTTGTTTTCAAAAACAGACTCAGTGAGGGACAATTTAATGTTATAAAAATGTATAAAAGGATTAAGTGAGTTATATCAATTAATAAATCACTGTATACAAATTGTTTAGAAATGAATGAAGATTACCAGAGATTGCAATAGTGAATTATATTTTTTTATGTGTGGTACAGTGCAAAAAAAGTGCATGTAAGTTGTAGCATAATATAGTTAATTAAACCTTCGATGCTGAATGAGTTCAGTATTTGCTTCGAAATTAATACATTATAGACTAGATGTGTGTCTCGCATCCCTTTCGAAATAAATGGTTGTATGTATTCATAAAGTTTGTAATGTAGTACAAGTATCAAACTGGAAGGAATGTCCTTCTAAACAACAAAATTTCAATAACTTGTAAAAAATATCTTTTCAGTCATCATGTAGAATTAAAACATAGCAACACAACTAAAAAACTAAAAAAAAATGTAGAAACGTAGTATTTTTCCAAATAAGTCGCATAGGTAAATTAACATTTTATTATTACCAATTGTAGTGTATTATGTGAAATGGAAATTATAAAGTTATATCTCAAAATAGACATAATGCTATAGAGATCTCATTATCGACCAATAACAATTATGGCATTTTTAGGTTAAGTTACAAATTTATGAGTATTTTCTTTAAATTACGAGTGTTTTAATTTTTTGTGTCCTACTCGAAGTCATCACTGTTCTTATTTTGACAAATTGTGATCATGTATTTCCACCTCCTAAAATAATGTCCAATGCTTTATTGAAATAAGAATAAAGACTGTTGTATTATACATTTTTGTTTTGTTTTTAATAAATACTTATTTTTAACATCAGAGTATTCGCATATTATTTATTATATATCCGCACACACACCTCGGTTTATTCTACTGCCAACAGTAGAATAAACCGAGGTGTGTGTGCGGAACGAAAAAAAATAGTTTTTTTATGTTTTTAGTATAATAACATTAGTTTCTCACGACTTGTGAAGAAATTTCTGGTCAGTCAAAAAAAAATCTGGGTTCATGCAGTGTGAAAATTTTCAATTATTTTTCAATCGCTATTATAGTCTGATCCCATGGTACAGGGACTGTCCAGCAGACGGACGAATAAAATTTGGTTGCCTTTATCAAAGCGATAGCTAGGTTCCTCGAAATTAGTTTTCGTCTTATAGTTTGAGCCAGCATTGCTACTATCCCAGCCGTCTTTATCTCTATTCGTAAATACTTTGTTATAAACAGAATTAGTTTGAATGTTGTCTTCATCATCTTCTTCTCCATTAGTAAGAACATACGGTTCTGGGGGATCCGCAACTAAAATCTATATGTACAAGATAGTCTTTTTCAAACATTACAACATCCAGTGTTTCTTTACACTGCTGATTGTTCGTTAAGTCATTGTTTATTCAAAAAATACTTGTCGACAAAATACGAATAATTAGTTAGACTGATGTGCCAGATTGACCAGTGGGCACATCAGTCTCCCATCATATCGCTTTCCTGATAGGTACCATTAGTACTGAATTATTCCAGTATGATTATATTTTACTTTGTAGTAAGTACACTGTATATTTATGCATTTTATAGCAGAAAAATAACAATCCTAGAGGAAAAAAAAAATTAATAATAACTTATGTTGGGTAATCACTGGTGCCTAAAACAGCTCGACAAAATTCACGATAAAATCACTTTTAATATACGTTTTGATCACTATTTTATCTAATATCATGTCAATAATTTCATATCCATCGCACTCAGTAGAAAGCAGCAAAGTCTGTAATATTATAAAATTGAGGGTCCTTGTTCAGGTGTCCTCGTTTGGGAACAGAGGGTCCATATGGGTTAAACTGCGAGGATATTTAAGTTTCCGCTGCAGCAACGTTGGGCCATTTGCTAGGATTTCGTATAAAATGCCTTAAAAGAAAGCTGTAGATTTGAACATACGTTGTTTTGAATTTTAGTGCTTAATATATGTGAAAACAGAAAAAATTGCATTCAGAAGTTATACATGTAAACATACAACAAGGTTAAGTAACTCAATGTATGATATTCGAACATTTTCCGCTGGGTAATACACACCGCCAACATAATGTACTGAAGTAGATGATACACAACAATAAAGGGTATTGTATCGGTCATAACCTAAATAATTCAGTTAAGTGTAACACCGTAAATTGTACCTAAAATATAAAAATATGACTGTCTAAAATTTTTATTTTATCAGATTAAGACATGTGAGAATGTGACTACTGACTAGTGCCGATAATGACGTTTTAAAGGCACATATGTAGTATAAGCAGGGTGAAATAAAAACAAAATTATTTGAACATCTGTTTATTCAAAATTGCACAAAAACGCCAGTGCCCCGTTTCAAATATTTGTATGGCTTCACTCTATTTCTCCCTCTTACTGGATTGAACATTACTTTGTCAGGTGGAAATTCAGACGACCCTGTAGTTTCCAATAGAATATCAAGGTAAGTTAACAGCTTCGTCATTTGTGTAGAAAGGGTCACTTTTTTACTATCTTCTCTGCCCCAATCAGTGTTGATAACTCTTTCTATGTCTCGAATATCATCATTGATGCCAGCATGGTGAGTCCCATTCCAGTGAAGTGTCAAGGAAAATATAGGAGCTTTCTTAGGGTAGTCACTTCTGAGAGCCACCAAAGCAACTAGTTTAGCAGACTGTCTAGTAATAATTGCTCTGTAAAGCATATCATTACTGTTAACAAGACCTTCGGAAACTAAAAATGCTGTAGATGGTGACTGGCTATACTCTGGCCATCCTATTGATTGCCACTGTGTTAGAGATCCAGAAATTCTGATAGGCCATGTACTTTCCTTATCTGGCAAAATCTTTCCAGATTCCAAATCTTGTAGCTCTTTCATCAAATTTACTCTAGATTTTAATCTTGTTTTTAAAGTAAATATAAAATTTTCAACAGTGGCAACACTCAACGATTGGCAAGGTTCAAGTTTATTAACTTTATTTTCGTCAATTAATGTTGTCATGAAATCCAAGCCACACATTCTCTGTGCCCATATGTATGGTCTACCAATCTCTGAAATAAAATTCTTAAATTCCTCAGATATACCAGCAGCTTTGAGTAGATATGAAGTGGCAGGATGTGGGGAATCATTCCCAGTATCTGAGGGGTATAGCTCATTTAAGATGCAATGGCCATTAAGCACATCCGCAGCAGAAACACCAATAATAGGTTGTGGTAGAGAAACTGTGAATGTTACAACAACAATCTTTAAGTTAACAAGGTATGAAAATATCAAGTTCAAGCCAGTTTTATCCTCAATCTTAACTGTAACATGTACATTTAATGGATGTTTCCTAAAAACTTCATTCTTTTTAGCTTCAGCTTTTTCTTCTTTAGATATCTTAGATGTCCTATGATGTCTCTTCTTTTTCTCCCTTTGATCCTCATCATTATTATCCTGATCAGAGTCAGAGTCGTTAGACAGAACTATTTCACACTCCACATTGTTTGGTTGATCAGACCTCCTTGCTTCATCTTCATCTCCTGATATAGCTGTAAGTTTAAAAATATTAATATAATTTTTAATTGAGTATAACATTAAAATAAAATGAAAATAGATAGCTGTAATGGGAACATACCAACTTTTACTATTTTTGCACCTAGAACATCAGAATATGCACTGGCATTTGCATAGAGAAGAAACAATGGCTGGGGCAGCAATGAAGCAGCTCTGGCCTCATCCCTCTTTTCATCTAATCTCAAAGCCAAACATTCTTGCAATGGCTTTGTTGCTTTTAGGACATCACGCAGGTGAGGTGAAAGGGCATCCAGCCTTGAGCGTGCTGCGGCAATGGCTGCTGCAACCCTCTCTTTAGATGAAATCAATTCATTACATGCCCCGGCCAACTCACGGCGCTGGCGTAGCTCCCACTCAAGTCTCGCTAGTTGCAGTTGGTGTTCATCTGTTATTGTGATTTCCTGTAATAAAAAATATGACTAAATCAGACATTAAATAGTTCCAAATATGTATTAATAAATTATTTGCATTTATACTAACAGGACGAGACACTTCAGCAGGAGCATTCTTATAAAAGTCTTCCAATGGTACAAGTTCTATTTCTTCATCCTTTGATTTGAACTGTAGGCATTTTGTGACCTCCTTATTAAGATGATCTGCCTCATACAGAAGATTCTGCAGAAGCAAGTGTGTGGAGTCAACTCTTTGCTTCTCTTTGTGCAGGGTGTCACGGCCAGATCTAGTTCTCACTTTTTCTAAGCGATTTAGTTTTTTGAGGGCAACCAAGTGCAAAGATGCTTCAACTCTCTTTGAATTAATTTTTTCTTTTGCCTGTAATATTTTAAAATTAATGATATTTATCGCATTTTCAAGACTAACAATACTTAAATAATAAATGGTATCAAAAGGTTATATACTTCGTCTGTATCTTTTGCTTTTAACTCTGCAATATCTGCAAACAACTGCCTAACATCTTGGCATATCTTTTTAAACAAATGCGCGTCTTTATCAGCAGGCCGCAGCTGTGCCTCTGCTTCCTCAAATTCCACCACACGCTGAAATATAAACAGATTTAATTTTTTACATGTTTATGTGCAAGGAAGTAGCTAAATAGCACATACTAGTAAAATAATGAAGGACTCCGACTCTGCGCTGTCGCTACAGAATGAAGCCACATTTAAGCATGCGTGCGTGAGATTCGTAGGGATACCAAATACTAGAAATATTAATTTGGAAGATTTCTCAATCTCATAAGACCAAAAATAAAAAAACAGATACTAATTATAGAAAAGCATCACACCTACAGTATGTTTATCAATTACTTTATGATTCTTGGCCACTGGGGATTTTTATACTTCATTGATGTATCTGTTTAGAATATCAAAGCAAATAAATTTGATAGAATCGTTCGTCCACGTGTCAGGCATATTTCTTTTTGTTTCCAACTAAGCGTCTCCACAGTGCCAATTCATATCGGCAACAAGCATATTCTTTTATGATTACCGCCAAAAACGGAAACACGGTTCCCAACATTTGTTGACAATTTTTGTTGCCAACACAAGGAAATTCCAGAAACTTTTGTCACCAACACATGTTGCCAACATAAAAGTTGTCAACTTTTGATTGGTGGAGACTCGCCTTAATCCCTGTAAAATATAATTCCGTCGCACTTTTTTATTCTAGTGATAATTTTTCAGCATTCCATCACACGCGTCGGCATTTTGATAAATTCATTTATATGATGTGATGTAAACAAAACAAAACTGACTGGAGCTTTCCTTTGGAGCACCAATAAGGCTACCCTCTGACCCAATGTCTATGTGTGATGTAAGTGAAATGTAATTTGGAGCACTGAAAAGGCCCAAAGGTCAAAGAAACGTCTAGTTAGTGGCGCGGAGTCCCTCTTTTTTTCTAGTCCGTGCTAAATATAATAATAGTAAAACATTATCCTAACCTACAACACAACAATATTTAACTTGCAAGGAAACATCAAACGTAAAATATTACCATATCCTTGGACTTATTACAGTGCTGGATAACTATAAAATTACAGGATTCTAACCTTATAAACATCCACATCAACTAGACTTGGTTTGGTATCACTAGTTGAGGAACTTGAATTCAATTTGCGGCGCTTTTTTGCAGATACATCTTCTTTTCCCATTGTTATACAAAGATTGGCAAATGAGTGGCGTTCTTAATCACGCTGACAAACAAAAATATCACAAAAAAAAATTAACATTTACAGAGATCAGGATGGATCTATGGATCTCTGGATGGATCAGGATAACAACCACAGACGAGACGAGTAATGTTAAAATAACAGCTACACCACAGACGAGTAATGAACCACAGACAAGTAATGTAAATGTAAACATTTACCATAGACTACTACCACAGAAACAGAATGTCTTATTTTTTTTTATTTGAATAAGAATACACAGGTATGTATAGTAGAGGAGTGTGCTATATTTTTTTAATTCGAATAAAAATATACAGGTATGTATTAAAAAAAACAATGTCAAAATGGTTATTACGTCCAAACAAAACAATATTTTTTTTTTTTAATTTACAACGTTCAACCTAAATATTAGTTTTATTAATTATAATTACAACATTATTTTTAAATATATCATTCCAATAGACTAATTTGTCCCACGACGAGAAAATTGATATTTTAACAAACAGCAAACAGCAACAACAAACGACAAAGGAAAGGAAGTCGGTCAGTCTGTCGGGGGGGTATAGTATTTGTTAGCAAATGTCTCGTCGGTCGTGTCGATCGTGGGCTGGGTATATACAGATATTGTTATTTTTTTAATAAGTCCTCTAGCTTTCTTTTCGTCCTATATTGTCTGTCCGTCTGTCCTAATTCCCGTCCGTCTGTCTGTCAGGACCTGTGTCATTGGGTCGTGGTGCGAGCGCAGCAAACAGGTCCTACCTCGTCGGGTTTCTTTACCCCTTGGGTGTGGTTTCGGGCCTCGAGCGGGGCGCTCATTGCCCAAGCATCTTCTCCCGAGCTCTTCAAGCTCGGGGTGTTTTGTCTCTCTCGTGTTTTGTGAACCCGTTGGGGAAGCCCAGTGAGTCTGCCAGCGAGCGGGTGCGGCTTACAGGTGCGGCGCAAAGGGGAAAACAGGTCCTAGGGTTCCCGCTTACGACCCTGAAGCGGGGACGGGGACGGGGGTAAGGGGTAAGATCGGGGATGGGGTGGAAGGGGTCGACTGGGTTGGTGGGGAGCAGCGCAGTCGAGGCGCATGGGTGTATTTGTGTGGTGAGTTGTTGTATATTGCGTGTAGGTTAGTTGTGTAAGTGGGGGTTTGTGTACAGTTTGCTTGGGAGGGTGCAACCTGTGTGGTGAGTTGCGTGCCCACATTGCCCTCCTCATCTCCGGAGAGTATGAGTTCGCGGGGTAGTGCGCGTCCCAATGGGTCAGGGGGCCGAGCATGAAGCGGCGCGATATTGTTGAGGTGCTTGTATGCTCCTTATTACATAGTCCATACCAGGCCGGCATGGCGTATGTAATTCGACTTCTAATGTAGGTCTTGTAAATAGATAGTTTGGTTGGCACGGGTAATCTTGACGTTAAGACAGGTCGCAGCACCGCCCGGGCCGCCTTCGCCATATTGATGGCGTGCGTTGCCTGGGGCACCATGTGCAGCGACCTGTCTATTCGACACCCTAGATAGATGACAGCCGTCCCCCACTCGATCTCCTGTCCCCTGAGACGGAGTGGAGGGCCGGGCGCTCTCCTGGTCGCGATAGATAGCGCGGTCGTCTTCCCCACGTTGACGGCCATACGCCACTTATCGAGCCAATCGGGGAGCGCATCCAGCACCGTCTGCAGCCTATTTAGCGCTAGGCCAAGCTTCCTCGAGGACGTGAAATACGCGCTATCGTCGGCGAAAAGAGCGAGCATTACGCCCCGCTCTTCGCATTCCGACGGCCCTCTCGGTGACGGCATGTCGTCTGTGTAGGCGGCGTATAGTAGGAGGCTGAGGCAGCTTCCCTGGGGCACCCCTGCCCGGATCGGTGCGGGTAGGGATACGGCGTTCTCTACACTCACATAAAACGTGTCCTCGGTTTGATGCGCTCGCCAGGAAGTGTATAACCCGCGTCAGTTGGAGCGTTGTAGAATGGCCGCTGCGGAAGCCGAACTGATCGTCTCTAAGACGAATAAATGGTCTTAGCCGCCGCAGTAGCAGTCGCTCGAACAACTTAGCGAGATGGGATAATAAGGTGATCGGTCTATAGCTACCCGGGTGTCGTCGGTCCTTCCCTGGTTTGGGGAGAACAATAATTAACGCTCCCGGTTCTCCATGCTTCCGGGAAGTGCGACGTGCGCAGGATGGCATTAAAAAGCCTCCCTAGCGCGACCGTGCACCCCGGGGGCATATACCGGATCATGGCCGTCGTTACTTTGTCTGGACCGGAGGCCTTTCGCTTGGGTAACCGTGCGATGGCCTTCCGTAACTCTGACGGGGAGATATATAAATCGCCCCGCAGCGGCAGTGTCGGGTCCGACAGGTATCCGGCGACCTGGCTTTCGACCATAGAGTGGTGCTGGATGAGGGAGGGAGTAACGTCGACGGGAATCGGGTGTGGAGTGAATTGCACTGACAGGTGATCGGCAAGGATCTGCGCCCTTTGTTGCGCCTCGTAACACTTAGTGCCCGCGTCAACTAGGGGTTGGACGGGGGCTGGTTTGTTCGAGAGTCGACAGGCCGTAGGCCTGACCACTGAGATTACCTCTTCTATTTACGGTCACGAAGTTGGTGTGTTGCCATTACCTATCCCTTTCCTATCCTAGTTAACCTTCTTATCGCTCTCTTTTTTTTCTGTGCACCGCAGGGCACGGCAGCAAGAGGCGGAACACGCTGCTCGTTTACTTTAGTACACATCAGCCGGCAAAAACAAAGAGTAAAGTAGGTAACTATTATGGAAAATAGGCAGGCAAGTAGGTAATGGCCTTGGTCAAGACCTAAAATATAAAATTTCTACCCTGGGGAAAATTGATCTATTTCGGCTCTGTGCCTACGGCCTGACCACAGAGATGTGTCTTCATTCTGCCGGCGTATTATATCCTTTACAGCACAGCAGCGTACTGTGATAGAATTTCAGAGATAGGCGTATTGTTAATTACTAATTTAATCTAACGTACTGAGTACCTACTTGGGAATTATATGATAATTGAGATTAAGAAAGTTAATATTCATTGAATCACAATTAGCTTATTCTAAATAACTCCTCCCAAGTAACACACAAGCATGATAACAGTACTAATGCGACTCATAACACAGTTAATAGTTACGTAACATTTGTGTTACAGTTAAGGAAATAGCTAAATTCTGACTAACGTTGTATTACGGCTATTATATTTTTTTAAGCTTAGTAAAATTTGTATAATTTCGGCTTCTTTCTTAAGGCTTAGTAATAACTTTTATTCTCAATATTACACAAACGTTTCTAAGCTTACAGAGTTTCACATAGCTTTAATTTGCATAACAGTAAGCTTAAAGATAACAAGCTGAATAAACGTAATGTACAATACTATTATACAAACATTATTAAGCTTATTGCTGTTAAAAATGCTATATTCTGTATAAAGTACCCTCAGCAACTAGATGCTGAATAATAGTGTTAAAATTCGGTTTTAAAATGCTTGTATCTGAATAACAGCTTTAATATTATTTTGAAATCTTATAAGGTTCTTTATTTTGCGAATTATTCAGCTGCTGATAAAAAGTATTTTCTGGGTTCTAATTAAGCTTATATTGGTATAAAAGAAATGTAGACATAGTTTATAACTCTCTTACACATACTTCTATTCTTATACCGAAACTAGCAGTTTTAAAGTTAGTTAAACAGTATTTACACAGAAGAATGCTGAATATTGCTTTATTTGTAGATATTTATTAAACGTTAGTTGTTGTATGTTGGGCGTAGGCAGCATAGTGTTTAGTAAACTAGCTGTGGAAGAAGGCGGTCAAGCTAACCTTAACAGTCAAGTGCGATCGTACGTAGAAGAGTGTTCCGTACCCGCAATTTCATATACAGACTGTGTGGGTGACGATGATTACACATCTAGTGGAGATGAATCAGATGAGAATATTAACGAATTCAAAAATACGCGCAGTCCGAATCATTTTATTCTAGCGTTTTGTATTTGTAGTACATTCAATGCGGTAGTATAAATCTACCTTTTGTTTGTCCGAGGTTTTGAATTTGTATAGTATACTCAAATTATGTGTCATTATGATATTATTAATAAGTATCTTAATATAAAAAAACTAATGTATCTATACCTATCTATATTGTAATCTGAATGTCGAAAACGGCTCCAAGAATTTTCATAAAATTTTGTATGTAGGGGGTTTCGGGGGCAATTAATCTATCTAGCTAGGTTTAATTTCGTTTTAGGTTTCCGTTTATATATATATATATATATATCTGTAGAGAGGTCAATTCTGTACATGAAATATATTTTCAAAATAACTATCAGGGGGTGATTAGTGATCGATACTGATGCCAAAAATGCAATCAGTAAATTTTTTGTCTGTCTGTCTGTCTGTATGTCTGTATGTTCCTTTTAGAAACAAAGACTACTCGACGAATTTTAACGAAACTTGGTACAATTATTCTTCATACTCCTGGGCAGATTATAGTATACTTTTCATCACGCTACAATCAATAGGAGCAGAGTAGTGACGGGAAATGTTGGGAAAACGGGAGAAGTTACTCCATTTTTAAGCTTCCGTCGCGTGTGCAGCCTTAATGGTTAAATTTACATAGAAATCATGTATGACGGAAATGGTCTATATAATATTAACCATAAACGCGGGTGACACCGCTGGCACAGCTAGTGTAGGTATAATATCCGTTTGTTTTCAGACAATGAAAAATTGCTACATTATCATTAGAATAGATGGGGAACCAAAAGAGACCTCGTTTCTTTTCCCTTTTTAGCATTTTAATAAGGTATGCAGTACATACGAGTAGTTAACTCAAACTAGACATAGGTACGTAAGTTGAAAAAAAAAAACATGATTACCACAGCTTTTTTTCTAAATAAAACAAAACAAAAAAAATATTTTACATCCTTTTTACGTTAGATTGGTATACCTAAATAGCTTTAATTCATTTGCTTAATTATTATTTTTTTACTTATGTGAAATGATTGCATTATATAATAGTTAAATAATAAAGTTCGATCGATCACCTAATCTTTTTTCCACGAAATTCTAGTTTTTGATTGTTCTGTTTTGAACCCTAATAAGCTGTTTAATAAAACATGTGAACAAATACTCAACTGTTATTCAGAAATTATACCGCCATACCGCGCTTTGCCAAATAAAGGCTTAATATGTGACGAGTCAAAACTATTATTCAGCAGCAGCTCGGTAAAACAGCTCCGTGAGCAGCTAATAATCAGATTTATAGGAATCGCCATTATAACCTCCAAAAATAATGTTTTTGGAATTGTTTTTGCTATCAAATGCTGTGTTTTATTAATTCAGATACAAATTCGAGTATTATACATAAACTAATTATTACTTTTAAAACACTAAAATAAGGAATTACGCTAAAAGTTTTTTTTTGCCTTATTTCTGTCTTGTACATTAACTTATTTCTATTATTAAACTTCGATATTGAAGCGGCGCGTAAAACCAATAGTTACAGGACATACGTTATTGACGACAAAATTACTTGCGCAATATTATTTCACTTGTGTAATAGCTAAAACTCGTATTTTTAAAAAATACTTAACAATTCCAAGTATTCATTCCGTCCACATTAATATCTTAATAAATATTAATGATGTCAACAATTTCTTGAAGGAAACACACATTTTGTTTGAAATAGTGTGGTACAAATGTGCTTATAGCTGAGTAGTTTTTGAATATCACAGCCACAAATATTTATCTGAATAAACATGATAAAACATCTGTGTATAAGTAACGACTGCCGTTTTTCAGACGTTATTAAGCTATGTGGACAATTACATTGCTACTACTCAGATTTTATATTGCTATTATTCAAATTAAAGCATTTAAAAGTGTGCCCAATTTGCTTGAATAAGAGCTGAGTACACGTTTACTCAGACATTAATCAACAGCTTTTTAAGCTTATCGCTCCCGGGTTTGCTGTAACTAAGACCTTATACTGCTATCTGTGTTACTTGGGCTATTTATAAAATTGTTACTCATTATTCAACAATCTTACTTTAACAGTTTTTTAAAACGTCTATTTCTGTAAAACGTCCTAACACCGGGGGCACTTGATTTTAATGATCTTGCGCCCTGCAGTCTCAAAACAACCCTAACCTAGTGTTGCCCCCTTGCCGCCCGAATGTGGCTAGTTATGAAGCCTACGTTTTGGTTTTACAAGCGGCGAGTTACCATCTGCCAAAACTTAAAGTTTATGCGAGATTTTCGAGGCAGATGTCCGGTATTTTACTCCTCAGCCCAATATCCAGGCCATAGTAGAACCTTCCTCCATAGCCCTATTTTTTAGTTGTCCCACCTGGGGGCTATTAGGATGAATGTCCCGAGAAATTGGTTAAAGTGCTGTAAAATTCTGGGAATGAGTGGTGGTGGGGGGAAAATCTAATTTATTTTGCAGTCCCATGCCCTTGTGAATGCGTTTACGTACTCCGCATGTTTGCATGGGAATCGCGTGACGAACTTTGGAACTATTGCTGATTCCTTTGTTGAAAATAGGTCGGTACACGGTGTGCCCCATTTCTTGAGTAAGTATTATTCTCAGCATCGAGTTTGATATTGCCAGTCTGGTAGGCCCTCGCCCCTTGACAGATGGTCTGATATTATGTTGTAATGACCTGGAATATATTCTATTCATATTATTATATTCTATGACTGCCTTGTTGGTCTATCATATTGGTAGCATGTGCTGCCTAAGGAAGGACATAGAGGTCCCGGGTTCAAATCCCGGGTGGGACCGATAATTTGTGGCTGGGTATTTCAATATTAAAATTACTCAGTAACAGTCCGAAATCAAAAAGTTGGCGGTTTAATCACCTTCGTGCTTCGTAAAGCACGTTAAGCCGTTGGTCCCGCGCCTGACCTCTCTCTGGTCATGTCGAATTGCCGGACTCACCGGACTATGAGAGTGAAGGAATAGAGAGTGCACCTGTGTTTGCGCACACACTTGTGCACTATAATATCTCCTGCGCAGGTGGCTAATCCTCAATCCTAAGGACATTAATAATATTATTATTATATTTTGACCATTTACCAGACTTAAAATGTCCCTTGTAAGATTTAGCAGCGTCTTGGATTTGGTCCGTGCTTGATTTTTTAAGAAACTTTTGTTCTCGAGTAAATTTTGATACTTCGTTAACATCCACGAATATTTATTTTTATTTATGTGCGTTTTTTTTTGTTCCGTAGTCCATATTCCTGATACTATCTTGTCTTCTAACTCTACTCCCCAGCCTGTGTTTCAAGCATCGGTGACTAAGTAGATTTCTAGTTTACGATAATAACTGAGCTTTCTTGCAGGTTTTCCGTCCACCCAATCAACTCTTGTAGAATTTCTGCCTTTACTGTGGTACTAAGAAAAGGTTTGGATTCGGGCAGGAGATTCACCGCTCTTTGGATTTAGCGACAGTGTAGACGAGCTAGTGGAATCACAAAAGAGGCGATTTCATTTTGCTTAATATTGATTTCGCCTTTTGCCAGTTCCATTTATTGTCTGATTAGATTTTTGTATTGAACGTCTTTTCTCTGTGGAACGGCTTTTCAAATTTGTTTCGGTGTTCTAGAATATTCCCAGGAAAGTTATTTCCTTTGTAGGTTTTAGATGCGATTTCTCCCAGTTTATTTTGAAACCCAGGATTGAGAGAGTCCTTAAAACAACGGCAACCGCTCTTTTCTGAGTTCCGAGGCGTTCTGATTTACAATTAGGAAATCATTCAAATACACGATCAGGTGTGTGTTCTGTTTGGCCAACCAGTTTGATATTTTTGCCAATACTTGAGGCGCAGAGCTCAGCCCGAAAGGAGGGCAGTTACTTAAGTTGTGATTTGGTAGTGCATTGCTAGGTAGCGCCAATGTCTTTTTGTTACTGGTACGTGATAGTAAGTATGCTTGTGACTAGGGTTTAGATGGAAATCAAATTTTATTCCCGGTTCTTTTTGTACTTTCGTACATATTTGAGTATGTACTTACACTTACTTTACTTTTTCATACTTTTTACTATTCAAAAGTTCAAAACTAATCTAAATAATTCGGTGCTAAAAGAAATAACGCGCGAAATTAATGGCGCGCATTAGATAATAAGTATAGTAGGGGAGCCCGGGATGCTAAATTTGCAGTTACTGAAGCGTCATGGGGACCTGTGGGATCGTGAAGATTAGGTCATAAGACGAACAAAAGTTTATGTAAAAGTTTGTCATTTTAAGGAGGAAGGGAAAGCGCGTTTTCAAAAATGTAAAAAAACAGTCACATGGTAATACTCGAGCGCGTCAGACATTTATAATGCAATAACGCAATGCCTTTCTTTTTTTTTACTAATCTGATCGGTTGCCCTCAACTATATTAAGGGTTCATATATGGTACATTACAAGGTGTAGGGTTTCTCCCTATATGATTATGTTATGTAGGGGTTCGTTCCTTTACGAAAAAGTACCGAAATTCCCGGTTCACAAAAACAGGAGTGGTTCCGGAAACCCTAGTATGACAGGTCTATCTTTGACATGTAAGTAGTCTCCTCTTATTTTTGGCTGAATGTGGTTAAAGGGGCAGGCTGTCCCTTTGACTCTGCCTACCCCTTCGGGGATTATGGGCGTGATGTTATGTATGTAGTCTTCTCTTTGAAGAAAGTAGGTAGATATTGCAGTTTTCGATGGTTTAAAAATAGGAATCTTTTCAGATTGATAAACTCGTTCAGCCTTTTCAAATTGAAAACGGTTCGGTACATAGTGAAAATTATTTCTAGATATTGCGTAAATGCCATGATTATACAGAGAAAATATTTATATCAGTAACTATGTATATATGTGCTACATATATATTTTGAGAAAAGCTCTAATTCAGCAAGCGCGTAAAAAATCCAAGTAAAATACATTACACTTTTACAGTAAACTGTTGTGCGCATAAGTACGTTTATCACATCACATACATAAAATACTTAATTACCGTATGTAACAAATTAATAAATTATTTATTTCACAATTCTACTTTTAATGGCAGCAGACGTATCATGAAACATTCAGAATATAACGTTATTATGGCTAATTTATAAGCAATAAGCTTTACACCACCAATACTTTACAAATAACGCTGTGCAGTCAGCTCTGTTCGTTAGTTACACTTATTATCCTGATCAAAGCTGAAAGAAATATTTGTAGATACTATAATTTACGGTCAAAACGGTTTAATCTGCTCATATTCAGCCTCTCTCCAGCTGCTAAACAGCCTTTAACAAGCCAAAGGCTGACAAATTTGGGGCCCAAATAAGAGTTATAAGAGCTGATTAAGCGCATAAACAGAGTTTTTGCAGCTTTCTTAGACAGGCCAAGGCGTTGAAATACACGTTTATTCAGTTATTAAACAGTTTCCTTGTGCTGCTTGGGTTGGTCTTGGACAGAAACTTCCTACTTAATTTAGATTCATGGTCTAAGTTAATCCCGACTAAAAATATTGTTTAGGTATAGCCACGGACGGTATAGCAAAACTGTTTCACATGAAAAAACAATATGTCTACATATATCTCTCCCATTTGCTTAAGTAATTACAGAGTACGAAGAAGTAAGTAATCGTTGGTCTACCTCAGTGGCGTAGCGTGGTGGGAACAAGGTGGGCGGTCCGCCGCGGGCGCACTTGTTGGGGCGGCAAATTTGAAATAACTAAACATTTTTTAAAGATTTATTTAGTATTTCCCATGTTGGTCTGGGACTTATGTAATAGTGTAGGTAGGCGACGAGCTAGCCACTGTCACTACTTTTTTACAGTTTTCCATCTAAGCCAGCCCAGTTTTATTTTTGGCTGAATGTGGTTAAAGGGGCTTGCTGTACCTTTCACTCTGCCTACCACTTCGGGGATTACCGGCGCGATGATAAGTATGTAAGTATTTAGTCAAATCAATTAGGAGTGATAACGTCTGTAAATCGGAGAACCAACCAAGTATTTAAACCCCCTCGCCCCCCTCATCGGGGCGGAAAAGTTGAGCCCCGCCCTAGGCGACAGAAACCCACGCTACGCCGTTGGTCTCCTACAAGCTTTATGAAGGGATTTTTACGGCTTGGCTTTTTACCTAATCCAAGAATATCACAGGAAGTAGGTACCTACCATGGTGTAGTGTGCGATATAAAGTTTTTTTTAACGAACTTCTACGTAATCGCACCTATTAGCGGTACAAATCAGGAAATTGCTGAACGATGTCATAGCATCTAGAAGTAAATTTCATTGCACGTATGTATCAATTATGTAGCTTAGGAACATAATAAGCCAGCTCGTAGCACGCCGAGCCACCGTGCGGCTGACGTCACGACGCAGTAGGCACATTCACTTCACTACAACCGGCCTGTTCGTGACCGGGGCGTGCGGTGTTCACTCATCGATAATATTAATGTTGTTTATTAAAACACAAACATGATGCTTCTCGCTTATTAGCATTTGATGCATCTTGTCGAACAGTTGATCTCTTGCATTTCGCACAAAATGTCGCAAATTAAAGCAGAACTTCGCATCATTACCTACATGTGTCCAACCCACCCGGTGCAGTTGTACGAACTGATCATGGAGCTGCTAGAGGACTCGCTCGGGTGCTATACGAATTTGCAATACGAAAGTAGAACACCGGGACCGTTCAGCGATCGCCCTGACCCTTTTACGACAGATAAAGTGGACATTGGTGAGTAACAACAATATTTTGTTAAAGACTTAGGCTGAGGCGTATTTAATATTATTCTAACAATCACTTATAAGTAGAAACTCTGAAGTTTAGTATAAAGACTATAAAGAATTCGGACTTTGAAAAATAAAAATTTAAAAAAGGTCTTACCTGTTAAAAATACACCTACCTACCTACATATTATGTTTTCTATTAGTTTCTCATGGAAATGTACAAATCTGATGGTTATTGAATACCTACCTAGGTGCTTTATTCTCAGGATGATGCATTATAATGATTTATTTAATGACCATATGTGTACCATTGTAAATTTTTATAAAGGTCAAAAATGTACAAAGGCAAGGTTATTAAATATCTACATACTTAAGTACGTAAATTTATTCTAAACACTGCCTAAGTAGGTACGAGTTAGTCTGGCGCACATAGAATTCCTTTGATTCTTGATTCTATAGGTATAACGATTCTACACATTATTATTAATTATTGTGTAGGTAGATATACTTCATTTTTAATCCACTAATATGTAGTTTATTATTATCACACGGTGACACCATTTGCCGCCGTAAAATCTACAACAATATCGGGTTTAGGTTAATGACCGATCGTTGGTCTTTGTCCATTTATCGGTTGATGATTATTTCATTACATCTTATTTAACTAAACTGGTTTGTTTAAAAATAATTAAAATCTACAAGATGTAAGTACCTACGTAGGTAGATAAAATGTAATGACTAGACCGCACTGTGGCAATAACAGCGATTTCTGCATGGCCGAAGCCGCAGGCGAACGTTAGCATTTGTAAAAGTGTAAGTGCATAACACAAAAGCCTACTTTGCATTCAAATGCATTTCAGCCTTTATGACGGCTGCAGCGTATATGAGGCTGAGAAAAAAGAACAATGCATCCATCGAGCTGTTGCCGGTGACGCCGGTTTTCGCGCACCAGATGAACGTGGAAAACAAACCCGGGTACTTCTCCGATGTCATCATCCACAGCGACAAAAAGTAAGAAATAAAACGAAGTATTTTGATCACAAATGCCTAATTTGGTAATTTATACACACAATTTATAAATAGCTTAATAATTTCGAACTTCTGACACTGATACAGACGGTGAAGACATTACAGGACACGTCTTTTAATGTTTATAGTCGGTTAAGTACCTACTTATAAATATAATTTATGCGCATTTATCGTGCCGCATGATGAAGTAAACAAACGCCACCTCGACCTGATAAATTATCCCTTAATTCTCACAAAAGAAATGACCACATCGATATCACACTCAACAGTTCCCTAGATGTCCCATGTCTAGGGAATGTGGCGCTAAAAACAGGTCACCAAATAAGGATACCTACTTGCCCTGGCTAACACACATGCTAGTTCCGTATCTGAATATAGCTACATAAAGCATATTTTATTTAATATTGTATCGCGTACTTATTTGAGATTGATTGATCGATAAAATTCTTAGGAATATAACTCATAAATAATATTGACCTCATTTTACAATACTAAGAAAGTACCTCGACACCCAGACATATGGTTAGTAACTTAGGTACTGTTAAACAATTACCGAAACAAGTATTTCAGCGCGGACAACGAACCGCTGAACCTTGCGTGCAACAGAGGCCAGCTCTACTGGGACTATTGGCCACCACATGTCAATTTTGGAATTTAGTTGCGTACAAAAAAAATCGTCTGCAGTGAATATTTGTTACCAATAGAGGGACGTAAATGAGTAGATAAAAGTTAGAAGAACTTTGTCTTTGACCAATTGATAAAAATGTTATCATTCATGTCATTCGCTCCTGATAAGACTCGTTACGTACTTCTATTATTCCATATTTACTTTCAGATAACTAATAGTAAGTATATCGAAGTATTGTTAGATTCATTTGAGGACTTGCTTAGTTACCGTTTGTTTGTTCCAGAGCCCACAACGTAAATACTTTGTTAGATCTGCGCGGGTGTACATTTGCGTATAGTAATGAGGAATCTCTTAGCGGAAGTAAAATTGTTCTGAAAACGTTGAAAGAAAAGGGAGAAAATGCTTCATTCATCGGGTCAATACTCAGTACGTATGTTTATTTTAGTTGTCCTGTTTGAGTAGATATGCTTAATTAGCAGTTACCATGTTTTTCATACCTACACGTATTTTTTATAAATACCTACTCACCCTCTATAGTGCCGTATGTAATGCCATTTCATTTACAGAATCTGGATCGCACTTAGCGTCAGCCCAAATGGTACTGACGAAGCAAGCTGAGTGGGCTGCAGTAGACTCTACGACTCTTTTGTATTCTAAAAAATTTATGCAGGATGGTGGAAAGGACATCACCCTGCTAGAGACGCTAGGCCGTCTTCCGCCATACCCTATTGTGGTTAATACAAAACTAGAGGGTAAGTTGACCAAATTTTAATTACCTACGGATTCACTTATAAGAAAACTATTTGACCAATCGCTTTAAATTATATTTCAGCCAAAGTCAAGGATGCTATAACAACAGCTTTGCTAAATCTGCACCACAAAGCGGAGTGGAAGAAAAGGTTCGCCAAATTTGGTATAATAAAATTCGAAAGCAATAACGATGGCGCTTACGATGGGCCGGCTGCACAGGTGTGGGCCATCCCGGGCGAGAAACTCAACGTTAGGTATTATTAGACTGCTGCTTGTGATTTCACTACTATATGTATTGTATATTTTGTATATTGAGTACCCTCCTAAATAGTTAGTTTATTTGAATAAGAATGCAATGTTTTGTTAAAAATAAATTTTATATTTTTTTATAAAAAAATATGCACAACTTGTTTTTTTAACAAAATTCCGAGCAATTCTTAATATTTTACTCCTTTTCTGGTTTTTGCAAGACAATATTCAAGGACATAACTTGTTTCCGCTTCTGGGCCGTTTCTACTAAAACACCACGAGGTATTCTGATGACGGCTAGCGCTCTGGGAGGGCTTTTGGATTCAGGTTTTTTTGAAGGGTCTTTCTGGAATCATCATAAAGCGATATAGGTACTTCGGTTTACAAAATAATTTCTCACCTTGATAACTAAATCAAATGTATTGTAAGTAAGTACTTAGGTATCTACACAATACACGTAAACTTAAGCAATGTTTATCCTCCAATAAATCAATTACTTGTTGTAGAACCAGTATTGGGCAAATGAGCTAGATAATTTTTTTTTTTAGATCATTTAAAAGCAAAGAAAGAAATCGTGTTAGCCACGTGTTAGACATTTGACCGCGGCGCGTGTCTTGGACTTGGTTTTGTTAGAAATTAATGTTAAGTTTAGATAAAATTGTGGGTAATAATGGTTGATATTCATTATCAACACTCAGAAAAGCAACAACGTCGTAGTGTGTTCAGTGGTCATCATGCAACGGGCCAAGTACCTCAGAGTCGCTCTTGCGTGTTCCAAACACACGTATTCCTTACAATACGTTAGCGAATTAACCGCAGCAAACAAGATTTAAACTAGACTCAAAATCATATTAAAATTATTTTATTTCGTTAAATAGGGCAGCATTTCATATTGTGTGCTTATTCTTTAGGCTGATTTTAAACCAAATATCTAAAATAATTAAATGGACTGTTTCCTATAATATGGTATATATGTACTTATATAAATTTGCCTTTGTTATTATAAACTTCTAGTTATACTTGCTTCCATATACTATGATTACCTATTATATTATTGTTTGTTACTTTTATTTAAAAAAATATCCAGACACAATATAAATATAAGGATTCATAAATTTCTGACCTCACAAAACAATTTGATTGGGTATTGAGTGTTTTATAATCATCGATAGCCATGCATATTTCTATTGTAAGTATGTATTTTGAATAAATGAAAGAAATAAAAATTAAGACTGTAAGTATAGGTATTTTTCATAATACTGTAAATTTTAAAAGTATTAACAATTTTACAATTCTTTTGCCCAGGACTGGAGAACATTTATTGTCCACAACATACTGCTTTCTCAATTATCATCAGGTAATTATTCAAGAAGTATATTGCACACATCAACAACAAAATTACTTTGCATATAAATATACATATTATTAATCTGTATAATTAATTAACATCTCTACATTGTATATAATGTTCTTAAATGCCATGCAAATAAAATATGAATCAAACATAACTTTAAATTGTCTAGTTAGTACTATAGATAGTAATTTATATTTCATAGATCTACATCTATAAACTGCAACTACTATATTTGAAAGTTTGAAGGACTACACGATTCCACCGCCATTAATATGGTCAATCTCTTCATCTGTAAGAGGCTGTCGCTGGTAGCGAGGAGGGAGATCAATGTCGGGAATAGCTCCAGTGCTCATGGCCGCTGCTGGCTGGCTCTGTTGTACTTGTGGCTGCCAAAAATCATTGATAATTAAAATAACATATTTATATATATGGTTTTATATACATATCACAGATAAATATACAAAATTTTTATAGAAAGTTCCTAAGAAATATGTTATCCTTGCAATGCTTAGTGCATTTTCTTGATAAAACTCGCTCAGTCTGCTCCTTAATTGTCAGCGCTAGGCAATTAAGGGGCAGACAATATACTCATTGACATTGCATTTTAAGTAACAGTCAAAACAGAAGGTTACATGCATAGCTCGAGTGATTTTGAAAACATTCATAGGTCATGTAATCAGTAATCGATTTAAAATGAATCAAACTTTTAACAATTCATGGTGTGTGTACCTTATTGGAGTTATCTAATCTCTCGGAGCATTTTGGGGTCAGATTTAGTTACATAAATAACCAATAGACCTACTTGTGCAGCCGCGGCCGCCGGTGCTGCGGCGGCAGGAGGCGCTGTCGGCGCACCCGCCGGCCTACCCAACCCTCCCTTGCGAAACTTTATCATAGGGATACGTGCGAGCACTGCTGTAGCTCGAACCATCGTGCAATTTTGTACAGGGAAAATAAGTGTTTTTTTTTTCAATTATTCAAACAAAAAAATTTTGACTTATAGTTTGACATTCGTTCTGACAGTTGAATTTGACATTGACAATCAAATAATTTTATATTTTTTTTATTGATTTTATATACAGCTTTGGATAAAACTTAACGTGGCCTCTAATGATTTTCATTATTATATAGTCTTTATTTAACTATGTATGTATATAAACTAATACTATTATTTTATAGAGGACAGATTTGATTGTTTGTTTGTTTGAATTGAATAAGTTCCGAAATGACTGGACCGATTTGAAAAATTCTGTCACCAATAGAAAACCCTAATTTTTTTACTATATTAGCAAGTAACTTATGCTTTATTTTATCCCCGTATTCTCACAGGAACTAGAACGACGTGGGCAAAACCACAGGGCGCTGCTATGTTAGTATATAGTTAGGTACATTTCAAATTGGGACTTTGTGGATGAACTACCGATACCGATACCCGATAGCAACGATACCAAAAATAGGTAGTTAATTTCCGTTTTGTTTACAATTCATATTTTTTTTTTTAATAATGTTACAGCTCGTCATACTGGTGGTGGAAATTTTGAATGGGGTCCTTAATAGTAGAAATACGAGCAGCATTGAGTACCCGAATTCATTCAAATGAAATTTCTAGAGCAAGGGCAAATAATATAATAAAAAACATACACTTAGTGTTTATTAAATCAAGTAATTGCTGTTTATCAGCCTAACAATATCTTAGAAAAACAAAATACCTACGTTTGTTTATGTAAAAAACGAATGAGTTTAAAATTTTTATTTATTGCCTAATTAAGTCTTAATTGCAAAGATCATCTCATATATACTTCCGATTTCTAAAAGGCATAAGAAAGGAATAAATCCACAAAGATTTTATAGATTAACATTTTAATTAAATAGATTCCGAACAGCTGAATTCTCGGTACATTCTCTATTACATAAGTTAGAATTTTAAAAATAAGACCTAAGGCGATATGAAATTATATTAAAAACAATACAGCAACATTTTCGCTACAGCCCTATAATTTCTTAGAAAATAAATATAATCAAAGCAGTTTACACTTATTTAACACAATTTGTGTTTCATTCAACATACGCTACACATACATATCTCTATACTTGTTACATTCAAAATTGTTTATATAAACTATCTTAGTTGATGTAAAATTAGACAAGTCTGTATAAATAATTTTTGCGAGTATACGCTCGACTAGGTCCAAACAGGATACAAATTTACAAACGACGGTGTTAATAAATAATAGTATTAAAATGCTTTAATTTGAATCTGATGGTGAAGTTAGACTGGTCTGCGGAAGTTCTTGCCGGCGTACTTGGCGGTGGCCCCGAGCTCCTCCTCGATGCGCAAGATCTGGTTATACTTGGCGAGACGCTCAGAGCGGCACGGCGCGCCCGTCTTGATCTGCCCGGTCGACAGACCTACCACCAGGTCGGCGATGAACGTGTCCTCGGTTTCGCCGGACCTACACACAGTTACCATAGATTAGTATATATAGTGTATGGTCATGTGATAAACTTCATACATGCTCAAAGGTCATTTCAGTTTAAGAAATTGGAGGTTCAAAAATTAAAAATAATAACTTAAATATGTAATGTAACATAATATCACCACACCTGCTTTTCCCAAAGGGGCACGCAAAGTCCAAGGAGTTATCTTATAAGACATTAAGTCCAAAATCATGTTGTAAAGTAATTTAAAATCCAATATGTATAAAAAATATTTTACAAATTTTATAACCCACATGATTGATAGACCATAATATGATGTTACTTTTTTTTATTTGGATGTAATTTCTTGAAAATAGGCAGCCAAAGTATTGAGCCAGCATTATGTATTATGTATAGAAAAAATAGTTACCTATGGGAGACCATGGTGCCCCATCCATTCTTCTTAGCCAATAGGTGAGCATCAATTGATTCAGTAACGCTTCCAATCTGGTTGACCTTTAGCAATAGACAGTTGCAGGCCTTCTTCTCCACAGCTGTGGCAATGCGCTTGGGGTTGGTTACCTAAAAAGTAAGAAGTATTGATTTAAATCTGTAATGCTTTCTATACTTACATAGGATTTTTACTAAAAAAATTAAAAAAAAATTATAAGAAAAAATATTAGTGATGTAAAAGACATACTGTAAGATCGTCTCCGACAATCTGGATGGGGGTACGCGCGGTGAGGCTGCTCCACGCCGCCCAGTCGTCCTGGTCGAAGGGATCTTCGATGGAGACCATAGGGAAGTCCTTGCAGAAGTCAAGGTACAGCTCAGCCAGCTTGTCTGATGGCAAGTAGTCGGAGGGGTTTGACTTGGGGTTCTTGAAGTCCAAGTCATATGTTCCGTTCTTGAAGAATTCAGATGCAGCAACATCCATTCCGATTTCAATCTGTGAACAGTATTTTAAAATACATCTCAATTTCATGATAGATTCTAATCACATCACAGCATTATATGTTCTTAAATTTAAAAATAAACAATCTACCTTGCCAGTGTATCCAGCTTGCTGAATAGCATCCTGGATAAGGTACAAGGCATCCTTGTTGTTTTGGATGTTGGGAGCGAAGCCACCCTCATCACCAACAGCCGTGGAGTCTAAGCCGAATTTCTCCTTGATAATTTTCTTGAGGTAGTGGTATACTTCTGATCCCATGCGCATAGCCTCACTGAATGTGGCGGCACCTTATTAAAAAGCATGACATTTGATAAATTAATATACTACAGATTATACAAACAATATATATATTTTTAAATATTAAGGAAAAAGTTAAATTTAAATCCATACCTGTTGGCAAGATCATAAACTCCTGCATGGCAAGCTTGTTGCCAGCATGGGAGCCTCCATTGATAACATTGAAAGCAGGCACAGGCAGCACAATGTCATTGTTTCCAGACAAGTCGGCCAAGTGTTTGTAAAGAGGTACACCCTTCTTGGCCGCACCAGCCTTGGCAACAGCCAGGGAAACACCAAGGATAGCATTGGCACCAAACTTAGATTTATTTTCTGTGCCATCAAGCTTGATCATTAGCTGATCAATCTGTGAACAGAAATAACTATAATGAGATTTCATTTTAAACCAATAAATAATTTAAGAATAGATTAACATAACTGTTGTATTTGTATTGTTGATAAGATTATAGTGCTACTGCAAATGTAATTTTTTTTTTTTACATTACAGGTTTTCGTTTACAAACATTTTTTTATCTACTACTTCACTGACAATAGTCAAACTCTTATATCTTTATGTAGATATTGGAGAATATGAAACAGTAATTTAGTTTAATAAAAAAGGTTGTTTGATAAAGCTAGTAAGTTAAGTAAGTATCATGTTCCATTCAGTCAATAAATTTTATTTTAAAATAATAAAATGTAACCACCTCTCTCTGTTCAGTAACTTCAATGTTGGCCTTGAGCAGCTCAGGCGCGATGGTGTCGTTGATGTGCTTGATGGCCGTGAGCACACCCTTGCCATGGTACTCGCCCTTGACGTTGTCCCGCAACTCAAGAGCCTCGTGCACGCCAGTGGAAGCGCCAGAAGGCACAGCAGCGCGGAAAAGTCCGAGTTCAGTAACCTAAAATAGTTTTGATAATATCTTTAGGTACATAACTAATACTCTAGAGGTAGGTCAGTAATCATTCAATAAGTTGTGCAATCCTACTAAGTCAAAGATTTTTTTTTTGATGAAATAGTGAAAATATTTAATATAACACTTACCAAATCGACTTCGACTGTGGGGTTGCCACGGGAGTCGAAGATTTGACGAGCTTTGATCGACTTGATAGGCATCTTGCTAAAAAATTAAAAAATCATATAAGAACGATTATTTACGAATAGTTATTGTTAAACTGCTGATATTACAGAGTTATCTGTCTAATAAATTCACAAGAGCCGACAAGGTCGAGTAAGGTTGTTGTCACCAGAACAGACCGGTACGGTTTTAAGTTAATGTATAAAAATCAATGAGGTCAGAGGGTAGCATCGGTATTCGTTTTTACAGCGCTCAAACATTTTTGTCAAAAGTAAATAAAGTATAACAATTAATTAAACAACAGCGAAATGAACCGACACAATCCGGAAAAATTAAGTGCACCACAAAGTTACATAAATCGCGTTTTAATAAGTTTCAAATGATTATAAATATAATAACATGGAAATAATGAAGACAAAATACATTAAAAACATTTCACTTACCTAATAAATAGAGATTTAAGTTGATTCCGTAAAAATATCTTGCCACTTAGCACCGCCTACTTGTGCTCGCAATTTGCAGATTGGCAATCTATGAAAAGCTTGTGGCAGCAGCGATAATTTTGACCTTCACAAGGTGAAAATAGTGCTGTTGTTATATTCGACTAGCAAATAGAAATGTGGCTATGTATGGAGCGCCCTCCATTATTGTCGTAAAATGTAATCCTCTAATTATACCTACATATATTCCTCTATTAAATAATTTATTCTTTTATTATGGATTATGGGCGTAATGTTATGTATGTATGTAACATACATAACATATAGTCCCATGTTGGTCTGGGACTTGGCCCATGTTGATCTGGGACAAAAAAAAAGAATGTGCCAACTGTGGTTCTTGCCTAGCATGTCGTAAGAGGCGACTAATGGTTTACGGGCTTTTGGGTATGTGACTGAGTAGGCGACGAACTAGCCACTTGTCACTCCTTTTTCACAGCTTTCCATCCAACCCAGCCCATTGTCCCATGTTGGTCTGGGACTTAAAAAGAATATGCCAACTGTGGTTCTTGCCTAGCATGTCGTAAAAGGCGACTAATGGTATATCGGGTTTTGGGTGTGTGATTGTGTAGGCGACAGGTTAGCCGCTTGTCACTGCTTTTTCACAATTTTCCATCTGACCCAGCCCGGCTTTGTTTTTGGCTGAATGTGGTTGAAGGGGCTTGCTGCCCCTTCGACTCTGCCTACCCCTTCGGGGATCATGGGCGTGATGTTATGTATGTATGTATACATAACATTACGCTCATAATCCCCAAAGGGGTAGGCAGAGTCAATGGAGCAGCAAGCCACTTTAACCACATTCAGCCAAAAATAAAGCCTCCAACATGACATGTATTATGTCGAAATAAGAAATAGGATAAACAACCCATAAGCCAGAATCTAGACTAAATATTTGTGGAAAGTTCCTCGTCACATTTAAACTGTCAATTGCATCATTAAAGTTTATCCATACCATATCAACTTACTATAGTATGAACGCTCTCTAATTACGAGAATTTGATTGTATAGCTAATGAATCAAATTATTTTGTTTTATAGATAGTTTATTTTTACGTACATCCCTAAATAAAATGATGTGTCAGTGACAAATGTCAGATATAGTCGGCAAACTGTCAACTTTTACATTACTCGTCTGTGCTGTCAACTTACATTCCTCGTCTGTCGTCATTACTCGTCTGTGTCTGTCGTGGTCTGTCGTCTCGTCTGTCTTCTGGAATCTCAGATCAACTGAATGATCTGAGTCTGGAATTTGATGTTATTATTTTTCGTAAATAGAAATTACTGATAAATAACAAATATACAGGTATTAAATTTTCACAATGAGTGAAAAGGAAGTTAAAACTGATGAAAAGAAACCAATTTTAATAAAAAATGCCACCGATCTGCAGAGATTAAAACTGGAGAGACTTATGAAAAATCCTGTAAGTATTTATGTTCAGTATTTTTACACACAATTTACCGAAATATAAGCTATATGATGCTTTTTTTTGTTAAGGAGAAACCAGTCATACTGCCAGAACCACCAAAACAAAAGTCATTGGCGCCGCCACCCGACTTTGTACGTAATGTTATGGGCTCAAGTGCCGGCGCTGGTTCAGGGGAGTTTCACGTGTATCGACATCTCAGGAGGAAAGAATATGCCCGACAAAAATTCATTCAAGAAAAAAGTGAAAAGGTAAATAACCTTCAGTTAATAATATTGATCAGAATCAAATCATTGACTGACTAGACGACAATAATAATAATAATTTATTAATATGTATTTGTATGCTGTGGGAAACAAGAAGTTGATCTTTTTTGTAAATATAAATAAAAACGCTAGATTGTACTTAGATATTATGCATAAATGCCTTTATTTGGTTAACTACAACCTGGTGTTTAAAAACAACATTTTAATGAAGAAGAAGAAATCCTTAATTAAATTTTTAAGGTTAATAATTTTAAATAATGAACTCTAAAATGTATGTTTATATTTTGTAGGAAAAGTTAGATGAGGAATATCATAGAAAACTTGAAGAAAATAAAAGGTTAGCTGAAGATAAAACTGCAAAGAAAAGAGCTAAAAGACTAAAGAAAAAAAAGAATGCAAAACTAAAAAAGAAGGACCCAAAAGTTAATAATGATAAGTCATCCTCACCATCACAATCGGACGACAGCAGTGACGAAGGAGATAAAGAACATGCTGGACAAAAAGATCAGAGTGATTCACAATAGCAACATTGTCATCTGTATTCTAAGTGTGAGTTTATTATTATATGAGAATAAATTACCTACAAATAAACTGAGTGTAAATAAAATGTATTTCCCTTCCTCACACAATAATTCCATTTACTTGTTCAGCGCCCTCATACTCTACTAAAAATGTAAATTGACTTTGTTTTTGTTTCAGTGGTATTTCTCTTTTACACATTTATTATGAGTTTTAGCTACTAAGAGTACCTAATATTGATGATAAATTGTTGATATTAATCATTATCATCATACCATTATGCCCGCAATCACTGAAGGGGTAGGCAGAGTCCAAAGAGCGATAAGCTCCTTAAACCACATTCAGCCAAAAATTGAGTTTGGTTAGAAGGAGAATTGTGAAAAAGCAATGACCAGTGGCTAGCTTGATGCCTACGTAATCACAAATCCAGAACTCCATACACCATTAGTCGCCTTTTACGACATGCTAGACAAGAAACACAGTTCTTTTTGAGTCCCAGACCAATGAGACAAGAAAAGAAGATGAAAGATTTCAAAATATAGATAAAACAATGAAAACTTTTTAGATATTACCGTTTATTCAAAACAGAGAAATATTAAAATAATACATTAAGTGTTATTTAATTCCTAAAGTATGTGCATTACTGCACGGAGGCCATGACGCTATCCTCGTTCTTCTTGAGTATGACGAAGCCCTCCATGACGGGTGAGAGCGGGATGTACTCATCAGTGGCCAGTTCGGCGCGCTCGCCGAACGACAGCAGCACTGGCGTGGTGTGCGTGTGTGATCCGGCGATCGTCTTCGGCGTACCGGCCTTGCCGATCACGTCTACGGCCTATGGATAAAGGGTCATTAGTTAACTGTTGAAGGCAAAAGCATTAGCAGGGTCAGACTGACTTAGACTCTGCTTCTTACAATTCCGGAGTCAATTAATTTTTAGCCCCGCAAGCCAAGCTCTTGGTGGGCCTGGCTCGCAAACGCCAACAAGACTTAATGGACGGTCCGACCATTGGCATTAGCCCAGCAGTAAATATTTTATCTAACTATACATATAAATAAAAATTAATGTATCTTTCCCCCTACGCATTCTAAAACCAGTGTAATGAAAATTTGGTAAAAAGTAGTTTATAAAAGATAGTATGCTTATTACATATTTCCTTTAAACGGCATTACAACATATATACACACGACAGCACTCAGGAGAGCCTTATTCCGTTGTGATAAGGGCTGTTTCACAACATAAATGTATATATAGCCTGATGTGCTGCCGTCTGTACATGCAGTTAAGTTGCAATAAAAAATGTATGCAATAATGAATAGGGGTATAAATAAAAGTATATTCCTGTTTATTTAAAAAAAATATGGTTGTTTTATCTGCTATACCAACTTTTTAATGAATCTGTGAGTAATTTACCTGTCCAACGCGAACGCTCACGTTCAAGGGCTGGAGATTCTCATCGAGGGTCACTAACCAGCGGGGCTGCATCGCAGTAGCCAGCACGTACAAGAGGTAGTGGGACTTGCCGAGGATAACTATAAACAAAACCAAATGTATAGAACATACAGTGCCATATATATACGTGTACAAAGCGCCTCAAGCTGCTACATTTTGTATGGTGACGGGAGAAGCGGAAGCCCAATTATTGATTATACGCTACACTACAGTGATCGTTCAAACCACTTACTGTCCAGAAGGTTATTAGGTTTTTGGGACGTTTGAGTGCAGCCTCCATCTAAGGAGCCTATTGCCTATTAGCCGTGCCCTTGTGTCACTCACGCTGTTACAGTGTAAAAGTACGAGAGTTGGTGTTTCTTCCGCCATTATACGGAATGAATGAAGTGATACGAATATCTGCATAGGGGGGCTGTCAATGGCTCCTATTTTGTGTAGGTGTCTGTTTAGATTGCAGTGTCCTGTTATTATGCTGACGGCGTGGCGTGGATTGGTCGACTTAAGCCCAGCAGTTTCTTTGATAGTTTGCTATTTATGGTTTTTGGTCTTAGTTTGGCGACATTGTTTAAGGTCCGCCCAAAGGCCTGAATGGAGTCTCTTGGTTCTTTCGCGTAACCAGGAAATAAGTTCGCTGAGTGGTATCGGTATGATCGGCTTCGGTCCGAGTACTTTCATATCCGAAACTCTTTTAGCTAGTTGGTTTGCAGCGTCGATTCTCAGTGAACTGCTGTGTCCGCGAATCCACTGTAGTATTACCTGGTTTTGTACCGATATATCATTGAGTTCTTGGTGGCACTCTAAGATAAATCCGCTGTTTGTGCAATTGTTGTTTAAGGCTTGTAACACAGAAGCGCTATCTGATAATATGCGTATCCTCAGCTTTGTTACTTTGCTTGATTTTATTGCTGAGGCTGCTCTGGCTATTCCCACACATTCTGCCTGGAAAATGTTGCTGTATTTCCCTAGTGTTGTTGATATGTGATGATATGGACATAGAAATAGCAATAATAAAAGTGAGGTACTGACTGTTCTTGCAGTCGAGGAAGGCGGTGAGCACGACCAGCAGGCCGGCGAGCGCAGGCTGGTTGATGAGGCGGCGGTCGGCGTGCGCGGGGCACAGCGTCACCGTACCCTTGCCGGCGTGGCACAGGCCCTGCGCCAGCCGCACCATAAACAGGTGCACCGGCGACTTGCCGTGGTACAGCGCCAGCGCGCGCAGCATTGTCGCCAACCTAAACAAATACATCTCTATGTTATCTATGCCTTTTTTTTTACTGACTAGTTAGTAGAGTTGTCAAAGCCAGCAGCCAGTGTGGCCACGAAAATCGATAATCTCTACGGGTGATTATTATTCGTGTCTTGTGAGACACATGGTAATTTTACTCGGGTTACGACGTTTATAAGGTTGTGTTTGATGGACACTACATTACTTTTAGTGTTGATTTTTCACTAAACAGATGAAAAATAACTAATTGATGAAGTATAAAGCCACCAACTTGTGGATGTCATTTGGAGTTGAAACATTTATTTGATTGTTAACAAATTAGTTAGATTGCGTTTCATACAACATTTGTAGAACGGCTATATACACGAAAGCGAGACGTTTTGGCCCATTGTCCATAATATTAAATTTTCCAATAGAATGAAGATGAACATTTCCCAGGTCAAAAAAGCCAAAATATTTTATAACAAGGAAAACAAAGTTACCTAGCGTTGTTGGTGCCGGCGCCGACGAGCCCCATGGCGAAGATGGCGTTGTAGGCGACGTCGTTGTCGGAGTCGTGCGAGTACTTGTTGAGCACGTCGATGACGGCCAGCTGCGGGTTGGACACGGAGCACAGCGCGATGGCCAGCGGCACCGCGCGCCGCACCGCCGGCTCGCCGTACCGCCCCTGCACACCACAGTAATGTTCAACGTACACGTGCGGATTATGGTTCATACTCTAGCTGACTAAAATGCAAAATGGGAATCGGCAATGTATGTTAACTGGCAGTCTGTTTATAAGAGCTAGCGTCCTAGCCTCCTACCCTGCCGACTACGAACGATGTGATAGTCGTTCATATCATGATAATTTTTACACTCAATATCTAATAACAATGATCCGCAAACTTTTGTGTTCAAGATACATATAAAAATCAAATAATTTTAGAGGCACACCATAGAAAATATTCGCCCAACATCGCTTGCATAAGTTTTCAGTTTTCCGCAACACATGCAGAACACTGATGTAGAATGCTGAGTTTATATCGGGTTAAATTGGTGGACAGTGGTTTATAATGTTTTATGAGTGTTAGAATGCCCAACTGACTAGCTGTCCGAAGATGCGCGTGCACATCTCTGCGCCGGTCTCCTCGGCGAGCGCGATGACGGCCACGCCTAGCGTCGCCACGGCTTGCACCGACGACAGCTCCTTGTTGGCCTCCTTCTCCTTTTCTTTCTCCTTGCTCTTGCTGTCCTTTGATGATTTGCCTGCACAAAGTTTATATTTCTATGTAAATGCTGTAAATCCTCTGTAAATGAAGGATTTTTCCACAAGATACTTTTAACTGCCTGGAATACCATAAACATTCAGATCCTGTAGCTCAAGTAATTAAACATTATTCAACCTTGTGGCGGTTCAAGCTGTATTATTGAATGGCTGAATTTCAGGTTAAATGGCTCTGTACAATAAACAAGATAAAAATTAGATGTGTTGTGGTGATGGCTATTTGGCAAGGAAAGGCAGACATAGTAGGTCTTATTAAAAAAAACGCATGACTCACTTTTGTTTTTGTCGTCCTTTGAGCTTCCTGAGGCACTGCTGCTGCTACCGGCTGTTTCCTTGGTGTCTTTTTTGTCTTGTTTCTTGAATGCAGTGTCTTCAGTAGAGGATTGTTCGTTCTTTACGGGCAACATACGACATTTGTATAGTGAAAGAAAATATAAAAGTATGTATGTATGCAATATGAATTTAAACATCAACATTCGGCTTTGTCGCTGTGAGTGGAATCTAAAAGTATCGTAGTGTCATGTCATATGGTCTGCTGCTGTGTGGTTCTGTGGCTAGTATTCAGACTATTTTTATATTACAGAAAAGAGCCGTAAGAGCCATATGCGGCCTTAGACCGTGATTCTCTCAGAAAACTGTTCAAAGATATAAAAATATTAACACTAGCATCACAATACATTTTAGACTGTATCATATATGTTTACAAGAATATGCAAATGTTTCCAAAAAAATTAGATAAAAAAAAAGATAGATAGAAACACAAACTTGCATTGAGTTAAGTATAAAAATACTCAAAATGTACCACAAAGTCTCGTTGATTAACCTATACGTTTAAATTATATATAAAAAATTGTTTGATAAAAAAGGCCTACTACAAGGTAGAAGACTATTAAAGTGATAAGAATATCTGGTTGGCCTCATAATAGGCTGTTCACCTGCACTGATAGATTTAACTTGATTTAGAAATTGTCTTTTACATTAGTAAAAGAATCATTATCATTAAAAATCTTTTACATTACTAATGTACTTAATCTTCTACTACTAAATCCTACTTAACTAACTACTAACTAACTAACTAAAATAGTTTTCTTCAAGGTTCTACTAGTGAACCTCGTTCTGTTTGTTAGATATGTGTATTGTCTAACAGGGGGCCTTTTTGTACAGGGGACCCTGCGCTGCAGCCCCCCTATAGTAGATCCGGCCCTGGGCCTGTATACAGGTGGTTTTGATTGATGTTGTCAAAGGGTCTCACGTCAGTGTCGTAGTGCTTGGAGCAGATGTGCAGCATCTGCTGCACGACGAGCACGTCGCCGGTGCCGGCGTAGGCGCACATGGACAGCGTGGTCTGGCACAGCGACTGCTGCGGCTCGGGCAGCACCTCCAGCGCCGCCATCGTCGCCTCCGTGCGCTCCTTGCAGCCTGCCCACAGACACAAGACACAACGTTCACGACACAACACACAACGGAATTATTTGAAGGGGAGACGGTATATGGCGGAAGACGATAGTGAAAGATGTGTGGAAATTTTTATTGTGTTTAATTTAAAAGAAGAATAAACTATGTGTTACCGAAGGAATCGTGTTTCGTTTGCCAAGTTTTCATCGCGGATATATTCTACAAACTACATGATTATTTGTGTTAAGTAACGAATTATATAAGTATATAATTCGCCATATTCCCAAATTGTTATCGCGAAAAAAATCTTTTTTCGCGGTTACTTGCGCATATTGTAACTTTTTGGAAATCGTCACTTTTACGAACTGTAATTTTCGCAAATCATCCCTTTCGCAAAACATCATTCAGAATGTTTGAGAATAGAAAAAAATATCTGCGAATTTTATGATAACGATTTGCGAATACGACGATCTGCGTCATGACCAACAAACAGCTCTTCCAACCTGAGGCCACATATAGGTGGGAAAAAGATCGAATTTTGGCGTCAAAAATGAGAGAGTATAAAAACAGTATGTCAATAGAATAGAGCTGTCAAATACCGACTACCGTTTTTAATTAAATTTGTGTAGTATAAGATCAATGCAACTAACTGGATGTAAAATAAAGAAAAAAAAGAATTCGCACCCAAGAAACATAATCCAAGACCCAAGTGCAAGAATCTGGCGTAAGTGGACGAATGAAGTTCTTTGTTGTCATCGATCAGCCGTTGAATGATAGCACATGTCACCTGTGAACCAAAAAAACAAATTATATAAAATATTTTGCAAGTCAGTATATTTTGTGCAGTACACAATAGCGCCTAGGTTTAAGCCTAAGTCAGGTGGGATGTCATCAGTTCATTGTCGGTGAGAAGAGTAGCGAGAGAGTTTACCTATAAAATAATAATAATAATAGCCTTTATTCAGACAGTGTACATTATATTTTTACATTAATTAATTTAATTAAGTAACACTTTTCTATCAAAGTCAAAGTCAAAGTCAAAATATCTTTATTTACGTAGGCCTCAAAAAAGCACTTGTGAATCGTCAAGTAAGTACATAGAAGAACAATTTGAATCTACCACCGGTTCGGAATGTCGCATCTACCGAGAAGAAACCGGCAAGAAACTCGGTAGTTACTCTTTTCAATGCCAGATTGAATATAAAAATTAAAATTTACAGATTAAGTTAATATGAATACCAAGTCATACAGTTAATGTTCGTCAAAGATTCAGCCGAGTATTATCAGAAGTAAAAGGTAAACCAGAGCAGACCAGCCTCTGAAGGTGGCACCTGTTCACAAGTATGACGTATGTGTCAGCCATCGTTTCACTCGACCATATTTGAGGGAATGTAACGACCCGTCACATAACGCCACCACCCCCGAAGCAATTGAGTGAGCATGAGTACTCAAGCTTCCCTATCATTATTATAAGAAAGTTAAAAACTAAACAAAACAACAAAAAATCCTTATCAGAATTCATTTCATGTACGAGATGGTGTACAGTTTATAACAATAAAATTAATTCCAGACTGTTTTATCATTAAGATAATCGTCAGTCGTGTAAAAGCCCTTTCTTAACAAGGTATTCTTTATTCGTTGTTTGAACTGCGCAAGGGGTAGATTTAAAATGTCTGCGGGAATTTTGTTATAGTAATGTACACTTTGCCCAATAAAGCAGCGTGCGACAATCTTTGCAGTCTAAATCGCGGTACTGCGATTTTGTTTCTGATCAAGAATATTTATATGTAATGCATCAACTCCTGTCTATTTGTCCCTAATTGACAAAGACCTCCTCCAGCTGTCGCCATTTCTCTCTATCATTAGCCACTCTTGTCCAAAAAATGTTAATAAATCTAAAACAATTTTAGTATAAGTCAACGAAAGATCCCAACTCAAAATTTGGCTATTTACGAAACAACCGTTGACATAAACACTCACGTCCCCGTTGCAGGAGCCGACGGCGATGAGGCCGCAGGAGACGGCGGCTAGCGCGCAGATCTCGGCGGGCGCGGCCGTGTCGCTCAGCACCGGCAGCAGGTGCGACAGCACGTCCTCGCGCTGCGTGCCCGCGTACGCTATACCGAGACCTGTAAACACAACACACGTATTATTTACTGAGAACCTATGCAATATAAAACCTTATTTTTACTTCAGGCCTGTAGGTCGAATGATCAGAGATCCTGGCCACAAAACCAAGGGTCGCGGGTTCGAATCCCGCTAGGGGCAAATATTTCGTGTGATGAACACGAACATTTGTACTCGAGTCATGGATGTTTATAAACGTATTTAAGTACATATGTCAATCCGTTCACCTAGTATCCATAGCACAAGCTTATAAGTTTAGTTTGGAGCTAGGGAATTGGTGTGTCTGTCTGGATATACGTATTTACAGTATATACGAAACCTGAAAACTGTTTGTATAGAATCGTTAATGGAATCGCTTGCAATATCTTTTATACCATGTTATGTTTTGCACAAATAATATTTACAAAACCTTAATAAAGTACACGCCAACCTACTATAATACCAGTCTCGTACGGGCGCATTGCTTGTCACGTGGCACAAGTCGTCTGAGACGCGCTGTGCGGTGACCATACTTGAGCGAGAACAACGAACATACGAAAAGCTTGTATTTTTGACTGAATGTGGTTAAACGGACCTGCTGCCCCTTTGACTATGCCTACTCCTTGGGGGATTACGGCGTGAAGTTATGTATAAGCGAGGAGTGTGTATGTATGCATGTACCCAGCACGCTGCCGATGCGCAGGTTGGTGCTGGAGTGCAGCACGTAGTCGGAGAGCAGCGCGAGCGCGGGGTCGCACTCGTTGCGCACGCCGCAGTTGACCAGCCCCAGCGCCAGCAGCGCGCCCGCCTTGATGTGCTCGTCCGCCGTGTACAGGTACTTGTCGATCGGCGTCAGCCCTCCGTCCACGTCCCACAAGTGGATCATGCCCAGCGACGCCGCCGCCGACAGCATGCCTACACGAAAAAAATATATATTGTATTGCCTTGATCTTATGAATAAAAAAATACATATAAAAAAAACCCTTTGTACGCTTTACAAAAGCACTTATAAAATGATTTTATTATTCCACCACTCCCACGATTAAACCCACAAAATAATTCTACTGCCGAGTTCGGAATACTGATGCTATCGAAAAGAATCACCAACATTCGAATTGATATCGAAAAATGTTTTTTTTTAATATTGATAATAATATTTATAGTATACTAGCTGTCCTGGCGAAAAAAAACATTAAAATCCGTCGAGCCGTTTGGGAGGAGTTGGACCACAAACTCTGTGTGACACTAGATTTTTATATAAAAAACGCTAACATTAATGTTGGAAAGATATTTATCAATCAATGTATGAGAGAAGAAGAAAGAAAAGTAAACATATAATTACCATGGTCTTTATTTTTGTACATCCATTTGTTTCCATCTTCAGTGGTGACAAGCTTGTCTCTTCCAAACCCAGCATTGACAAAAGCATTAACGAAAGTGGCAGATAGATTCTGTCTGGCAGAATCAACAGGGTGTTCCGCCAAAAGTGAGGGGCGCAAAGCTGAACCTGCAGACTCTAACCAAGTCTTGTATACTTCTTCAGGTGTTTTGGGTTCCATTATGTCAAGCTAAAACATAATATTGTGTCATATTAAATCTAAAACTATAGTTATGTATATACTTCGTAAAGTAAAGGAATGTATTTACCTCTCTGGCTAAACTCAAGAAGTGGTCATTGATGTGTGCATTAAGTAATATGGTGCGCAGGTCTTCATCCTCTAATTCCAAGGGGACATATTGACGTGCTAGCATATAACACAGTTGTTTCTTTATCAGCCTGTAATAAAATTGAAATATTGTCATTATTAAGTCAATACCTATATTTCATTGAACATCTTTTTATTTTTAATAGAAAGAAATGTTTTTAATGTATACTTACGGATCATTGCATTGATTGAATACCTCTTCACATTTGGCTTTATCATGCAACTGCATGGCTACAAGAAGTGCTCTAGGATATTCCCCAAAACGCAGGTATGTGTCCAGCACACCCTGTAAGATCTGTGTAGATTCTGGTTCCACAACATAACTGGCACAACTGTAAATAATAAGTTTGTATAATGTGTGACAGGTTGAGATGGCAATTATCTAGGGATGAGCCATTATGTCCCAAGCAGTTTGTTTTATACCAATATTTCTTTTGACACGCAATAAAATAAGAGTAAAATTAATTGAAGGTTTATAATAACAAAAATGAATTTGATTTATTCAGTTTAGGCTGTTACTAATACTAATGAATATCAAAGAAGGTATGCAAACAGTTTGTAAGCCCATTGGCAGAAGCAATATAAACAAGAAGAACCAGAAAGAACATGACAAAAGCTATTTTTTTCCTTCTGTTTTATTTCATAGAAGTGGGAAATCATTACAGAATGTTAGTTAAGCAAAAAGTTTGTATATCAGAAATGTAGTTAGATTAATGTCATAGTTTATTTATTACCCAATAAGATAAAGGCAGACTCGGGGATAATTGCTCTGATCCATGTGCTGTGTGAGAAGGTCCAGCCTATCAATTTCCATCAGCAAGTCGCAGGCCTGGATCTCTGCAGAGTGCTGCATATCAAATGCCACTACATCACGCACCAGTGCCAGGAGGGTATCCATATTTTCTACATTCCATTCTTCAGCAATTTCACCCTCTAGTTGCCTGTAAGTAATTATTCACAATATTAATGAGTATAGCCAACAATTCCTTAAATTCTTTACACATACCTAGTTCCTTATGTCAATATTTTTTTCCCAACAGCTCTTCAGATGTATTTTATATTTATAAGCATTAGGCATAGTAGTTTAATGATGAAATGTTCTACAGTTGTAAATGTTTTAAGCTCCTATACAGTTCTATGCTAACAAAATATTATAACATTTTTATGCTCGTAGGTGATGTGAATCATTTATAAATGTCCATAAATAGGAACTTTTTATCAAAATTACGATTTGTAACTTGCCTAAGCAAAATACAACATAAAAATTGAAGACTACATTACATAGTTATACATAATTTACCTGACATATTCATGGCCCCAATCACCAACATTTGACATTGTCCCTAAGAGGCAATATTTGAGGCATTCTCTTTTCTCTGCAGCATCCTAAAAATAAAAAAGTGTCTTAATAAGATAAAGGTATAATATATAATAAAGGTAAGGATAAAATTGATCATTAACTATTTATCTTCTTTCTATAATGTTTATTGCTAAACTACTTATACTAGCCAAAAAATATATACTTAAAATATTGTCTAAATTTATTAATTTTACTTACCACTGATCCGCTTACTCCCATGGCGAGCACCGACACAACATCTGCGCAGAACTTCTTTGTTTTAGCATCCTTAATTTTTTCATAAACCTCCTTCAAGGCAGGGTAGTGTTCCCTTAGGAACTTCAGTGGCTTAGGTACTGAAGTCATAGATGTTGTTGACGTTCTTATGAGATTGCTTAGCATTTGTAAAGCTGGGAAGTATAGTTCTACATCATTACCCTGAAACCAAATCCATAGGTTAGAAAAAAAAACTCATCATCATTAGTATCATGTCATCACAAATAATAATATAAAAACTTACCACAAGTTTCTCGACCAACATGTTAAGCTCCTCTTGGAGCCTTTTATCCTCCTCGGACTAAAAAAAAAGACAATAACACATAAAGCATTATTTTATTGGCGTACAAACAATATAATCAGAGATTGGCTTTGGGGAAGATTTTTACCAAATCATCACTTGGTGCAGGCGCGGGCTCTGCCTTTTCCTTTTTAGGTTCTTCGGGCTTATTCTTCACCGTCATTTTTCAATATATTCCAATCACTTATTCAATCGAAATAATATACAGAAGAAAAATCTAAAATCAAATGTAATCCACTTCGTGAGTTTTCGATTTTGACAAGTCACTGCGCTGGCTGGCCGGCGCTGAGTTGCTAGCCTGGAAAAATATCCTATTTATTAAAATTTGTAATATCATCGAGTATGTATGTAATCTGCTTCTCTTTATTTTAAAAATACCACATTTTAACTAATAAAAAAAATCGTATCGTTGAACAAAATAATATGTATGTAATGTGTTATGGACATAAAATATAATCGCACACAAATGTTTCTCATCGCGATAAAGAATAGCCCATCTATAATTATTTTCATGTCCGTTCCGACCAAAATAGTTTCCGTTTGCATTCCGTTTCCGTTTCAAAAACTTTTAATGTACAAGGACATAATTGAAAAAAAGCGCGGGAAACGGCAAACGAGGCGGTCGACTTTTTTTTGGCGTTTTTCATTTTAATTTTTAGTTTCATTAATAGGATCAGTTAAGTAGTATAGTGTGTAGATTTATAACTTAATTTGTATATATATCATTAATTCGTGTGTTTTTCCTGAAATTGGGTGAGTTTTTACAACTTTAAAATACTTGGATGAACGAACCCGATGACCCGGGGGGCACGGGCCTCCCGGTGGCTAATTATATAACAATTAGCTATGCAAATTCGGGTATGGAGACGGAAGGATCATTGCAGGATACGGACGGTGATCATACAAAAGAAAATAATATTCAACGAAAAAGAACATCTGCCCGTAAAATTTGTAAGCATTGCAAGAAGAGAAGGAAAAGTCATAAACACTCAACTTTGCCAGGTTCAGGAGATGAGTTTGATTGCCGATGTGGTAATACTTTTCATAATGATCCTCTTAAGGAATCTTCAGTAACCCCTGTCGCTACTCAAGTTACCACCTCGGCGTCGAATTTAGTGCGTGATGTGTCTGACAATAATGCCGTTAGGGTTCCGATTGGGAGACCTACGTATTTAGCTTCTGACTTGGCACCATACATTGTACACGTACAGAGAGAGCAGGTATCGCCTAATGACAGTCGCAGTATTCACCCGATCTCATTTGGTCACTTTTTAAAAAAGAGTTCTATTAAAAATATTATTAACATCAGCTTTAAACGAATTGGTAGAAACAGATTAACAATAGCTTTTTCCAAATTTGAAGATGCAAATGCTTTTCTAATTAATGAAACATTAAAGCACAATAACTATAAGGCTTTTATACCAGTTTTTAATGTGACACGCATGGGTGTAGTTAGGGGAGTACCTACTGGTTGGACTGAGGATGAAATAATAGAAAATATTTCTACGCCTATAGGGGTTGGGCGAGTTTTGAAAGCTAGACGTATTAAAAGGAAAAATTTTATTAATGGTAAAGCAGAATTTGTACCCATAGAGACTGTTGTACTTACTTTTGATGGACAAACCTTACCAAAAAGGATTTTCTTATGTTTTAATTCATTGCCCGTTGATCTTTATATATATCCAACAATACAATGTTTCAACTGTTGTAGATATGGTCATATTAAAAGCCAGTGTCGTTCCACTCCCAGGTGCTTTAAATGTGGACAAGGTCATTCTGGAGATAATTGTATATATTGATAACTCTCTTCATCCAATCTTCTAGGTGTACCGTCCAACGTAGCCGTGCCAGTTAAGGACATAACGGAAGTAAACAATTCCCAACATGGATCAGTCGGACAAAGTGATTCAATGGAATTGCCGAAGCATCCAAAATAAGAAATCTGACTTAATTTTTATGATAAACAAGTTTTCTCCTTTTATTATTGCTCTACAGGAGACCTGGCTTCGGCCTAACTCCATTTTTAAAATTCCGGGCTACTCCTGTGTGCGAGAAGACCGGGCTGACAGCTACGGCGGAGTAGCTCTTCTCATTAAGCATCCATCAACATTTGTACATATTCCCATCCATAATCATAGTCATGATTTTTCTATTGTTTCCATTCGTGTAAATAGTGTTACTTATGTTTCTGTATATATTCCTCATCCTTCTTCGGTAATATATGATGAAATTGATAATATCCTTGAAAATTTACCAAGTCCTTTGGTTATAATGGGAGACTTTAATGCACAACATCAATCCTGGGGAAGTTCAAGTTCTAACCACTATGGGAATCGTATCTTGGACCTCTTAGATAATAATAATTTATGTATTCTTAACACTGGATATCCTACACGCCGTACCCAACCTCATGAAGGTATCAGTGCCCCGGACCTAACCATTTGTTTCCCTGACTTAGCATCCTGTCTTACTTGGTCAGTATTATCTTCATCGTTTGGTAGCGATCATTTTCCGATTCAAATCACCTTTCCCACTTTTCAAAAAACACCCAGTTATCGTCCTCCACGTATGAAGTTTAGGTTGGCTAACGCAAACTGGTTATTGTTTAGAGAGAAAGTTGAGCAAAATATTCATTCACTTCCAACAGTCACTGATAATAATCAATCATCTTGTGCTAAGGCATTAGCTTCATTATTATTAAGATCAGCTAATGAAATATTCCCTATTAAAGTTGTTCCATGTAGGAAATTACCCTCTCCTCCTTGGTGGGACAGTGAATGCTATGAGGCAATCAAAAAAAGAAGACAAGCTGAGCTAAGATATCGTACTCATTCTACTATAGAAAATTTTAATGAACTTTCAATCATTATTACTAACACACGAAAACTTTTAAAAAAGAAAAAATGGGAAGGGTGGCAGAGTTTTTGCTCATCTATCTCTCCAAATACTCCTGCAACCATTGTGTGGTCTAAGATAAGAAGATTTCGATCTGTTTTTAAAGAATCTACTCCTCGCATTCTCCAGGAGCCCTTGGCAGATAAATTTTTAGATAAGTTGGCTCCACCATTTGTTACAGAGGATAATTTTATAAAAGTCTTATTGCCACTTGATACTGATCAAACAGGATTGAATTCTCCTTTTAGTCTATGTGAACTCAAAGGGATTCTGGCATATGTCAAAGACTCGGCTCCAGGGATTGATGGAATTCCTTATTCATTCCTATCGCATTTAAGCGACTCCTGTTTGAACTATTTCTTAAATATAATAAATTCTATTATGTGCACTGGTTGTATACCTCATAAATGGCGGGAACAAGAGGTAATACCTATACTCAAGCCGAACAAGCCGACCGATAACGCCGATTCATATCGCCCCATTGCTCTGTCATCAGTATTAACAAAAATTGCTGAACACTTAGTTAAAAACCGTTTAGAATGGTTTGTAGAAAGTAAAGACTTATTAGGTAAAAATCAATTTGGTTTTAGAAAAGGCAAGGGGACTATGGACAGTATTGGTATTTTTACCACTGATATCCGTATAGCTCTCTCCTGTAATGAATCAGTTCTAGCATCCTTTCTTGACATAACTGCAGCATACGACAACGTCTTAATATCAATTCTTAAAAAAAAATTGATTGATTTAAAGGTTCCAGTATTACTAATTAATTTTATTGTTAATATTTTGTCTGAGAGAGCTATTGACTTAATTCAAGACGGATCGCAAAAACATTCAAGACTGTTGTGGAAAGGTCTTCCCCAGGGTTCGGTGCTGAGTCCATTGCTCTTTAACATTTATACATATGATTTAGATAAGTCTGTTCATGACAATATTAATGTTTTACAATATGCTGACGACTTACTACTGTATATATCTGGTAGTAACGTTCACAACTTAGCACAATCTTTAACTTCATCTTTACAAACTTTGAAGTCATGGTTAGACAAAAATGGACTTAGTCTGTCTGTACCTAAAAGCTCAATTATCCTTTTCACTCGAATGCGTTGCCCTCCTATGTTCTCTGTTTTTTATGATAATTGTGCTATGCCTATTATGAATGAAACTAAATTTTTGGGAATTATTTTGGATTGTAAATTATTGGGACTTTCTCATTTTTATTACATTACTGCAAAGTGTGAAAGGTATTTGAATATTTTACGCTGTTTATCGGGTGTTTGGTGGGGAGCCCACCCTTTTCCCCTAAAACTCTTATACAATGCGCTTATAAGAAGTACACTTGATTACGGGACATACTTTTTAGAACCATGTAGTATTGCTGGTCTAAAAAAATTAGATGTCATCCAGTCTAGAGCTCTTCGCGTTGTCACTGGAGCTATGCGATCAAGTCCTATGAACGCCTTGCAAGTTGAATGCGGTGAGCCTCCTCTGAGACTAAGGCGCCAATATTTAAGCGACAGATTTTTATTTAGAACGTTTCAGAGTTGCTCCCATCCCCTTTATTTTAAGTTACAACGTTTGTCCCGTTTAGTAGAAATTTCGCCATATTGGGCACATAAATCTCCACCTTGTTTAGTAATCAGTTATCGTAAATTTTCTTCCCTCGAAGCTCCAACACATAAATCTGCTTATCTTCCTATCTTTTCAATTGATTTTGAGGCTTTAATCCTGCCGCCGAACGTTTCCTTTGATTTAAACATATCCAGAAATAACAAGCAATGTAATAGTGAATTCAATTTTATCTTAGAGGAAAATTGGCCAGATTGGCATTACATGTATTGTGATGCTTCGAAGCACTCTCAGGATTCTCACGTTGGCGTTGGGGTCTATCATCAACAATATAAAATTACCCAGAAAATTAAACTACCTCCCCAATCCTCGGTATTTACAGGGGAATGTTTCGGCATTTATAAATCATTGGAATATATACTTCTTTTAAAATTAAAAAAATCGGTAATTTTTTCTGACTCTAAAAGTGCTTTACAAGCGTTAGTAAAATTTTCTTTTAAGTCCAATGATAACCACCCAATTATAATTGACTGTAAAAAATTATTACATCAATGTTTTTTAAATAGATTTGAAGTTATTTTTGCCTGGATACCTGGGCACTGTGGTATTTTAGGAAACGAGAAGGCTGATGAATTGGCGAATGATGCGATTGTCAGTGGTGATTTATATCCATATAAGAACTATTGTCATGACCTGCGCTCTCTTGCAAAAACCTCACTCCGTGAGGCCTGGGATGACGACTGGCGGGAGAGTAGTAAAGCTAAAGGCCGTTATTATAAGAACATCCAACCTCAGATTCCTATAAAACCGTGGTTCTCCAGGTGGAGGCTGAATAAGTTGGCTACTTCCAACCTCATTAGAATGCGTTTAGGTCACGTTTGTACCCCTGCTCATTTAGCACGTTTACGTATTATTAACGCTGATATGTGTGACTGCGGCATTGATGTGGGAGACCTCAACCACATCTTTTTTGCTTGCGAGAAATATGACCATTCTTCTATGTTTGCTTCTCTGAAATCCCTCCGTATTCCATTTCCAACATCTATTCCTACTCTTTTATCGTCGAATGACATGTACATTTATAATATTTTGTCATTATTTATGTTCGAAAATAATATTAAATTATAAGTATGTAGTTACAATATCCATAATTTATTTTTATCTTAATAACTCATCCTATTACTTCACTTATTATATTATTTCTTTATCACTCCTTGCTTTACTGATCCTATCCTATTTTCTTATCCGATCCGTAATATATAAATATTATTAACACCCTTTCCCTAACTTTGTTGTTTGTGGCTAAAGCACAAACCGTGCAAAGCCAAGAAAAAAAAAAAAAAAAAAAAAGGACATAATTTTTATGCACTAGAATTTGTAGGCAGAGATCATATACCGTTTATCTTCCGTTTGCTACGATCCTGACACACACCTTTCGTTTCTGATTTGTATGATTAGCAGTGTGTACATAACATACAATTTTTCATCAAACCAAACTGTATTTTATTTTGGTTGAATGTGGAAATGTGTCAAGGAGCTCGTTCGCTGGGAGTTTCGCTCCTTGTACGCTGCTTAGCTCTTTGGCCTTTCGGGGAATGCAGACAAAGGCGGCGTAAGGCGTGGACGGTGTGGACCACCACCCACGGTCTCGCGGTGCAAGGCCTCGCGTCTCACAGCTGAAAGTAAAATTTAAAAGTATGGAAAATCCAAAAGTACACGCCACATAGTTTTTCTTATAATACCTAAATACATTATAATTATTTCTCAATTTAAATAATATTCGACTCTTCGGCGCACGAAATTAATGTGAATGAAATAATCGATATTTGTGATAAACTATGCCAACAACACCTGTAAGTACTGCTTCCGCTGAAAGGAGCTTTTTGAAATTAAGACTAATAAAAAAATATATATGGAATACTTACATATATAAAGAAAAACTTTCAGCTTTAACAGTTTTATCTATTGAAGCAGATATAGCAAGTTCAGTTAAACCAAAATTCATGTTTCTTAAAAAAAAATTATTAAAAAATATAAAGTAAGTATCAAATTGTTTTGTTTCCAAAAGTTTCATTTCAAGTAAAGTATTATTTTATTGGCCTCGCGAAACATACCTTGCCCACATTAAATAGGTATAAGTTTTGCGCCGCCACTGAATGCAGAGGTAATGGTATATTGTATGATATTTTCTACACTCCAAGGAGGCTTCAGATGGTACAATATTATTTGAATTATAATTAGGGGGATAAATCTTAATAAATTAATCTTAAACCAATTCAACAACCAAATCAAGAGACTAAAACTAAACCATTTGTTTAGAAAAAAAGTCGCAATGTTTTTACAATCAAGTAAAGTAACAAGTAAAACAATCACAACAAAAGCTAAAAATATAATATAAACTTGAATTTATACTTTTTTCTTTAGTGGAGGTAAAGTCATAACTTAATAAGGCCGAGTACATACTTTGGCATACAAATTAAACTTTATGTAGATAAGTACTTACATTTTTGAAATATCTCATGTAGGTATTTATTTTTAATGACTTCGGTTGGAGGGGTTATTGACATTCCGTTTCCCAGTATATATCTACAATAAATGGATCTAACAAACATTGGTCCGGTTCAAAATAGACGATGCAATACGTCCCGCACCAAACGCTTATTTGCTATTTATTTAAATTAGAAAAAAACAGCTAGGTATTTCTATTCTGGATTGAGACCTGTGTCATTCAGCTTAAACTAGATATGATTCTTACGCGAAATTTTAAACAAAAGTTGAAAATATCGCTATAGCTAATAACGCGTATATATTTGAAAAAAAACACATCAAATAATGGACTCACGACTCACGTGCAAGCGGTGTTGATTAGGTATAACAAAAACCTTTAGTTGCCTATATTTTTCAAATCTACGCTAGCCACTTGTCACTCCTTTTTCATAGCTTTCCATCCAACCCAGCCCACTGTCCCATGTTGGTTTGGGACTTAAAAAGAATATGCCAACTGTGGTTCTTAACTAGCATGTCGTAAAAGGCGACTAATGGTATATCGAATTTTGGGTGTGTGATTGTGTAGGCGACTGGTTAGCCGCTTGTCACTGCTGTTTTTCACAATTTTCCATCTAACCCGGCCCGACTTTATTTTTGGCTGAATGGGGTTGAATGGGCATGCTGCCCCTTTAACTCTGCCTACCCCTTCGGGGATTATGGGCGTGATGTTATGTATGTACGATTATAACTTACGCATTAAAATAACTTTTATTAAACACTAGCTGTGCCAGCGGTGTCACCCGCGTTTATGGTTAATATTATAAAGACTATTTACGTCATACATGATTTCTATGTAAGTTTAACCATTAAGGCTGCACACGCGACGGAAGCTTAAAAATGGAGTAACTTCTCCCGTTTTCCCAACATTTCCCTTCACTACTCTGCTCCTATTGATTGTAGCGTGATGAAAAGTATACTATAACCTGCCCAGGAGTATGAAGAATAATTGTACCAAGTTTCGTTAAAATCCGTCGAGTAGTTTTTGTTTCTATAAGGAACATACAGACAGACAGACAAAAATTTTACTGATTGCATTTTTGGCATCAGTATCGATCACTAATCACCCCCTGATAGTTATTTTGAAAATATATTTCATGTACAGAATTGACCTCTCTACAGATTTATTATAAGTATAGATAACAAATAGACTAATTCCTCTGTCTATGTGTTACGAAGGTCAGGTGGCAGTAAATTCAATGTAATACCCGGACTGGTTAATACTAGACCTTGTTTATTCGATATCCAAAGAATGGGACATAACGTCATATAATCAAGCAACAGCGCCCGCGGCTTTGCTCGCGTGGTACGTCAATAAAACAGCATATATATTATTCGGGTGTGTATGCTGCATTATTCTAAAGTTTCAATAATAATCCATTCAGTAGTTTTTACGTGAAAGAGTAACAAACATCCGCACATCCAAACAAACTTACGCATTTATAGATATTATTACTAGGATTGAATTTACAATAGTAAGATAGAAGACCTGACGATTTTACCATACAATCTAAAAAAACTCACAAAAGCACACTTATCTCAGTCCCTCCTAAATTATCATCTTATATTGCACGGCTAACGCCGCGGTGGGTAGAGACGTAAACGCATAATTCACCATTATTTAGCATAACGAAAACAGGATCGTTCTTGCCTGGACCATGGTTCGCCACGAGTTGGTAGCGGTATAATAATATAAATCAGTCGGTTTCGAGCTTTGGTCTCATAAGCCTGTGTTAGTGAGTACTGTGCTGGTGTAGATATTATTAACTATTATACTAAGTTTCAAGTGTCGACATTTTAAGGTGAGATCATCGTACCTATACCGTAACGTGACTACTTATCGATGTACCGCACTTTTAGCTACAGATTACCTATGTTGGGGGAGCCGAGTTGTTGCGCGTTGCAGAGTTTTTACGCACGCTTGAGCAGATGGCCATTTCCATCCATACAAAAAAAGTCAACGCGTTTATCGGTATTTAGGGGCAGCAATGTGTGAAAAGCATAAACTGACACCAACATACCCATGGTTGTTTTAATTAATAACTGGAAACAAATCGATGATAAAATATTAATTTGTTCTTCCAATATTACAGATATTAATTATGTATCGTATCGGAAGAAATGTTTGTGGAAAAAGTATATCTCATTTCAAAAGGTATTGTGTGACAGCCGTTCATTCAACTGTTGATGATATGCCACATCCAAAAGGATTGCCTCTAATCGGAACTAAGATGGAATTTTTCGCGATGGGAGGTGGATCAATGTAAGAACAAATTCTACGAGTCTTTTAATAATACCTAAATATAATAATTGTAACACCTGTTGAGTGTTGGGTCTATTTTTTCCGTCTACCCTCATTTGTTGGTTACCTACAAATGAGGGTAGACGGAAAAAATAGACCCTAGCAAGCGTACGAACCTTCGCACGAAAAAAACAAACGGTAAAATAATGGAATCGTTTCTCTTTAACGGTCAATATATTCGAGTGGGTAATGAACAATCAGATCTCCATGAAAAAATATGATACGGCGTTCGATTCTTTCTGCCTACCCCGATAGGGAAGAGGCGTGAAGTTTAGTTAGTTCGGTATGATAATACATTAAGCATATTTAAAAAATAGCTATTCGTGCATACATTTAAATATTGGTAAATAAATAAAAATATAATAAAAGGATTTGTTTCCAGGTTGCACCATTATATAGATCATCGGCATAAACAATTAGGGCCAATATTCTACGAAATATTAAGTGGGAATGTAAAACTTGTCTTTGTCAATGATCCTATTCTTATGAGAACAATATTCTTAAACCTAGAAGGTAAATATCCAGCACATATCCTGCCAGACCCGTGGGTCTTGTATGAAAAGTTATATGGATATAAAAGGGGTCTTTTCTTCATGGATGGTGAGGAATGGTTGACAAACCGAAGAATAATGAATAAACACATTTTAAGAGAAAATTCTGAAAGATGGCTCGAAGATCCTATAAAAATTACGATACAAAACTTTGTGCAAAATTGGAGACAGAAAGCAGCAAATGGAGCCTTTTTTCCAGCTTTGGAATCGGACATGTATCAACTATCTACCGACGGTAAGCTTTATACCGATCTCTCAGAGCCGTCTTTAACCCATTGGAAGCCAAGAGCTTCTACATTAGTAAATTAATGTTTTTGGGTAATAAATATTGGTGATCCATTGGTAATCTGAGACCAGGGATGCATGTCTATCGCGAGGCCGCTGGACACGTGTTCAGAGTGCCCAGTGGGAAAGAGAGGTCTGACCAAAATTAAGAATTGTCAAAAATATAGACTTGTATTTATTTTACAAAAAAATTTTTAAGCGCCATTAAACTTTAAACAGACTTGGTTAAATGAAACCTAGTATGGTAATAAAGTGACTTGTGTGTGTTCGAATATAAAACATACATTTTACTTTTTCAGTTATAATAAACGTTTTACTTGGAACAGAGTACGCAGATCAAAGCAAACATTACGAGGAATTATTAACAATCTTTTCGGAATCTGTGAAAAAGATTTTCCAAACAACAACCAAACTTTACGCACTACCAGTACACTGGTATCAACGGTTGAATTTAAAGCCTTGGGTTGAATTTAAGGAGTGTGTGGATTTATCGTTGTCACTTGGTAATTTAGTTTTTTTATTACAAGATTTTTTTGTCATTAGATAGTGTAACACTTCAAATAATGTTGGAATCCTGTTTAAGCGCAAAAGATTGTACGCGAAATGTTAAACCAAAAGCAGCGGAATAGCGGCTTGATACGAAGGCTTTGTGAAGAAAACATGTCTGACGATATTATTACTAGAATCGCCGCTGATTTTGTTATAGCTGCCGGCGATACGGTTAGTTATACTTTAATGTATTTGTAACATTATGAGACAGCATTAGTTCATCCATGTTCTTTAAAGTAACTGCATATCAATAGTACGAACCAATAATTCTAGAATAATGAAGTAAGTAAGTAAGTACTTAGGAGTAACTACTCTATTATTCCCAGCTACTACAAACTAGTAAAATGACAGAAATTAGTCAGAATACAAGTACAACATTATTTCAAATATGTAAATTCAGATACAAAGCAAGGCGTTTCTACGTTTATACTAAGTGGTCAGTGTTTAGAGTTGTCGACTTTAAGCTAGATAACAAAGACAAACATAAATTTCTTTATAACTTTAATTTTGCCTTTACAGACAGCGTACACCACACTATGGACTTTATTTTTACTTTCGAAAAATCCATCTGTTAGAAATGAATTGATAAAAGATGCATCCAAAGCTAAATACGTTATAAAAGAAGCAATGCGACTGTATCCTGTAGCTCCATTTTTAACAAGAATATTGCCAATAGAAGGTTTATTGGGTCCGTATAGGCTGAACGAAGGGGTAAGTCCTTGCATTTTTCGCAGGATAATCAGTATAATCACCTAGATTAAAGAAAAACGTTATGTAAAAACTATATTTTTCATTTCAAGTTAAAGGTTTTAATTACATATTAAATTATATAAATAATAAAATTAATAAATTGTGGATGATTAATACGTTTGGTTTGTTTTGGACTAGTGTTACAAAAATGCTTATAAGTAAAAATCCAATGCCAAAGCATTTATGACATTTGTCAGCCCGTTTAAATACCAGAAGTCGAACTTGTCAGTTTGTCAGTTCTCAATTCTCATGAAGTATGAACTTTTGAGGTTAGAAAATTCCAAAAGAATATTAGCAATTATATATACCAATAATTTCATATCATGTATTCGTATAAATTAGCCAATAAAATTTTTACAAATCCATATATGTCGAAAGTTAGGCATTTTAGTGGTCTATGTAATAACCACATGGGATTAAGAAGTTATGAAGATGGTCCTGTACATAGAAAACTTTATCCTAATGTTTGTCAACACAGACATTTATCGATGGAAGGAATCGTAAACTGGCAGCAGGAAACGTACACTAGTATATCTAACAGTCAGATAGTAAATTTTCTGCAGGATGGGTTACTATCGTATCATGAAATTACTGGTTTATCTTGGTGGGCCACCATAGTTACTTCTACTATACTTATCCGTTGTCTGACTACACTACCTTTGACTGTCTATCAAAACTATATACTAGCAAAAGTTGAGAATATTGGTTTGGAATTTAAAGATATAATAAATGAGCTCAAAAAGGAAACGGCCATGGCAAAAAAAGCATATAAATTAACAGATAAACAAACAATGATTTTATACAAAAGATCAGTTAAAAAACAGTGGCATAAACTTATAGTGAGAGACAATTGTCACCCTTTAAAGGCCACAATAGTTATTTGGGTGCAGATCCCAGTGTGGGTGTGCATGTCATTTGCACTGAGGAATCTAGTTTATATGCAGTCTAGTGACGCTGCCGCCTTAGTCACATTTATGGAGATGTCAGCAGGTGGAATAGGATGGATCCCTAATCTCACTGAGCCAGACCACTCTTGGATATTACCAGTTGCATTTGGACTAACCAATTTATCAATAATTGAGTTACAGAGGATGTCAAAATTAAGGGAACCTTCTAAAATGTACAACATATTTACAAACATATTTAGAGTATTCTCAATAGCCATGATACCAGTAGCAGCAAGTGTTCCTTCATGCATGTGCCTGTACTGGTTGACTTCAAGTAGTGTGGGACTTATACAAAATCTCATTCTTATTTCACCAACAGTCAGAAGGAAGCTACGGATACCTGAAGCACCAAGTGAAATTGAAGATCCATACAATCACATTAGACAGGAGATTAAACTCACAGTTGATAGATTAACAAAGAAAAATGAATAAAAAAGTTTACTCCTTTACTTTTTTTATTTTGTACTAGTTGAACACTAGAAATTTTATATATTGCATGCCTATTATTTCCAGACACCAGTAATAGCATCAATTTATACTTCTGGTCGTGATGAGAATAACTTTAGTAGGCCAAATGAATTTTTGCCATATCGCTGGGATAGAAATGATCCAAGAAAGAAAGAGCTGGTTAACCACATTCAATTAGCATCATTACCTTTTGCTCTTGGTGCAAGATCATGTGTAGGTAAAAAGATTGCTATGATACAGCTCACTGAAGTTATAAATCAAGTAAGTTGTAATATTTATAGATATGAAATAAAAACCATAAAGATTACATATGTTAGCTAATCCCACCCCAAAGTAAAAGTGATTTGTGTCATGCCGTGATGTCATGCAATTATCACTATGAAGATACAACTCTCAGACCAAAGACAAGTCTTTTCCATCAAATACCATATAATTTTTTTTTCGTATATCGTAGATATTTTAAAAAGATATCTTATTCTAATAGATGTTTTTGGATCTGCGAGTTTTATTAATGCAATTTATTTTTGCTTGGTTTTGTTTAAAAAAATTACTATTATATATTAAAACTGGTAATTTTCACTAATTTAATTTTTTTTTCTTGTTACAGATAGTGCGCAACTTTAATATCACACTTGAAAATAGCTCAGAAGTGAATGCTATTACATCACAAATACTTATTCCCGATCAAGATATAATGTTGAAACTATCAATAATAGAAAATAATGTCTAATTAAATTAAATTTGTTTCAGTTATATTTCGAATGCTATGCTTTATTTACATACTTTTTAATACAACAATTATATAAGTACAAAGTAATACCTTTTTAAATAAAATATATTTCATTCCTTACATAAACATTAAACATGCATGTAAGACCAATTTGTATAGGAAGTAATGTTGCATAAATATAATATTTACAATTATAGGCAGTGATTAAATCATCCTTAATAAATCATTATCATAAAGTTATAAAGTTTTTCATTGAAAGCAGTTAATTGAAGAAATGCATATATTATTTCTTTAGTTATTCACATATAATTTTTTTACTTAAATTTATAAATAAAAATGTAAGATTATAGAAGGTTGAAGGCTTTTTTAGCCTACAAAAGTATTTCATACAGCAATATGAACATAGAAGCACTTAGCAGGGATTGTTGTCTTTATGCTTAGTATCATCTCCTTAATTGGGTTCAATATGGTCTAGCGTTATGTCCTGTTACTGATTTGACGATAAACATGGATTTTTCGAGCCAAGGTATTACATTGAAGCAACTGCCATGTGACCTATGTACCAGACAGAAAGAGGAACCATAAAAAAATTATGATTACGAAAGATTAACTGTATGAAATATTTGTGACTTACATTAAGATTACTTAGCAACAATAACTAGCTTGGTGGGGCATTGTAAGAGAATATTATCATTTAACCAATTGCCTTCTTATCATTGACTTAATATCGTCTAACCATTGGTCTTTGTATTCTAAACTTAAAATAGTTCTAAATGATCGCGTGCGCACTGCCTCGCACATCTTCCCTGTCAATAAATAAGCTACAGATTCCACACACAAAAAGCCCATTCCTTTAGTTAGAGACCAAATATAAATTTTATCTGCAGTTTCTGGCGTCATTTGAAATTGTAAAATGGCACTGCAAAGTAATTCTTTTAGTTTATCAAATAAATATCTATCGGCTAATAAAAGGACTTCTAAATTAGTATCTAAACTATCAGCCAGTGGAAAAACTTGTACATCAGATTTAGGATTATTCAATCCACAATGCAGAAGGGTAAGTAGGTACTCCAAAGCCGGTTTAGATACGTCTGTTAACCGCACACATTTCTCAATAGATTCCTTAAAACATCCCATTAACATTGCACTGAAATATTCTGAATTTTGACACAGAAAAACCTTGTTAGCTCTAACTGTAGATGAATCGTCTAATTTGAAGATTACTATATCTTCTGTGGAGAGATTATCCAATATTGGATCGTAGCCAACAGAAACATGATCTTTAAATCTGGTCTCCAAGGATTTAGGATCCTTTATATGGACGTTAGTAGCCAGTTTTACTAGAGCAGTAACACAATCTTGTATATTTTCTTTCGAATCTGCTATAATAGTGAATAGGAAATTTAGTGCACTGCAATCAATAAAATATTTCTTCAATGGCTTCTCAGTTCTGAAAAAATTAAATAAATACATAAGTAATTAATAATTATAATTAAATTTTAGATACAGAAATAATATCCAAACACACTTATGTTTTAGTTTACCTTACGATGTATGGTAAAGTTATAGATAAAGTTTGCTTCATTGTGGAATTGCCTTTTAAAAGTTGGTAGCTAATTTCGCCAATGCCGTAACTTGATTCAGCAAGTATTGTCAATTGGGCTAACAATTTTGCGCTCAATCTGACGATCTGAAAAATAATACGATAATGTTATTATTTTATATTTTATATTTTATCAGTATGTTTTAATAACTTGGTGATGATATAGGTACTTACTTGTTTACATTGCTGACATTTGGCAGGCGGATGTTTCGAACTAACCGACATGTTATGTAATCGGAGAGCTAGTCGGTGTTTCAAAATGCTCATCAAGCACAAAGCATTGCTGAAATAAAAATATTTGTTATTGATTTTTGTAGAAAATTTAATTTAATTACAATAAATTACAACATCATTCAAAAGTCTCGGTGACGAGCTAGCCACTTGTCACTTTTTTTTCACAATTTTCCGTCTAACTTAGCCCAGTTCTATTTTTTGGCTGAATTTGGTTAAGGGTGCTAGCTGCCCCATCCCCATGCCTACTCTGATTACGGGCGTATATGTATGTATGAGGTGTGGTCACCTGAGAACCCTGGCGAGTATGCGCGCGGCGCGTCCGAGCGGGCGCTTGCAGCGCTCGACGTAGTCCAGCAGCGCGTTG